>OY754968.1:24574857-25774857 GCA_963576475.1 Molanna angustata | reverse complement strand
TACCCAAAGACCTTTGCTTTATTATATAAGGTCTTTGCTCATACCCTACTCAGTCTTGATCATGAAAGTCTTGCAACTTAAAAAAATATGTTTAGTTAGCACCTAATTACAATTGAGCATGTAAATCACATCAATTTGTTCACAAACACATCCCTGTTTTCGCATTTATAATAAAATTTCTATAATGATTGCCCCTTTACCTCATGGAGGCGTTCTCAGGCAATTACATAGTTTATTACATCGACATTAAGGAGTCAGGTAAAAAATAAACATGCAAACAAAATTCCGTTATCGTTTATGAATTTTGAAAATAAGCTTGATATTGTATTATTAACATTGCACAATAGTCTCCACTCTTGTTGGGAGAGGGTTGATTGAACCTATTTTATAGTAAAACACTTTTAACTGGTATCTTTTACAATTGAAAAATATATGGTTGATTGTTTCCTCCTACGTACAATTAATTATGTAATGCTTGAATTTAATAATAAAAATGTAAGATAGATTAATAAAATTTTATAAGACCCCAAGTCTAACAAGCACTATCTTGGTATCTTAAGAGCACATCCAGTCTTACATTTAATGCAATACCAAGATTTAAATGTAATACACTGATTTTATTAACTTTTGCTATAAATTGTAAAATAATTGTTAATATACTCAAAACCAAAGTCTATTTAATTCAAAAATATATCCTCCAAATAATAACAATGATTAAGTTCGCAAATTTTCTTTTGACACGATAGCGTCATTATACATTTTCCCCAATTTCTTATAATACAATTACCGTCAGTACATATTTGATTACATTAAATAAATCTCGTTTCTGATTTCATAACGATGTTGAAAGAGAGACAATTAAGTATAATAAAATTTCCCTGTTCTCGCAAAGTTTCTTTTTTGTCTGGAATTCGTACCTCTTTATTTAGTTTTTTTACAAAGTGGATAATTTATTATCCGCCCTGAATCACAAATCCGGCCTTTTTATCTTAAAATATTGTATTATGTTAGTGGCCCAGATCGCTATTTAAGTACCACAGATAACTTATAATATATGAACCGTAACACAAAGCTTAGGTGACACTTGGAATAATCTACAATGATTCATGAATTATAAATGGGTTGCGTAATATTTTGATAACGCATTGGGTGATATCAAGGTTTAAATATTATAAAAGATCATTATTTATTCATAGTATTAAATGTGTATATATTCATATAATGTATAAAGGGATATTCGATTAAATTAATTTTCTTTCAAAAATACATTTTGGTCGAAAATTGTATGATCTCAAGATTGTATTTGATAAGTAATTATAAATATATACTAAGAAGAATGAAACTTTATGCAATATATACTTTTGTATACATAATCAAATATAAAGCACTACATTTTTACAATATCTGTATCCACTTTAATTTACTTTACTTTCAACTTATCAATATCGAATAATCTTTATAAAAACACAATGACAAGAAATGATAACTTTCTAAAAATCTAAATATAGAAAATATTTTTTTATTAGATTTTATTATTTTACTGAAAATTAATTAAATATTGAGTTCTTGAATATACCTCTACATATATAATTTAAATAATTGATTTAAAACCAAATTCAATATGACCTAGCAATGAAATTATTTTTACTCCTCAATAATATTGTAATATTATTTAAATGTAATATTTCCTCCTAGGAAAAATATCAACTGCAATCTGTATATCACACTTTTGAAGAAGCACAAAATATATTTTAATCTTACGGTAAATCTAATATACCTACATATGAGTACGAGTCGGGTTAGTTATACCACTCGTATGTAAAACAAAGTCGGGTTAGTTATACCACTCGTTTATAAAACAAAGTCGGGTTAGTTATACCACTAGTATATAAAACAAAGTCGGGTTAGTTATACCACTCGTATATAAAACAAAGTCAGGTTAGTTATATCACTTATAACTCAAGAGATGCTGGACCAATTGAAATGTTCTCTTTTTTGTTGAATTTGTCTCTTCCCCCCCCGAATAGCAGAAAAACTATAAAAATATCGGAAAAATTCAACATCTTCTTCATCGATTATTAAGTCATTTGACCAATGAAAGTGGACTATTTAGAATAGAGTAGTGAATACTTGCAATAAACTGCCCCAATATGTTTTAAATGCTGAAAATGTTAATATTTTCAAGAATAGACTGGACTTTTTTTTGGACACAGCAAAATAGTTACAACCAAACAATAAAATTCGACAGTGGATATAGGCACATCAGCCTTGGCTGCCTGCCTATAAATAAATAATAATCCAACTGTCGATTCGTTCATGAGAATTCAATTCTCTGAAAGAATCGACATTATCCAACTGTCGATTCGTTCATGAGAATTCAATTCTCTGAAAGAATCGACATTATTAAGCCAAGATGCGTATACGAAGGAAAATTTTGTATGGCGTAGTGGACTTTTTGCATGCTAATAACACCAACTAGAGGCCTCGCAGCATATATGTTCCCATACATGGATTTATTCAGAATTCGGAGTAGAACATTTAATGTGAGTTTTGTGTGTGTGTGTGTCTGTGTGTCTGTCTGTCCCCCCCTTATAACTTTTGATCCGCTCAATTCACAGAACCCAAAATTTCTATATAAACAGTTATAGGCCTACAAAACTTTTATACTCAGAATTGTAAATTTTTGTTTCAGTCAGGGGTTATCAACTTTTGAAATTTTGGTTTATTTTTCCATGCATCTCTGAAACCATAAAAGCTAAAACGCTGAAATTTGGTATAAACATAGAAAAATACAAAATCTCAATTTAGTTTTTTCAAAAAATTACCAGGGTTTCTCAAACATTTTTTATTTAGAAAAATATTTTTTTTATGATAAATTTATGAGTTTAACTACCTATATTTCCAAATATTTTAAAAATATCGAAAAAAGCCGAAACACCCCAACTAGATAATTTAATTTTCTATAAAAAATATTAATATTGTAGAAGTTAATCCCAATTTTTTTTTAACAATTTTTATAAAAATTGATTTTAGTGACGACATCACTTCATACAATTTGTATGGGTAGTCGCCTATACACAATTATGTAAGAAGACTTAATAGTTTGATATTTAAATCTCCAAACATACATACATACCATCATGCTGTTTTCATATCCTGTGTAGGAAAAACAGACTGACCTCCATACTATCCTATCCTGACAAACATACCTACATTTTTTATATAGAAAATAAAATATCTTCAAATATTTATTAATTTGTGTTGTTTATAGTTTGGTATGTATTCTTTGATTATGCATACTATCGCCACCGACAGTTGGATCTCATGTGTTACATGCAACTAGTAATATTTCACACTAAATTTTGTGAAATATTATTATTATACGAATACGCTACTACAATATGAACAAAATATTATGTATTGTGTTCATTTTGTAGTATTCTAACTTTCACTTGTTACGAAATTCCAAATATTCTAACAAGACTTTCTAAATGATGATGAAAATGTTTTCTTATTATAACTTTGTTACTTTTCATTTAAAAAACAAAGAAACATTTTAATACAAAATACTTATGTTGTACATTTTTTGTGTCTTATTAAAATTTTCACGAGCTATCTACTGAAATATTGCGGTAACAAGCAATAAGGTAGATATTGTACGAAAAAAAACAATCATGAATTAATTCTTTGTAAATTTATGAAAATAAAAAGGTAGGTACATTCCATAAAATTGTTTATTAGAAAAATGATTCCATGAATTAAGTCGTGAAATATAATAAAAATGTAATGGAAAATTTCATTATTAAATTGTTATTTTTTGTACGAGGAAAAAAAAATATTAAATTTAATTTTTTACTATATGCTCATATACTTTTGTGTTATACTTTTATATATAGGAATATTGGAGAGTCATGATTTCACAAATTTTAAGCGTATTTTTTACGTCAATATCTCAACGGGTATTATGTAGACAGTGCACACTATCAGCCTCATTCATTATTTTTTATTCTGACTCTAATCCTACACTGATCCAAACTTGGCAAGATTTATCAAAAAAGTGTACTGACTTTCCTTGATTTGTCGTCAAGTGTGCTTCAAACCACAATTTCAGCTGTTACTTCAAGCTACCTAGACCTATTGTTTTGCATCGGATTAACGAATTTGGTAGCTAATTTTATGTACCTCATTTAGTATTTTTCATTTTAAATCGTTATATATTATGGATTTTCTAGAACATGTTAGAAATAATATTGATACAAATAGTGAGTGAAATAAGTTTACCACGAACGCCTAAAATATATAAATATCGCGTTGATCCTTTTTTTGTTATCGGACATTGATTTAAAAAAAAACTCCGTAAACACCAGCCCTGGCGTATGTTTCTGAAATCTGAGAAGGGATCCATAGCAAAATTTGAAAGAAGGATCCTAAGAACAGTATATGGTACTATGGTTGTCATCGTCGGTACAACAAAGAGCTATATGTGATCATACCATGAAGGTGGGCCTGGATATGGGCTTGTAATCAAGGCGTACACCGTATATGCCATACGCCATATCCTTTTTGTGTCTTCTCTAAAGTCTGATCGACTTCATATTTACAAAATATGTGTAAAATGCATAGACCTAGAGCTGATTAGTTTTCCATAGAGAACCATTAATTTCTTCTCTATGGATTCATCATTTACGTTTTTTTTGTGTCCTCTCTACAGCCTAAACTATAAGTCTGAATTCATTTTGATATCATATGTTTAATGTATTAAACAATCCGAATGCCCCCGCATATCTGAAAGAAAGATTTTAACCGTTGGCCTCTCATGGACTCCCACTTCGGTCTAGAGAAGAAAGAACCCTTGCCATCCCACCTCACGTTACAGAGTACTATTCATCTTCCTTCACTATTCATGCTGCCCGGATGTAGAACAATTTAGCATTTGATATTAGAACTGCCACATCACTTCCAATTTTCAAATCTCGTCTTAAATGCTCGCTCTTCCTCTCAATTCCATAACGAACACATGTCCCAATTTCACTTTCCATCCTTTTTGATCGCTCCTCATCCTCTCCCTTCCCTTTCTGATTTTCCTCTCCTTTCTAAGTTTGTGTAATTTCTCACTTTTGATTTGCTGTATTATACTGGTTGTGTTATTGTGTTATTATGTATATGCCGAAACTATGTTTTGTACTATTGATCTCAGATGGTTGACTGGAAGAAATTGCCTCTAGGCAATATGTCCGCCATTTGTACTATGTAATATTATGTATGTACAAAAAAGTGTATAAATAAATAAATAAATAAATATGTGTAAAGTCCATAAACTTAGAGCTGATTAGTTTTCCATAGATATCCTTTAATTTCTTAGCCATCTATCAAAATTTTGAAAATGCTGTCATAGTCTGGAAATATTTTTTTGTTTGAATTTTGATTCAATAGAAATACACTTTTCAAAAAAGATTCAGGGATTGTAAAAATTTAAAGAAAATAAATCTTAATCTATATTAAGTGAGAAATTTCATATTTGTATGAAAAATAAATAACAGAAGTAATAGAGCTTCTCTATGGGAAAATTGAGTTATCAACTTCATAATATTGATAGTGTATGTGAATGTAAAGTACGGACTTTTAAAGATATATTTTTTTATTTATGTGACATTTTATCTAACAATATGATTGATAGTGTGGAAAAGTACGTTCATTTATCGACATCGTTTTTATTTGTGACATTAACTTTAATAATATGGTTCATAGAGTGGAAAAGTACGTTCTTTTATCGATATTGTTATTATTTATGTGACTTTTTTCTTTATCACTATGATTCGTAGACTGAAAGAGTACGTTCTTTTATTGATTATGTGATATTTTCTTTAACAATATGGTTCATAAAGTGGAATATTACGGACTTTTAAAGATATCTTTTTTATTTATGTGACATTTTATCTAAAAATATGGTTGAATGGAGTGTGGAAAACTTCTTTCATTTATCGATATCGTTATTATTTATGTGACTTTGACTTTAACAATATGTTTCATAGAGTGGAAAAGTATGTTCTTTTATAGATATTGTTATTATTTATGTGACCTTTTCTTTAACAATATGCTTCGTAGAGTGAAAAAGTGCGTTCTTTTTCTTCGGCCATAGGGTTCATTCAATGTAAACGTGCGCTTTTGTCGATATATTTTTTTTGTGTGATTATTCTTTCAAATATAAAAATAATATTTGAAAAACAATTTAACTTAGAAAGTATAATTGATAATTGATAGGGTACCAACATTTACAAAATTGCTATTAAATGATAAAAGTATATATTCAGGAATATGCTCATATGTTATTTTAAATATATTCTTGAATATACTGAAAATGTTAATTGATCATCATCAATCGCAAGAATTCATAATTAATTTGAATAGGACATTATTTCACAAATGACATTTTTTATCTTTGATGATGATTGATGGATAATGCTCAATTTGAAATTCAACCTTAATATCTACTTATTTAATATTCAAAGATTGTTTTTTACATCACGCATTCAATAATAAAAATTCACAAATGCTGTAGGTTTTTTACGAAATCATTAAGTTTATATCGAAATAATAGGTCGTTTCATTAGTTTAATACCAAATCAATAACCAAGTTCAATAACTTCCTGAATACTCATGTACTATTTAATATTGAGAGCAGTCACCAAATAATATTTTACTTTTTCACTTGAATTGGTTAACAAACTAAGCATTAAGATTCCTTTGTCGTTGACAAATGTGATTTTAATAGACGATATTCTGGTTGAGTTTGAATATTGGCTATTTTGGGGTAGGTAAATAATAAAGTTAAACATGTCTACATTTTTATATACAACATATTGAGTGTATACAATTGTAAATAAAGTTACCTAATGACACAGTAAATTATTTTTCTACGCGTTTTTATAGTTAAACATACATACCATCACACCTACTTCCAGTTGGGGTAGGCTGATAGAACCAAGCGCTACATACTTATGTTTTTACCTAAATTCATCGCTTCACTCATTTTCATATATGCTCGTCTGTTATTTACACTTTTAAAGTTTCCTTCTTTCAGAATATTTTTCACATGATCGTTCTAATGTTTTCTTGGTCAGCCCCAAACTCTCGTTTCTTTTCTTGCAGTTCTATGTATTTTCTTCATCAATCGTTCTTTATTCATTCTCCCTATATGATCAATCCACCAAAGTGTATTAACGTTCATTCTCTTAACAATATTCTTCTACAAGTTACATGTAGCTCTTTTTTGAATTTTTTTCTGACATAAATTTTTCTGTATGCACTAGTATTTCTATTGAGTTTCATATTATTTTCGATGAAATAATTAAACTTTTATATTTCCAACGAAAGTATACGAATCAATAACTAATCAAAAACTATACAAAAAAGATCAAGCTTTTTAGTTCAAATCAATTTGGGTTAAGAGAGAACGTAGGCTCTAGTGAAGCTATGGCAAAACTAACTTCAGTTGTAAGTGAAGCACTTGATGAGGGTAAAAAATGTCTTGGTGTGTTCGTTGACCTTCGGAAAGCCTTTGACAGTGTTAGCCATAGTAAACTAATACAAAAATTGAAGAATATAGGAATGTCGGGTTGCACAGTTGAGTGGGTGTGTAGTTATTTAGATGGCCGTAGACAGAACGTGAAATTGAAAAAAGTGATTAGTGAACCAGTTTCATCGCGTTTTGGAGTTCCGCAGGGAACGGTAGTAGGTCCTGTTTTGTTTATAATATATGTTAATGGACTACTAGAATTGGACTTAAAATCCAAAATAATATCTTTTGCTGATGACACGGTCATGATTACTGCGGCTAATTCATGGGATGAAGCTACCGAAATAGCTAGTTTTGAAATAAATATTGTAAAGTCATGGTTCGATCGATATCTGTTGTCTCTCAACGCAACTAAGACTAGCGTTGTTCCTTTCGCAATAACTAGGAAACTTATTCCGGAGAAAATATTAATTAAAATACATTCAAGTAACTGTCCCGGATCTGATAAATGTAATGAAGATAAATGTATTGCTCTGCCTAATGAAAAAAACATAAAATATTTGGGTATTAATGTTGACAGAGAAAATAAGTGGAAAGAGCAAATAAGTAATACGATTGGTAAAATGAGGAAATTATTTTATGTATTCTATCGATTGAGGACTTTCTTGGACATTGCTGCGATGAAAAATATATATTTTGCACTTGCTCAATCTGTCATGCAATATGGGATTATAACGTGGGGTGGTGCTTATAAAACTAACCTCGAACCCCTTTATATCATCCAGCGGAGTATCTTAAAAATAATTTTAAATAAACCCAGAGACTACCCTACGACTAGCCTCTTTACCGAGGCAAATGTCCCATCACTGCATGCTATATATAAGAGAAACGCATTGAAGCAGATCTACAGGGAGTATTTCGTCGATAGAGTACATACTTCGGATTGTATAAGAGCCACTCATCGATTTAATGTGATACTAAATATACCAAAAAAAAGAACGGCCTACGCACAAAACCACTATACGTATCTTGGCGTTAAGTGGTTTAACGAACTGTTGCCTGAGCAGAGACATACGAATATTATCGATCTAAAGAAATTTTATGTAGATATAAAGAGGGTCTGTGTATAAAAACTGGTTTTATTTATTCATTGTTGTTATATATGTAGATATTATGCACTTATTTTATTAATCGTAATTGATATTTAAATGTTGTTTTTTTTTAATATAGCATATATACCTATTTCTATTTTTAAGTATGTTTTTTGTTACCTATGATTATTTTGTTACTTTGTTTTTGTTCTATATCATGTAAATAGTTGCAACTCCCTTCAAAACACGAGTATATCTCTTTTTGAAGGAAGTCATATTATAAAGTGTTTTAATTTCTTTTTTGCTATGTATTTTTTTTATGTAAAATATGTCTTTTTGTAATAAATAAATAAATAAATAAAATAAAAATAAAGTCCATTGAAACATCTCATGTGGTAAACTAAGTGGTTCGGTACTTTTTCAAAAAATTGCAATATGTTAGAAGAATATCAGGTAGGTATTTGATTTTGTAACTTGTACTTCTGTCTTTGGCGATGAATGTATATAGTGACAAAAGTTTACGGCGCTCCTTTCTCTCTTCCTACCCCAATAACAGGTTCATGGCGTGATGGTATTTATGTATATTCACGTTACAAAAACCAATATTACTTTGAATGTACAACACTTGTTACCAAATCGAGATTTGGAAATTCAAAGAAAGATATAATTGGAAAGCGTTGCCAAACCATAATATGATGTGATCACTTAAAATAGTCGTAAGATGCAGCGACTTGTGTGTTTTCTCTGAATTCACACAGCTCAGTGGTCAGAGATATTGTTTCATTTCATCATACATAATATATGCGATATGGGGATAATGCGTTTGGGGATGAAGCTAGAAAATGCATGGAACTTTTAATGCTCTCACCCCGTATGGAGCGTACAGTGAAGATCTGTGTATATTATATATGAATAAATACTGGTTTTATTAGTATAACACCCGTTCCTCGGGTGCTGAAACGATAACATTTTAAATTAATATATTTTTTTTTATGCCAGGTTTTGTCTGGATTTTTAGACGATCAATAGAAAACTCCAAAGTGTGATAGCATTTTTTATGTGTTTGTTGAATTAAGATCACGATTAAAAATTGAATAATATAATATTTTAGTGAGCAATATATTTATGTGTACGTGGGTATTTATTTTTTTCGTTCCAGCATCAATAATAATAATAAACACTTCCTTGCACCCTGTGCAAGTGGCGAGTTTATTGCCGTATGGCAATTTATTCAAACTCACCAGTGATTCCAGCCCAGAGAAGCAATATTTGTGTGAGAAATGAATTTAAATAAATTTCTCCTCTACTGGGGATCGAACCCTGGACGCCCGCACATAAGCCAAACGGCTTATCAACTGTGCCACGGCGAACAATCATAAAATAGAACATTTAAAAGGTTATAATATATTCAGCATATCGCTTTCTTTACGTCCAGTGAGTTAAGTAACACATTAACAGAACAGAAACATTAACAAAAGGTAACTTTATGTGTTGGTTTACAGTGTTTCGACAATTTTTTCAACAAATGAAATGTCAAAAAAAAAAATTCACTCTGCGAATATTAGTTTATTTAAATGATAGAAGTACGTTTTTAAATTAATAAATTATATTTCAAATATATCTTAGAGATTGAGTGAAAAAAATGGTGATTATTTTGTTTAATTGTAATGTTTTTATTACGTTTTTTAAAATTATCACGATTGTAAAAACACAATCATAAATATATGTAATGCTTTTCTTAATTTTAATGTATGTATTTTCTGTGTAAGTCGCCATTTTACATACAAAAACGTTCCTTACATTTGAAATTTTAATTTTATTGAATTGGATATTATTTACTCATTATAGGTATACAATTCATAAATTATAAAAACGATTTTCTTGACTAGTTATCTACATATTAACCTTCCCGAGCAGCGCCAGGTATAAAAACTAGAAATTAATATAGTATATTTGAATTATACCTACAAACAAAAAACTTGGCCGTACCTTCGCATATTATTGTAAGGTCGCGAAATAAAATAAAATTTTAATTGCTGGATTTATTCGAAACGATCCCAGTATAAATCAAACAGTAATTATTATTCCTCATATGCCCACACACACAACGTGATCAATTTTTGAAATATTAGCAGGTTTTTATATACTAGTTGCATGTAACACATGAGATCCAACTGTCGATGCAATAGTATGTATAATTGAAGAATACGTATCAAACAACAAAAAAATAATAAATATTGTAAGATATTTTGTTTTCTATATAGAACATGTAGGTATGTATGTCAGGATAGGATAGTATGGAGGTCAGACCTATTTTTACTACCCAGAATATGAAAACAGCATGATGGTATGTAAGTATGTTTGGAGATTAAGTATCAAAATATTGAGTCCCCGAAGATTTTGTGCAGTATATGCTGCCATACAAATTGTATGAAATGATGTTGTCACTAAATTCAATTTTTATAAAAATTGTTAAAAAAAAGTTTAGGTATTACTTCTATATTGTGCATATTTTTTTTTAATAAAATTGAATTATCTAGTTGGTGTTTCAGCGTGGTTCGATATTTAAAAAAAATTGGAAATATAGGCAGTTAAACACATAAATTTATCACAAAATAATGTTTTTCTTTATAAAAATGTTTGACAAACTCCGGAACTTTTTTTAAAAAATCATTCTGGGCTTTTGTATTTATACCAATTTTCAGCGTTCTAGCTTTTTTTGATTTTTGAGATATATAGAAAAATAAAGTAAAATTTCAAAAGTTAATAACCACTGACTGAAACTAAAACTCTTTTGTAGGCCTATAACTTTAGCAGTTAAACACATAAATTAGTCATAAATAAATATTTTTCCAAATAAAAAATGTTTGAAATCTTGGAACGCTTTTAAAAGAACAAAAATTGCGATTTTGTATTTGTCTATGTTTATAACAATTATCAGTGTTTTAGTATTAATGGTCAGCAATGTTTATACAGTGGAAAAATAAAGCGAAAATTCAAAAGTTGATAACCTCTGACTGAGTATAACTTTTGGTGGCTTATAATTTCCTATACTTTCTGAAGTTTAAGGCTCTGTGAATCAAGCGGATAAAAAGTTATAAAGGGGGGATGGACACACACACAAAGACACACTAAATGTTATACTCTGAATATTGAGTAAATCCATGGAACATATACATATGCTACGAAGCCTCTAAGTTGGTGTTTTTTTACTTCAAAGTTGAAAAAACCATAAAAATATAGACCAAATACCTATACTTAATAGGCTTGATACTTTGTCGATATGTTAAGAGAAAAAAATTCTCTTGAACAAAATGACAGTTGGACAATATAGTCGAAAAGTTTGAGATGTACTACTACAATGTTAATATTTTTTATAGAAAATTAAATTATCTAGTTGTGGTGTTTCGGCTTGTTTCAATATTTTTAAAAACTTTGGAAATAGAAGCAGTTAAACACATAATTTATCATAAAAATATTTTTCTTGATAAAACTGTTTGAGAAACTCTGGAACTTATTAAAAAAAAACAAATCGAGTTTTTGTATTTGTCTATATTTATAATAAAATTTAGCGTTATAGCTTATATGGTTTTTGAGATATATGGAAAAATAAAGTAAAAATTCAAAAGTTGATAACCCCTGACTGAAACAAAAATTCAAAATTCTGTGTATAAAAGTTTTGTGTACCTACAACTATCCTATGCATTCTGTAATTTTGGGCTCTGTGAATTGATACATACACACTAAATATTCTACTCCGAATTCTAATTAAATCCATGTATGAAACATATATGCTGCGAAGTTGGTGTTTTTTTACTTTAAAGTTGGAAAAATATAGACCTGCCCCCCCTAGACAACGTGTCATTTAGCTCAAGGGAATAAAAAAGAAAATATAACTCAATGTATGGAAGTGACAGTTGCCAGTCATGTGACAACTGTCACTTCCATACATTGAGTTATTTATTTTGTTTCTTTTTTGAGCTAAATGACACGTTGTCTAGGGGGACTGGCATACAAATCTCGCGTATCTTGGCTTGATACTTTGTCGATATGTTAAAAGAAATAAATTATCTTAAACAAATCGATAGTTGGATTATGTATATTGTATACCTACATACTTAAAACAGTGTTTTTATAATATTGTACATATGGATTATGAACATTATTATAATCCATGTACGTACAATTCTTTAATGAAAGCACTGCTTGTATTTTCAAAAAAAAGTAACATAAAAAAATAATTTTTAAAAATATACCGATCATCAAATATGAGTTACCACAAGAACTGGATTACCCTCAGGGATACAAGTATTTTGATAACAGAAGAAAGATTCCCGGGGAAACGGAAAATCAAGCATAATTAATAATTAATACATATACCTATATAACATAAGATCACTTTATACTCTTGCGTATCGATCCTAAAGTTGATATAATACGATACGTTCATGCATTACAGGTATATATCATCACATTATCATTGGTGTAGGCAAAGAGAACCGAGCGCTATCCACACATATCTTTACATATATACATACGTGACGCCTCACTCACATTAATACAAACTCGTCTTAACGTTTCTTTCTTTCAGCATGTCGTTCAAATGATCGTGGCAGTGTTTTCCTGACCGCCCTAACTCATATTACTTCCTCTTCTCTAAAAGAACTATCATATTTTTGTAGCTTGTTGTTTATTCATTCTTTCCATACTGCCAAATAACCGCGGTGTGCTTACTTTAATTATTTTTACAATGTCCTTCTCCAAATTACACTCAGTTAAATTAAGTTAACTTGGTTAACTCAGCTAAGTTCAGCTATAAATTAGTTTTTATATGAGTTGTATAGTATAAATAAGTCCTTGTGAAAAGTAAATATACATCCTCATACATTTCCTAAGTTAAGCACAAATACTTGTGCTGTAGGCGAAGGAAATCCTGAGTCATTGAAAACACTGTTCGTCATCGCCAAACGCTATTTATTTTTGGATGGTATTTGACGTTTGTTGTTCGTTGTTGTAGAAAAAATTTCTACAACAAACGTCAAAAATCATACAAAAATAAAATAGCGCTTGGCGATAACGATCAGCGTTTTCAATTTGACTCAGTGGGGTTCGAACTTAGTAAGCCAATGTGATGCCCGCTCTCTCACCGACCCATCATGGGGCGACTGCTGCCAACGTACCTATTTTTCATTTTGATATTGCAACATTACTACAAAACGAATCATTTTGAAAAAAAATAACTTAACAAGTTTGGATATTAATGCAGATAAATATACCTTAACTTTTTAATTATGTTTGTATTTATTCTTGTAAAAAAATAATAAGCATACCCCGATTTTTGACATTTATTTTAAATTTCTAAAAAACTATAAGGTGTAGAGCAATATATATTTTTTAAATTAAAGAAGAACAAAATATCTGGAAAAAATGTTGCATTAATGCAACAGGTTAAGTAAATAAACCAAAAAAACTTTTATTTCACTATGGCGCTCAGATATTTTTGTCTTCTTTAATTTGAAAAAAATATATTGCTCTACGCCTTATAGTTTCAAAAAAATATAAGATAAACATTGAAAATCGGGGTATGCCATTATTTTTCTACAATAATTTATACAGAACATTATCAAAAAGTTAAGGTTTATTTTTTTAAATACCCAAACTATCTAAATTATTTTTTCAAAATAATTTGATAAGAAATAATGATGGTATATCAAATTGAAAAATAGGTACGTTGGCAGCAGTCCCCCCCTTAATAATTAAGTGGTCAAAAGACAGGGCTGTGACGGCTGCGAGTTATCGGAGAGAGTGCATTATATATTATATGGTCTGGACACGGAACGAACGAATTGAGTGGTTAAACAAACTAAATTATTCAACAATTTGTAGATTGAATGCACCTGCACACAATTTTATAACATATTCCGACTGCCGTAGCGTAATTGATTGTCATTTGACTTATGTGCCGACCTCATGGGTTCAGTTCTAAAATTGTTTCTATTCAGTTAGTTGCATGCATAAATTATAATTACCTACTTATTATCTCGTCGCTAGTAATATTTAAAAATTACATTGACGTAATGTTTTTGTATTCACTAAATACAATTAAATAGTAATAGGTATATGTGTATATACAATCACAGGAACGTCGAACAAAGAAATACGTAGAGAAATGAATTTGTTTTATCAGTAATGGTGTTGAAAAGCCATTGGCTGAAGGCGGGCGGTTCTAGCGGTACAAATGTGTAACGAATTGCCATTATAAGACTCGATTTGTATCTGCCACAAGTCCTTTTCAAAATTTCCTTCAGCGCTTTTCAGGAGTTTAACACCAGTTCGGTAATAAAACTTAGTTTTTGGAGATATATTTTTTTTTATATGTATGTTTCACTGCGGGGACATAATGTATTTACATATCATTTGGATATAGTTGAATCCCTTGTGGGCAAACAAAATAAATTCTTTACAGGGCACATTTCATTTTTTTCATTCGAATATAATGTATGTATATAATGTATGTATTATATACCTACATTTATAATAAGTTTTATAAAAACCAATAAATGATTAACATTATTTATATATTTCGATCTAACAACATTAGCAATCTTCAAAGCGATTCAGCTCGCTACGTAATTAAGACTGTCTGCATTTACATTCATAAAAGTATATATGAATGTAATATATAGTATAAACAACAATAAACAATATTATTACATATGCAAGTTCAGTTAAATGACTTAAATCTTCAGGATATTGATTTGTTAATTATGATACGATAAAAATGACAAAGACTAATCAATTATAAAGTCTAACTATGAGATCCGAGTGTTCTTTTAACAGGTCTAGTGAGGTGATATATTTCATGTAACTTTTAAGTGTTTATAATGTAATACCAATTTGTTATATATATAATGTTAAAATTTATATGTGATAATTTTTATTTTTTCTGGAAAATAATAAAAAAAAAATTATCTAATTTTGTTACTGTAGCGGTATCTAGTGTCAAAGTACCTTCTTTCATTTTATATTTAATCCGATGTATTATATTATATAAATTGATAGTGGTCAGTAAAACGTATAAAATTATTAAAGGGAAGGGTATTCCTTTGAGAATTTTTCGATTTTGAGAAATGGTCTTATGCGAACCTTTCTGTATCAAAATAATAACACGAAAGAAATATCTAAAGGTACAACGTCAGTTGTAAGATATCCGATATGTTGAAATCTTAATTTAAAAATAAGTATATTCGTATAAATCCAAGTATTCGTATAAATCCAATCTAAATAATTGCGGTGCATTTCGATGGAATAATCCTTTATCAGATTTATTCTAATTTAAAAATAAGTATATTCGTATAAATCCAAGTATTCGTATAAATCCTATGTAAATAATTGCGGTGCATTTCGATGGAATTATCCACAATGAGATAAATTCAAATTTAAAAATAAGTACATTCGTATAAATCCAAGTATTCGTATAAATCCAATCTAAATAATTGTGGTGCATTTCGACGGAATAATCCTTTATCAGATTTATTCTAATTTAAAAATAAGTATATTCGTATAAATCCAAGTATTCGTATAAATCCTATGTAAATAATTGCGGTGCATTTCGATGGAATAATCGACAATGAGATTAATTCAAATTTAAAAATAAGTACATTCGTATAAATCCAAGTATTCGTATAAATCCATTCTAAATAATTGCGGTGGATTACGATGGAATAATCCTTTATCAGATTTATTCTAATAAAGATATAAATAAACACGGTGCATTGTTATGGAATCATCGTTTATCTGATTTATTATAATAAAAAACTATATAAATGCGGGGAGTTTTGTTGAAATAATCTACAAAAACTGTTTAATGTATTCTAATATATAAAATTAGTAAAATGTAGTGCGTTTTGTTGAATTACTATTATATCAGTTAATTTAATAAAACTAAATTAAGCCAATTAAATTTCAAAGAACGAAAACCAAGTATTGTTTTATTTTATATATATGTATATATAATTATATAATATATATGTATGTACAATGTACATACATAATAACAGCAGTTCAACCATTTTTCATCGATTCTTGAAGAACGTAATAGAAAGTTGGTTATTTATGTTTCATACGAGCGACTGTAAAAAAATCCAGAAAGATTTATAGTCAAAAAAGGAGGCCATTATCCGGCGTATTCGTCATTATAAATAATAATCAATGTTGATAAAAAACTGAAAATGTTCACATTATATTCTTGATATTTTTTTCGTACCTATAGGTGCCAAAATCATAAAAGCGATTGCTAAGCAATTTTTATCTGGGTGGCCATTCCGGAAACATTTCAGAAAAAACACAATCTGGAATGTCGTTTCAGAATCATTCCATTTTCCGTTATCATCGATAGAAAATTCAATAAAATTTTATAGTCAATATAACAACAAATATTGTATAATTCTTTTTATTTCTACTTAAATTGATGTTGCATTTTCTGTTCAAATAATAGACTGGAAAATTCATCCAATACTGAGTGGTGAGTTTAATTCGATTGCTGTACTTTCAGTTGTATGTTAGCAATTATTGTCAACCCCAAGAGTTTCAAACCCAAGGTACGTTTTAATTCAACATTTCCACGACAAAAATAATTGTATAATTTGATTGTTTTGATTGCTTTTTCAATTCATCCACAGTTCGATCAGTATTTACAATAATTGTTGATACCTACTGATAAATATATACAAATAAAATCAGTCGTAATGAAAATTTGGTAGAATAAAAACAAAATCACGGACACAGTATAATAATAATAATAATAATAAACACTTCCTAGCACCATGTGCAAGTGGCGAGTTTATTGCCGTATGGCAATTTCTCCCAACTAACCAGTGTTTCCAGCCCAATAGAAGCAGCATTTGCGTGAAAAATGAATTTGAATAAATTTCTCGAAAACAGGAAACCGAAAACAGGACGCCCGCACAGAAACCGAACCGCTTACCAACTGTGCCATGGCGGTCGGCAGTATGTAGGTTGCATTAATATCTCTATACAAATTTATGCATTAATATCTATATCTATGTATTTGGTAGTATCTCGACGATAAGCGGTTTAAACTTGTATAATTATTCATTAAATAAAGTTTGAACTTGTGTATTTTTCTAAATGGTCAATAAGTAGATATTTGGACAACGGCGTAGCGTCTAGTTCCAGCTTTTCTTTTCTGCATTCTTAGGTAAGGTTTAAGTTTGTTTACAATAATAACACCGACTCGCGTGAGCGAGTTGCTTTATAAATTAAATTTATATATTTTTTTTAATTTTCGTATTAAATATAAAATTTCACAGCTCATTTGACTTAATACTACGAGATCTCAACCAATCAGAGAGCCAACCGGAAACTTTGACTTACTTAACCGGAAACAGGTGAATGCGACCAGCGTCTGCTGTCAGACAGATCAAGGGTCGGAAGTCAGAAATACGCGTGCGCACAAATATTTAACTGAATAAATAAAAAATAATAAATAGTATTAAAAATAGTAGGGATCTTACAACAACGTAAATAATATGTTGAGAATTTATTATTTGAAAAATGTGATCAAATACGAATACATAATAAACTTATTCCTAACCTCAAATGGCAAAGATGTTGATAGCATTTTTCCTGCGACCGACCAATTCCCATTTAATTTATAAAGCAACTCGCTCACGCGAGTCGCTATAATTATTGAAGGCTAACTGAACCTAACCCAAGAATATATAATTTTCCCTAGATTCATCTGTTTCAAGTTGTCATTTTTGTGCCCATGCGTATTTCCGTCCCTAATTTTTTCTAGAGCCAGACGCTAGTGTGGATGCGGATTATAGAAGCTAGTGAACAACGGATGGCATTATCCAAATCTCTATGATGGTTAAACTTTGTCGAAAGTCACGATCCTCAGATCTGAAACAATCTATAAAAAAACGTTTTTTTATATAATTTCTTGTATTCGTCGTGTATTTTCACAGTTGAAAAATATTAGCATTATAATATGAGCGAATCTAATAATTTATATATTATTAAAGTAAGTGTAGTAGGAATACCTACATTTTCCCAGATAATATTTTGAACCACTGCTCGGTATGTCATTGACTAATTTACATGATCCGTTAGACCCGAAACACGTCAAATTGCACAAAAAGGTCAAACGTGCAAAGAATTTCATCACTCGAGACATTATTTACATAAGTACAATGTCTGCTTGGTACGCGGACCAATAAACGTTTTTTTACAAACATCAGATTTTTACTTTTATTACATAAAATACCTTACAGACTTACGGACGATTGAAATAATTAATTAAATTATTTTATAAAGTCGACCTTTTTCATACATTGATTATCTGCAGAAAATTTTAGTAATTTAAATATCTATCTATATGAGACTCTTCAACCCACGTCGGGTCTTAGACTCCTGCAGAGCCCGTCTCCATGACTGTCTATCTTGTGATGCATTACGCTCGTTATGGATGCCGATGTTGTTTACATCCTTCACTACTCCGTCCAGACATCGAATCTTCTGCCTTCCAATTCTAATTCTTCTTCTTCTTCTTCTTTAGCCGTCTCTCCACTGCTGGATGTAGGCCTCTTCAAAATCCTTCCATTTATTTCGGTCCATGGCTCGTCTCGGCCAGTTTCTACCCGCAACAGGGACAATATCGTCCGCCCATCTTTTCATCGGTCGACCTATTCCCCGTTTATTTCCCCATGGTCTCCACCTCATAACTCTGGGTGCCCATCTCTCTGTTCCCTGTCTAGCAACGTGACCTGCCCATTGCCACTTTAATCTTGCTACATGGTCCATAATGTCGACAACCTTGGTCTGGCGTCTGATCTCTTCATTTCTTATTTTATTTCTCAGACTTATGCCTAACATTTGCCTCTCCATGGATCGCTGTGCGCATTTAAGTTTGTATGTGGTGTTGGCAGTCAATGTCATCGTTTCTAGACCATACGTCATCACAGGGAGGACACACGATTCAAAAACTCTTCGTTTCAAATTAATGGGGATTTCTTTGTTTTTTAGGACATGCTGGAGTTTGCCGAAAGCAGCCCAGCCGAGACCAATCCTTCTAGGTATTTCCGCTGTTTGGTTTTCCTTCCCTAATGTGATTTTCTGCCCAAGATAAATATACTCGTCTACAGCTTCAATCGTTTTGTTGTCGATTTTTAAGCTGTTGCTGGATGAACTCATTATTTTCGTTTTATTTATATTCATCTCCAGGCCAATCTTTAGGGAAGCTTCGTGCAGATCTTTGATCATGCCACTTAATTCTGCCAGATCTTCACTTACAAGAACTATGTCATCAGCAAATCTGAGATGGGTCAGATACATGCCATTTATTTTTATACCCTTTTTTTCCCAATTTAAAGTTTTAAAAACATTTTCCAGGGCAACAGTAAATAGTTTGGGAGAAATGGTGTCTCCCTGTCTGACGCCTCTACAAATTTTTACTTTTTCCGTTTTTGTTTCTTCGTCAATTTTTACAACCATTGTGGCATGGTCATATATAAATTTAATTAGCCTTGAGTATCTTGAGTCGATTCTTGCATCGTTTAGAGCTTGTATTACTCCCCACTGTTCTACCGAGTCAAAGGCTTTTTTATAGTCAATAAATGCCAAATGGATTGTAATATTGTATTCGGTGACTTTTTCTATAAGCAGGCGTAGCGTTTGAATATGGTCAATAGTTCCAAAACTTTTTCTGAAGCCTGCCTGCTCTATCGGTTGGTAGAAATCTAGTTTCTTAGTTAAACGGTTTGTAAGAATCTTAGTAAGTAATTTGTACAAGTGTGATAATAAGCTGATCGGTCGGTAGTTTTCTAGATTTTCGGGATCTCCTTTTTTGTGTAAAAGTATAACTTCGGCATTTTGCCAGATTTCTGGTATTATTTGTTGTTCTAGGCACTTATTGAGAAGTATTTTAACTGCTTCAATGAGCTCTTCGCCGCCTAGTTTTATCATGTCACTTGTCACTTGATCTTCGCCCGGACTTTTATTGTGTTTCATATATTTAAGTGCGTTTATTAACTCATCGTAATCAATTTCTGGCATTTCTTCCGATCCGGCGTTTAATATGGTGCCATTATTCTCTTCTTCATATTGTGTCTTTGATCTGTATAAATCTGTATAAAATTCATGTACAGATTCTATTATCTTGTTTTTGTCATTGACTACATCGCCATTTTTGTTTTTAATTCTAATGATATTCGATTTGCCAGTAGTTTTGTTTGATCTAAGGATTCTCATGTTTTTGTTTGATTCTATCGTGCTCATGATAAGGCTTGTATTATATTTTCGGATATCTTTTCTTATTTCCTTCCTGATAATCTTATTAAGAGTGTTATATCTGCTTGAGTCTCTGTCAGTTTGTCGTCTTTCCTCAATAAGTTTTATTGTGTTTAATGATAGTTTTTGGTTTTTGCCTGTTTTTCTAAATGATATTGTTTTAACAGCTGTCTGAATACTTTCCGTAATTTTATTTGTAAGGTGATTTATATCCATGTTGTGAAGCTCTGGTTCATGTTCTAATTTCTGTTGTATTATTTTTTGAAATTCTGTTTGGTGTCTGGTAATTGTTTCGATTGTGGGTGTTTTCCTGGGTTTTTTGTGGATCATGTTAAGCCTTTCTAGTTTATTCTAATTAATTTTATTCTAATTGTAATTGATTAATTAACAAAATTTGACTAAAAATCACGAGAACGATAGGTAGGTACCGCTGTTATCTATTCATTCCAAAATCGTTGATATAGCATACCTTTTTTTCATCAATTTATATCATCACAGCATATACCCAAATGTAAGTTAATCAGCAACAGGTATGCGAGTGTGCGTTAATTTTAATGGGTAGCACGACACATGCGTGCATCTCCACATACCAGTCACGTATCACCTAAAAAGGCATAATTCAGAATGGGTGGAGAACCTCATTGCTGTCGTTGCTGAATTATGTGAGACCTTAGAAGGGTGGTGTCAGAGCGGTTAGTACGCTGGGTTCATCCAGTCGTCGCGAGCTCGAATCCTGCCACGATCGATTTCGTTAACCTATAGCACAAGCAATTCCATAATTAAGGGAATGTATGAGGATGTATATGTACTTGTTACAAGAACATATTAATCCTTAAGGGGCATATAATGCTAAATCTAGTGATTAAAAATATTATAAATTAGAACTGCCTAATGCACCATGAAGTTACGTATTAGTAAGGGTAACTATCGCATGCGTTAAAAAGGGTAGGTATATACGTGATTTAAATTATCGGGAAAACGAAATTTGTTGTTTTTATGAATTTTAAGAACAAACCAGGGGGGCGAGTCTCGTCAAACGGTGGAATCAAAACCCTCACGATAACCCATATCATGGATATAATTATCTTATTGAGCTCTATAATATCTTAAGATATCATCTTAATATATTATAGAACTCCATTAGATATCCATGATATGGGTTTTGATTCCACTGTTTGACCAGACTTACCACCCTGGAGAGACATGAGAGAGGATTATATCTAGCAGTTTTCAATTTTTCGACCAAAAGAATTTGATATAATACCATTTTAATTTGAATTATCATATAAATATAAAATAAAACAGGTTTAAATTCATTCACTAGATTCAATATATTATGATACTGACTGGTTTTATGCAATGCAGATTTTCAATTAGTGGTATATTTAATATGACTACATTTGCATTATCAAATTAATTTGTTTTATATAGGTATGCTGCAACCTAAATACAAATAAGAGTATTTTAACATCCATTATCCAAACTCTTGTTAACATTTCACGGGCAGTGTACAAAATGGTTACAATTTCAATATCAAGTTTTAGTTTCATCTCAAAGTAAACACAAAAGACAAACAATGGCGAGCTGAAATCATTTCTGAAGGAATAATTATTATTAAATTTCGTGTGGATGTTCATAATACGATATAGTATGTAGGTACCTACCTAAATATATTATTACCACTGTAGAAATTTTATTTACCTACTTAATTTAAGTATTCACCATAGAAGCGTACACGGGAGCAAAAGTTAAGTTTTGGGACGTAGGGTTGCCATAACTTTATATAGATCCCCTACAGACTTTAACCAAACCGCAATCGGGCTGACGTTGCGTGGTTGTTTGAATTCAGAATATTACAACATTTTTTTTAAAGCACACTTAAAACTATAATGTGGCGGACTTATATTCTCGCGAAAGTACAACTGTTCAGAAAAATGAAATATTTATTTATTACGTACTATATATATTTTTTGTTTTTTTATACAATCAATTGCTGAAATTTTTAGGATTCTGCTACTCTAATAGCTTTTTGCCAAATAATATCATTTTTATATATGAATGAGTACCTACACATATAATCGATTAATTTAAACAAGTGCACCAACCTCCAATGATAATAATTTTTCCAGCCCAAAGAAGCAATATTAGCGTTAGAAATGAATTTAAATAAATTTCTCCTCTGTTGGGAATCGAACCCAGGACGCCCGCACATAAACCGCACGGCTCACCAAGTGTGCCACGGCGCGGCGGTCGGCAATGTTGTTTTTTTTACATAATATTTTTTTTTTATTTTTTTTATCTATTTCATTAAAGTATATTTCATAAAAGTATACATAATAAAAATATTGAAATTTTACTATCTCACTAGGCTGGACGCCTGTTCTGAGGTAGTATTCTTAAGCATTTAGATAAAGGTTAAATACTGAGGGTATATTATTAAGATTACACAACTAAGAAAATGTATTTATACTGGATTTGTAAAATAATTTAGATGTTCAATATGTATGTGTGCAAATTTATCTTAAAATATGTGTTAGTGCTATTTCCGATCCCTGTCTGCCCTTATTCATATTATTTATTTATTTAATACTAGTGAACACCCGGCAAACTTCGTATTGCCTGTATAATTAAAAATTGTCCTCCATAACCACCCGTCGCTTCAGACTCTTCAATACCTCCCATCCCTTCAGTACTTCCCGTCCCTTCAGTACCTTCCGTCCCTTCAGTATCTTCCGTCCCTTCAGTACCTCCCGTCCCTTCGGTACCTCCCGTCCCTTCGGTACCTCCCGTTTCTTCGGTACCTCCCGACCCTTCGGTACCTCCCGTCCCTTCGGTACCTCCCGTCCCTTCGGTACCTCCCGTCCCTTCGGTACCTCCCGTCCCTTCGGTACCTCCCGTCCCTTCGGTACCTCCCGTCCCTTCGGTACCTCCCGTCCCTTCGGTACCTCCCGTCCCTTCGGTACCTCCCGTCCCTTCGGTACCTCCCGTCCCTTCGGTACCTCCCGTCCCTTCGGTACCTCCCGTCCCTTCGGTACCTCCCGTCCCTTCGGTACCTCCCGTCCCTTCGGTACCTCCCGTCCCTTCGGTACCTCCCGTCCCTTCGGTACCTCCCGTCCCTTCGGTACCTCCCGTCCCTTCGGTACCTCCCGTCCCTTCGGTACCTCCCGTCCCTTCGGTACCTCCCGTCCCTTCGGTACCTCCCGTCCCTTCGGTACCTCCCGTCCCTTCATCCCGGTCATATGCTCCACAATTCATCAAAGTTTCATTGTAATCGGATGAACGGTTCCCAGGATAGTCCACCTTCATAGGTAAAATGACCTGATACCCGATTAAGAAGAAGAAGAAGATTTTTTTTAATCCAGAAACCATCCCGGTCTTACACTCAACAATTCATCAAAGTTTCATTGCAATCGGATGAACGGTTCTCAGGATAGTCCACCTTCATAGGTAAAATGACCTGATACCCGATTAAGAAGAAGAAGAAGAAAATATTTTAAATTCAGAAATCATCCCGGGCATACGATCGACAATTCACCAAAGTTTAATTGCAATCGGATGAACGGTTCCCAGGATAGTCCACCTTCATAGGTAAAATTACCTAAAACTCGATGAAGAAGAAGAAGAAGTTAAATTTTTTTGATCCAGAAACCATCCCTGGTATACTCTCGACAGTTCACCAAAGTTTCATCGCAATCGGATGAGCGGTTTAGGAGCGCATTCAACACATACATAGATACATAGATACATACAAACATTCAAATTTATAATATAGATTGCTTACCGGGCAACTAAAATCTTTTTGATTAAAAAATACCTACCTATAAATATTTTAATCATTTATTTAGGTTGGAAATAAATCAACAAATCTAATTTTGGTAGTGCAAAAATATAGTAATTAGGTACGTAAATATATTTTGAAAATCAGCAATGTTTTCATTGCTTTATCACAAAGTCAGTGAAGATAGAAAAAAAAAAATCAAAAAAATAAATTTACCATGAACAAGGATAGTAATTTGTTTTTTTTTCTTCGGCAACCCTAGTGCAATAAGGAAGTACATAGTTTCTCCTCCAGTATAAGTTACGTACTACCTATACAAGGTAGGTTTGTAGTATTGATTCATGATAGCCGTACCAGTTGGGGCGCTTTTCCTCAAAACCAGCGTTTTCCAAAATGACATCATTAGAATAATTAACTCAAGTGGGTACATACCTATCTTTATGAATACCACCACGCATGCCAAGGGATATTGAAAGGATTCTAAACTGATTCTTAAACCACTACTGTATGAAGGACACCTGGAAATCTACGTCTCAAGAGGCAAATTGACGCAGGATTATAACAGGCCAGCAGATCTAGAAAGGTGAAGACTACTACTGTATATATTGATGAGGCTTGCCACCCTTAGACAAGTGTCCAGATGGTAGAGGCGACAAGACAAGAACATAGTGCAGTATATGGCTCTCGGTTCTCTCTGTCTACCCCAATATCAGGGACATGACATGATAGTATGTATGTACTATACTATTATGTAGAATACTATAGGATTTTATTAACATAAAAATACGTAAATTGTAGTTTCACTTTCAAAGGCACAAATTACCACTATTACTTGGTATTTTCTATCGAAGATCATCTTATTTATTTATTTATCTTTTTGTACATAATATAAGCAAAAATAATGCACACTGGCGGGCTAAAAGTAAGACAAAATTTTATATGAACATCAACAAGAGAATCATAGCGAAAACGAATACAAAAAAATATACATTACAGTTAGATGAGTATTAAAACAAAAAAAATCATAGCAAAAAACGGATTGGTAAAGAACAAGGAGAGGAAATAGGAATCAGCCCCCCTAGACAACGTGTCATTTAGCTCAAGAAAGTTGTCTAAGGGGGCTGGTGGGATAAATATTCCTTCTTTAGTTTTTTCTTGAAAATACAAAGCGAGTTAGTCGACGCAATATTTGGACTTAAGAGTATTCCAAGGGCACCCAGGTGGAAGAAGGAGGATCGGGAGGCCAAGGCTACGGTGGGAAGACGAAGTTAGGAGGTATGCTGCCGAACTGCTCCAGGCAACACATTGGAAGGCCGAGGCGGGAGACAGGAGAGGTTGGAGGCGAAAACTCAAGGCCATATCGAGGCCAAGGCTCGATATGGGCCGTAGAGCCATCGAAGAAGAAGAAGAAGAGTATTCCGTAGTCTTGCTAATAATTATAAAAATAGACTCTGTTCTACTTTATTTTCTCTTACTCAAACTGATACCAGTAATTAACAGTGATTTTATTATTTGAGTTTTATTGTATGTCTTCATTCAGAATTGTATGTCGGCAAACTAAATAAAAAGTATGAATTATCACTTAATTCCCAGGTGCAAAAGTCATTATACCAGTTTATATAAGCATGTTCTTGTCTACTTATTTCTATTAATTCAATAAAACCACTTAAATCTTATACGATTGAAGGACGCTGATTAGTAACATAGTACCTAACGACCTCAGTGTTTTGATGGAAAATTACATAAGGTTACAGTATCCATCCAATTATAGCAATGAAAGGATTGCACCAGCTTAAAGTTGAGAACGTAAAGCGAAGCAAATTAATTCATTTCATTTTGCCCAGTCCCAGTTATAAATTTTGCATAATATCTATGTCAGATGTCAGAGGTTGCGAATTATTGAGCAGGTGCCCAGGGCATTGAATTTATGAGTTTATTTATCTACTTGTAACTCTTACCTATATAATAGGAAATGAGATTTTTTTTATTAAAATCCATATATGTCTAAACCAGATTAATCAGCCTATTATATATTTCTGAGTAAGCTTTCATAGCTCATTTGGTTAGATATCCGATTCCTGAGTCTAAGGTCCCGGGATCGATTTGTGTTTTCAGTCAGGATCTGTCGATATCACGATTCTCCAGAATGTGGCAACTTGTTATTAGGTACGTGATGAATTAATATTTGACAAGGTATCAGTAAGTTTGCTGATCAGCTGTACAAATTGTTAGTTACCAACAAAAGCCATTTTTATGTATTTCATTCATCAATATATTAGAAAGTGCATTTTAAAATTTACTCACAGAAAATTCAATGAAAACTAAATATTATCTTCATTGCTCTATAAGGTTTGTAATTTAAAAAAATATACAAACTCTTGTTTTTTGTAGAGAAAAATGGAAAAATAATTGAATTTAAACCAGAATTCCATTTAAAAAATCAATAAAAGATTTTTGATACGAAATTCTAATTTTTAAATCTCTGTGTTCATTCTAATCGAACAAGGTTTTGGATTAAGTCCTTACTATAAATTACAAGCCATGTACATTTATTATTAAGATCCTCATTTTTTAAATATTAATTAAATTCAAAATTAGGAAAAATAACGTTTATTTTTTTAATTGGTTATATTAAGACGATGAAAATGAAATATTTCATTCGTACTGTTATAACTTTACCGTTTTAATCCAAAAACAATAAATCAACGACAAATAACGCAATCAACGCCCTAAGTAAATATTTTCCAGATTAATTATTTTCATCAAATATCGAAATATTGTTTTTATTATTCGTGGTTTATAAATTAATTGTATGCGTAGTGTATATATATATGAACAAAAGTCAATAATAATATCATAATATTTATCAATTTATTAATATTTATACGCTTTTAAGAGCATTTACAAACATACTCGTGTGTATGTGTATATATAAAAAACAGAAAATTATACGAAAAATAAAATATACTATTCCAATTTATGCCATAAATATGAGAAAGAATAAATACAACACAATATCAAAATTAAGTGAAGAAGAAAAAAATTCATCCAGCAAAATATTTATTCTCATTTTGTTAAAGAATACTCTATGCATCTATCTCTTGTAAAAACCATATCAAATGATGTAGATAAAATTAAAGTATTTCTTAACAACTATTATTTTGCATATGTATATGCTCATTTTTGTCTCAAAGAAATAATTTAATCGTTAGTTTCAAGAAAATAAAAGATTCCCTAGTTCTAGTATTTTCTTATAAAAAAATGAATGCTAGTTAAAAACTTTTGTGGGTAATTTATACAGCTTTATTGAAAATACTGCAGATTTATACCAATAGATGAATGAGATATAAATAAATAAATAAATAAATAATAATTTATTTGTTGCATATAAATGAGAAAAGAAAAAACAAACAATTATACATGTTTTGCATTATTTTGCAACAAATAGGCTATTGCTCAGCTGTACACCCGTGGAGACCCACAGTGCAGCTGGTTTTCAGCAATGCCTTGAACGATCACAAAATATATAGGTAATAATACAAAAGAAGAAAAGAAAAAAAAAATAAAAATATAATTATATACGAAAATATTTAAACAGGAAAAATAAAAAGAAAAGAATTAAGTAAAAAAAAACATGAGAAAAAATAAATAAATAAATAAAAATAAAAAATAAATAAATTTACAAAGAATGCACTATTACTTGTATTATAAGTTAATTTTGTGTACTCAATAGCCATTCACTGCAATGCTTTTTAAAGCTCCGCAGTGACGCTGCTGTACGAATGTGCTGCGGCAATTCATTCCAATATTTGGTTGATGTGTATGAATAACTCCCTTCAAAGGCAGTGGTTCGATGTCTGGGGAGAATAAGTAGATGGTCTCTTTGTCTCGTAGCATACATGTGAATATCACGGGACCACTGTAATCTGTCATACAGATAGGAAGGTGTCTTACTTTTAATGATTCTGAAAATTTGACACAGACGATGAAACTTCCTTCTGTTAAACATATTCAGTATCCCGTGCTGCTTAAGGTATGGAGAAACATGTGCTCGCCTAGGTATTTTGTAACAAAAACGTGCACACGCATTTTGGATACGTTGCACTTGCTTTTGTGTATTCTTTATCAAAGAAGGACCATACACCGCATCCCCATAGTCTAATATGGATAAAACAAGACTATCTGTCAGCAGTTTGCGAACATTGACCGAAACATATTCTCGAATTTTATATAAAAGGCGTAGCCTTGAATAGCCCCATTGCACCTTTTTTTTTATATGTTCTTCATATTTCAACCGTTGGTCCATTACTATACCGAGATTACGTGCAACGCTTACAAATGGAATGTCAGTGGAATCAATGACAACCCTAAAGCCGCTGCTCTCCACAGCAGTAATTTTTTGTTTTGGGCCCACAACCAGTGCTACAGTCTTTTGGGGGTTGAGAAGTAGTGCATGGGCTTGTGCCCATGCATGAATTTTATTCAAATCAGTATTTATCATGTCCACGGCCGATTGCACGTTGTGTTGCTCAAAAGACAAATAAACTTGCGAGTCATCTGCGTACATATGTGATTTGCAATAATTTAGAACATTCATCATATCAGCTGTGTATATAGCAAATAACAATGGTCCAAGTATGGACCCTTGTGGAACGCCACGAGTCAGCTTAACAGCAGTAGAGTATTTCAAAGACCCACCGAGTTCACTGCAGACCAGACGCTGAGTTCTTCCTCTGAAATAACTTTGGAACCATCTGATAGTTCCATCGTCAAATCCATAGAACTGCAATTTCGATATGAGCAATGGAATACTTATCATGTCAAAAGCTTTGGAGAAATCGAGAAGTACCAATATTGATACTTTTCCCTTGTCACATGAAGTGTGTAAATCATCGGTAATGCATTGTAATGCTGAAGTGGTGCTGTAACCCTTACGAAAGCCGGACTGATGAGGGGGTATAATTTTACATTTTTCCGCATATTTTACTGTTTGATCAAACACGATTTTCTCAAGTAATTTAGATAGAGTGGGCAATATACTAATTGGTCTAAGATCATTTAAGCTTGAAATCGGTGTCTTTTTGGGCAGTGGTTTTACAAGTGCATTTTTCCAGATCTCTGGTACCGTACTAGATGTCAATGATTTATTAATTATAGTTGTAATAGTACTAAGCGTATAAGGTAGAATGAGATTTATCATATTTATACTAATACCATCACACCCGATAGCATTAGATTTAATAGTTTGTATGTGTTTACTAATTGCAGCTTCGTCTACAGTTTGGAGCTTAAAAGACTGTGAGGTTATATACTTGTTCACATTATAGTAATTAAGTAAGTCTACGTTGTGTGATATATTTTGATTTAGGTTTATAAAATGGTTATTAATTTTGTCTGGATCATTTAATTCAGTTGGTATACTGGGTTGTTTTTCCTTTAATTCAAGGCTGCTTGACAGAGATTTCCAAAGTTTTTTTGAATCGTGAATATTACAATTGACGTTATATGCGAAAAAAGCTGATTTTTCTCTTTTTATAGAGGAGGTTACCAAATTTCGTAATTGCTTATAATACGTGTAATGCATATCTGCTTTGGTTTTTAGATATCGGCTATAGGCGCGGTCTCTAACCCGCATCATATATTTTATCGTATCAGTTATCCAAGGTTTGTGTCTGTCCCTTATTATTTTCGTATGTATTGGTGCAAAGGTGTCAAATAAATCTATAACATATGAATTGAAAATTTTAACCATATCATCTACATTATTTATTGATCTTATGTATTCTAACGGACCATTATTTATTTCGGCACTGAGATTATTTACATCAATATCTTTGATATTTCTAAATGATATTGTTTTTGTTACTTTTCTAGGTTTAGGAAATTTTAAGTCGCAAACAATTAAACCATGATCACTCATATCCTTGCAATGATGCACTCTGAGATTTGTAACTCTCTCAGGTGCATTAGTGAATACCAAATCTATGATCTTTGATGAAGTATTTGTTACTCTCGTAGATTCATGCATAACTGAAGTCATATTAAAAATATTAAATGATTCCAAAAAGTTTTCTTGCATTAGTTTCTTTGGTGTCCGTAATATCAATATTAAGATCACCTAGCACAAAAATATTATCACAATGAAAAATGAAGTTAGATATATTATCACTAATACATTCAATTGATTCACCTACGCCCTTACTATGCGGTCTATATAATGTACCCAATATCATACTGATGTTTGGAGCCTTGATTTTTATCCACATTTGTTCTAAATATTTATTTTCATATGATAAAATCGTACAGGAAAGTCCGCGACGAACATAAAAACCTACACCTCCACCTCGACTTGGTCGTGGTGCCAAATATAAAGTGTAACCTGGTATAGCCCTATCCGTTGCACCTCTGACCTCATCAATCCACGTCTCGTTCAGGGCAAGCACATCAATTTCATGTTCATCCATATAAACACACAGATCATCGAACCCCGTGCCTAGAGATTGAGCATTTAGTAAGCCTATGGTTAAGCTCCTTTTTTTATTCCTGAATAGACTCATTCTGAATAATTATTATCAATGAAAATATTTCACTACTAAAATCGCTCAACACGAGAATTACGTTCAAATACATACACATAAACAGCACAATACGCACAAAGTCAATGGAGTGAAGCACCGCAACGCAACCAACAACAAAAATATACAGCAACCAAATAATAAATAATAACGAAGGTACACGAAAACAATATAAATAAGAAAAGCAAGTACAGTACCAGATATTCATAAAAGAAAAACAGAAAATAGTAAAAAAAAAGAAAAAGAAGAAGTTGAGTAAATTAAAAAACATAATTTTTTAATTGAACATACCTATATTGAATAATTGAACATACCATATGTGGACTTTACCTATATTGAATAATAATAATAATAATAATAAACACTTCCTTGCACCCTGCGCAAGTGGTGAGTTTATTGCCATGTGGCAATTTCTTCCATCAAACCAGCGTTTCCAGCCTAGAGAAGCAATATTAGCGAAAGAAATAAATTTAAATAAATTTCTCCTCTGCTGGGGATCGAACCGAGGACGGCCACACTGAAAATAAACGGCTTACCAACTGTGCCACGGCGCCGGCGGCCGGCCGGTATTTATCGGCAATTTATACAGATTTATTAAAAACTGCATATTTATACGAATAATAGAAGAATTAAGGTAGATGGTCTATTTATTTATCGGTAATTTATACAGATTTATCAAAAACTGCATATTTATACGAATAATAGAAGAATTAAGGTAGATGGTCTATATATTTATCGGTAATTTATACAGATTTATCAAAAACTGCATATTTATACGAATAATAGAAGAATTAAGGTAGATGGTCTATATATTTATCGGTAATTTATACAGATTTATCAAAAACTGCATATTTATACGAATAATAGAAGAATTAAGGTAGATGGTCTATATATTTATCGGTAATTTATACAGATTTATCAAAAACTGCATATTTATACGAATAATAGAAGAATTAAGGTAGATGGTCTATATATTTATCGGTAATTTATACAGATTTATCAAAAACTGCATATTTATACGAATAATAGAAGAATTAAGGTAGATGGTCTATATATTTATCGGTAATTTATACAGATTTATCAAAAACTGCATATTTATACGAATAATAGAAGAATTAAGGTAGACGGTCTATATATTTATCGGTAATTTATACAGATTTATCAAAAACTGCATATTTATACGAATAATAGAAGAATTAAGGTAGATGGTCTATATATTTATCGGTAATTTATACAGATTTATCAAAAACTGCATATTTATACGAATAATAGAAGAATTAAGGTAGATGGTCTATATATTTATCGGTAATTTATACAGATTTATCAAAAACTGCATATTTATACGAATAATAGAAGAATTAAGGTAGATGGTCTATATATTTATCGGTAATTTATACAGATTTATCAAAAACTGCATATTTATACGTATAGAAGAATTAAGGTAGATGGTTTATATATTTATCGGTATTTTATACAGATTTATTTCAAATTCTACATATATTTCTATCAATAGAAGCAAAGGTAGGCGGACTATGTTCCATACCTTTGACTAATGAATGCTGAATAGAAATTGAATTAGGCAATTAATATTTCTACGCTACATTGGGTTTACAATATTATTATATGATTTCAAATGAAATATTGAATTTATGTCCAGGATAGCGGTTCTTCCCCTTCTATTTCATCCCTGTTCCCTTCCGTGATTAGGTTTCGTGATCCATTAAAATTGAGTTTTTTTTTTTTTTTTTTTTTTTTTTTTTTTTTTTTTTTTTTTTTTTTTTTTTTTTTTTTTTTTTTTTTTTTTTTTTTTTTTTTTATATAGCTTCTCGGGCAACTAACAGGTACTATGTCAAATAATTATTTAACACGCACCCAATAACAAGTTGCCACATTCTGGAGACTTACGATATTAATCGTCTCACAGATCCAGACTGAAAACACAATTTTAAAAACTGTGTCTCCACCGGGAATCGAACCCGGGACCCTTGGATCAGCAGTCAGATATCCAACCAACTGAGCCACGAGGGCCGACAAACCGACCGTGGAAATTTAACAAACTTTATTACACCTCTCTGTGAAATTTTAAGAAGTGTAAAATTTCCCTTCAAAAATTAGTTATGTTTGTTTCCAACTAATTTGATTTAAGACTTTAACGACCATCGGTACCTATGAGATAACACAGAGACTACTTTATTATTGTTGGACAGGTCATAATTAATGAAAAGGTAACGAAAACACAAGAAGATTTATTTCTTTACGAGCTCTTATATACCTAATCAATATACGTATATTCACCACATATTTGAACCTTTTAGTTTAGCTAATCAAATAAATAATGTATCGCTTGTATCGCTAAATAATGTATCGCTTCTCGTGTAACTAATAAGAACTATATCACTGTATTTTGGAGACTTATTGCGTTGATCTTCTCACAAATCCTGGCTGAATACACATTGAAAAACTATCCCTCCAGAAATCAATTGTATCTAACTTACTGAGCCACGAATGTTGACTTATATTTCTTTACAAGCTCTAATATACTCTGAAGCAAAAACATTCATCCATAATATGAAGTATTACTATTTTGCGTGACTGAAATCTGAATAAAATATTACGTGTAACACTTGAGATTCAACTATCGTTACCGTATATGTAGTTGATGAATACATACCAAACTATAATCCATTCCATCCATATTATTGAATATTTTTTTTTCTATACAAATTAAGTATGTCAAGATAAGATATTGCGGAGGACGGTCCTTTTTTCCTACCCCGAATATGTAAACAGCTTGATGGAATTATTGAGAGTCCTCATGGATATTGTGTATACTGCCATACAAATTGTACGAAACTATGCCACCAAATTCATTTTTTTACGAAATCCAAGAATTTTAACTTTTACCGATTCTTAATGTCGAAACAACCCAGCCTAAGTTGGTGTTTTTTGACTGTTGGAAAAACCATCTCGAGTCTCGCGGATCTCGACATTTGGAAAATTCGTTTAATTATTGTTCGAACTATTCATAATGTATTACATTATTTATTTATTTATATAATTTATGTACATGTGTACAAAGGCAGGTTTATTGCCATAAGGCAATTTCTTCCAACCAACCCGAGCAACGTGAAGTCTCTTAGTTAAATTGGTACAGTACTATTTAAGTGAGAAATAAATTGAAAAAAAATAACATAAAAGAGTTAGAAATATAAAAAAATTACAAAGAGAAAAAAAAAATTAAGAAAATTAAAAAAATTAAAAAATTAAAATTTATCAATAGTATCTAAGCATATAATAAAAATACATCTTTGTGCGTGCACTGTCTATTCTCATACTTACACATGTTTTCCGTGAATTACCAATTCAATTAAAAAATATCTTAGGAAAATATCCGTGGGAGTATATTTATCAATGGTACCTATATTTGAAAACATAATTGGAAAAAAAATAGCAAAAAGACAATCAATTCCTGGGCATATAATTACTGTAAATATATACAGGTAGGTATACGAATATTAAATAAACAGAATAATATAACAGCCATTGGTACATAAACGCATAAACATTTTAAATAAATAAATACCACATAAACATAATAATACATTTTTTTAATGAATATGTCCTCGTTAAACAAGTACACATACATCTTCCTGCATTCCCTAAATCAAGCATAAATTCATTATTGTTATATTTAGTTTTTATTATGTAAAATATCATGTGTGATTATTTTCATAAATCTGTATAAAATGATAGTGAATTATTCAAAGGATTCATCATTTCATATGAAAGATTAATGATTATTTTATCCCTTTAACTATCAATAAAGCTTTTTCGATTGATTCTTGGTTTATTGCCATGAATATATTATGGAAACGTTATGATAATCCGTTATAATGTAATTCTATTGATTCAAAAAATACTAACATGATTCATTACATCTCAATAGACACGATGCGAAGCCTAAAAATATGTTATGAGAAACCAGGAAATCAGGAATATGCAGTCATTGGATGGTTTTCCTTAAAACTTTTTGTGCCAGCTCATAACAACTAATTATGGCAGGAAAATGTACAAACAAACACTTGTATAAGACTTAACTAACATTGAAAATGTGATTAAACAAATACACTTTATGATCAACAGTTAATTCTCCACACTATAAATTAATATTATATATTTAACAGATGATTTTATGCCTATGTTATGACGATATGCCTGCAGAATAGAGTTATGTAGACATAATTCTCGATTTTTCTACCGTGAAACAGTTTTCATAAAAATAAAAATAAATCATCTCTTCACTTTTTTTCATCTTTCATATTTCGCAGGTTTGGTATTTTAATGTTGTTCCTATTAATAAAATATTTAATGATCTGAATTCACAAATTATGTTTTATATTTTGTTTTTATTTAAGAATCATACAACCATGTGTTTGTATATAAATTATATATTTACCAACCTCATTATAACGAGGCCTGTAGCGAGGTTAGCTGTATCACATTATATTTCTCGAGTTTATAATAAATACACTAAACATTATTTCTACAGAAATAGGTACGCAAAATATTCATTATCTAGATATTAAAATACTTGGAACATGCTGAATAAATTCACCAGTTAAGTATATCATACAAGACCATTTACAAAACAAAATCGAGAAAACAATGGAATTTACAAGAAAATAAATGAACAAAAACCAATTAACCTGGGATTTTCAAAACAGAGTGTATGACGCCATTGGCTACAGTTGATGATATGTATAAAAAATGCATAAATGCATATGGAATACTAATAGCTGAACAATATATGCAAAATTTAGGGATACAATGTACCTAAATGCAAAAACTTTTATTATAAAACATACAAAATCAATGCGAGTTTGATTGCAATAATTCTTGCAATTATCAACAAATACACAACTGAATACTTAGTAAAAATACCGATATAAAATATTGATATAACGAAATGGAGGAAAGAAAAAAATATGTTACTAACCTCTAAATGAAAGTCATGAAAAATAGTGATTTTCTTAAAATATCACATAAAATACCTTCACAAAAGCTTTCCTACAAGTTTATTTTTTAATTATTTACATAATTGAATTAGGTATGCTTTGAAACTGAATCAATTTTTTTAGAAAATTCTTATTCATGAAATACTGTCCCTGATCCCGTCTGATTTGTATTTTTATACATGATTTTTGTGTTTATATTATGTAAGCAATAAATACAGAGAGATAAATTGAATCCTGAATGTTAAATAATTATGTATCTACACAAGATATTATTTACTGCCTTTAAATTTAAACCATATGTTTATGTTATATTTGTTTCTCTCGCAATGACAAGAAAAGTTCAACGGATCAAGAACACTCTCCCGAGAAACGATATTATTCAAAATATATTTCAGCAGGTAAACATTTCAAAAGAATGGTAATGATTTTTGCATATTTCATGCGGGTAGATAAAACCCGGTCCGAAATATTATGAAATAAGATATAGTCAGGTATAGGTAGTAGAAGATAGAGATGGAAGAAGAGATGTACCTAATATACTTTGAACCATCACAAAGCAATATTGTTTTCCCTCTTGTACAATATTACCCAACGATGAGATAACTAAATAAGCAAAGCTCTGTAAACTGCCTCTAATAAAATTGTTATTACTAAAGTATTATTAAAGTATAGGTAGTATGAAGTTCCTATACTCGTCAGCTAAAGCAATATAATTATTCAAACAGACAAACTACTCAAAACGTCGAACTTACAAAACTATAAAGATCTCGAGTATTCGTGAACCGAATCAAATTAATCAAACCATCGAAACCAAGAATTAAATACCTACATATTGTAATGAAATGATGTACAATTCATTGTTGTTCATAAAATTAAATCCATACCAGATCTTTTGCTTCTGCTGGATCCACTATCGTCCGGCTAGGACACACGGTAGAGCATTTCTTTGATTCTCAGAGGGAATACAGGTGGATAATTGAGAAACAGCGAGCGTGACCAGAACAAAACTGTATATTCTTTTGTGTAAGAGAGACAAAATTTAATTAGAGATATAATGGTACATATGGGTTAGTGTGATATGAGGTAATGATGGTGATGTTTGATGATTAAGAATAGTCTTACTTTCTAGGGTGGCCAACTAATTAAAATAAACAGTGATCACTATTGTACATTTATATGAGCCTTAAGTATTTAAATATTTCAAAAGTCAGTTCCAGATTAAATTTATTTTTCAGGCCGAAGGCCCAACACTGAGTAATTAAGGAATTTCTTTTTTTCCTTTACCAAACTTAGTTCTAAGGGTATGTCGATATCAGTAATTCTAGGGACGATTCACGAAAAGGGGGTGTGCGAAAGTCAATGATCTCAAACCTTTAGTCCGACGGTGGGGAGAAATTGCCTTATCACGTACTCAACAAGGCCTGATGTTTCCAACCGTGATGGAGGTGAAGAAGAGAAGCGGCAGGGGCGATCTAATGTTGAAGGCGTTCCAGACTTTCTCTCATCAAGGGGAGAAGCCTAATCCGAGGTGATAACAAGGTAGTTGGCCTACTGTCAGTTGTATACATCCCGTGTGGCAGACATAGGTGTTAACACTTCGTTATGTGTTCATACAACTACGCGAAGTCACTTTGAAGATTAATAAACATTATAAAACTGTCACGAAGTAAGTCTTGCGACCCTTTATTCAAAAGATAATGATCCTTCGTAGCAGATTGCGGTGTTAACACTTCGCTATGCGTCCATACAACTACGCCAAGACACTCGAAAATTAATGAAATTAAAAAACTATCACGAAGTATGGCTTGCTACCATTTATTCAAAAGGTATTGTTCATACGCAGCAGATTGAGATGTTAACACTTCGTTATGTGTTCATACAACTACGCGAAGTCACTTTGAAAATTAATGAAATTGAAAAACAGTCACGAAGTATGGCTTGCTACCATGTATTCAAAAGGTATTGTTCATACGCAGCAGATTGAGGTGTTAACACTTCGTTATGTGAACATACAACTACACGAAGTCACTTTGAAAATTAATGAAATTGAAAAACAGTCACGAAGTATGGCTTGCTACCATTTATTCAAAAGGTATTGTTCATACGCAGCAGATTGAGATGTTAACACTTCGTTATGTGTTCATACAACTACGCGAAGTCACTTTGAAAATTAATGAAATTGAAAAACAGTCACGAAGTATGGCTTGCTACCATTTATTCAAAAGGTATTGTTCATACGCAGCAGATTGAGGTGTTAACACTTCGTTATGTGAACATACAACTACACGAAGTCACTTTGAAAATTAATGAAATTGAAAAACAATCACGAAGTATGGCTTGCTACCATTTATTCAAAAGGTATTGTTCATACGCAGCAGATTGAGGTGTTAACACTTCGTTATGTGAACATACAACTACACGAAGTCACTTTGAAAATTAAAGAAATTGAAAAACAGTCACGAAGTATGGCTTGCTACCATGTATTCAAAAGGTATTGTTCATACGCAGCAGATTGAGATGTTAACACTTCGTTATGTGTTCATACAACTACGCGAAGTCACTTTAAAAATTAATGAAATTGAAAAACTGTCTCGAAGTATGCCTTGCGACCATTTGTTCAAAAGGTACAGCTCGTACGCAACAGATTGAGATGTTAACACTCCGTTATGTGTTCATTCAACTACGCGAAGACACTTTGAAATTTAATGAACTTAAAAAACTGTCTCCAAGTATGACTTGCGACCATTTATTTAAAAGGTACAGCTCGTACGCAACAGATTGAGAGGTTAACACTTCGTTATGTGTTCATACAACTACGCGAAGACACTTTGAAATTTAATGAACTTAAAAAACTGTCTCCAAGTATGACTTGCGACCATTTATTTAAAAGGTACAGCTCGTACGCAACAGATTGAGAGGTTAACACTTCGTTATGTGTTCATACAACTACGCGAAGACACTTTGAAATTTAATGAATTTAAAAAACTGTCTCCAAGTATGACTTGCGACCATTTATTTAAAAGGTATTGCTCGTACGCAGCCGATTGAGATTTTAACACTTCGTTATGGATTCACACACTGCTCGTACGCAGCCGATTGAGATTTTAACACTTCGTTATGGATTCACACACCTACGCGAGGTCACTTTGAAAATTTAGAAAATTAAAAACCGAACCGAAGTATGTATTGCGATGTTGTTTTATACGCCTCCTTCACGCATAAGGCGGTATTCTCAGAGATCCGACTCGGATTTTTTAGATAATTAGTTTATAACAACATTCTCTGTTTAGTTACAATGCCTTACATCGATTTCAGGCATAAAACACAACGAACTGAGTGAAATACGCTAATTGATCGCGGAGGAAACAAAAGCGTGGTGTTATGACCGTTAGAAATAGACGCCGACTGCCGGCGGGAGTTGACGGGGGGCGACGGTAGGTGTTTTGAGGGGGGCGGTGCGGGCCGCATGTGACACAGCTGCGTCTTCCGCGAGACCTTGAACTAGTTCAAGACGTAATTACTGCCGCCAAATTAAAATTTGAAAAGATGATTATTTAAATACGTAGCGAGCGTACCGCTCGCTACACTCCAATCAAAGTTACCCAAACAAAAAGAAAAAGAAAAGAAAAAAAAATTTCCTAACCCGGCCTGTGCAAATTGGGGAGAATGAAAGACCCTAACTGTAATGAAGAGAAGTAACGAGAGAAACTTATAACCACGACCAGATTCTTAGTTTATGAGGAATGTGGTGAGTTGCGTGTTCTCGGCTGGTCACACCAGTACATCGCAACCACCTCCAGTAGTGAGACCGACCTAGTGACTCTTGGTCATCGTAGGTTTGTCGAGGGTGTAGGCAATGGGTAACATACTTAAGGTATGTGCCCCCCTACTCAAGATCAAGGTTTCGTACGTGAATCATAATTGATTATAGCATTCAGAAGGAATACGCCCTAATTGTGCGAGTTCGGAATCATACTAATGTTCAAACTTCGTTGAAACCTAGGTTAGACTCGAATAAGGACTCCTACTCGCGATACGACACGATCGGGGTTATATGTTGGGTTGCGCAGCGGTGTGGTACAGATACCAATGTTCGGCAACTAGCTTCTACCTATAGCTATGATTAATTCTAGGAAAACACTCCATTGATGAACAATACAGGGGGGGAGCACCGAAAGAATTAGAGTTGCCAATCTAATAGGCGAACTCTCTTCAGCCTTACCCAAACAAACTTAACAATAATTGGCGAACTCGAAGCTAGTCGCTTTCCTACACGCATGTGAGTTGAGCAATCAGATATCTCACTCAGGGGAACCGACTGGAAACATAAGTATAATGTCGCGGAGCAAGCGTGCTTGAACAGTCCGCTTGCTATGTGCGAAACAACAAAATTAATGAGTTACATTCACAAAAGGAAAATAACAATCTTGTAGCTACAGTTTGTGACCACACTGGATAGCTGGGCAAGCGATCCATCACGATGGACGCGAATCGATGCTTGCCAATTCTCAACACAACTCCTCAAGTGAAGACTTGGCATCAGGCTACTACCTGGCATTCCTTTTCAACGACAGTTTACAAATACAATGAATATCAGGACAAGGGGCCTATCACGACAGACGCAAACTGAAGTTATTATTCACTTGCAACGACAGTTCACAAATACAATGAATATCAGGACAAGGGGCCTATCACGGTAAGCGCGAACTGAAGTTTGCATAGCCTCAAAACGGCTCCTCAAGCAAAGACTTGGCATCAGGCTACTACCTGGGATCCTTTCTCAACCACAGTTCACAAATACAATGAATATCAGGACAAGGGACCAATCACAATAGACGCAAACTGAGGTTCTTCACGCAACCGCTTGGTACTACCACTCTTGGTTAACTCCACACAGGTCAAGTAATACCCAACCAAAGGTAACCAAGTAAAAGGGGGAGAGTTGACAATCCAATTTACAACTCAGAAACACTTATATATAATACAGGGTGAGTTGACAATCCAGTATTCAACTAGGAAATAATATACACAAAACAAGGGTGAGTTGACAATTCAATATTCAACTCAGAAAAAATTAAACCTAATGCAAGGTGAGTTGACAATCCAGTATTCAACTCGGAAATATTACACACTAAACAAGGGTGAGTTGACAATTCAATATTCAACTCAGAAAAAATTAAACATAATGCGAGGGGAGTTGACAATCCAGTTATTCAACTCGGAAATATTACACACTAAACAAGGGTGAGTTGACAATTCAATATTTAACTCAGAAAAAATTAAACATAATGCAAGGTGAGTTGACAATCCAGTATTCAACTCGGAAATAATACACACAAAACAAGGGTGAGTTGACAATTCAATATTCAACTCAGAAAAAATTAAACATAATGCAAGGTGAGTTGACAATCCAGTATTCAACTCGGAAATAATACACACAAAACAAGGGTGAGTTGACAATTCAATATTCAACTCAGAAACAATTAAACATAAAACAAGGACGAGTTGTCAATTCAATATACAATTCGGGAACTTATGTATTCTAACAAGGAAATCTTTAGCGAGAACTCCTAGTAGTACACAAGGGGAGGGAAGGGGTTATATACAGTTAGGGCTACCACTTAGGATGCCTGTCAGAAGGCGGCTAGCTCCTTCAGGAATGGAGACAGGATCCTAGCAATCATGCATTGGTCACAATTATTTATACACATACCCTTGCATACATCATTCTTTTACAGATGGTCCTTACAAAATTCATCGTTCACACTACTTTAATTTCACGCAATCTTTAATTGCCAGCACATTTTATGACCGGTACATGACTGCAGGGCATAATTGAAAAGGGGGTTACATAATTCATCCGGAATGAGAAGGGTATCGTTAGGCGCCACTGATTTTTTGCGGATCAAACCAGAAACCAAGTTTACACTTTGCAACTTATCAATAGGTTTATTGCTAGGTAAGGGTCCCAGCACAACAATTAATACTTAATTAAACTTAATCAGGTCCTTGATATGGTACCTGCCACTATGTTTACCCTCGCAGTCGCGAACCTCGTAAATGGTGTCCGAAATTTTATTCGATACGACGCATTTGATGAATCGAGGGGCGAGCTTGTTTGAGAAGTACTTTCCAGCGTCAGATTGGGTGAATGCCCTGCGCCAGACCACTGCGCCTTCGGACAGTGAGCAGTGTTTCCTACGCAGGTTGTATCGTTTCGCGTTTACTTTGAACGCAGTCAATAGTGCGCTAGATACCTTCTCGTAAAGTTGCTCCATGGTTGAAAGGCTCGTTCCATAAGAATTATCCGTGCTCGCTGGCTCCTCCGAGCTATTGGTGACCTGTTCCATTTTGTCGTGAAATGAAGCATGCGGACAGGGGTGGAACCCGTGCGTCAGGAAGAACGGTGTGTAACCGGTGGCGATGTTCACGCAATTATTGAGGCAGGAGCAGATCTTAGGCAGCATTGTGCACCAGGTTCGCTGGTTCTCCCCCACTAATATTGACAGGGCGGTTACGATGGTAGAGTTGTATCTTTCCACAGTATTGTTCTGGGGGTGATAGTACGCGTTATAGAATAGGTCTCGTATACCGAAGTGATTAGCGAACTCCTTGAAATCCTTGGATATGAATTGCTTGCCGTTGTCCATAATTAAAGTACGAGGTACACCGTAAGGCAGAAAGATCCTTTCTTCTATCAGTTTGGTGATAGCCGGGGCTGTGGCACGACGCAACGGCAGCGCCCATAAGAATTTCGTGAAGTTATCGACCACCGACAGTATGTAAATATTTTGTTTATGAGAACAGGGAAGCGGCCCAACAAGGTCTACGCTTAATGACTGCATGGGATGATCTAGACGTTTAGGCACGCTCATCAAACCCAGAGGTGCTTGGTTGTTATGTTTATATGCCTTACAGGTGTCGCACTTCGAGACAACCTGCTTTACCGTGTTCGTAATGTTTTTCCAAAAGAAGGTCCGTGAGACCACCTCCAAAGTTTTTCTGATTCCAGGGTGGCAAAAGTTAGTGTGGAAGTCCTGTACGATACTTTCCTGTTCTCCGGCGGGCACCACGACCTTCCAGGAGCTATTTCTGAATGGAGGGTCAGTTTCGGGAACAGTTTTACAGTATTTGTAGAGGTGTCCGTTATTTATCATATAGTTGGGTGTGGAATTAGCATTGGTCGAACATTCCTGGAACAGACGTAGATAGGCTGGATCAGTAACATTCTGAAACGGTGTAGGGAACGTTAAACTGGATACTTCAATTCTGCTTAGTGCGTCGGCCAGGTTGTTCTCGCATCCCTTTTTGTATACAAAGTCGAAGCTGTATTGTGAGAGGCGGCAGGCCCATCTGGCCAGGCGTCCCGATGGTGAAGACAAGTTGTTCAGGTATTTAAGACAGCCGTGGTCGCTGATCACTTTGAAGTGCGTTCCGTCTAAATAACTCCTAAAGTGGTGTACCGAGTCCACAATGCTCAAGAGTTCCCTCTCGGTGGTGCTGTAAGACCTTTCGGCAGGTAGCAGTTTCCTGGAAAAATATGCAATGGCGTGCTCTGAGCCGTCCGGGCTCCTTTGGGCCAGGAAGCTCCCAATGCTCACGCCGCTGGCGTCACAGGTGAGTACGTATGGTAGGGAATAGTCGGGGGGCTTCAACACCGGAGAAGATATCATTGCGCTTTTTAGGCTTACGAAGGCTTGTTCAGCTTCGTCGTCCCAAGGGAGATTATTCTTTGTGATTTTCTTGCTGGTGAGGCGGCATAGAGGGGATGCAATACGAGAAAAGTCCTTGATGTGTCTTCTATAGTATGCACATAATCCAATGAACCCGCGAACCTGTTTGACAGTTGAGGGCCTAGGGTAATTGACCATCACGTCAATCTTTTCGGGGTCGGTCCTGATGCCTTCTCGGTCGACTATGTGGCCGAGATACTTTAAGCTTTGTTTGCAAAATTCAGATTTTGCTAACTTAATGGTTAGGTTGGCCTGTTTTAGTCTGTCACACACAGTTTTCAGTAGCTTGCAGTGTGACTGGAAGTCCGGGCTGCATACCAGTATGTCATCAAGATATACAAAGACGTGGTCTCCCAAGTCTGTGAACAGTCCATCCATCATACGTTGCATTTCGGCCGGGATATTTTTTAGTCCGAAAGGGGTAACCTTGAACTGGAACTGTCCTCGGCCTTCTACGAAGAAGGCGGTCTTTGGCTTGGATTCCTCGTCCAGTCTCATCTGCCAGAACCCGTGGGAGAGGTCCAGGGCTGTGAGGAACTTAGTGTCGCGCAGATTGTCCAAGATGCGATGAATGTTGGGCAACCGGTAAGAGTCAGAGCGAGTGATTGAGTTAAGGCGACGTGGATCAAGTACGAAGCGCCCAGAGCCGTCTTTCTTGGGAACAATGAAAACATTGTTCAACCAGGGGCTCCGCGCCGGCTCTATTACGTCGAGTTTGATCATTTCATCCAGTTCTGCGATGAGTTGTTCGCGTCTTACGTGAGAAAGGGGATAAGTCTTTTGTTTAACCGGGGCGTGATCACCAGTGTCTATGATGTGGGAAACTAGGTCGGTGCGGCCTAGTCCCACCTTTTCATAAGCAATCTGGTCGAACTCTTGTTTGAGCAGATCCAGTTGTTTCAATTCTGCAAGAGAAAGGTCGGCTGTAGAGTTAAGACAGGAAGGGGTCGACAGCGGTGAAATGTACAGGGGAGGCATGTTGATAGCATATAATGATGACACCTTATCTGGGAATAGGGTCGGGGTTAGTCCGGACTTCTTCAAGAAGGGTGCCCCCAAAATAAACCCTTCTGCAAGAGACGGAGCTACAAGAAATTCAACAAAGGTTGTTTGCTTATAAAATCTGAGGGGCAGCGTGAGGGAGCCCAGGATCGCATGGGGATGGCCGTCCGCTGTGTGAATGGAAGTGTCGCCCGGCACTAGGTCATAACCCAATTCGAGGAAATTCTTGTATAATGTGCCACCCAAAACATTAACTGCAGCTCCGCTGTCTAAGAGCGAACGGAAGGCGATGTTGTTGATTTTGAAGTGTAGGTATGGACGATCGTCTCGCGCATTCGTGATGGCTGATACATGTAGGTATTTAGTATTGTAGAAGAGTTTGACCGATCTCAACCAGTCCTCCCACTCTGTCTTTTGTTGAGAATGGGACGGTCTATAATAGGGCTGGGTGGTTATTCGTTTTTTGGCAACTTTTGGAGGAGAGGTGGGGGTCTAGAAACGTCTGGGAGGTTTCTGGGGGTTGTCGGAGGGTGACCTTGTGGGTCAGTTCTCTGGTACTTTTGAAAGCGGGGAGAGGTTCGTCTTCCGAGGGGATTCGCTCGTGACCGATTAGGGCACAGTCTTGCAAAATGTCCGGTTCTTCCGCAGGAGTAGCATTTGGGACTGTACGGACGCGGTTCAGGGTTAGACAAGGAGGCTGCAGCCTTGGTGCGCCGGGGCCGGCGGGGGGAGGTAGGGGCAGTCTCGTCCTTGTGGCCAAGCGACATCTGTTCGAGTGTAAGACACAGTCGCTCCAGATCCAATACTGTCGTGGGTTGTGAGCCGATGATAATAGGGAGGAACTTCTTGTCGAGTCCTCTTTTGAAAACTTGAAGGAGCTCGTCCTCTGGCAAGGGTGAGGACAATGAGTTATTTCTGTTGATGATTCGGCAAATATAATCGGCCGCAGATTCAGAGACCTGCTGTCTAGAGGACCAAATTTCTAGCTTGATGTCGGTAGAGTAGGTTTGTGACTCAAAACGGTCGAGAAAGAGTTTCTTCAATGTGTTCCAGTCGCAGTTCTTTCTAGGGTTGGTTCGATAAAATAATAACGCCCGTCCTGCGAGAAATTCAGGAATGATTGTGGACAATAAGTTGGTATTGAACCTACGGGAAGTAGCGATCTCTTCCAGGCGTACAAGGAATTCTCGGACGTCATTTGTTCCATCAAACTTTGGGACAGGCCACGTGGCGAAGTTTGTGTTTATAATTCCTCCAGGATCTCGATCGCCACGTGAGGTATAACTCGACGAGTTGGAGAGCGGAACGACGGGGGATTGGGGCAACAAGGCGACAGTTCCTGGGGGAGGGGCGCTCTGGGTTCTGGAGCTCGATTCGGAACTGGATGAGAATGGGCGGGCTATTAGATCATTCTCGGCGGTGTGGGAGCTCTCGGAAACCGACGCCAGTTCGGGGGCGTTCTCAAGTGAGTGGTACGCTACAGACCTACTGGGGATGGCTACGTTGTCTGTATTAAAGGGACGGGAGGCATTAAAAGCATTGGCCTGGGAACGCAAGGAGGCCAAATTGTCGGTAGGAACGATGTTTCTGTCGCGCAATGCTTTAGCAAGGGTTTTTGCATTTGCAAGATTTATTCTCTCGATTAAATCCATGACGTCGACTATTGCGAGACAACAGAGGAAACGAGGATTTCCGTTACGACGTGGTTACAATATAAGAGGCTGTCAGAATAAAGGGGAAAAAATAAAACACAAAAGAACAAGCAGTTTCGAGTGAGGGTCCGCTCGCAGATCTCATTGAGCAGACTGTCATCAAAGGACAAGTGTACGTGTCAATTGATGAGAGTCATAGCCCCACGTTGGTAAACGTCAGTGTAATGAAATGATGTACAATTCATTGTTGTTCATAAAATTAAATCCATACCAGATCTTTTGCTTCTGCTGGATCCACTATCGTCCGGCTAGGACACACGGTAGAGCATTTCTTTGATTCTCAGAGGGAATACAGGTGGATAATTGAGAAACAGCGAGCGTGACCAGAACAAAACTGTATATTCTTTTGTGTAAGAGAGACAAAATTTAATTAGAGATATAATGGTACATATGGGTTAGTGTGATATGAGGTAATGATGGTGATGTTTGATGATTAAGAATAGTCTTACTTTCTAGGGTGGCCAACTAATTAAAATAAACAGTGATCACTATTGTACATTTATATGAGCCTTAAGTATTTAAATATTTCAAAAGTCAGTTCCAGATTAAATTTATTTTTCAGGCCGAAGGCCCAACACTGAGTAATTAAGGAATTTCTTTTTTTCCTTTACCAAACTTAGTTCTAAGGGTATGTCGATATCAGTAATTCTAGGGACGATTCACGAAAAGGGGGTGTGCGAAAGTCAATGATCTCAAACCTTTAGTCCGACGGTGGGGAGAAATTGCCTTATCACGTACTCAACAAGGCCTGATGTTTCCAACCGTGATGGAGGTGAAGAAGAGAAGCGGCAGGGGCGATCTAATGTTGAAGGCGTTCCAGACTTTCTCTCATCAAGGGGAGAAGCCTAATCCGAGGTGATAACAAGGTAGTTGGCCTACTGTCAGTTGTATACATCCCGTGTGGCAGACATAGGTGTTAACACTTCGTTATGTGTTCATACAACTACGCGAAGTCACTTTGAAGATTAATAAACATTATAAAACTGTCACGAAGTAAGTCTTGCGACCCTTTATTCAAAAGATAATGATCCTTCGTAGCAGATTGCGGTGTTAACACTTCGCTATGCGTCCATACAACTACGCCAAGACACTCGAAAATTAATGAAATTAAAAAACTATCACGAAGTATGGCTTGCTACCATTTATTCAAAAGGTATTGTTCATACGCAGCAGATTGAGATGTTAACACTTCGTTATGTGTTCATACAACTACGCGAAGTCACTTTGAAAATTAATGAAATTGAAAAACAGTCACGAAGTATGGCTTGCTACCATGTATTCAAAAGGTATTGTTCATACGCAGCAGATTGAGGTGTTAACACTTCGTTATGTGAACATACAACTACACGAAGTCACTTTGAAAATTAATGAAATTGAAAAACAGTCACGAAGTATGGCTTGCTACCATTTATTCAAAAGGTATTGTTCATACGCAGCAGATTGAGATGTTAACACTTCGTTATGTGTTCATACAACTACGCGAAGTCACTTTGAAAATTAATGAAATTGAAAAACAGTCACGAAGTATGGCTTGCTACCATTTATTCAAAAGGTATTGTTCATACTCAGCAGATTGAGGTGTTAACACTTCGTTATGTGAACATACAACTACACGAAGTCACTTTGAAAATTAATGAAATTGAAAAACAGTCACGAAGTATGGCTTGCTACCATTTATTCAAAAGGTATTGTTCATACTCAGCAGATTGAGATGTTAACACTTCGTTATGTGTTCATACAACTACGCGAAGTCACTTTGAAAATAAATGAAATTGAAAAACAGTCACGAAGTATGGCTTGCTACCATTTATTCAAAAGGTATTGTTCATACGCAGCAGATTGAGGTGTTAACACTTCGTTATGTGAACATACAACTACACGAAGTCACTTTGAAAATTAATGAAATTGAAAAACAATCACGAAGTATGGCTTGCTACCATTTATTCAAAAGGTATTGTTCATACGCAGCAGATTGAGGTGTTAACACTTCGTTATGTGAACATACAACTACACGAAGTCACTTTGAAAATTAAAGAAATTGAAAAACAGTCACGAAGTATGGCTTGCTACCATTTATTCAAAAGGTATTGTTCATACGCAGCAGATTGAGATGTTAACACTTCGTTATGTGTTCATACAACTACGCGAAGTCACTTTAAAAATTAATGAAATTGAAAAACTGTCTTGAAGTATGCCTTGCGACCATTTGTTCAAAAGGTACAGCTCGTACGCAACAGATTGAGATGTTAACACTCCGTTATGTGTTCATTCAACTACGCGAAGACACTTTGAAATTTAATGAACTTAAAAAACTGTCTCCAAGTATGACTTGCGACCATTTATTTAAAAGGTACAGCTCGTACGCAACAGATTGAGAGGTTAACACTTCGTTATGTGTTCATACAACTACGCGAAGACACTTTGAAATTTAATGAACTTAAAAAACTGTCTCCAAGTATGACTTGCGACCATTTATTTAAAAGGTACAGCTCGTACGCAACAGATTGAGAGGTTAACACTTCGTTATGTGTTCATACAACTACGCGAAGACACTTTGAAATTTAATGAATTTAAAAAACTGTCTCCAAGTATGACTTGCGACCATTTATTTAAAAGGTATTGCTCGTACGCAGCCGATTGAGATTTTAACACTTCGTTATGGATTCACACACTGCTCGTACGCAGCCGATTGAGATTTTAACACTTCGTTATGGATTCACACACCTACGCGAGGTCACTTTGAAAATTTAGAAAATTAAAAACCGAACCGAAGTATGTATTGCGATGTTGTTTTATACGCCTCCTTCACGCATAAGGCGGTATTCTCAGAGATCCGACTCGGATTTTTTAGATAATTAGTTTATAACAACATTCTCTGTTTAGTTACAATGCCTTACATCGATTTCAGGCATAAAACACAACGAACTGAGTGAAATACGCTAATTGATCGCGGAGGAAACAAAAGCGTGGTGTTATGACCGTTAGAAATAGACGCCGACTGCCGGCGGGAGTTGACGGGGGGCGACGGTAGGTGTTTTGAGGGGGGCGGTGCGGGCCGCATGTGACACAGCTGCGTCTTCCGCGAGACCTTGAACTAGTTCAAGACGTAATTACTGCCGCCAAATTAAAATTTGAAAAGATGATTATTTAAATACGTAGCGAGCGTACCGCTCGCTACAATATAATAGAGTATTTTAAGAGATTTTCCAAATTCAATTCCTAATTCAAAATATTATTGATATTTGTGATGATTATCATGTATTTTTGTTCTAATAGTGAATCCGACTATGTATACATTTCCCTTACATAAAAAGGTGGTCCAAAATGTGGAAAGACAGCTGGTAGTTCACATCGCAATATGCAGCAAACTCTGGCCAAACAGTATAATGAAAAGAAGTAGCATATCAACATTTTTTTAAAATTATATTCGGTTGTTTTATATTCTCATATTTGTACATAAAATTTTACTATTACCTACTCAATGTTTATTACGGGTCGTTTTACAAGAGTTAATTGAGAAAAAGGTAAGGTGAAAGAAAAGGTAAAATGTAAGAAAGGAAAAAGGTACCTCAATTTTTTCTTAAATTATTCTTAAATAACTCTTGTAATACGAAGGTACGAGTCTTGCATTGGTCACAACAATCTATTCGTCTCAAAAGTAAAAAGAGAACTTTTATCAAAAAATATAGGTTTTCTGGATGTTATTATCGATAACTTTTTTGGAAGTCTTCAAAAGAACAAAATGGAAAAGGTAGATGCCAAATTTGGTGTTCCGAGTTTACCTTTGATCCACCTACATCAAAAGGAATTTTATTCGAAAAATAATGACTTTTTTAAAACCAACCGTTCAAAACAAATAAGAGTACCTACGTACAAAGATATAAGTATGTGCAAATATTGCGTGCATACAATTTCGGGATAAATATCATTTATAACCATTTAGAATAAAGTTACCGTAATGAACCAAAATAATAACACATAGTTAGATAATATTGTATTACTACTGCTAGCTCTCTTCTCTCCACTGCTGGGTCTGGGTATAGCTTCAAAACTCTTCCATCATTTGGACAATTTCGTCAGCCCATGTCTCTTCTGGAGTCTTCCCACACTTTTTTGTCCCCCCATGGTCTCCATTCAAGAATCCCAGAAGTCCATCTGCCACCCTCTCGCCTTGCCGATATGACGAGCCCATTGCCACTTCAGCTTGGAGACTTTATCAACAATGTCGTCGATTTATGTATTTTGTAGGACAATTAAATTTCTTATTTTGTCTCTCGAGCTAATGCCTAGCATTTGTCTCTCCAAATCACGCTCACACAACTCGGCTTCCGTTTATTCGCAAGTGTTAGCGTCATAGTCTCTAGTCCATAAGTAATCACGGGTAGGACTCGTGAATCATAAAGCTTTCACTTGAGACTTACGAGGACTATTTTTATATACCACTAGCGGACCCGACAGACGTTGTTCTGCCCGAACTATTTGTGAAACAAAAAATATATGTAACATATATTTGAATCATGCGGATGTTATTATTCGTTGTACAAACTTACATTTTCTTGTTTGATGAGCCGCTAAACACTTTGAGGTTAGATTGATTGTCATTTCGTATATAATTGCAATACAGCATATTATACGGTTTGGACACTGAAACGAACGAATTGAAATATGAATAATAACGAAACATTAAACAGAAATTAAAATTCCGTGCACATGTATATGTATAATTGAAATATGAATAATACCGAAACAGAGCGAAAAAAACTTGAAAAAATGTCAAAAATCCAAACTACGACGCAAATGACAGATTTCTTAGTGTTATCACACGGAAAAAAACTAAATATTTCCAATTTGACATTCATCATCATCATCATTGGCGCTACAGCCCACTATGAGCCTTGGCCTCCTCCAGAATTTTTCGCCATTTAGACCGGTCCATCGCCTGCATTCTCCAGTTTGTCACGCCAATCCTCTTTAGATCCTCCTGTACGCCGTCCATCCACCGCAGCTTGGGTCTCCCCACACCACGTCTCCCCTCCGGTCGTGTGTCGAGAATCTTCTTTGGGATTCGGCATTCCTCCATTCGCTGAACGTGCCCTAACCATTGAAGCCGATGTATTTTAATATATTTTACTATGTTAGGATCACTGTAAAGGTTCTCCAGCTCATGGTTGTACCTTATCCTCCATATTCCACTCTCAAAAAGAGGCCCAAAGATTTTTCTCAAAACCTTCCGTTCAAAAACCAGCAGCGATTTTCATCCTTCCTATTAAGAACCCAGCATTCAGCACCATATACAAGTACTGGTCGCAGCAATGTTTTATACAATAACAACTTAGTATTTCGTGTCAGCAATCGGGACTTGAGATGTCGGTGAATACCGAAACAGCATTCATTTGCCACAGCTATTCGTCTTTTAATCTCGACACTAACATCGTTGTTACTGGTTATTATTGAACCTAGGTACTGAAACGACCCCACAGTTTCAATGGTATGATTACCAGCACTAATCAAAGTTTCTTGGGCATTTCTATGGTTGGACATTTTAGCTGTAATCATATATTTTGTCTTAGAAGAGTTCACTTGAAGTCCCATTCTGGCAGAAGCATTTTCCAGGTGTATAAACGCTTGTTTTACATCATTTGGTGTTCTTGCAATTATGTCATATATGCAATTATGTGAATCCAATTCGATATTAGCGCCACTTATTGTAATTTATAGTTATAAAAAATCGTGTTTTTTATTTTTATTTTATTATATTATTGTTTAAAATTCCATTTTGTGAATCTAAACCATTTAGGGATTCACACAAACACACACAACGAATTTCATCAAAATCGGTTCAGCCGTTTAGGAGGAGTTCAGTGACATACAAGTTTAAATATTAATTTTAAAGAATGCAGCCCATCCCAATCCTATACGTCAAGAAATTTCTGCCGTTTGATTTTCCTCACCAAGTTTTGTTTTATGACCTATGTAAACACTAGTTGCATGTAACACATGAGATCCAACTGTCGATAGCGATAGTATGTATAGCTGAAGAATAAAAATCAAACTATAAACCCATAAATCCAAATTATTGAAAATTTTAACACATGTTGGTATGTATGTCAAGATAGGACAGTATGGAGGTCAGTCCTCTTTTCCTACCCGGAATATGAAAACAGCATGATGGTTCTGTATGTATGTTTGGATATTTAGTACCTATCAAACTATTAAGTATTCTTACATATTGTGTATAGGCGACTGACATACAAATTGTATGAAGCAATGTCGTCACTAAATTTAATTTTTATAAAAATTCTTAAATAAAATTGAGATGTGATGTTGTAATGTTAATATTTCTTATAGAAAATTAAATTATCTAGATGGGGTGTTTCGGCTTTTATTGATATTTTTAAAAAACTTTGAAATATTGGCAGTTAAACTAATAAATTTATCATAAAAAAAATATTTTTCTTAGTAAAAAATGTTTGAGAAACCCTGGAATTTTTTTGAAAAAACCAATTTGAGATTTTGTATTTGTCTATGTTTATGTTTATACCAATTTTCAGCGTTCTAGCTTTTATGGTTTCTGAGATATATGGAAAAATAAACCAAAATTACAAAAGTTAATAACCCCTGACGTATCAGTGAGCGGATCAAAAGTTAGAAGGGGGGGACTGACAGACACAAAAAACTCACATAAAATGTTCTACTCCGAATTCTGAGTAAATCCATGTATGGGAACATATATGCTGCGAGGCCTCTAGTTGGTGTTATTAGCATGCAAAAAGTCCACTACGCCATACAAAATTTTCCTTCGTACACGCATCTTGAATTAATACTGCCTCTTCCTTCAATAGAATTTCATCCTCATGAACGAATTGACAGTTGGAAAAAAGTACACATCGCCATACAAAATGTTCCTTCGTACACGCATCTTGGCTTAATAATGTCGATTCATTAAGAGAATTGAATTCTCATGAACGAATCGATAGTTGGATAATCATCTGCAGCTTCTATTATAGCCGAATATTGTTCAAAATTTAATTTATAAGTACTGAAATATTAACTAAACTTTGCTTAATTTACACATTGTTTTATTAAACGGAGTACCACAACGCATTCAAGAACAATCGTACCTACCTAAAACTTTTAAAGAATTTTCTTTTAATTATATACCCACTTATTATAATTTAAGTCGGAAATTTACTCAAGAAATTTATGTTGTACCTATTATTTGAGAAAAAAATATCACTTTTGACATAGTAGGTAACAGGTACTTTATAATATGCCAAATATTAAATTAGCACGCACCCTATATATAATGTTTATTCTCATAGAACTAGACTGAATACACAAAAAAGACTGACTACCAAACTAGGATAGAACTTAGGACTCAGTAGTCAGATATCCAACTAACTAACTAACCGATAATATGGAAAACGTCTACCTCAACTGTGTCTTACAATACTACCAACGACCAGCGTCTCCATATTGTTCTAGTACTTATTGAGACATCACAATTTATTGTAAAACAACATAATAATTTAAATAACAAAAATGGGGCTCCATTGGTTTGAATTAAAAGCTGTAAAGTATCTATGGTGGTCGTTTCAATGTTTAAGTTTTTAATAATTATAATAATAGTATGTTTCCAAACCAGTACTTTCTAAACTAGTCACCTCTCAAAGGCTATCCGAGAGTTCCGGGGATTTCACCCTTCATTTTATTTAAAGAAGGGTATATTTACCCGCAGATGATAGAAACATGAAAGTTCCATCACGGTCCAGTAACTTTGTAAGGGTGGTGTTGTGTGAAACATTATAAATACATAATGTTTATATAATATTAGGTTAAGGCTGGGCCTTACCATGTCCTCTCCATGTATTCTGCTGCTTGTTTTAAAACATATTGCTCCAATGCGCAATTATGTATATCTCTTTATCATACTTTCTAAAAAGATTGTCGAAATTTATATTTTTTCAAATTATCCAAAGAAAATTCACGCTTCAACTATCGTGGTTCAGTTAGTAAGATATATGACTCCTGAAGCAAGGGTCATGATTTCCATTCCCGATCGAGACACACAGAGCCGGATAAACGTGTTTTTGCGCCCGTAGCAATATATTTGAGTCCGCCCCCCCCACCCCATTTTTTGGAAATTTTAATGTAGAACAATTCAAAATTATGTAAAATTAGATCGGATCTAAAATGACGAATTAGTTTGTTAATATTACCTAAACCTACATATATAGTTGTTTATTATTATAAAAAAAAATAGCCACAACAATTGGAAATTCATAATAATATTACATATTTACAATGTAGTATTCATGCCGAGCCTCTATAACCTCCTCTGTCGGGTACGCAAAGAGAACCGAGTGCCATAACTGCGGAATTTTGATTTATATGATTAATATTTTTGAATTTTAAGCGCCCTTTTTAAGACAACCGCCCTGAATTCTTGTTCCTGATTGTTCTATGATATATCCGGCCCTGGAGTCACAGTTTGAAATTGTGTTTTCAGTCTTAATCTGTACCTAGAACACCACAAGTTTCTAAAATGTAGCAACTTGTTAGTGAGCTTGTTTAATTAACATTTGACATGGCTATGTTATTTTGTATTCTACGGAATTGACTAACCCATGTTTTTTTTTTCATAATCGTGTATTGAAAATGGTCATATCGATTGGATGGCAATATTTTCCTTTAAAACATTCTGAAGAAAACGTATGCACTGTATTGTTTTATCGATAATTTGACAAAGGAAAATAAAAATACATACTTATCATTAGTTTCGTGCTAACATTTTCTTTGTTTCATTAAGGATTTCAATAAACATTTTTATAATTTGGATTTTTTATTTAAGAGGGCATATAACGCTTAATCTAGTGACTAAAAACATGATATATTAAAACCGGATATTGCACTATGAAGTTACGTGTTAGTAAGGGTAACTATCGTGTGCGTTGAAATGGGTTTATACGTGATTTAAATTATCGGAAACCTAAAATTTGTTGATTCTTTGCATTATGAACAAACTTGACTTACAATGAAAAAATAATATCACAAACATTCACTTTGATTTTATGCACTCATTAAGCACATAAAATATTAATCTATCTACGACATAGTTATGGAGTAAGGCCAACGCTAAACTCCTCACTAACAAGTCACTCCATAAAGTATTCAAATTTTGTATGGAAAATTTACAACATTTTCATCAAATGAATTTGTTCAATTATTTTTTTATTTAAATATTTTATTATGAAAACTTGATAATTCTTCAATGCCATTTTTTTACGAATTTGAAAATCAAAATTTCAAATTTTAAGTCTTCTGAGTTTGGGTTCACTTAAAAATATTTGACGTTTAGAAAAATTGAGAAGCACTATTCAGATATCCTTCAAAATCTAATGGGGTCTAAGTGAGTATTAGATATACGTATTTGCATAATTTGAAAATAATCGAATGAGTAGGTACTTTATTCTATAATTGATAAAGTAAAATAAACAGGCTGTACATAGCATACAGCACGCAGCACATAGCACACACACACAGATACATTGTGATGAAACTTTCAGAATACAATCTCAGCATGATACTAGTTGATAATCTGCAATAAAAAAATACCCTTAAAAATTGCGAAATCATAACTCCCCACTCTTGGGTTAGTGTGGAGTAAAAATGCTGTTAATAAGGAAATCTCCAATGATTTATTTGGGCAATTTGTGATGAATTATGTGACAAACATTCACTAGAAGAATCTTGAAATTACTTATGGTATTTTTTTTAGAAACACACTCTTTAACATATTTGAGAAATTTTATTAAAAAAGGGGTGTGATGGGTTACAAATTCCCTTAAGTTGGTTTTACAAATTCACTGTACCCTACTTGTTTTCGCATAATACATTTAAATTCTCAGAATATGTTCCTTAAACTAATCAAATACCTGTGCTAGAGATGAACGAAGTAAGTCTAGACAGGATTTGTACCTGAGTCCACAGGATAATAAGTCTAATCCATCACAATTTCACCATCAAACAATCTATGTACTTTATACTTTAGTACTCAGCAAAAGCTTAAGTATTGCTTTTAGAGTGAGTACAGAATTATTAAATTCATTATTATTATTTGTAACAAAAAACTCATTTAAATATTTAAAAAAAAATGTAGAAAATGTTCATGTGACCTCTTTCACGTATAATATCCAACAATTCAATATTAAACTTGTTACATTTAGAACAGTGATCCTATTAAAATAAGTGTACCGGATATTTCTGGGGCTATTATATTTTATTCCATAGTATAATACGTTAATATATGTAATACCTAATTTGTAGGCTTCATAAATACAGATTCAAATATTAAAACTTTAATGGAAAGATTTATATAAAGTCGTTTACAATAGAAATGAAGAATTAGAGGAAATCACAAAAAAAAATATTTATTTAAAATACTTAATTTATTTCTAAAACATAATCTATATATCGAGTTAAAAATATTTATATAAAATAACTAATTTATTTCTAGTACGCAATCTACATAGGTAGGTATATCTAGTCAAAGATATTTTAATAAAATACCTAATTTATTTCTATAACATAATATACATACATACATACCTTTTCAAAAAAAAATTATAAAACATACCTAATTTATATCGATAACACAATCTACCTAGTTACAAATATTTATATAAAATACCTAATTTATTTCTAAAACACAATATACATGGTAGGTATATACATACCTAGTCAAAAATATATAATCGAATATTTTTATTATTGCATATGCGCAAACATTGGATTTTTTTCCCTGTCGGGAGTCAAAGATATTTTTTAACAGATTTTTAATTATCTCAATAGAGACGAAGTTGGAATATTTATTGTAAGAGAACCGGGAAATCAAGGCACCTACAGGGCTTACGACCTGTCATCGGCTGGTTTACGTGATCACTTTATGCGCTTGCGCAACGTTCACCAATTATGCCTTTTAATGAGATCCCTATCAATTCAATTTTGAAAGTTCTATATATTGTAATACTGAAATTCTTTTTTTTACAATATATAGAACTTTCAAAATTGAATTGATAGGGATCTCATTAAAAGGCATAATTGGTGAACGTTGCGCAAGCGCATAAAGTGATCACGTAAACCAGCCGATGACAGGTCGTAAGCCCTGTAGGTGCCTTGATTTCCCGGTTCTCTTACAATAAATATTCCAACTTCGTCTCTATTGAGATAATTAAAAATCTGTTAAAAAATATATAAATAAAAATACCTAATTTATTTCTATGACCCAATCTACATACATAAATACATCAACATACATAGTAAAAAATATTTATATAAAATACCTAATTTATTTCTATAACACAATCTACCTTGCTAGAAATCTTTATATAAAATTCCTAATTTGTTTTTAAAAACACGATCTACCAATTGAAAAAAAATGAACTATGGATATTTCGTAAATCTCAAACGATTTCATTATTGTTTCCTTTGATTATATAAAAGTTTTTGTGTACATATGTGTTTAAAGAATATCGATATAATACCTACATATCTATAATAAATACCTACATATCTATAATATATAAAATTGTTAATTTGATGTGATTCAACAGGTTATCTTATTCACAAATGAACTATTCAATCCATACTTAGGTTCCATGTGGTCAATGAAGAAGAATTTTTTAAGATAACTAGTGAACTAAAAATACTACACAGAATTACGTAAAATATGATCATTTATATAATATTCGTACATGTAATTATAAAACAATGAATTTTTCAAACTAGTTAATTTTTCAATAGTATTTTTTGATCTATTTCCAGATGAAGAAGATCATTTTCTGAATTAAACTAATTTCTTTATCTAGTTTACTCAACTATTAGAAAAAAAGATATCTATTTTTATATTTAAAATATATCGATTAATATTACTGCACATAAAAAAACGAAATATACCTATTCATTATTGGCCGATATAAATAAACACTAGAAATAAAAATGAGTTGACATATCATATCCATAGCGATAAATATTTTTTATTTAAAATAGGTTCGCTGTTAAGGACATCCAAACAGTAAAAGTGTAAGCAACATTAAATAGAAATAAAAAATATAAATAATGCACTTTAGTTTATAAGAAATATCTTGCTCTATTTATCAACTAACTTTCTCGTTACTATGTGGTTTAATATTCAATTATTTCTAAATTAAATTAATAAGGTGGTCTATGATTCTTTTACTACTACACTAATCAACAAACGATATTGTAACTCCCAAGTTGTTTAAGTTGGTTCTTAGAAATATCCTCTTGACAATAATTTTTATTATATAAATAATCTACATTTTTTACTACATATACATAAAATTTTATGAAAAACGGTCCATTTAAAAACATTTGTATGTATTAAATATATAAATAAGTAAGTAAGCATATTAATAGTTTTTTTTAATCATACAGCACTCTTCAACGCAACTCAGTCAGTAGAAAGATGAATTAGAAGATGAATGTGTTCCAAAATGAATGTGACATGTATGTCATTTCATGATTTTCCACATATCCATTTAAACAATTATGTCTCTTATATTTGAGACGAACATAAATTAAGAAAACGATGTGATGTTTGTTGTTTCATTTATCTCGAATACACTTCATTAACTTAATAAAATAATTCCTTACCTTTTCAAAATAGATATCCCCTTCTTTTGTTTTCCCGCCGCTTTCAAACTTGAAACGATCTCTCCTACTTCCGGTTTTCTCGCTACGCGGTGCCGTCCCCTTCCATCGCGCGGTATAATATTATTATGATCCGGTATGAGCGAGAGGGATCGTTTCCTTCCCGCGGAGGTCTCGATGCCTCCACAGCTCGTAACCGACTAACTACTAAATGGGGAAAAGCTAAAAAGGGAGTGAGAAGGAAAACGGAAGGGCTATTATGGGTTCCATTGTGTCGAGACGGCGCATAAAATACAGCCACTAAGTAGAAACACCAACTGATCCAGAATGTCTTTGTTTATTATGTGACATAAAAAACTTTTGAAAGCGTTTTTATTCGGATTATATAAACTCCCTTCCTGACGTTAATGGACTAAGCAACCGGGTGCGATATCAAAATTAATAATAATATTTTTTTATTTATCTCAATCAACTTTCTCAAAACCTTGGTTTCAAGGAAGAGGGTTTTCCAGAAGAGACATTTCTTTCAACGAGAATGAAAATTTGTCACTGTATTGTGGCTAGACACCTGTTTGAAATACATTTAACAGCCCTGTCTGTAAGTGTGGTCTAGAGGAGGAAACTTTGGACCATAATAAATAAATAATAAATAATAAATAATAATGAACACTTCCTTGTACCCTGCGCAAGTGGCGAGTTTATTGCAGTATGGTAATTTCTTCCAACTAACCAGTGTTTCCATATGTTTTTTTTAATTGTAATAACCGGTCTAATATCCGTCCTTGAATGACTGTTCATACATCTCCAATCAATATCTCCCACCTGACACCTATTGATATTTTAAAAATTTATGTCTTTCTTAAAACACACAACATTGAATTGTAACTTAATTTTTAATTTATTAATAATCTCATTAAATTTCTCCTAACCTTCATTTTTATTTAATAATAATAATGATAATGAACACTTCCTTGCACCCTGCGCAAGTGGCGAGTTTATTGCCGTATGGCAATTTCTTCCAACTAACCAGTGTTTCCAGTCCAGAGAAGCAATATTTGAGTGAGAAATAAATTTAAATAAATTTCTCCTCTACTGGGAATCGAACCCAGGACGACCGCACGTTTATATTTCAATTCACGGCATCTAAATAGGGCGAATGGCCGTATAAATAAAAAAAAACTTTCTCAAATATTGAATAAATAAAGAGCTTTGTGGTATATTATAAAATTCTTTATAAACAGTATTTAATTACTTTGTATAAACCACGTTATTGAAAGGGCGACCAATTTCAATTAATAATCGAAATTTTAATTTTAATAACGTGGTTTATACAAAGTAATAAAATATAGTATACAAAAAAAATCAACTTGGTTTAAATTTGCCTTGCCTTCCACTGAAACCAGAGGGAAGAAGAATGTTCGGAAGAAACCCTCAAAATATAAGACAGCCGAGAGTCCATACCTCAGAAAAACAGGCCCCCCTGAACTTCAGCCAGTTAATGAATAAGATTTTTTTTTAAACCACGAATAATTCGATGGTTTCAAAGCGACTTCTTCTGGAAGCATCCAAATATTATGTATCAACAATATTATATCCAAACATATTCGATATCACATAATTAATATTTTGATGATTCTTGAGTTTTTGTGTTTACAGAGTGGAAATCCATTTTAAATGAAAAAAAAAACAACTTTGTATTTTTCCACAATATTTTTTATACTAACCACCGAACGTTTTCGCCAAGGTGACTTGGCATTTTCAAGGTCCAAAAGAAACTTGAAAATGCCAAGTCACCTTGGCGAAAACGTTCGGTGGTTAGTATAAAAAATATTGTGGAAAAATACAAAGTTATTTTTTTATTCATTTAATATTTTGAGTTGGTACGAGGGAACCAATCATGTAATTAATGAGTCCCTAACTTGGTAACCTAAACTTTTTTCTTTGATAATGGCTATAAGTATAATTATTTTGAGGAGTTGTAGTGGAAAAGTGAACAAAGAAGTTACTACAAATAAACACGAAAACTTTATATAAACTTGATTTATCCACAGAATCAAAATCTTTGAAAATTCTTTTCCTTCCACCTAGTCAGTATCTTATTGATTTTAATTTGTTAGATGTTTAATATGAAATTTATTTTCCGAAATTCATTGAATATTCAATTCAAATCATAAAGCGATTATTCGTTGAAGTGAAAAATAAGTTAATTTTATTTTTCTTTCAATATGGTTTTTGTACCCCTAATGTAAATATAGTATTTGACTTTAATTCTCTCCTAGATTAAGCCAGCATCTGTCAACATAGTTAAATAATACACTTGAATGGTGGAAAATGACCAGTTTGATTACCTGAATTCTGCCGTTTTTAAGTGAAGCAACTAAGGCTGTGTTTCTCGAACAAACATTAAAGTAAAAGTATACTTGAAATACTTCAATTTCATAAAATTGTTCAAAGCTTTTGGCTGTTTCATTGAAATCTAATGCAGTAGAACGACGCATTTTGAATAATTTTATGAAATCAAAGTAGGTATTTTAACTATACTATTACTGATACTTTAGTTGAAACAACCCAGCCTTAGTGTGCTATATTGGACATCCCTAGGTACTCGGCCGTAGTTTCTAATACAGGAAATATTTTCACTAATTTTTCCGGTGTGTTTACATATATTTTCTTTTTTCACACAATTACAAATAATATAAAATGTTTGTATACCCTAGGCATACGTTTGTTCACAAATATGAACACTAAATTACCTTAGGTATGAAAAACGAAAAAATATTATATATCATCTAATCTGTGATATACTAATAATATTTTTTCGCGAAAAAGAGGTAAAATTTAGAGGTTTTTTTTAAAATAGGAAGAATAGTAACTAAAATATTGAAATAGTTAAAAGCTCAGCCCGTGTACTTCATAGGCCTTGTAGTTTTTTTAATTACTCTACTACTAAAACTAATTTTAATAAAGATTTAAATACAAGCTGTTGTTCATTTTAAAGACATATCTTTTGAGGGTACTGGGGAATAGATTTTCACACTATAGGTACTATACCTATATCCTACATATAGTGTTTTGTTTATTTCATAGCTAATACACCCATTTTTTTACTATGTATCTTATACTTGTATTAAATTAGGGTAGGTAAATAAGTATTCATTACTTTTCAATGCTTCCAGATTCATATAAAAAATATATCTATGAAGATACATATAAGAAGAGTTAAGTTTTAAGTTTTAAGTTTTAAGTTTTTTTTTTTTTTTTTTTAGTTACCATGAAGAGTTTTTTATGTACGTATCTTATTTAAATAATAATTAGGGAAATGTAGATTTACATTTTCCATTAACATATTTTAAATGTTGAAAACTTTAACATGTACATAGGTATTCCAAGAACATTATTTTCTGTAAACCAATTAGAGAAAACTGTGCTGTGTTCGCTTTTTACTTTGTTCCACGTCGTCGTACGTCAGTCACCCTCGCGGTTTATGTAGTTGAGGACTGGGGCATAACGGAGAGATGACACGAGCTGGCCCCCCACCACAACATCACCATGGTGACCTGTAAACAACACAGCCTGAACCGTGGACTCTTGGCTCTTGGCTGGTCATACCACCACCCTGACTAGTGAAGTCATCATATGACCAATTAAGCAGAAAATTGACGCACTACATTACATTAGAGTGAACTTGACCAGTCATATTTTGAATATATCCAATTACGGTCTCGTTTGTTAATTCTAATATTGTTATTTATTTATTTACTAGTTATTTATACCAGGCGCTGCTCGGCTCGGGAAGATAAATGTGAAGCAATAAGCTAATTCATAAAAAAAATCTAATTGGTAATTTTTGAATAATTGTTTATTTATTTATTTATGTATTTATTTATTTATTCATGTATGTATTTATTTATTTATTTATTTATTTAGTTATTTATTTATTTATTTATTTATTTATTTATTTATTTATGTATTATTTATTTATTATTTATTTATTTATGTATTAATTTATTTATTTATTTATTATTTATTTAATTATTTACTTATTTATTTATTTATTTATTTATTCATTTATTTATTTATTTATATATTTATTTATTTAATTATTTACTTACTTATTTATTTATTTATTTATTTATTTATTTATTTATTTATTTATTTATTTATTTATTTATTTATTTATTTATTTATTTATTTATTTATTTATTTATTTATTTATTTATTTATTTATTTATTTATTTATTTATTTATTTATTTATTTATTTATTTATTTATTTATTTAATTAGGGGAGAAATTCAGTCTCATAAAAAACAGTAAAAATATACCATAAAATGAAAGAAAGACGGACCAATTACTTTTGTCCACAATTATTGATGTACATTAAATAATCATAGAAGTATGTACCTACAATACAACAAAAAATAAATTTAAATATGGTTAAAATTATTACATATTCATATATTTCACACATTTGCCCGTGACAGGAGAGGAAGGGAAGGAAAAAGGAAGGGAGAAGGGCCGAATTAATAATGATAAATTCAGAATAAGTAATACATATCTTATATACTTTGTTGGTATGTCATTCATTCTTTCAATATGTCCAAACAACTTCAAGTCATTCGCTCTCATTTTATTTATGATATCTTTCTTTATCGTGCTTTCCTTGTGTCCTCATTTTATATTCTATCATTTATCGTCCTGTTACATACTTTTCTTAATGATCTGATTTCTATAGCAGTTATTCTTTCTTGCCACGTCCATGTTTCACAGGCAAACATCAAAGTAACGTCAAATTGCATTATGTAGGGAAATTTTGGCTTGCATTGAGATGCTTGGATCGGATATTACTGGTATAGGTGCTCCGTTTATTTTATTACCTGCCATAACTCTTCTTTCAATATCTTTATCAGGTATTCCATTCCGTTGAAACATACCTACGCCCCAAGTATAAATATTCCTAGCCTTGCTCTAGCTATTCTTGCCAGTACTTATACGAGACCTTATTAAATGCCAGACCAATACCAAGTATTGGCTATGTCGCTCATGGGTTGGTCTTTTAATTGCCCATCGCTATCCTTTTTGCCCTTGTTTGTTGCGGTTCACCTCACCTACGCCAATATTCACCTATCAAGCTAACGAACCTCCTTTACGATACGCTAATGTTAACCTTTAAGATAAGTAAAGCTATGACTTTCACTCGGTGTCGTTATATGAAGGTTGACAAAAGATTTTTTTGATGGGCTAAATGAAAACACTAATGACATAACAAGCGAAAAATACAAACTAACATGACAAATAAAATGTAACACAGTTATCGCCGAGGTGGCTCGGCATTATCAAGGTCTCGGTGAAAACCTTCCGTCGTAATAAATCGAATATGTGGAAAAATACTGTGTTTTGTTAATTTTATTTGTTATTTAAATATATGTTTCAAAATGGATTGCCACTTTGTTAACACAAAAACTTTAGAGTAAAACACTTAAGTAAATGAATGTTAGATTTGAAAACACGATGAGAATTCTTCGGTCTCTATCGACCATCGAACCTGAAAAGTAAGGCTTATATATTCGTCCTTTTCCTCATGACTGAGGATAGCGGCTGTAATCCGTTGCCACACGTATGGCCCGCCTCTATGCCAATCTGTTTGGGCTGAATGCAGAGCACCAGTCACCGAAGACCCCATTGTGGACTTAACCAAATCGCTCCATCTGGTCGGTGAGCGACCACGAGATCTCCGTCCTTCCACGCAGCCCTTCACAACAAGCTTCTCGAGGCAGTCTGGTTCCCTTCTGGCAATGTGTCCAAAGAATTGAAGGATACGTCTGTAACATATCGTCAATAGACGATCCTCGATCTTCAGCTCGTCTAGAATTGACACATTCGCTCTTCTGGGTGTCCATGGGATGCGCAACACACGCCTCCAGCACCACATTTCGAAAGCATCGATCCCCTTTCGCTCTGACTCCCTAAGTGTCCATGTTTCCACACCATACAGGAACATCGAGAATATCAGAGCCCTGATGAGTCTAGCCTTCTAAACTAAGGCTTAGGAGTCATATATTTCTATACTTTCTGATATCAATTTGATTAAATAATTAAGATGCGTTACAAGTTCGTTTTTGCAAAACACCAACGGTAACTATAATTCTAACTTGCAATTTTAAATATAAAGCTTCCTATACACAAAATTCATAATTTAAATTAGGGTAAATTAAATGAGTATAGATGGATAAATTCACCGTCTACTGAATAACCTCAAAGTAAGTTACCAGCGGGAGTTTTGTTACGACCAATTACCTAAGTAAAATAACAGCGGATTCTCTACGGATTTTTTTTTCTTTGATAAGATTTTCAGAAATCAATTACATGGATAATTAAATGGAGGGAAAAAACGATTTGACTCCATTTACTGGAAAATTTAAAATACCTTGTTTCTAGTATTTATTTAAGTAGATTAAATTTGTGCCTAAAATATTACTGACTAGGGGAATATTTAGTAGAACCACTAAGCGTAATGATTACGTCAATTTTATAATTTGATTTTCATTGACGTAAATAAAATGTAGATATATAGGTTTGCATTATTTTAAACAAACATTGTATAAACTAAATATTGGTACGTATGTAAGTAGATATACCTATTAAAATTTGAATAATACCCCCTATTCAGTAACTATTGAAACTCAAATAGGAACGTACTAAAATTGTAGATTTTAGATTTACGGTCTCATTTCAACGTTATAAAATATAAACTTGGACTAAATAGAATAGGAACGTACCTATATTGGCCGGAACGTACCTATATTGATGAAAATTTCATAATTATTCATAATACGTCTGATTCAGTAACATTTAAGAACTTTCCGGCCAAAATAGGCACGTTCCTATTCCATTTAGTCCAAGTTGATATTTTATAACGCTGAAATAAGACCGTAAATCTAAAATCTACAATTTTAGAACGTTCCTATTTTAGTTCAAATAGTTACTGAATACGGGGTATTGTCAAGTAATGTATGTATATACGGGGTTTTTATTGGTCCACTATCAACACTTTAAGTCCTACAATATACAGATATGTATAACCCTTATCCAGTGGATGAGGGTTTTAAAATCTTATAGCACAAATGAATTTTTACAATAACTAGTTGCATGTAATACATGAAATCCAACTGTCGATAGCGATTGTGTGTGTAGTTGAAGAATACGTTCCAGACTAGGTATAAACCCAAAAATACAAATTATTGCATGTTTGAAAATATTTTGTTTTCTATACAAATCATGTAGGTAAGTATGTAAGGGAAGAATAGTATGAAGGTCAGTCCTTTTTTTCTTACCCACAATATGAATACAGCATGATGGTATGTATGTATGTATGGAGATTAAGTATCAAACTATTGTGAGTCCCCGTAGATATTGTGTAGTTTATACTACCATATATACAAATTGTATGAAACGATATCGTCACTAAATTTAATTATTATAAAAATTGTTAGTAAAAAGTTTGAGTATTACTTATATAATGTGCATATTTTTTTAAATAAAATTATATTATCTAGTTGGTGTTTCAGCGTGGTTCGATATTAAAAAAAAATGGAAATATAGGCAGTTAAACACATAAATTTATCACTAAAATAATGTTTTTCTTATTAATAAATGTTTGAGAAACTATGGAACTTTTTAAAAAAAATCATTTTGGGATTTTTATTTATACCAATTTTCAGCGTTCTAGCTTATATGATTTTTGGGATGTATATAAAAATAAAGTAAAATTTCAAAAGTTTCCCACTGACTGAAACTAAAATTCAAAATTCTGAGTATAAAAGCAGTTAAACATAGAAAATTTGTTTTTTTTTTAACAGATTTTTAATTATCTCAATAGAGACGAAGTTGGAATATTTATTGTAGGAGAACCGGGAAATCAAGGCACCTACAAGGCTTACGACCTGTCATCGGCTGGTTTACGTGATCACTTTATGCGCTTGCGCAACGTTCACCAATTATGCCTTTTAATGAGATCCCTATCAATTCAATTTTGAAAGTTCTATATATTGTAATACTGAAATTCTTTTCGCTTGAAAATAAGGAATTTTTACTACAGCCATCTATGGGTGAAATTATGAACAACAATCTTATTATTTTTATTTATTTTGTTGGAACGCCATCTATTGAGAGAATTGGTTTTTTGTAAATAATGAAAGCTACAATTCTTATATCTGAGGTGACAATGCATTTTTCGCATAGAAGTCACCCCTGAATTGCGCCAGACTTATAAGGTCATTTTTGTCTTATTTACCTACTTGTACCAATGTGTAAGTAATCGAATATTTTTATTATTGCATATGCGCAAACATTGGATTTTTTTCCCTGTCGGGAGTCAAAGATATTTTTTAACAGATTTTTAATTATCTCAATAGAGACGAAGTTGGAATATTTATTGTAGGAGAACCGGGAAATCAAGGCACCTACAGGGCTTACGACCTGTCATCGGCTGGTTTACGTGATCACTTTATGCGCTTGCGCAACGTTCACCAATTATGCCTTTTAATGATTTCCCGGTTCTCCTACAATAAATATTCCAACTTCGTCTCTATTGAGATAATTAAAAATCTGTTAAAAAATATCTTTGACTCCCGACAGGGAAAAAAATCCAATGTTTGCGCATATGCAATAATAAAAATATTCGATTACTTACACATTGGTACAAGTAGGTAAATAAGACAAAAATGACCTTATAAGTCTGGCGCAATTCAGGGGTGACTTCTATGCGAAAAATGCATTGTCACCTCAGATATAAGAATTGTAGCTTTCATTATTTACAAAAAACCAATTCTCTCAATAGATGGCGTTCCAACAAAATAAATAAAAATAATAAGATTGTTGTTCATAATTTCACCCATAGATGGCTGTAGTAAAAATTCCTTATTTTCAAGCGAAAAGAATTTCAGTATTACAATATATAGAACTTTCAAAATTGAATTGATAGGGATCTCATTAAAAGGCATAATTGGTGAACGTTGCGCAAGCGCATAAAGTGATCACGTAAACCAGCCGATGACAGGTCGTAAGCCCTGTAGGTGCCTTGATTTCCCGGTTCTCCTACAATAAATATTCCAACTTCGTCTCTATTGAGATAATTAAAAATCTGTAAAAAAATATCTTTGACTCCCGACAGGGAAAAAAATCCAATGTTTGCGCATATGCAATAATAAAAATATTCGATATAAATTTGTCATAAATAATATTTTCCCAAATAAAAAACCTTGGAACGTTTTTAAAAAAACACAATTTGAGATTTTGTATTTGTCTATGTAAATATCAATTTTCAGCGTTCTGCAGTTTATACAATGCAGTTTATAGCTATATTTATACAATGGAAGAATAAAGCGAAAATTCAAAAGTTGATAACTTCTGAGTAAAACATTTTTGTTGGCATATAATTTTCTATATTTTCTGAAGTTTAAGGTTCTGTGAATCAAGCGGATCAAAAGTTGTAAGGGGACACACAGACACACTAAATGTTCTACTCTGAATTTTGAGTAAATCCATGTACGGAACATATATGCTGCGAAACCTCTAAGTCGGTGTTTTTTTATTTCAAAGATGAAAAAACCATAAAAATAGAGACCAAATACCTATACTTATTAGACTTGATACTTTGTCGATATGTTAAGAGAAATAAATTCTCTTGAACAAAATGACAGTTGGATAATGTAGTCGAAACGCAGAACAAGAATTCCGTTCAAATCAAGATTTTTACAATTGTAACGCATATTTTAAAATACCCATCGATTAAAAATGGAATAAATGTCAACACCTTAGTTAGAGAGTGAGTGAGGTTTAATACTTAGGTACACCCGTATTCACAGACAAATACAAGGGTTGAGGAAACCTCAGTTTAATTTTTTCTATAATATTTGACATAATATAACAATGTTGTTTAATGATGTATTATTTCTTATCTTTATTTAGTCTATGAATACGTACAGTTTCTATGAATCAGATTCCACGTTACGATTCAATAAATTCAAATTGATTGGATGTATGGTTCATGACTGTCATATAGTTGATACACTCAATATTATTTTGAGTTATATAAAAAAATATCTCTGAAATCCCAAAGCTGGGTGAATTTTTGTTTTTCATTTCCGTTAGCTTCACGCACGAGCTAAATTTCCCTCGGGTAAATAGGGAACTCATTTTGAAATTAGTTTTCTGGCTATAATTCAAAAATACGGACTCACATCACTTTGCAATGTGATTTATACGCCATTGTAAAGAGACTCAATTTGCACAATTAAAACACCAGTTTGTTGTTTATTGTACAAAAGTGGAAGGATTCAATAAATAATAGTACAACTATATCTGTCACCATTGTAACATGATACGTTATCTAAATTAAATTATGACAAATATTTTGAAACACCCCAACAATTTAATTTTCTACAAAAAATAATACATCATAGGATTATCTCTAACTTTTTTAATAACTCTTGTAAAAATTGAACTTAGTGACGACATCGATTCATATAATTTGTATGGGAAAATACACAGTACCTATCTACGGGGACTCAGTTTGATACTTATGCTTCATACATACATAGCATCAAGCCGTTTATCTATTCGGGGTAGGAAATCCGTGTCCGGACAATTGGCCGTAGCCGATTGGCCGTGAACAACTGACCGTACGCCCTTTTTACCGTATGGACAATTTATCGTGAGGACAATTTACCATGAGGACAATTGACCGTGAGGACAGTTGGCCGTGAGGACAATTGGCCGTGGGGACAGTTGACCGTACGGACAATTGACCGTGAGGACAATTTATCGTATGGACAGTTGACCGTATGGACAATTCACCGTGCGGAAACTATTTTTAGCATCAGAATTTTTTTTCTTTCTTTTTTCGTTTGAGTTAAATAAATTGCGTGAATAAAAAAATGTTCGTTTATGGCGACGAACCGATTGCCTTATTTTTTTATTTCAAGATACTAGGAGAAATCCAATATGTCGACAGTGATTAAAACGAAAGAAAACAAAGAAGTTTAAATTGTTTCGAAATCTACACCTTCTTATTAGTATAATTCGATATCCATCTCGAAAAATGAAAAAAGAACAAGAAGAAGATTAAGAACAGACGTCTTCTTATAACTCAAAATGTAGCAAATTAGAACTACATAATTACCGCTTATTTTGTAAAATTTCGTTTTAATCACTGTCGACATATTAGATTTCTCCTAGTATCTTGAAATAAAAAATAAGGCAATCGATTCGTCGCCATAAACGAACATTTTTTTATTCACGCAATTTATTTAACTCAAACGAAAAAAGAAAGAAAAAAAATTCTGATGCTAAAAATAGTTTCCGCACGGTGAATTGTCCATACGGTCAACTGTCCATACGATAAATTGTCCTCACGGTCAATTGTCCGTACGGTCAACTGTCCCCACGGCCAATTGTCCTCACGGCCAACTGTCCTCACGGCCAACTGTCCTCACGGCCAATTGTCCTCACGGCCAACTGTCCTCACGGTCAATTGTCCTCACGGTAAATTGTCCCCACGGTAACTTGTCTTCACGATAAATTGTCCATACGTTAAAAAGGGCGTACGGACAATTGTCCACGGCCAATTGTCCGGGAATCGTAGGAAGTCACACTGACTTACATGTTTTGTATAGGAAAACAAAATATCATTAAATATTCAATTATACTTTGGTACTTCTTGGTCTATGCTTGGTACTTAATATATTCTTCAACTATGCACAATATCGCTATCAACAGTTATTGGATCTCATATGTTATATCCAACTAGTTAGTTAACTTCTTTTAAGAATGATTTTAAATATTCAAATCAATTATTTATTACAAGATATCAATTAGTTGACTATTCTCAATTGTAATTTTCAAGAATAATCCAACTGTCGATTTGTTCAAAAGAATTTATTTCTCTTAACATATCGACAAAGTATCAAGCCTATTTAGTATATTTGGTCTATATTTTTCACGGTTTTTCCAACTTTGAAGCCAAAAAACACCAAATTCGCAGCATATATGTTCTATATAATATATACAGATTTACTCAGAATTAGGAGTCGAACATTTAGTGTGTCTGTGTATCCGCTCAATTTACAGAGCAATTTATAGATAGTTATAGGCCTACAAAACTATATGTAAGACAAAACCTCATAATTGATTTTTTTTAGTTCCACAGTTTCTCAAACATTTTTTATTAAGAAAAATATTTTTTATGAAAAATTTGTGTTTAACTGTTTTTATTTCCAAAGTATTTAAAAATATCGAAAAAAGTCGAAACACCCCAACTATATAATTTAATTTTCTATAAAAAAATATGAATATTGTAATAGTCCATATATTATTAAACTTTTTGTAACAATTTTTTTGTAAATTGAATTTAGTGACGACATCGTTTCATACAATAATTTATAAGGCAGTATACATACACTACACACTACACAATATCTACGGGGACGGGGGGTTTGATAGTTACGCTTAATCTCCAAACATACATACATACCATGATGCTGTTTTCATATTCCGGGTAGGAAAAAAGACTGACCTCCATACTATCCTATCATGTCATACATACCTACATGTTTAATATAGATAATAAAATATCCTAAGATGTTTATAAATTTGTGTTTAAGTGTTAATAGTTTGGTATGTATTCTTTAATTATGTATACATTCCATCGCCATCGACAGTTTGGTCTCATGTGTAACATGCAACTAGTACATGTATATAACAAAAAATAACGCTATGAGAGAGTTCGAAAGATGAATTTGACACTGTCTTGCGCTTTTCTCTGCTTTCCATAACTTATAATAGTGTTTCCACTCACTTTCTTCCAGAATGTTGGTCATGTTCCTATTGGTAGTTTAAAGTTAGCGCGCTGCTCTACTATTTGACCATGGCAGCGGCAGTTCCTAATTGGCTGCGAAGCTATTAGGATCCAGGATCGCGTTACCAACTTAATCGTTATTTCAAACAATAATCGCTTGAAAGAAATCGTCTAAAGACAATATTTTTATTCGATTACTTCTTAGTCATCTTGGGTTAGGTAATTTGACCTGTTTGTGAAGGTGGAGAATGAAGTCCAACAAGAGAAGAGTTATATGTACATAAATCTGAATATCTTATTTTTTTTAATTCCATTTTAATTTTTAATCGAATATTTTTTATTATTGCATATGCGCAAACATTGGATTTTTTTCCCTGTCGGGAGTCAAAGATATTTTTTAACAGATTTTTAATTATCTCAATAGAGACGAAGTTGGAATATTTACTGTAGGAGAACCGGGAAATCAAGGCACCTACAGGGCTTACGACCTGTCATCGGCTGGTTTACGTGATCACTTTATGCGCTTGCGCAACGTTCGATAGGGATCTTGAATTGATTGCATTGATAGGGATCTCATTAAAAGGCATAATTGGTGAACGTTGCGCAAGCGCATAAAGTGATCACGAAAACCAGCCGATGACAGGTCGTAAGCCCTGTAGGTGCCTTGATTTCCCGGTTCTCCTACAATAAATATTCCAACTTCGTCTCTATTGAGATAATTAAAAATCTGTTAAAAAATATCTTTGACTCCCGACAGGGAAAAAAATCCAATGTTTGCGCATATGCAATAATAAAAAATATTCGATTACTTACACATTGGTACAAGTAGGTAAATAAGACAAAAATGACCTTATAAGTCTGGCGCAATTCAGGGGTGACTTCTATGCGGAAAATGCATTGTCACCTCAGATATAAGAATTGTAGCTTTCATTATTTACAAAAAACCAATTCTCTCAATAGATGGCGTTCCAACAAAATAAATAAAAATAATAAGATTGTTGTTCATAATTTCACACATAGATGGCTGTAGTAAAAATTCCTTATTTTCAAGCGAAAAGAATTTCAGTATTACAATATATAGAACTTTCAAAATTGAATTGATAGGGATCTCATTAAAAGGCATAATTGGTGAACGTTGCGCAAGCGCATAAAGTGATCACGTAAACCAGCCGATGACAGGTCGTAAGCCCTGTAGGTGCCTTGATTTCCCGGTTCTCCTACAATAAATATTCCAACTTCGTCTCTATTGAGATAATTAAAAATCTGTTAAAAAATTAATTTTTAATATAAAAAAACCGTTTTACTTAATCTATTGTTGTTGTGTTGGGTAAATAATCTATCTGCAACCTGTGTTTCATTAATTTTTATTAATTGTATTAGGTATGTTTTAAATATCAAACTTAGGGTTTAGTTTTTGATTTTATGTTTGAGGTATAATATTCGCCAAACTTTTGAACGAGCTTCCGATTGCGCAGAGCGCAAATTTGTGTCTTTTTTGCTTCATTGGTTTACGTGCAAATCGCTCCCCTTCTCGGCTAAAAGTTCAAGTTATTTGGCGACAACTATACCTATGTTTGATGTATTGAATATTGTGTGCTTCTCCCGATACAGGACATCCCAGGTGGGAGAGGCTAACGTTAATATATGTTTATGTCATAGAACACACTAACTAGTTTATGTTTGTTGTTCTGAAAATTGTGTGAATTAAATATGTGAGTTTGCTTCTCCCGACACAGGAACTTCTGAATGGGAGAGGCTAACGTTAATACCTATATGTTTGTGTTTGTTGTTCTGAAAATTGTGTGAATTAAATATGTGAGTTTGCTTCTCCCGACACAGGACATTCTGAATGGGAGAGGCTAACGTTAATATATGTTTGTGTTTGTTGTTCTGAAAATTGTGTGAATTAAATATGTGAGTTTGCTTCTCCCGACACAGGACATTCTGAATGGGAGAGGCTAACGTTAATATATGTTTGTGTTTGTTGTTCTGAAAATTGTGTGAATTAAATATGTGAGTTTGCTTCTCCCGACACAGGACATTCTGAATGGGAGAGGCTAACGTTAATATATGTTTGTGTTTGTTGTTCTGAAAATTGTGTGAATTAAATATGTGAGTTTGCTTCTCCCGACACAGGACATTCTGAATGGGAGAGGCTAACGTTAATATATGTTTGTGTTTGTTGTTCTGAAAATTGTGTGAATTAAATATGTGAGTTTGCTTCTCCCGACACAGGACATTCTGAATGGGAGAGGCTAACGTTAATATATGTTTGTGTTTGTTGTTCTGAAAATTGTGTGAATTAAATATGTGAGTTTGCTTCTCCCGACACAGGACATTCTGAATGGGAGAGGCTAACGTTAATATATGTTTGTGTTTGTTGTTCTGAAAATTGTGTGAATTAAATATGTGAGTTTGCTTCTCCCGACACAGGACATTCTGAATGGGAGAGGCTAACGTTAATATATGTTTGTGTTTGTTGTTCTGAAAATTGTGTGAATTAAATATGTGAGTTTGCTTCTCCCGACACAGGACATTCTGAATGGGAGAGGCTAACGTCTAACGTTAATATATGTTTGTGTTTGTTGTTCTGAAAATTGTGTGAATTAAATATGTGAGTTTGCTTCTCCCGACACAGGACATTCTGAATGGGAGAGGCTTACGTTAATATATGTTTATGTTTGTTGTTCAGAAAATTGTGTGAATTAAATATGTGAGTTTGCTTATCCCGACACAGGACATTTCTAATTGGAGAGGCTAAAGTTAATATATGTTTGTGTTTGTTGTTCTGAATATTGTGTGAATAAAATATGAGTTTGCTTTTACCGACACAGGATATTCCAAGTGGGAGAGACTAAAGTTAATACATGTTTATTTTTGTTGTACTGAATGTTAATATGAATTTGTTATAATAATTATTGTTCAAGTAAATAAATAAACAATATCTATTGTATAAAAACAGCACGACCTTTCCGCCCGGTGAAGGTTATTTCTGGTCTAGGTGAAAAAAAATACACAAATCGTCAACCACTCCACTTCTTTCGCATTTTTTACAAGACTTTATTGGTAGATGGGGATTGACAAACGTGTCAAATATTTTCAAATAAGCATTAAAGACAAAATTATATCTGTCAGACGTTATTCATCAATTAGCTTTGAAATTTACACTTCGGAAAACATTAATGTTAATATACAAAAAATACGTCATTTTCTAAATAAAACATTGAAACACGGCCGAAAAAAGAAAGCAATGAAAATGACGCATCATCCATCACTACAAGCTTTTACTGGGAGGAATAAACAAAAAATATAATTTAGTAACGAAGTTTAATTATTTTAGGTACCTACTCTTCAGAATGTCGCGATCCCTCGTTAAAATATAAAGTATGTTTCTTGATTTTTTTTTTAAATTTATTTATTGCAAATAACATACAATGATTTTAATACCTTTTACTCCACTGAATGAATCTCGTGTATAGTGGAGGAAGAAGTCTACAATTAATTTGTTAACTAAGTCTATTTGACATGTTTGTTTATTACTTACGTACCTACCTACTTAAAAGAAATTTTAAAATATTGTTTTCAAAATCATTTAATAGACAATATCAAAAAAAAGACAAACAGATTACAATCAAATAGCGTATATAAATATCACTGAGACGTTCTTAAAACAACACGCGCGATAATATCAAATTAATATCAATTGGATAATATGAACCCTGAGTAGTATTAGTTTATTTATCAAGGAAACACACAGTTGTACAAATATATTGTAATGGTACAGAAAAATTAAATAAACCAGCATATTTCCATAAATGGTTAACAATAAGTTAGTTAATAACAAAACATTAACTTGAAGAAGTGCTATAGAGGATAATGGTTTGCGGATAAGCCGAGATAAAACAGAATAGGTACATAGTATACGAGTTCGAATGAACATGTTCTGAACAACTGTATATTGAGGATAACCTAAGAATAACAGCTGTATATTGAAGATAACCAAAGAACAACAACTGTATATTGAAGATAACCAAAGAACAACAACTTTATATTGAGGGATAACCTAAAAACAACAACTGTATATTGAGGATAACCTAAGAATAACAGCTGTATATTGAAGATAACCAAAGAACAACAACTGTATATTGAAGATAACCAAAGAACAACAACTTTATATTGAGGGATAACCTAAAAACAACAACTGTTTATTGAGGATAACCTAAAAACAACAAGTGTATATTGAGGATAACCTAAAAACAACAACTGTATATTGAGGATAACTAAGAGTAAACCAATTTAAATACCTTGCATCAATGCTCACAAATGATGCCAACGTGAACAATGATGTATCACAGGGTAAAAGGTATGGGTGAAGTGGATAAATCTTTCTGGTGTACTTTGTGACAGTAACATTTGTGACATTTGCCAGTGAGAACAAACCGAATGTAATATGACATCTGTTAGACCGGCGCCGGCGATGTTGTATGGAGCTGAGTGCTGGATCGCCAGGAAATGCCACGAACAATAACTCCACACCGCTGAAATAAAAATGCTTAGATTGGCCGGCGGTGTCACAAGAACTGATGAAATCAGAAACCCCCATATTCGAGGAAGTTTTAAAGTGGCACCGATAACGGACAAACTAAAAGAAACAAGGCTAAGTATGGTCATGTTATAGGTACGTGGAGATGAAAATCACAATTTAGTTTTGCGCAAATTAGTTTTTTTACCAGGGCAACGAAAAGCAATTTACTCCAACAGATATGCGGAATCCACTATGCAGTTCACTATTTTAAATAAAAATATCAAATCTAACACCTTTCTACACGTATATAAGCTGATAAGTCTGCATTGGTTTTCTCCAAAACGATACGTTAAATAATTGAGAAAAATATTTTTAACTTTCTTAATACGATCAATATATTATGTTTGATATTGGGGATTCCATATGATGGAAGCGAAATCAAGGTGTGATCTGACATATTATGCCATGTATAATAATCGGAAGGTGAATGCTACAGAGAAAGGTTTCGAAATGCGTAGAATGAATCCCATTTGTCTATTGTTTTTTTAGTGTATATTCTTTATGAATTTAGAAACAATTTAGAAATAACAATTTAGAATCAAGCAACACGCCAAGGTCTCTTACTTTCTCCACACGCATTCAGAGCAGATAACAGTATTCAGTGTTGAAAATTGCAATCAAAATAAACTCAGGGTTTATATTTTTTCATTTGATTGATATATAGAACCAATTATTTATAATATTATTAATAAATAGTATTATAAAAAAGAGATAAATGTATAATTAAACAAGTAAAATATCAAGCAGTTGCTGGAGGGAGAAAAATAAATGATTACAAAGAAAAACAGAAGCAATAAAAAAACAAGTTCATTTGTATCCGTACGACAACTAAAATAATTTCAAACATTACCTATACCATATACCAGAGTCTCATTTGTATTTTATTCATTAAAACAGTTTCAGTCATTTTTAAACAGTAAATAAGTAAGAGTAGGTATCTTCACTACATTCAGTTTGCAAAGCTCAAGCCTATTTGGGTTTTAAAATATTGTCAAAAATATCTTGTAGATGAACCAATGTACCACGAATTCAGGATTCATACCAATCATTGTTCCCTGCTGTTGTATCCTTTTACAGAAACAATCAGCTTTAATACTATGACGTAAATCTGGCAGTCACTATAGCTCTCGATCTAGAAGTTTAATAAATAATTAAATTTATATATTTCTATAGAACACTTTTCTGATCAATTATAATTATTGGCAAAAAAATGTGTACCTATCTCGATACTGGCCTATATATAAACGTGTACCTATCACGATACTGGTTCTATATCTTTCGATGTCATAGAACTCCATATGATAAGTATATCCATTATATGGGTTGGACCAGACTTGCCCCCCCTGATAATTATTATCGATAGAAATGTAGAAATGATATAGGTACCTACTTCTCCTCTAAATACTGATATTATCTGCTAAATTTGAAAAAAATCACAACATACAAATATCCCAACACACATGTCTCTGTAGCGACTGCGCCAATTGCACCAATTGCGCCAATTGCGCCGCGCAGTGCTTCGCTGCGCTGAGTACTTCGGCAGGCGCCATCTTGCCCTGCGCCGTATGCACAGCCGTCTCCTATTTAAGGGGAAGCACAGCGCGCCCAATTCATTCCCGTCATTCAGACCTCGAAGCTAGGCATCACGCTGCCCGACCGCTCATCGCTGTTCAAATCGTCCGCGTTTCGAATTTACATTTATATTCATTAAATAATAACTCGACATTTCTGTACCAAGTAATATTAGTAAACATCAATTGTAATCATCAACTTGATAAATAAAAGAGTAAGTTAAATTTCCTGTTATATCTTTCAATCTGTCTACCATTCCTACCTGAGTAATATTTGGTAATAATATTTAATCTATTGTATACGGTATCACAGTTGCTTGGTCGATCAATCTGTGGCTCAGCTGTCGGGACTATCCGAACAGACCGCCACCAGGTTCGAACCAAGCGGTTGAGATATCATTTGGGTTGTATGTAGCTAAAGGCGGACAAACAGGTAATACCTACACGTCCAACTGACCGACCTTACCACCTCTATTACAGGCTTGCATATCAGCTCACGCTGGTATGCAATCGCTTCTAACCAAGTGACCACTCTGGCACTTTGGTAAGCTCTACATACCACAAAATACTAAAATAAACCCCAAAACTGGTGACCCGAACGTGTCTGAACACACCTTCTAAACAGTCCCAAAACTGGTGACTCCCGATCGTGTCTCTGAACACCCACCAGCCCAAAACTGGTGACCACCGAACGTGTCTCAGAACACACACATACCTTCAGAAACTGGTAAGATTCCGAAATCGTTTAAAAACTCAGGTACTTTTATTTTGTGCTAATAATTTTATATATGTTATATTGTGGTAATTGACTGGTAGCCATTGCGCGACAACCAAGTATTGTGTAACGTAAAATCAGTAGCTATATTAAACAGAACGATTATACGTGTTCATTAATATAATACTTAACATTTTTATAACACGACAGAAATAAAAAGATTTAATGGGAAATAGGTATTAAGCAATGAGGTCTGGATGAAGCGAATCTGAACGGGTAACTTTTAAAAAAATATATTTTAAAATTTGTGTATAACTTAAACCCGCAAATTACGCAAACCCCGTTCATTCGCGTTTGTAAAAAAGCGTAATTTAAATATAAAAAATCGACGCAATATAAAAAAACATTCATATAAGTAGAACTAAGTTAAGGCATATAAATATATATATGCAAAATTATCCAATGATAATATATTATTTTAAAAATTTAATTATTAAAAACGATCATACGCAAATCCCACATAACTAAACATATTTACAACTGTTTTTAATATATATGTAATATTTAATATGTACCTTGTATTTTTTTCATGACTGACGAGACGCAAAAATAATACAGAGGAACCAAATTTAAAAAAAAGCTACCTAAAAACCAAAATAACAAGGGAATAAAGAGGAGAAAATAAATAAATACATACAAGGATGAAGGTATAAAAATCTAAAGCAAAAAGCCAGAGAACCAAAACGCCGAATAGAGGTATAAAAATTATAATATTACTAAAGTCATTCTAAAAGCCTAAAAGTCATTATAAATATTTTAATTTGTTCAAAATTGATAAAACGTAAAAAACATAAAAACTAAAAATAAATTTCATAACATATTTTATTTTTGCTAAATAATGTAATAAGTAAAAATTAGAAAATTATTTATAAAAATTATAATAATAAAACCGTTACCATAAAAACTGAAAATTAGAAACATATAGATAAATAATCGGTATATTCGTAAAACGCATATTCTTATGTAAAAATTCAAAACACAAATATATACTTTATATTTAAAAATATTATATCGCGTCGTCAAACGGTCGAAATACTTTCACTTATTTACAAGCAAAAAAAAACAAGGTAAACGAACTCTAAACAAAAGAATGGCCGCATGAACCTGAATAAACCCGCTGAAACCGCGATAAGGTAATAAAACGAAGTCAACGACCTTAGGAGCCGATGAACTCGGTCACAGAAACCCCGAGCAAATAACAATTTAAAAGAGTACTAAAATATTAAATAATAATATACCTCACCTTATCGAATAAATTAACAACGCAAAGCAAAAATATAATAAATTAAAAACTAAAATAAAACATTTTCTAAATATACTTACGGGAATAAAAAACTATATACAATTACAATTATTTTAAATTATGTAAAATAAACTACATACGCAAACGAACATTATAAAATATTTTTAAAATAATTTTTGTATAAATAATATTTTGAAAATAAAATAAACTAATAGTCATAACATAAAATAGAAAGCGAATAAAAATAATAACTAGCTGCGAATAAGCGTTGTAATAAAATATAAACAGAAATAAATAAAAATAATATAAAATATTTACAAAATATTATACTTAAATAAACACAAATAAATAAAAATTTACAAAAAGGGAATAATGAAATAAAAAGACATTGATAAAAACTTATCGAATAATTTAAAAATATTTCAAAATAATTTTTCGATTTTTTTTTAAAAAAAATACTTAGAATTTTAAAATTATAACATTTTTGCATAAAATACTTAACTAAATAAACATGTCAATGGACAAAGCAACAAACAGAGAACAAGACAATAACGATGACGGACACCAAGAGTACAGAACAGAAATATATTCAACCAATATAAAACTACCAAGTGTGTGGAGACAGAAAATACACCTATGGTTCTACACAATAGAAGCCCAATTTGCCAACGCACGCATAACTAAGGACGAATCAAAGTACCATCATGTGCTGGCAGCCTTGGACGCAGAGACGATGTCATGCGTTGCGGATGTCATCCAAAACCCACCAAGCATAGAGAAATACAAGAACTTAAAATCAACATTATTAAATCGACTCCAAGAATCAGAAGAAAAACGACTAACGCAACTTTTACACGGAATTCAATTGGGTGACCAATCACCATCAGAACTGCTACGAAAGATGAAGAACCTAGCCGGACCAACATTGAACAACAACAGTCTCATCAAAAGGCTGTGGCTAGAAAGACTACCACACAGGGTGCAAGAAATAATATCTGCAATAACAACGGATGATGTTTTGGTACTCGCCACCACCGCGGACCGGATAATGGAGGTTAACTGCAGAACAGAAATACTCGCAGTAAACTCAACTCCAACTTCAAGCAACCCCTGCTCAAATAACGAACAAAATACAATAAATATCTTACTAGGAATGCAACATCAAATACAGAATTTAACAGAAAAAATACAAGGATTGGAATTACAACAAAGACAATCACGCCCATGCTTTAGAAATCAACAAAGGGATCGTTCGAGATCGCGATCATATAATAGAAACCGCTTTGATTACAGAAATAACAACAATTACCGGCATTCAAATAAAAATCAAAATTTCAATAGTAAATATAACACGTATCAACAAAATTATAATAACGAAAACAAACAGAAAAAACAAGATGTATGTAGGTATCACCAAAAATTCGGAACAGAAGCACATAAATGCCAGCAGCCGTGCACATTCAATCAGCCGGAAAACTTATAATGCGGCAGGTGTGCGAGACAACACCGTCGCATATAAAGCACCGTCTCTTCATACAAGACATAGCCAGTGGCGTGCAATATCTCGTAGACACAGGCTCCGAAATTAGCATAATACCAAAGTATTATAAAAATGACAAATCAATAATATCTACGGACAACATCATCACACCAATATATGCAGCCAATGGAACGTCAATACCAACATATGGCCACAAAATAATACACTTGAACCTCGGTTTACGCAGAAACCACAAATGGAAGTTTGTTATAGCCGACGTAACCAAACCAATCATCGGAGCAGACTTCCTAACGAACTACGATATTCTAGTCGACTTAAAAAGAAGAAGTTTAATTGATAGAACAACGGGCATCACCAGCAAAGGATGTATCTACAAAACGAGCGTCACTAATATCGCTACGGTTCAAGCAACATCAAAATTTCAAGCAATAATACGAAAATACCCGTGCCTGACAAGGGCACACATGTCACAAATAGAGCCAAAACATGATGTAACTCACCATATACAAACAAAAGGTCCTCCAGTAACCACAAAAGCAAGAAGACTCAATCCAATACAACTCGAAATAGCTAAAAAAGAATTCGCATACATGATAGAACAAGGCATATGCAGACCGTCGAAAAGCAACTGGTCCAGCCCACTTCATATGGTAAAGAAGACCGACGGAAGTTACAGAATGTGCGGAGACTACAGGCGTTTAAATTCCATAACAAAGCCCGATAAATACCCAATACCACAACTGCAAGACTTTTCGCACAAGTTACATGGAAAAACCATATTCAGCAAAGTGGATCTCGCAAGAGCCTATAATCAAGTAAAGATGGAAGAAAAAGATATACCTAAAACCGCGATTTTAACCACATTTGGATTATTCGAATTTACGCGAATGCAACCAGGATTATCAAACGCCGCTCAGAGCTTCCAACGTTACCTACACACAATTACAAGGGATTTAGAATTTGTATTCACATATATAGATGACATCCTGGTCGCATCAAACAACCTTCAAGACCACGAAAAACATCTGAATACATTGTTCAAGAGACTCGCTGAGAATGGCCTAATTATTAATCAAGAAAAATGCCAGCTAGGAGTAGAGGAAGTAAAATTTCTAGGATACAAAATCAACAAAAATGGGAGTAAACCTCTCGCAGAAAAAGTAAAAGCCATTACACAGTTAGAACCACCTAAAGAAGCAAAAGGATTAAGAAGATATATGGGAATGTTAAATTTCTATAGGAAATTCCTACCAAACGCAGCGGACACCCAGAAACCATTATTTGAGCAACTAAAAGGCTACACAAAGAGCGACAAGAGAAAAATAGTATGGACAGAAGAGCTACTACACGCATTCGAGAAATGTAAGAAAGACTTAGCTCAAGCTGCACTACTTGTGCACGTTAACCCATCCGCTGAAATAACAATCATGGTCGACGCATCGAACAACGCCATGGGCGCAGCTCTACAACAGAAAAAAAAAGACACCTGGCAACCAATATCATTTTTTTCAAAAAAATTTAACGACGCGCAGATAAAATATAGCACCTACGACAGGGAACTGACCGCTATATACGAAGCAGTAAAGTATTTTCGATCACAAATAGAAGGAAGACAATTTTCAATAACAACAGATCACAAACCATTAATATTCGCATTTTCGAAAAATAAACTAAACTCCCCGCGACAAGAAAGACAGTTAGATTACATAAGCCAATTTACAACAGACGTGAGGCATATTAAGGGCGAAGAAAACACAGTCGCAGACACACTATCACGGATAGAAGAAATAGAAATAACACCCAGCATTAATTACGAAAAAATGGCAGAAAAACAAAGTAACGATAACGAATTAAAATACCTACAAGAAAAATCGTCTCTACAATTAAAAAAAATAATAATACCCGGCACCAAACAAACGTTATGGTGCGACATTACTAATAACGCATTACGCCCATATGTACCGGCCGACATGAGAGCCTACATAATTAAAACAATACACGCGATAAGCCACACAGGAGCAAAGGCAACAAGCAAGATAATAAAGCATAGATACGTATGGCCAAATATCGACAAATCAGTGAAAAATGTCGTAGACGCATGCATACAATGTCAAGCAGCGAAAATTCACAGGCATACGATAACACCGTTAAAAGACTATCAGCATACCGACGGAAGATTCAAGAATATTCACCTGGATTTAGTAGGCCCGCTACAGCCTTCAAAAGAATACACATACCTGCTCACCATAATAGACAGATATACAAGATGGCCCGAAGCAATCCCGCTTAAAAACATAACCGCCGAAACAGTCGCAGACGCCTTAATGTACAACTGGATAGCAAGATTCGGCGTCCCAACATCAATAACCACCGACCAGGGCCGGCAGTTTGAAAGTGCCTTATTTAACGGCCTAACAAGAAAAATGGGGATCACACACCACCGAACCACAGCCTATCACCCACAATGCAACGGAATGATAGAGAGGTGGCATCGCACATTAAAAAGCTCCATCATGGCAGCCGACAATACCTCATGGACGTCATCACTACCGCTGATACTCCTGGGGTTACGATCCGTAACCAAAGCAGGCTCAAATCACACACCCGCAGAAATGACATATGGAGCTACGTTAAGACTCCCGGGGGACTTCTTCGAAGAAACCACTCCGGAAGAACCAGACACGTACGGACAAAAACTACAAGAAATAATGTCAAAAATGCGACCCATACCAATCAGCAGACATTGTACAAGACAGACTTTTGTACACAAGCAACTTAAAAACAGTAAATACGTCTTTCTCAGACACGACGCCGTAAAACGCCCACTTCAGAAGCCCTACGACGGACCATACCTGGTACGAGACAGAGACGATAAAACAGCCATCATCATAATCAACGGAAAAGAAAAAAAAGTCTCTTTAGATCGCCTAAAACCAGCATTCAACATAAATGAAGGAATGGAACACTGTGAAGACAACAACGAGCATCAACCGAATACCACTGAGGAACACATAAGGATGTCCAGCCAGCACACACAGGACGACACTCCTTCATCCAGCCCAGTATCGGAGCAACCACACACCACAACAAGAGCAGGAAGAAAGGTCTACTTCCCACAACGATTTACAAGCGTCAGATATTTTTAAAAGATAAGTAACTTCATACCTTGTACTAAAACAAATTTATACTTATAATATGATTAACTTTATATATGTATAGATTAAGTTGTATTTAAATAATTACATAACTGTGTATTAGAAAAGATTACCTTGTACTAAAACAAATTTATACTTATAATATGATTAACTTTATATATGTATAGATTAAGCTGTATTTAAATAATTACATTACTGTGTATTAGAAAAGACTACTTTGCATATAGAAATTGATAACATAAGATGTACATAGCGGTTCAAAAGAAAACCCTATACAAATAACAAATCAAATGCTTTAAAAAAATTTTTTTTATCTTTCACAGAACGCAATGTAAGGACTCTGAACTTCGAGGAGGGGTCGTGTTTCGTCTAAGCGACTGCCAGCGGGGTCTGTAGCGACTGCGCCAATTGCACCAATTGCGCCAATTGCGCCGCGCAGTGCTTCGCTGCGCTGAGTACTTCGGCAGGCGCCATCTTGCCCTGCGCCGTATGCACAGCCGTCTCCTATTTAAGGGGAAGCACAGCGCGCCCAATTCATTCCCGTCATTCAGACCTCGAAGCTAGGCATCATGCTGCCCGACCGCTCATCGCTGTTCAAATCGTCCGCGTTTCGAATTTACATTTATATTCATTAAATAATAACTCGACATTTCTGTACCAAGTAATATTAGTAAACATCAATTGTAATCATCAACTTGATAAATAAAAGAGTAAGTTAAATTTCCTGTTATATCTTTCAATCTGTCTACCATTCCTACCTGAGTAATATTTGGTAATAATATTTAATCTATTGTATACGGTATCACAGTTGCTTGGTCGATCAATCTGTGGCTCAGCTGTCGGGACTATCCGAACAGACCGCCACCAGGTTCGAACCAAGCGGTTGAGATATCATTTGGGTTGTATGTAGCTAAAGGCGGACAAACAGGTAATACCTACACGTCCAACTGACCGACCTTACCACCTCTATTACAGGCTTGCATATCAGCTCACGCTGGTATGCAATCGCTTCTAACCACTCTGGCACTTTGGTAAGCTCTACATACCACAAAATACTAAAATAAACCCCAAATCTCCTTGATAAATTGCACACATTTCAACTTTGAAACATTTCTTGACAGTAAAATATAAATAGGTTTATATCTCCAAATTTCTCCAATCCAAACGATTTCTCATAATATGCAATACGACAGCGGATAACACCCGAAAGATGAAAAAAAATCATATTGGCTTTACAGTGTGAAAACATTAAGTATTTATCAAAAGTGTATTTAACTAAACTAAACTAAAAATAAAGACAACAATAATTCATGTATACAATGGCGGGTTTATTGCCACAAAGCAATATATTTCAACATAAAATTCATAAGAATTTAATAAGAACGAATTATCTCCTCAGAAGCACTAAATTAAAATTTTCCAACCCATCGCGGGTACTACAATCAGAAACAGAATATGTAGGTATACATATACGAAATTCCGAAATTCGGGGGATCTATAAAGCGGAGTGAATGATCAAGAAGAAAATGCTGGAGAGACCACGTGAAGAGTAGGTACAGACTTAACAAAAGAAGTAAAATAGCGATAACAGATTATTAGTGTCCGACCGAAGGTCAGATTTTGGCCGAAGCCGAAGCCGATTGTTCGGCCATAGCCGTAACCTTCGGCCGGAGCCGAAGCCGAAGCCGAAGGTTTGATTTTACTAAAAAAATCGATTAACATAATAAATAATCTGCTTTCGTGACTTAGTTGGTTAGATATCTAACTACTGAGTGTTCAGAACTACTCTTGTTTTGTTTCTGTCGACAGTCGGCACGCGACACTGGGCCGGCCGAATCTATACACCCGCTACACATTTCATGTTCGCGCATTGGTGGAAAAGATGAAGGTATAGGGAGTTACCTTGCCTCGATATTTATTGTGCTGGTTCTGAATAATCTTTTCACCACATTCACAGCGTAGTATGAAAACTTTGACACTTCACTAGTAATTCACAAGTTAATTAATTTCAGCGGATTTTGAAGATATAATTTTAAGAGCGGTGCGGTGCGGTGTGTTAGTCAAGATGACAGTTGATAGAATGAGAAAATTTATATGCAACAATACTTTTTTGCATATAGCTGGCAGGTATGTAGGTAGGTTGTTTTTAGGCCGAGGTAAACTAGGATAGGATAGGAAAGGTGTGTGTGTGTGTATATATGCGTGTGTACCCAACTTTGCGTAACCACGCATGTTTTTACAAGTTTTAACTGTTTTTAGCGGCTGACAAAAAGCTTGGGCTTCGGCCGAAAATTCGGGTTATTTTTGGCCGAAGCCGAAGGTGTTTTTTTTGGCAGAAGGTGGCCGAAGCCGAAGCTTCGGTCGGACACTACAGATTATATCATTATAGGCAGCAAAATCCTCCAGACAAACCACCAAAAAGATGAAAGGATAGTGGTTGTCCTAGCTCTATAGTAGCAATAGGTACGCAGTCCTATCATAAGCCTTAGAAAACGTAGAAAATATTCATGTTCCTCACATTTCCGATACACGAATATTTTAACTTTCAACTTCAGTGATATGAATACATTTTTACGATAAAAAGCCCCGAATGATGTATTATTTATTATATTTTAGACGGAAAACATTTGTATACCTACCTATGTTCCTAGGGCTAGAAGCAAAATACGTGTAGGTAACCGAAGACTTCCAAAACACTACTACAGAATACCTGTCTACGTTAAAATGTATGTAAGGTACCGTTGTATATCGAAATATAGTCGCATTAATTCCAAAATATATTTCACAACCTTTTTGTATCGTATATTTTACAAAGAAACAGAATATATTACCGTGGACAAGGGATTCTTGAAATCAACATTTATGCATGTAGGTACATATGTACATATGTTTGGCACAAAAGCTTTATATTATACAAATCATGCATGTACCTATAGGGAAAATCTTTGGTGTCTAGTGAAATCCTAGTATTCCGTACCAAAATATTTCGACCCTCAAAACGTACCGAGTGCAAAGTTGGAGAATTTTTTTTTTTAATAAGGCACAGCCACCAGTTGGAGAAAATAAATCCAAATATATTTTTTTAAATACATGTTTTATTTTTATACTTATATAGTATTTGATAGAAGATGGTAAGAATGTCGTCCGATTTGTAATCTCGAAGTCACCAATTTAACGGCTCGTTCATTTATGAAGAAACAATTCTACCACCAGAGGGAAATAAAATAAAAAGGTATGTCAATGATTAATTATTGCTTGTGACATCTAGCATCTTCAAACTAGTTATACCACAAAGCATAACTTTTTACTCCTTACTAACCCAAGGGGATATAGTGGGGAGTTATGATTTCGCAATTTTTAGGGCTTTTTTTATTGCAAATTATCTTCTGAAAGTTTCATCAGAAGATAATTCTGAAAGTTTCGTTTTCGAGATTGTATTCTGAAAGTTTCATCACAATGTATCTGTGTGTGCTATGTGCAGTGTGCTATGTAGGGCGCGGCGTGTTTATTTTACTTTATCGATTATACACTATAAAGTACTCATTTGATTATTTTCAAATTTTGCAGATTTGTATATCTAATACTCGCTTAGACCCCATTAGATTTTGAAGGATATCTGAATAGTGTTCCTCGAGTAACCCCAAGCTCAGGAAACTTAAAATTCAAAATTTGTATTTTCATTAAAATTCAAAATTGGTAAAAAGGCCCATCACTTTCATAAAATGGCACTGAAGTATAATCAAATTTTTACAATAAAATATTTAAATTTTAAATCAAAAATAATTTAACAAACTCTTTAAAAAAAATCTGTATGTTTTTCAAACAAAATTTGAATACTTTTTTTTTCTTTAAAATGAATATATCATTGTAACAAGTATATATACAACCTCATACATTCGCTAAATTAAGCATGAATGCTTGTGGTATGGGTGAACGAAATCGGTCGTGGTAGGATTCGAACTCGCGACCACTGGATTACTAACCCAGCACGCTAACCGCCACTACGCATTTAACTTTATGGTCATACTCTATGGAGTGACTTGTTAGTGAGGAGTTTAGCGTTGGCCACAACCCACTCGTTTTTAGTATCCCTATGAATCCTGAAAAAAAAGGTTAAAATACCAACGTTCCCTACAAAAATCTGTATTTTTCTTAATTTTAGACAAAAATCTGGTTATTATATTCTCTGTTAATCTGCAGTCGCCGGGTATGGAGCTTCTTTGGTCACATCGCCAGGAGACAGCCAGGTTACCTGGAAAAAAGTATTATCATCACAGGAAGTAAACCAGGCAAAAGATGTAGAGGCAGCACGCTAAGTCTGTAAGTAGATCTCGACCGATAAATGTCGAGATTAACTGTCAAAATATCGACTAGTCGATATTTTGACAGTTTTGGTAGTCACTAAGCAGATAACGCGTCGAATCGTTCTCGCCCACATATTTGACGGCGAGATTGGGTCGACATCGAGTCGAGTGACAAGATCTAACGCCGCCATATTGAATAAAATGTCATTTTTTACGCGAACAATGCCAAATTTCATATTTATTTTGAGAATAATTATATAAACGGGTTAAACGACGCCGTTTAAGAGATTCTTCAAACCCTTTAAATATTCCGCGTAATTCATTTATTGCTAATTACCACGTAACAAAAGTTTTATATGGTTGTATATTTATTGGAAATATGCGTCCGTACTTAGATTATAACATTATAATTCTATGCGTCCGTAAATGTTTTCCGTAGGTATAGATTTGAAATAATTTTTGATTTTGAGAAAGTATTCTTGTAAGCTATTTTATCACATATGTAGTTTAACACTTAACAAAAGAAAATTCGGCGTAGTTTTTAGTAAAAAAATAACACGCTGCTGTCATCACACTTGATAAATTGATCGAAATATTATTTAAAATAATTTTTAAAATTACTCTCAAAACATTCAATAAACACAAAAGAAGTTAATTTAATCGTATTATAACTTGCTTTCGTGCTTAAAAATATGACCATATGATATTTATTTAACAAATTTAAGTAAACAAATTTGACATTTATTCAAATCATGGGGAAAATATTGTGTAGGTATTGCCATACATGATAATTCAAAAATGTACCGCAAGCCAGCCTAACGGCGACAAATACTAATAAGTGCATTTACGAACTCGACAGCGCTTAGTGACTACGAATTGTCGTCACGAGCGTAAACATGGCGAGAAGAGCGGCGATACGTTTTCGGATCTCGATTTTTTTACTGACTTGGCCTGCTGATCTTCTGCGCGATGGTGTGACCAAATTAAGGAGATGACCGTGAATGACCTTTATTCGGCGGTGCGAGCTGTAGAGGCAGAGAGGACTGGAGGCGACTTGTTCTTTCCATTGGCGGTCCCATAGATCATGACCCTCAGCATAGTCAGTATTGAGGAAACGAAGAAGAAGAAGAGCTAGTCTGTATTTATGCAACAAATTGAGTTTTAAGAAAGAAAATAAGGCTGCTGTGGTCCGAGTTAATGAGACAATTTAAAGATCGACGAAATAATGGCGTCCTTGCTTTTTAAAGAACAAATTGTTTCCGCAGCATATGTTTTTTTACATTCTAAAAGTTTTTTTATGATTTATCTATGCGATGCGATGCGATGCAATGTCAATAAAGCAATCGTGAATGGATGAACTGAAACGGAAAAACTGTTACGGACTAAACCGTAAATTTGTTTATAGGAATGTCGGTTGGCACGCACCTTTTAACTGGGTCACGATTCACGTACCATCTCACCTTATGTTAATGCGACTACATCATTTTTTTTGATTTTACATAAAACCTTTAAAAAATAAAGTAAAAGACTTCCAGTATACGTAAGCAACAGGGAGGTCAGTAATCAGGCATGACATCATAACCGACTGCAATGTCTCTCCAAAAGATGCACATGACTGAGCAGAGTGGCGGCGAAGAAGACAGCCCATGTGGGAATAATCATTGACAGATAGAAAAAGAAAGTAGAGTTGTAGCCAAAACTTTTTGAACTTTTAGCCGAGAAGGGGGGCGATTTGCACGTAAACCAACGAAACAAAAAGACACAAATTTGCCCTCTGTGGAACGGAAGTTCGTTCAAGGTGTTTGGCGAAAATTATACATAAAACCATTTAGTGATACAAGTGACCAAAGTGTTAATAACTTTGAGTTTTTACACTTTTTAATGAATGTTTAGATATTATACTGAAACTGAGACAAAATAAGCCACCATATTTATCATAAGCATGACATTCCTGGGTAGGGATCAACTGAATCCAAGTCTCCTCAAGATACCCTTGGATTTTTCGTACATGTCATTTTTTTCTCGAATTTGGTTCCAAGTTCCCTACCAGGAAGGCCAGTGTTTTTCTGTCGGGATCAGTCTCCACTCAGCTGGGGGTCCATTTTTATTGCGACGGAGACTTGCCATTTATCCCCTAATATCTACTATGGCTGATAGAATAATTATTGCTAGTGGCCACATTGCCGGAGCTCTTGGGATCTTGAAGTTCACAAGAAAACGCTAGGGCCACAAATACTAATAAATATAATAATAACAATTAATAATATTCATAATGTAGCTGATGTAATGCTACTCTGGCTTTACGCCGTATCAATGGAACACATATTTTTCATCAAAATGCATCTCCTTGATCCTATCAAACTTTGAGCTCCATGCCGCCTTATTTATTTATTTATTATTATGGCTTAGTAGCCTTTTCACACACACATAATAAAACCATATTAAAACATGATAAAAAATTACAAAAAACAAGGAGGAAAAAAAAGAAATACCTTTACCTATCAAAACATCAAAATAAAAAAGTTATTTATAAGAAGAAATATGTAATACATTTTTTTAAAGAAACAAAAATTAAAGCACAAAGACACAATCAAATTTTGTACTATAAAGATATTGTATGTGTGTCAGCTTCAGCCTTCCACATTTATTGAATTAAAATTTTTATGTATAATATAGTTGCGGGATTCAATACACATGACAATATTAAAAACCTACAAAACTAACTGTTATAAAAAATATATATAATAAAAGACATAAATGTAGTAGATGATAGTTGTAGGAAATGTTTGGCTTTTCCGGAAACAATCGAGCATATGTATAATATCGGGCTGTTCTTTTCTCGCGCAATCAGAATATACATTTAGACATAACCAAGTAGCAAAAATAATACACCAAAATTTAGCTATTAAATATAAATTAATTGACGCGATAAACATAAAACCATATTATGAATATGATCCGATTTCATTTTTAGAAAATAATAATATTTCGCTTTATTACGATAAAACAATATTAACTGACCGGTCAATTCAACATAACAGACCCGATTTAATAATACATGATAAAATTAAAAAAATTAACATATATTTGCGACGTGGCTATTCCAAATTCTAGTAATATTATAAAAACTTTTGATGAAAAAATTAGAAAATACACCTCTTTAGGTAACGAGATAAAAGACTTTGGCATTCTCATAAAATAATTATATTACCGTTCATTATTTCAGCCACTGGCATTATTCCAAAATCGTTAAACCGTAATTTAGAAATTATAGATTTATCGAAAAACTTAATAATAAAAATGCAAAAAACGGTTATAATGAATACATGTAGAATTGTTAAAGATTTTTTAAACGTTAATATTCGGGAATCAGTATATAGGGTTGTTAGGTAGTATAGAGACCTCCTCAGAGCCTAATCCTTTGATATGTTAAGTATCTGGATGGGTGAACTATTCCCAATTGAAAGCTTGATGATGCGTTTGTTGCATTTTATTTTGCTCTTTTAAATAAATTACAATTTACGCATTGATCTGCTAATTCTTTTGAGGAAGTGTATAATGGTAATAATAATAATTGAGTGTTATTATTTGTAGTGCTTAATTGTTATTAATATCATTAGTAAATCGGCCAGCGCCGCAAAAAAAAAATGATTTAAAAATAGAGTTGTAGTCTCCTTCACATAACCCCATTCAGTAATAATAGTTTGCACACTTTTGTCAATATTACGTAACAGTCTGCGATGGAAACTCAGAAGGTAATATGAATGAAATCAACATCATGAAAAATAAAAGACTTGCAGTTATTGTTTTAGTTTTGGATCAAAAATATCACCATACGAGTAAATTAAATTTTATGAAATATATTATAATAATATAAGCTATTAAGAACTGTTCTGTAAGCTGTTCAACTTGAGTTATTCCAAACATATATTTGTAAAACCTTTGGATGGCTAGAGTCATAAATATACGTAAAAAGGTACATATTGATTTCCTTTCAGTTGGAAATATGTAAATTGTACCTACCTACATAGCAGAAACAAATAATAGGCTACTCCATGTGAGCATTTACAAAAAAAAATGCTTAACAAGCATGTGTATTGCTAAAATCATATCTTACATACATACCATCACCTCACGGGGTAGGCAGAGAGAACCGAACGCCACTTATTTCTATCTTGACACACATTCATCGCCTCGGTGACATTCATACATCGCCTTATACATGTTCGTATATTGTTCAAAAATCATATCAAAAAATAAAATAAAACAATAAAATAAAATTGTCCAAACAAAATAAAAAATATAAGCGAGTAAAATTAATAATAGAGAAAAAATACTGAGAACAAAATTTAAAAAACAACAAATTAAAAAAAAAAAAATATATAAAATTATCAGAACTAAATTTAAAAACAATAAGTAAACGAGTAAGTTGTAGCCAACACTAAACTCTCCACACCATAGTAAGTATTCATTTTTTCTTCTTGAAAGGTTGACAATCTCTAAATGAATTTTCATGAAGTAGGTACATTTCTATTAGATTCTTTAACAAAAATATGATTACCAGAGGACAAAAGTTTTCACAATACACCATACACATAAAAACCTTATCACGAAATTCATGCACACGCGAAGGCTGAAATAATAACCCCTGCAGAAACCACCAGACCAATCACGGTTACAGAGGATCCTTACTTGACCATACTTGTTTTGTCTTGTGGTGGACGTGTTAAAGGAGGATGCTCAAACGCTGTCCTTATGCATCTTCATATACAGGGGCAACATAGCAATATGTACCGAAGACAAGGACTTCCTAGGGCAAGTTCTTCTTGCGTGGAAGCACCAGATACAGAAAGGAGGCCTGGTGCTCAGTGTGAGCAAAACATAGTTTATGGCTTGCAATGTTTTTCTCACACAGATACTGAAACGATTATAATAGATGGGCAGAAAGTCACGAGATACGATAAGTACAAGTATATCTCGGGAACATGATGATAGGTACATGAGGCAGGAGGCCTGGAAATCAACATTCAGCACCGTATTTCCACAGCCTGCCTTAAATGGAGAGAAGTGACTGGTGAATGGCAGTAAAAATGAAAGGCCATGTCTAAAAGACAATGATCAGACCGTTGGTCACACGAAGACAAGTTCAGTCAGTGCAAACAGTCGAGATGAACATGTTTAGATGGATGTGCGGCATCACAAATAGAGATAAAATCCGTACTGAATATGTAAAAGGCACCCTGGGCGTACTTGATGTCTAAATAGGCTGAGGGGGTTCGGACAAATCCGAAGAAAACCGCCAGAATTCATAATATACCTACTTATGTAACACTCAAACGAAAAAAGAAAAATATTTTTTCTGATACAAAAAATAGTTTCCGCACGGTGAGTTGTCCATACGGTCAATTGTCCATACGATAAATTGTCCTCACGGTCAATTGTCCGTATGGTAAATTGTCCCGACGGTCAACTGTCCATACGGTGAATTGTCCCCACGGTAAATTGTCCATACGGTAAAAAGGGCGTACGGTCAATTGTCCACGGTCAATCGGCTACGGTCAATTGTCCAGACACATGAATTGTCCCATCCCCACGGTCAATAAACCACATTATACATCATGGTGAATTCTGTGAAAAGGGTGTACGGTTGATTGTCCACGGTCAATCGGCTACGTTAATTGTTACGGTCAAATAAAATTAATTTGCAAGTTGATTTATTTATAAATTCACAGTCTTTGGAAACAACGCATATCCATTGTTGAATTATGTATTTTGTTTTTCAAAAATGAGTGTTTCAGAGAGTTCCCCGTGCTTCACTTGAATATAGGTATGTACCTATTATCCAACTGTCGATTCGTTCATGAGAATTCAATTCTCTTAATGAATCGACATTATTAAGCCAAGATGCGTATACGAAGGAAAATTTTGTATGGTGTAGTGGACTTTTTGCATGCTAATAACACCAACTAGAGGCCTCGCAGCATATATGTTCCCATACATGGATTTACTCAGAATTCGAAGTAGAACATTTTGTGTGAGTTTTGTGTGTGTCTGTGTGTGTGTGTGTCCCTTATAACTTTTGATCTGCTCAATTTACAGCGCCCAAAATTTAAGAATATATAAACAGTTATAGGCCTACAAAACTTTTATACTCAGAATTGTGAATTTTTGTTTCAGTCAGGGGTTATCAACTTTTGAATTTTTACTTTATTTTTCCATATATCTCAGAAACCATAAAAGCTAGAACGCTGAAAATTGGTACAAATATAGACAAATACAAAATCTCAAATTAGTTTTTTCAAAAAAATTCCAGGGTTTCTCAAACATTTTTTATTAAGAAAAATATTTTTTTTATGATAAATTTATGAGTTTAACTGCCTATATTTCCAAATTTTTCAAAAATATCGAAAAAAGCCGAATCACCCCAACTAGATAATTTAATTTTCTATAAAAAATATTTCATTGTATTAGCACATCTCAAACTTTCTTTAACAATTTTTATAAAAATTGAATTTAGTGACGACATTGCTTCATACAATTTGTATGTCAGTCGCCTATACACAATATGTAAGAAGACTTAATAGTTTGATAGGTACTTAATCTCCAAACATACATACAGAACCATCATGCTGTTTTCATATTCCTGGTAGGAAAACAGGACTGACCTCCATACTGTCCTATCTTGACATATGATGAGACCTCTCGTCTACCACGAGGAAACATCAAACCAATGTGAGGAAGAAAAGGAGACAAATGATGGTGACACTATGAAATTGGAGTAGTACGGCGCATTTATTCAAAAAATCATTATAGTTGGTCCATGGCAATAAAATAATAAAAAAAAAACAAAACAACAGACAACAAATAAAACAGAAACACGTGGCATCTATCGAAACGAACTGTCAAACACACGCGAACACACGAAAAGACGCCGACCAGAATATACCGCCCCAGGGTACAGCGACATCCTTACTCCAGACATGTCACTGTCTTCCACGTGGTGACGGTAGATCGGTGGGGCCCAGCCTCTGCGTCAGGCTAGCAGGTCTTCCTCGTGTCCGGCGTGGTTTCTTCTTCTCCTCCTGATCTCCTCCTCCAGACCGTCACCCATGGCTGGCTCTGTGCCCCACGGCATGCTATGACGGCGCATCTCGACAGAGGTGGCATACCAGTTGGGGCCTCACCGGAGGCGAACCGACGCTCCAGACGACACGGATTGCCCTTCGTGGTCCAATCTGCGAGCCGCCGCGTTCCCTACGCGGTGGCCCCACACTGCGCTCTGCCTCCAACCTCCTGTCCTGTTGATGCCCTCATCTTGGTTCTGGGGCACCATCAGCGTCCATGCGCGTGACGGGTCCTGTCACACAGACCTCCTCGTGCTCTTGAAAATATGGCCGCCATCGGGACGCGCGTGTCGACCGATGACGACGTCACACCAAACCGTCCGTCCTCCACCAGCGTCGAATGCCAAGAGAGAGCGCGTGCCATAGCGCGTGCTAGCTGCTAGCTGCAAGTTCCGTTTTTCGCCCGCAACGAGCGCTAGCTGTTTTCCGAAATGTTGCCGTGGAACAAAATAAAAATCATTGTTTTTCGGCATTATTTTTTTCGGGCATAACACATACATACCAACATGTGTTAAAATTTTCAATAATTTGGATTTATGGGTTTATAGTTTGATTCTTATTCTTCAACTATACATCAGGGCCTACCAGCCACCATACATTGAAATCGGTCCAATTCTGTGGTGATGGACGTGATGGTATGTGTGTATGTATGTGTGTATTATAATATCAGAAAGCTTTTGTACGGTTTAAAAGATGTCTCTGTTTAGAAATCAGAAAATTTTGCCATAAGTAAAAAAAAACATCGATCTTTCAAGTATATTTTAAATTTTTCATGAGCGAATACATTTTAACTACTTAATTTATTAATAAAATTGTTATTTCTTATTTTTAGCATATGTCGCGTTTGCTAAAAATATTGAGATGAATTGATTTACTGAAATAACTGAAAATGATGTTGGAAATTTGTTTTATTCTGGCAATAATATATTCTTCACGTGTTGGTGATGTGTTCTGTCATCTGTCATTGTGTTTTCCGTGAAACGCGGTCCAAAACTATTATTTCTTATTTCGCATTTCATATTTAAAAGCTTTGTAAACAACTTGAATATTTTAAAATGCCACGTCGATGTTGTGTCACTTCATGTGGTTCGAAGGAATCAATCAAATCAATACAACGGCAATTTTGTTTTCCGTCAATACGAGATCGTTGTAGATTGATAAAGTGGATTTCCGCGCGTGGAAATATTCATCTTCTCAGCAAAGATTTTAGCAAATTTCATTTAAATAAGACAATATGATATTGTGGTATGATTTGGCATTTATATTTCATATTATATTATTTTATAAATGTCGAGTAATTCGTTATAATAAACACCATTGTTCGTTACAATTGTCTTTTCTTTTTAACCTAAGAATTTTTGTATGTGAATTTTACTTCCTTCTTGCAGTGTTTCTCATAATGGTTGAATAATATAAGCATACTATACAATTTCAACCATTATAAGAAATAAATGCAGAGGCAATATTCAAATAAATAAATAAAGTCGAATTTAGCCCCCCCCCCCCCCTATAGGCCTAGCCCCGCCTCTTAATGAGCTTTTGTACGGTTTAACAGATGGCAGTAAGCAGTATTGTTATGTTGCCAACTTCAAGTTGGTTCAGAAGTTGGTACAATTTCAATATACGGTGGCTTGCGTTCTATAGTTAGTGTGTTCTATGCTATCACTGCCTTCTACAAATAACATAGCCGTGCTGTAGATTGGCGGGAACGCAAAAATTCAAACTAAAGAGACCTATCGCGATATTACATACACACTTGTAAAGAGCAAATATATATTATTCAATATTTGTCTGATAGAAAAATGCGTGCCAATTATTATTTATTTTCAATATGCCGAATTAATATATATTTAAAAGCAAGCATTATGACATTTCAGCATAAAATATACTTCATTGAATATTTGTTTTTCTCCTATAAAAATTTATTTTTCAACTTCAACGATTCTATTGATACAAAAATTTGTTTTTTTTTATTCGGCATATAAATGAAAATCAAATAATATTAGATACTAATATTTTATCATAAGTATACACAATGTAATCAAAATAATACGTAACAAACACATCCACCAAGCTTCAATTAAGAATAATTCACCCATTAGGTTAAGAATATTTTCATTTGATACTTCCTTATAATTCCATGTTTGATACTTTTAAAATTATCTGATATTGCATTCTAAATTAAAGTATTGGTATTTTACACTACATTGAAAAAATATTTACTTACCATTAGTGTCTTGAAACACACAAGTGAAAAGAACCGCGAAGAGGAATACAAAAAAAAATATTAAATTGAAACATGATAAACACAACTTTATTCCACAATCAAAAATTATAAGACACAAAAATACTATATACATGACAAGCAAATAGTGTTAATACCGGTTAATATATAATTTTAGGATAATGTAGACATCTGATAATCAGAAGGCAATAACCATAGGAATAAATTTACAATGTTTATTACATAGTTATATTATATGAAACTAAAATTAAAAAGGTACCTATGTAGGAAGTGCTATAGTTTGAGGTGTATCCGGGAACGCAACACTTGTGAGGAATCTAAAAATAGTTTTTTTTCATAAATATATATAACCTACAGAAATACGAAAGTAAAGAAATAGTTTGTCGGTATCACAAAAAACTATTTTGTACACTAGAAGCATAATTTATATTTATTAATATGATATAATCCGATTAAATGCAAACATATTTATCTGATTAAAAAATGTATTCAAAATTCCACGTGACTCCATAGAGTTTGTAAACAGAACAAACGTGTTATTAAAAATATGCCAAATAAGTAAATATCTTGATTAAATTATTTTGCCTTAATGCCTTGAGTTCACAATATTAAATTTGGAATATATTGGTATTCGAAATTGACAAAATACTGTATAAAAATGCGTTTTTTTAGCAATTGTAAACAACTGACAACAGTTCAAACCACACCGACTGTTCGCAAATTCATACTAAAATTCATAGATACGAGTCGACGTTAGGTCTCTTTAACTGTCAACGCGTTTTCTACAGCACGGCTTTGTTTGAAGCAAGGCAGTGATGCTATACATACTATCGCTATCGACAGTTGGATCTCATGTGTTACATGCAACTAGTATTATTAATATGTGGAAAACTCGTGGTTATACACTGGAATTTGTATTCGTGAATTCGTGAGTGACACATCACTACTGTCAAGAAAAAAGTTATTTGCGCAGCGTACGAGCGCAGACGTGTAGTGTGGTTCTTTTGAGTTAGTGTGTCGTTTTTGTGTCTGTCAAAACATGAAGTTTTGTGAACTTTGTTTATTAATTCAAAGTTTTAAAAACATAATTGTATGTTTACATTTATAACAGATAATGAAATTTCTTTGCTGCCATAATTAAAATGTCTGTGATTTTATTCCGTATTAATTTTCTATTTCAAAAATTTATCAAAATGAATAGTGAAACATTTAAATATGTAACTTAATCCATCAAATTATATCGTTTGTTCGATTTACGTAGTTTTAATTGATTTGATGAAAGCGCACAAAAGTAAGTAGTTTTTGTATGCTTTTAAAATAAATGAAAATTAAATTAACGTTAAAATGTATGGTTTGCATATATTTGCAAACTACTTACTTTCTTTAATTTGTTTTACATATAAAAATACCTATGTTTATATTATTACTTAATCATAATATTTAATAATTTATCTAAGGTTTCGCAAAAATCTAATCTTGCGGCAAATTAACCAATGTTCAAAGTATTCAGTTTTGGTCTACTTTTGAACAATAGGGAGTAAAATCTAGGTTAAGAATTTACAACACATCTCTTTAGGTACTTGGTATGTACAATATCTACCTGATAACTGTATTGAAACAAAATCAAATGTCACTATTGTGAATACAATAATGGTTTTTCACTACAAGTCTGTGTGAAAATAACAGTAATGCCATGCAAATTATTTAGAGCCAATGATAGCCTCCATTCTATCATTCAAGTTTTGTGAATTGAGAGATAATATGTATGATGTTTTTTTTTTAATTTACTGTGTATAATTTCCTAAGTGCATTTACAAATTAGGCTATACAATCTATTATTAATTCTATAACATTATTGAATTGAAATAAGCACAATTTTAAGCTTATCTTGTCATTATCTTATGGACTACTTCAGGTATAACTACTTTTATTTAATTTTATAAATTCTCTGTAAAGTATCTTTATTTGAGGTTTAAGTTACCAGATGATTTGTATTTTTTTTTTATTATTTTCATAATAATATTTAGCACAATTGTCTCCATGGTACTATCTTACTTAGAATTATCTAATACCTAAGATACTTATTTTTTTTAGTTTAAACATGGAGCCAGGTATCCTCTGTTTCCAACATTGCGGGCCTAAAGTTTTCTGTAAAGGATTACCCGACAAGTGTCCTGTTTGTACAGAGGATTTATCAATTGCCAATTTTGGATTACTTCCATTCAGGTATTGCAAAATTTGATTTATGTATTGTCATATTGTCAAAGTTACCGGTTATCATAAAGCAGAAGAAATTGGTGACATTGTATTAAGCGCACTTTACGCAGACCAGGTTTTCAATGTGGTCCGGTATACAACGCTTAAAACAGCATCCAAAATACAGGTTACTCCAAACATCGCTTTTAATGAGTATTATTTTCTCCATTATTTGCTACCCCTTTTATTGCAATTTTTAGTTTTTGCTTGTTCCGCATTTTGTTCAACAGTGTTTTCTGTCTCTCGTTTTCTTCGTTTGACTTTACATTTTGACTACCCGGCATTTGACTTGAATTGGACACAATTTGATTTTTTTGGACCCTCACATTTTGTTTTTGTTTTAAAACATTGCTCTCTGGTCGAGAGATGCCAAACAAGCAAACGATACCGCGAACGTCAATGTCAGCACAACACAAACGGCAACCATGTTGACTCATTGGTAACGAATAATTTTACAGATTTTTGTTTTACTTAAAACGATACAAAACACATTGAAAAATAAATCACATTCTATTTTTTTTCTAACGCATTGAAAAACCCATTGAAAACCTGAACCCCGTTAAAAATCTCGTCCGTGTAAAGTGCGCTTTAGACTATTTATAATCAAATGAATGGATCCGGGTTTGAATCCTGCTTCACCTTTTTCAATCACCTTGTGCCAAAAATATTCATACTTTTGAATAATCTTTAGAAAGGAATAGATATTTGAAGGACATGTTTTGTGTTTTGCTTTAAACAACGAATTAAAATTGTTTATAAATAATATGCCCCAAAAACACAGATAATATTTTGAAAGGATTATTTCAAACACCCACAAATCGCTACCATTTTTGCTAACATAAACAAAAATGTCATAATTGCGTGGAAAGAATCAAAATAATCATAGAAAAGGACGAATAATGACATGATAGACCATTTTTCCCGCTAATGTTATTTTACTATAAAAATTATTAAACATTGATATTTATTTCAAACTATTCATTAATTAACCTAAATCCATTCCAAATATTTTCATTAAAATCTGTGAAATCTGAAACTACCCAATTGACTTTCCATTGATATTTATTGTATTGTTTATTATTCAGTACACAATATTAATGTATGTAATTTTAAAACTGTTTTTTGATTTTTTTCTATGACTTTTAGAGTGCCATTTCCATTCGTAAAAGCGTCCCAGTATTCCTGCGCTGTTTTGATAAAACCAACCACTGGAGATTTTTTGAAGTAAATTATTTATCATCAATTATTTTATGTGATATGATTTTACTCCTCCCATTAATTTTTTTTATATTCACTGATACATATACAAATATTGTGAAGTAGTCTTTCTCAAGTATTATTAATCTTTTTCTTTCTCTTTGCCTTATCCTAATTTAAGTAGGGTCAGCTCTCCTAATCTTTCGGCGCCAGGATGATCCGTTTGTTGATAAAGTTTGTTTTTTTGTTCAAGTATGAGTATTGTTTTGAAAAATTCTTCTTTTACAATCTGGATTTTTTTAATTTTTATAGATCTTTGTTCAAACTTTTGTCTTAATTATATAATTTCAATTTATTTATCCTATAGCAAATAAAATAATATGTAGGTACTATGAAAATATTTGTGTGTGTAATTTCTTTAATTATTTTATTTTCAGTGAATATTACAATTCAAAAGATTTGCATATTGGTGTCACTACATCCACATGTAAAGTGATTGAGTTTGACAAAAAAGGTTTACAAAGAAAAGGCGAGAACTGGGACCAATGTCTTATGATTGGACAACTTCCACCATCTTGGGCTGATCACTGGGATGAAGTTTTGGAACAGGTTTTGTGAAATAAACTATTACATTCTTTGTTGGTATAGAATACAGTTTTCACACAAAGAAATTTAAACATAAACAAATAATAATAATGAATACTTCCTTGCACCTTGCGCAAGTGGTGAGTTTATTGCCGTATGGTAATTTCTTCCAACTAACCAGTGTTTCCAGCCCAGAGAAGCAATATTTGCATGAGAAATTAATTTAAATAAATTTCTCCTCTGCTGGGAATCGAACCCAGGACGCCTGCACAGAAGCCAAACTATATACAAATAGGATTATTAATTTAAAATCATATTTTCTCATCGTTGGAATTGCTTTCGTCTTTCTATGTGCATTATATATGCATCTGGTTATTGTTATCTTGTGTTTTAATTTATTTTTATAGTTAATAACTATAATTTAATATATCATCTTCATTGAGTGAGAAATTGAACAATTTACAAAATGAATAACAATATTATTTATTTATCAAACCGAATATAACATTTTCATACACCAATTTGCTAACAATAATTTCCTCCTTAAAAATATACATTTACATTTTCTTTCAATATTCTACCCTTTTTTTCAGATATGCAATCAGCCTTATTGGTCAAGTGAAAACTATAAGGAGGAATCATATAATTGCTATACATTTGTCTTGTCGTTTCTGCGCGAAGTGAACTGTGGTAAAATGTCTGAGGCAGCCGCGTGTAGGACGACCTTCTGTGAGAAATTCATAGTTCCTCGTACTACAGCTGCTGGCAAGTATATCTCACTTTATAGGAGAGTTCGTGATGGGGGGATTTTCATACATTGGGAAGATGGTAAGAGTAAACAAGAAAAAAAGAATTAAAATTTAATTCATTACATAGGGAGACCCACCTAAGTTGATAATGTTAAAAGATTTGTAAGGTTTAAACATTTGATGGAATATTTGTTGAAATAAAATGTTTACTTTATTATAGATTATATTTTTGCTTCAATAATACAATAATAATAATAAGTCATTTGTATAGCGCTGTTTAATTATTCGAGATCATACCAATGGCGCTGATAGTTTAATGTTGTGTTGCTCTCTGAAACAAAGCTGTTTTTAATCCTTTAGTGAGCAGTATTTATACATAAATACATATTTATTCATAGATAAATGATATTTTCAAAAGCATTCTCAAACTCGTCATCTTACCCATTATAATGGTTTAGATGACTCTATGGATAGAGAAAATCGACGAGTTGCTGATGAAACCCATTCTAGATGAAATTGAAATAATAAAGGAAGGAAACATTTTTATTGCATTTATTTATGAGTAGGTACATGTCATACATACTTCACATATATACATTGTTAAAAAGTAAGTCACTTAAATGAATATGAAAGAAGGATTGTTAAAAAATAAAACAGATAGAAAATATTACGATGAAATAAAGATCCAAAATGATTGAATAGGAAACATTATGCTTCCCATAGATCACATTTGATTTCTCCTTCGTAATTACTGTACTTTTTATTCCACCACTTGTTATTAACATAATCATAATTTTAGGTCATGTCGTGGCCCTTCTAGTTATAATATTTGCTTGTCTTGAATGCATTTCGTAAGTTCTTAGTGTTGTCCTTAAATAATAGTAATATATCAACATTAATTCAATCAAGACAAAGCTATTTACAATATATGTATAGTTGTCGCCAAATATCTTTAACCATTTCACCGAGAAGAGGGACGATTTGCATGTTTGCCAACGAATCAAAAGGACACAATTTTGCGCCCTGCTTCAAGATATTTGGTGATATTTATATCCAGGGTAAGATGATGAATTCGTCAACTTACCCGTGTCATCTTTCCTGGGCTGTGTTCAGATTGAACACTAGATATCAGGTGCTGGATGTCGGATGTATCGCAGATTATGACATTTTTCACACCAATCTCACTGAACGCAGCATCGGGCGTCTTAAATGTCATGTATCATACATGTGTCTTATTAGGTTATATTTTCATCGAAAGACAACAATTGGGCAGTGGAGTAATACTCTCTGACCTTTTATTGTAAATTTTTGAATGATATTTTTATAAATTAACCTCTTTGTGAATGCATGTTGTCATCATAAATAATGTCAACTGACATAATAGATACCACAGAAACAAATAGATGTCAACAGATACTAAAACTGTCAAGTGAGTGCTTTTCACCTGACGATTATACAGTGTTTAGAGCGTATACTCGACGTTTAATCTGGAGTCGATAGTGTCTTTTGACCATTTGTTTCCAGTTATTCTGAATGGCTTAGAACGTCACTAAGTGCACTTGGCATTCATTGTGAACACCTATGAGTGATGTTTAACCCTTTCTTAACCAATGATTCCAATTGGAATCATTAATTTATTTTACGTATATCTTAATGAAAATTGTTATCAGCTGTGTTATTTCTCTTCTAAATTATTAATCACAATATTTTTGATCGCTTACAATACTGAGAATGACGGAAACTTCTGCACTCGGTTATTGCGACTCGATTATTGTACAGTTGAAAACTCGGTTATTGTGAAATGTGCTTTTCTTGCTAAACACGATAATTGAAAATTTAATAAATGTGAGTTTTTTTTTTGTTTTCTAGCATGCTATATTTTTTTTAATTAGGTAATTAATAAAAATCCATCTCTAAGTAATAATAATTAAAAATTAAAGATTTTTTATTTTGTGAAAAGTATATAGTTTTATATATGAATGATGACAATTGAAATCTTTAAAATTTCCAAAAAAAGGAAAAAAAAATTATAAAAATTAACAAAATCTCTTTATAATCACATATTTTGTCCATTTTTTTATGAAACATATTTATTTTCAAACATAAGAAAGGGTTAAAAAAATATATAAATATTAATCATGAAATATAATATTCATGATATAAATGTACTAGCAAAAATAGCATAATACACCATTTTTTCAAATATGTAAACAAGTTTTAGCTACAATTTACAGATAAAAACATAAATTTTAAATATTATTTTATACATCAGCTAGGTAAAACCAACTAATGGTGAGTTCCGTGCAAACGCTTTAACGGCACAATGCAGACTGATTTGATCCATGCTCAGAATGGTATTCTTTATTATTTTCATCATATAGTATGTTCTTAATTGTTTATTAAACTGTAAAAATCAGCATTCGTAGTCTTAGGCGGGTCTCCCCTATATTTTATTTACAACTTTTAGAATACTTATATGATTTCTTAATCATAAATATTTAACAAATAAAATATACTGTTAGTTCAATCAGTTAGTAAAAACTATTAAATCTGTGACAACGGCACTTTAATGGCTGACTAGTAGATAGAATTGTTTTCTTGTTTTTTCCTGATGTGAGGAGTTATTCCATACTTCATAATTAATCACATGATTGAAAAACCATCAGTTTTGTCCATTCCAAAATCAATCTTCAAATACATTATGTTGCTAATGATTTGTGAAGTTTGAAACATTGAAGTTTCTCGTTATTTTCAGTAAGGTTTGATTGGTCATAGAGATTTAGTAATTTTTAGAACAGTCATAAAAACTTTCAAAATTTTTCTCTAAATATGGTGCCTTATTATTTGAAAACATTGATAGTTAAAATCCCGGTGCTTTGGTCACTTGTCTCAAGTACTCTACTAATAATTATTGGAAATCATTTTTTTTATTTTCTCCATAATCTACTTTTAGTGCCATGTATTCTGTTATGGGGATGAAAGCTTAAGAGTTAAAAAAAAATATGACTAAAACACGGAACAAAAATATTCTGTACAAATACAATATTTTTGTACAAGTTGGTCTACGTAACTCAAATATTCTTGTGCTCTATCAAGATGTTAGGTTCAATTCCTGATAGGGTTTGTCTGATCAACATTCCAAAGTGTGGCAGCTTTTAATGTGGTGCTGCATGTTAAATATATTGTACATTAAATTTGTTTCATTTTCTGTCATTTAAAATTTTTTGTAAAAGTTCAAAAGAATTATTTAAACTAGTGTTTGTTATTAATTTATTTAAAAATGTATCATAAAATTAGTAAATATAATTCTATTATATGTACCCAATTATTATCGTATTATTTCATAGACATTTTTTATTTATGTACTATGTAAAATATAATTAATCTTCTGTTTATGCCATAGGTATATAAAATTGTTTTATTAATGTTGCCAGAATATAAAATAAATGTATTAAAAAAATTGTGATTATGTTACATGGTAAAGGATTATTCATGAATAGTTTTTGTGTTTCAGAAATCAGGTTAGATTGTTTAGCCATAATTTATTTGAATTGATTGATGTCTAATTTGACCAAAAATAATAATTGATTCAATATCTGGAGTTCATTATAATCTATTTTGTAATGAAAATGGGTTGAGGACTAAAAGAGGAAATATCTTGTGTCATTCTTATTTAATTTGTTATTTATCTGTATCAAATTAATATTTAACCACACTAATTGAATTACTTATATACCCTGCAATATGGATTTTTTAAAGAATGCTATAATATATTAATATACTATATTACATTACATATATCATTTACAAAACTATAATGTGGTCAATCGTATACTTAAAATATTTTGATACAAATTCCATATCTAGTATTTTGTAAGAACCACGTTCTATGTTCATAAAGTTCTATGTTATCATTTCATTTTTCAAGACATATTTCAATTTATTGAATCTCGCGTTTGTATGTTTTTTACTATAATATTACATGATAATTTTTTTAAGTATTGGGAAAATTGTTTTAGCTTTATTTTATTTATTCAATGAGAAATGTTTTTTTCAACAGAGTTAAAAAGAACAAGTTGTTTTGAGATAAAGTATTTATATTTAAATTCCAAATCGTTGAACACCATTATTTTGAAAAAAAGAATGTCATTCCGTTGAGAATAAGTTGTGCTGTGTCTCACCAATAGTGGTGACTTTGACACATAAGTTAGGCTGTGTTTCACCGATAGTGGTGACTTAGGCACATAAGTTGGGCTGTGTCTTACCGATGGTGCCTCTTTATTAAATAGATGGGTCGATAGCAGAGCGGTTAGCGCGCTCGGCTAGTAACCCAGTGTTCGCGAGTTCGAATCCTGCCTCGACCGATTTTGTTCACCTATACCACAAGCATTTATTTGCTTATTTTAGGGAACATAGGAAGATGTATATGTACTTGTTTAACAAGGACATATTCATTTTTTTTTTATATAAAAAAAATGTCTTTTGCCTGGAAAGCAATTTGAGGACTGACAAATTTTTTTTTGTGTAAAACTGCTCTAAAGTATCTGCAATGGCTCTACTTTGTTTATATGTAAGTACAATTTTAAGCAAAGCTAGGTTTATTCATTATTTTGGAATTGTAAAGTATTACTGATTGCCATTTATATTTTTATTGAAATATATTTTTATATTACTTTCTCACACAGTTAAAGCTGTTATTTATTGTCATAAATGAAAAATATTTATTTTTAGTTTTAATTCCATGTTTCTTAAATATTATTTGTTTTCACTTATTTTATTTATTATCAATTAGGTAACCAGTGTATATTTATTTACATGATTGTCTTATTATTTTAATAAATAAATATTAATTATATTATTTAAGGTCTTTGTATATTTATTATACAATATAGGTATATCTTTGAATCAATTGTATTCAATGTAGTTTCTGAATAAAAAAATGTAGGTATATAAAAATATTTGTAGTTATTTTGAATATTATATTGTCATATCTGCCATTCTATCATACAGATTTTATTTTCACCTTAAATTAATGTGTAATTTTTATAAAGTGTTTTGGGTTTTGCGTATTCCATTTGTGTCTAAGATAAAACATATTTATCAAAGACTTTAGTATATAAGGTCTTTGATATTTATCAATAATTGATTTTGTGTATATTGAGATTGACTCTAAAACAAATGTTTTCTTATTCATCTTATGCATTCCTATTATCATCATCGATAAAAAACATAATCTTGTTTCTGTTGTAGTTGACTGAGCTATTTTATTTATTTGTATTATTTTTTAAGAAATTATAAAGGTAACAGGAATAATTTGATTAAAATACATTTTTAATATTATATAGTATATTTGTTTACAGTGAGTTTTTCTGTATAACATTTGGTGATTAATTTTATTACTGGAACAATCCTGTCAATACTGATATACAGTTCTATATATGCAAAACGGATGTAGATATTTCATTTATTTATTGGTCCATTTTTTTAGTTTTTATGAAATACATGTTTATTGTTTAAAACATAACAAGATATGATTAAAATATAATACTATTTATCACTTTTATTTGTGTACAAAATAACATTTTTGTAGAATTATAATAAATAAAGTATTATTTCAAACAATTAAACAAAATTTAGTATATTTTGATGGTTTCAGAAGGAACAGCTACCCAGAACTCATGACCGTTGAGAGCAATTGTAGCACTGAAAAAAGAAAACAAATTGATATTATCTTCAATAAAATTTTGTGTTTATAGAAAGAACTAATTTTCATACAAAAAAAAGGGCAAACGTAATCAAACATCCAGATTATTATAAAAAACAAAATTTCTGACATGATGTACATATAAATACATACATGTCATCAAAGCATATCCTACAATGTGAGGTAATGCACCCCAGCCTTATCACACCTTTAAAGGCAACATTTAGAATGGGTGGTGAAACTCATTGCTGAGATATGTAAGATATTATTTTGCCCGTTGTATTTTTTATTACCTGGCTGTTATAGGATACCCGAAAAAAAGGTAATAGAAAAGAGTAGAAGCACTATTCCAAGCGAGTACCTCACAGCATATATTATATCATAATATCTGACATAATGTACATAGTATATTTTCCAGCAAATAACTTCCGTTAAAGGGGGCGGTTTGCATATATTATACTGACAGCAAAAAACTCTAATAATTTGCACTCTGCTCAGTCTACGTTTCTCAAGTTATTTACCAAAAAATATACCATGGTGGTCAGCCATCTTAGCCAAATAAAAAAAAAACAATGTCTAGATATTATTTATTGTCCGATTGTGAATCTGGACTGTTATCCATGGTAACTTCCTTTCGTATATTACGCAACTTGAGTTTTTTTTAGATACTAATTAGTACGGAAATCAGAACTTACTAGAATTTAATTTCCCCTTTCAAGTCCTTTGGAGAGATCCATGTCACAGAGAGATTTTTCAAGTCTTCTTCGTGTTTTACATGGGTAACTGCATTCTGAAAATAATAAATACACCGTTTTATTAGTGAAGATCTGTTTTTAAAATTCAGTTAATCTGTCCCTATTAAGGTGTGAAATAATTGTATAGAGAACAAACAGAATGGATTCCAGGCATCGATATGGAACACAAAATATATAAATTTTACCTACCAATAAAATTCCCATTTTGTTTCCAGAGATGCCTGGAATCCAGGTAAGCCCTAGCTAGTGCATATGACAAATTCAAAATGGCCACTTCTGTTCAATACACACCACTTGAAAAATAAAGTCATGTATCTGCGCCTGGTTCAATTATATGTTTGAGCGTGATAAATTGGGCCTTGTAGGTATGTATGTTGTGGTGCTAATCAAATGTTGAATGAAAGAAAATACGTCATTGTATTTATAAAAAAAAAACATTTAACTGGAACAATACAGGCATTAAAATAGATGGCACATATTTAAATCACCTCCGTTTTGCAGACGACATAGTAATAATAATAAAAAAATAAACAAAGAATTGTCTGAACTGGAAGCTATGGTTGCAGAATTATATGAAGCCTCTAGAAAAAGCGGTCTGGAAATGAACATAGACAAAACCAAGATTTTAAGTTCAACTTCACACAGTATTTGCATTGGAAATAAGACTATTGGTGCTGTTGAAGAATACATATACCTTAGACATAAAATTAAATTGGGTAAAGAAAACCAGACCCCCGAACTGCCAAGATGTATTGGGCTTAGTTGGGCTGCTTTTGGAAAGTTGAGACACATTCGGTAACAAGGAAATACCGAAAAAACTAAAAGCCAAACTGTACAATTCTTGTGTTTTGCCAGTGACAACATACGGTCTTGAAACCATGTCACTTACTGCCAGAAATCTCCACAAACTTAAATGTACTCAACGAGCAATGGAAAGACAAATTTTGGGCGTATCCTTGAGAGACCGAATTATGAAACGAGGAAATAAGACGCCAGTCAAAGGTCACAGACATTGCAGAAAGAGTGGAAAGGCTAAAATGGCAATGGGCAGGACATGTGGCAAGACAGAGAGATAATAGATGGACCCCCAAAATTATGAATTGGAGACCCTATCATAATAGAATAAGTGTAGGGAGACCACAAAGGAGATGGACTGACGATATTGTCCAACTGGTGGGACATGGGTGGAAGCAGAGTGCCCAGTATAGAGAGAAATGGAAAACCCAGGAAGAGGCCTATATCCAGCAGTGGAGTGAAAGGGGCTGAAAAGAAGAAAAAGAATCATACTTTTGAAAATAATTAGGATTATTCAACTAGTTCCTGCAACGACTAATTAGTTACTTATTTACTAAACGAAAAAATGTTTACTTATATACCTACTTAAAATTAAAATTTTATGGTTATTATTTTAAATATAAAATTATAAATAATAATTTTGTTCCTACTACTATATACCATATACGAATACTACTATATACCATAATTACAGCTGAAATATCTTGCTATTATAATGTCTGCTATAATTATTGCTGTTTATTGTCCTCGATGACTGTACAAACAATGATTGCAAAATACACATTATTATATTTTATGTATGTAGATATACACATGAATCTCCTTTAATACCTAATATACAAAGTTCACTGAGAAATACATTGAGCAATCATGTTTCATTCATCAATACACATTTGCATTTTGTACATATAACATTAAGTACCATGGCCACTGCAGTGAAAGGTGAAGCCCGGTGAAACTAACACAATCGTCTAATCTCAACAAATACTGTTGGAAACTACAAAGGCAAGTTTCATATTATGGGGTAGCTATAAATATATATTAAGACACATTTTCATTTACCATTTATTTATTTTTTTAATAAAAAAATGAACAAGTACATATACATCTTCTTACATTCCCTAAAATAAGCAAATAAATTCTTGTGCTTAGGTGAACGAAATCGGTCGAGGCAGGATTCGAACTCGCGACCACTGGATTACTAGCCCAGCGTGCTAACCGCTCTGCCACCGACCCATCTAAATGTCTATGTTAGTCATTTTGTAACTAAATCAGACATTAGAGAAGTTTTATTTTCAAATTATTTATTTTGGTTCTTATAATATTTATTTCCTTTCACAGAATGATTGTTTATGCTGATAAGGTAAGGTAAGGACCCAATCAGCCAAAACGATTGTCTTGTAGTAGTAATTCAATTTTTGTGGAACCTAAATAACTTATTTTGATAATATGAGTGTTGGAGTTACACTTTTTTGCAACACTTCTGAGTGTTGGAGTTACACTTTTTTGCAACACTTCTTTAAATGTCAGTACATTTTTTTTTCTCTTTCTCAAAAATCATAAAATGCTTGTGCTGAGAAAGGGGGTACATATAACGATTCATTAAAGAGGCTATATAGTATATTTTGAAAATAATTTCCCCAGTACCCTCAAAAGATACGTCTTTTAAATTAGGAACAGTTTGTAGGCATATTTTTAGTCAATTGCATGAGTTTTTTGAAATTTGAATATGTGTAATACTTTTTTTGTAAAATTAGTTTAGTAATTTTTTTACTGTAACTAAAAAACTACAGGGCCTATGAAGTAGATTTTTACTTCAATCGAAAGAGAATATGAAAATCTGCCGGCTGAGTTTTTTATTATTAATATTCTTGCTATTTAAAAAATTCTCTAAATTTTACCTAGTCTTTGCGAAAAAATATTGCATCTCACATATTAGGTGATACGCAATATTTTTTCCTGTTTTATACATTAGAAGTTAATTTAGTGTGCATTTTTGTGTACAAGGGCCTTCACATAAACATAACGCACAAAATACATAAAATCAACAATATTATAAGAATCATAAAAAAAGCTTCATAATAACAAATTAAACTACACCCCATGGTTATATTAACCCTTTTTCTATTTTTTAACATGAGATTTTTTTATTTTGTTACCTAGCTGTACATGATTTGATATATATTTATTATTTAATATACGGAAAATTTGTTGAATTAGAATATTGCTGATTCAATTTTATCTACTTCTATTGCTGAATGCAATTTATACCTATATTTAATTTATCTAAGTGGATGCAATAAATAGGTACATATACCAAATATCAAAGTAAGTGTGTTCCCTTCTAAATATATCTAGGTTTTAATAAATTATCATCAAGAATGAAAATGAATATATCCTATTAAAATGATTTTGTAGGATATATTAATATTGAATTATTTATATATACCTACCTAGATACCTACATTATTGTAATCATGCTCTAGATTTCTCTTTGACGCGACCTCTCCAGTTCGCATTATATTTTTAATTTGTGACGTCCTAATTTATTGTCATTTTATATATTTATTATATCTGACCATAGAATTATCATAATATATACCTAATCTAATCATAGTAGGTACCTACATGTAAGATGCCCAAAAACAGCACAAAATACAAAAATAACCATAATAATAAAAAATAAACATAATATTTATTTCGTTTCATGTGGCGGACTTATTGCCCGTAGGCAATTTCTACCAGTCAACCACAATAGAATCATCAGTAGGTAATATAGTAAACCCTCTCGTAGACGTAATTTAATTATTTTCGAAAATCCTTTACAAAGATTATGTCAGAAAATAGGTGTCAAACTTTACAGTAAGCTGCAAATATAACTCGGGAATGTCAAGTGAGGTGCGCAGAGCGCAAATTTGATTTCTTGCTTGGTTAGTACCTATATGTGCAAACCGCTCCCCTCCACGACGAAAATTCTCAAATTAAAAATCCGCCGGAAACTATACCTACGAATGTTGCATACCACCAATTTTTTTTATTCCAACTGTCGATTTGTTCGAGAGAACTTTGTTCTCTTAACATATCGACAATGTTTCAAGCCAGGATACGCGAGAATTGTATGCACGGTCTACTTTTTTCACGGCTTTTCCAACTTTGAAGTCAAAAAACACCAACTTAGAGGCTTCGCAGCATATATATTCCATATACGGATTTACTCAGAATTCGGAGTAGAACATTTCGTGTGTGTGTGTGTTCGTCCCCCCTTATAACTTTTGATCCGCTCAATTTACAGAGCCCAAAATTTCAGAATATATAAACAGTTATAGGCCTACAAAGCTTTTATACTCAGAATTTTGAATTTTTCTTTCAGTCAGGGGTTATCAATTTTTGAATTTTTTGTTTATTTTTCCATATATCTCAGAAACTTGGTACAAACATAGACAAATACAAAATCTCAAATTTCTTATTTCAAAAAAATTCCAGAGTTTCTCAAACATTTTATATTAAGAAAAATATTTTTTTTTTCATAAATTTATGTGTTTAACTGCCTATATTTCCATTTTTTTAAAAATATCGAAAAAAGCCGAAACACCCCAACTAGATAATTTAATTTTCTATAAAAAATATTAGCATTATATTAGCACATCTCATTTTTTTTAACAATTGAATTTAGTGACGACATTGCTTCATACAATTTGTATGGCAGTCACCTACACATAATATCTAAGAAGACTTAATAGTTTGATACTAATCTCCAAACATACATATATACCATCATGCTGTTTTCATATTCTGGGTAGGATCAAAGGACTGACCTCCATACTATCTTGACATACATACCTAGGTAAGTACATGTGTTGTATAGAAAACCAAATATCTTAAAATATTAAATAATTTGTATTTATGGGTTTATAGTTTGGTACTTATTCTTCAATTATACATACTATCGCTATCGACAGTTGGATCTCATGTGTTACATGCAACTAGTTCTATCTAGATCTATGTATGTATTTATTTTACGAACCATAATACCTATTCCATTTTATTTTTCAATCTTTAATAAAAATATATGCAAGGTTTTACTGCTAAACAATCATCGTCTATTTACGCATCCACTAACCAAGCATAAAAAACAAAAATTGTGGTCTACGCAGCCCACGTGATTATAAAGTTTCGCAAATAGTTTTCAGAGCAAGATCCACTATAGACTCAGATGGTGCAGTTGCGTCAGGCGCAAAGGAAACTGAGACGCCAAATAAATGGAAAAGAATTCGAAAAAGGGTAAACAAAAGAGTAGGTATTGATTACCGATTACCAATAATGATGACCAAGACCAAGACTGGGGTAGTCATACCCACTCATGGTCTTGCATACTCGTTCGAGTCTTGATCTTGCATACCCAGTCTTGGTCTTATTATTTTTTTTTCTATTATCATTCAGTAATTACAATTAAATGACAAAAACACCATGTTAACTTATTGTGTCGATAGTACGTAGTTAATTGCTTACTTTTTTTATTGAAAATGAATAAGTTAATAAATTTTTTCGAGACAGCAAGACACTTAGTTTTACAAAACTTAGTCTTGCAGCGACACATACGATCTTTGTCTTACAAGTCTCACAAGACTTTTTTTTTGCTCATCACTAATTACCGAAAAAAAACTGGGCGCCTTTTAAATTTTGTAGGTACGCGAGGCGTCGAGTATTGTAAATCCGGTCCTGAAGTTAAATAAACATTCACCTTCATGCATATTAAAAACATCGAAATATGATTTCATTGATCTTACCGCTTTGCCGTTTCCGCAGTTAATAGCTTGGACCAAGCTGTCTCCGGGTGCGACCTTGAAGGAACCGACTGGCTCCTGTCCTTGCCTGGCCTGAATGAGGAAACCCTTGATGGTGTCAGTTGCGCGGCGTCCTTTGATGGTAAACTGCAGCTCGTCTCCGGAGCGGATGGTTTTTCTGCTGACACTGAGATCGTACGGTGCTTGACTTGTCTGGGGACTGGTGTTGTGCTGAGGAGTCATGTCGACGCAGGCATCTTCTGGAGCTCCGGATGAATATTCCCAAGACGGGGAAATAAGAGTGCATCCCAGCACAGCCATGAAGATAATATTGTAAGACATGCTGGAAAAATACAATTCTTATATTAATGAATGGTCATGCTTATTTTTTTATAAAACTAAAAGACAGAAAGAGGAATGACATGGATAATGGATACGCAATCAGATCAAATAATCCAACGTGGTTAATAGAATAGCAACGCAAAAGTGGAAATGGGCAGAACACATAGCATGAATGAAAGATGGACGAAAATAATCGTAGAGTGAAGACCGAGAGATGATAAAGACACCAAAAAGACAAAGGGGGGCACCAAACAGATGGATGAACGACATCAAAAGATTCGTTGGACCCCAGTGGAAAGGAATCACTCAGGAACGGGATGAGTGAAGTAGGGTAGGGAAGGTATATGTCCTGCAGTGGATAAACACGGGCCGAAGATATTTTTTTACTGTCGACCCCCGTAGCACAAATGGTAAGCCGTCTTGCTTCAGTCCTGGCGTCCTGGATTCGATTCCCAGCAGAGATCACATGTATTCAAATTAATTTTCTCTCAAATCTTGCTTCTCTGCAATGGAAACACTAATTTAGTTTGAAGAAATTGCCATTTGGCAAGAGACTCACCCCTTGCACAGAGTGTAAGGAATTGTTAAATTAATAAGTTATTTTGCTATCATTAAAAATAAACAAATTCAATAACTCAAATCGGTTATTATAGCTGATTAGTAATGAGCTAATCTATGACCAGGGTGGTCTCGATAACAAAGTCTTGGGTAGGTACACTAAACGAGGTTCAGTAACTGTGAAAATATCGAAAAAAATCATTAACCAAGTAAAAATATTAAGGTTTGTATAACGTACGTAGAAAATAATAGTTTTATAATATTTGGCAACATTTTTTTCAAGTTTGGGTCTTGAATATTATGCTTGATCAAAACTGATCTTTCCCATCACTACACTATACCTAATGGATACTTAAGAAGCTACCGATTCCCGGTGATAGTTTTTATGGATAATTTATATTAGGGACAACTAATTTTATTTTATAAAAGAAATTATAATATTCAAATTTTATTGCCAATTTTAAGTATCCACAATGTCATTACACAATAGTAGATATATATAATACATATATGTATATATATCATGTACGTTTATTTATATATATTTTTTACTATTTGTTATCGATAGAAAAAAATGTTACTGGCTAGTTAAGACCTTGAGTATCAATTAAATCAACCTACTTATCTAAGTCTAGATGTAAATCAAAATCAACGGTTATCAAACTTTGATGTATAATTTGAATTTTCTGTAGTTTAATAAAGAAGAATTTCATAAAAATAATGAAGCCCTATGCCGACCGCCGTGGCACAGTAGGTAAGCCATCTGTTTTCTGTGCGGGCGTCCTGGGTTCGATTCCCAGCAGAGGAAAAATTTATTTAAATTTATTTTTCACCCAAATATTGCTTCTCTGGGCTGGAAACACTGGTTAGTTGGAAGAAATTGCCATACGGCAATAAACTCGCCACTTGCGCAGGGTGCAAGGAAGTGTTCTATTTATTTATTTATTTATGTATACCATAGATTTATAAATTATAAATATACTTTCAACTTATCATCGAACGATATTATTAAATTAAAAGATTTTCAAAAAAATAATGTACAACATTTCTTACGTGTATCTTATTTGTTAATAATTAAATAACGATAGTAATTATTTAACCTAGTGTTTTGCAAAGTGGAAAGTATGTATGTAATATTGGGTTGAAAAAGTTTTATACCATTTATGGATGCAAATGAAATTTTTTATTTCTTTATTTCTTGATTCCTATATTTAATACATACCTACTATAATATGCACCAATGTTGTTGATATACATACATATTTATTCAATTTTAATAATTAAAAATTTGAAAGTTGTTCAAACGACTTTCGATCATTGTTTTTATAATAATATATTTTATGCTCAATGCTCGCCATACAAAATGTATAACTACATATGTGATTAAAAAACTTCATAAGACAAGTGTTTTGGTTTTCAAATATTTAGATGAATGGTATCGTAATTATTATTTTATTGTTTTTCCCATACATAAATCTTTAGGCCTTAATTCAAAGTGCAATGCAAAACTTGACAAAGAAAAGCTAAATAAAAATATGCCAATAATACTTTGTTTTCGGTTTCTGAATATAATTTCGATTGTTAGAATTTAACTAATAAAAAAATACACAATATTTCAAGTTGTCATTAATGTGCTCTCATAAAGTAGGTACCTACCTATGTACCTATATGTTTTTTTTAATTATAAAGTGTAATTTTGAAAATAAACAAAATAAACTTCGAGTATAAATATGATGGATTGTGTTTTAAAAAACGCCAACTATTCATCGAAGTCTCAAGGTACACGAGCTTGCGACATAGGTACCTACATTTTAAGACATAAGATTATAACAATAGTCACAATCTATGGTTCTGTAAATGCAACATGTCTCAAAATAAACATGTCCACACTGCTACTGCCTACCAACCTAATCCGAGGTTAAAAAACTCAATATTTTATTCATTGTAGATACAACAAAAAAAGTCGTTTTATCATGAACCTCGTTTGTCCTTGTCCTCTTAACATATTATCAATATAATAATACATGTACCATAACCAAAATGGTATTTTTTCTTCAACATAAAAAAAACTGCGAACACCTACCTTTAAAAACTAGACACTTCGTGACTTATTTAGCATATTATAATGATTTATAAATACTAACTTGAGACCGTGTTTCGTTGATTATTTGTAAACATGTTCATTATCTCAGTACACCAAAAAAACATCACTTAAAAAAAATGTTACCTTAATTATATTTGTACCTATAAAGAAATCGCTAAACTTTTTTTGTAGTTATAGATTGTCCTGAATTTACATAATTTAAAAACAACGGTGGAATCTCAATTAATATCATTATTACGTTTCATTAATTTGATAAAACTCTATTAAAACTCAATTATGATACTAAAACACAAATGTATTAGAATCTAAACTTAATGTATTTCTTACTTACATATTATAACTAAAATAATTTTATTTATATTGTATATTAAGTGTAAATTGTTTTATTTAAACATTTATTCAAAATACATAATATGTTTGTTTCTTTTTGACTTTTTTACGAAAGTAAAATCTTTTGCCATTATATACATATTGGTTTTATCAAATTATACCTTATATACATGAATAGGTACATACCTTATATTTAATTGTTAAAAAAAATATTTATTACTTGTTCAAAGTACCTAATAGCGATAAATTAGAGTAATTACCTATATTGGTCTTAAAAAGAAATGTACCTACCGCAAATGGTTTACAAATTAGTCATTTTTAAAATTGCACGTCATTCGACATGTAAATATTATAATTGCATGTCACGTTATATGATTTATTATTCGGTTAAGTACTTAAGTAATTATACCATAGAATAAAATGATAACAAATTATTGTTGTCACTACCGGTGTTTTGTATACCTACCAACAGCTCGTAAATTACAGCCAATTTTTTTAGCAAAATTAGTTATCAACTGTATTTTGTGAAAAAAAAATATGAATCATATCCGCAATCCTAGACTTTATAATTTGAACAATGATCTTCCAAATGATATTTTCGAAACAAAATTATATTTCGTGTTATTTTAATATTAATGTGTGTTGTTACAGTCTATTAAATATTGCATACATTGATGTACCTACTTATAAATAGACTAGTTGCATGTAACACATTAGATCCAACTGTCGATAGCGATAGTAGGTATGTATAGTTGAAGAATAAGAATCAAACTATAAACCCATAAATACAAATTATTTAATATTTTAGGATATTTTGTTTTCTATACAACAGTATGGAGGTCAGTCCTTTTTTCTACCCGGAATATGAAAACAGCATGATGGTATGTATGTATGTTTGGAGATTTAAGTATCAAACTATTAAGTCTTCTTACATATATTATTGTGTATAGGCGACTGCCATACAAATTGTATGAAGCAATGTCGTCACTAAATTCAATTTTTATATAAATTTCTAAAAAAAGTTTGATATATATTACTATAATGTATACAATATTTATAGAAAATTAAATTCTTTAGTTTACATGTTTCATTTTTCGATATTTTTAAAAGAAATGGAAATAAAGGCTGTTAAAGACAAAAATTTGCCATACCAATTTTTTGTTTCTTAATAAAAACGGTTTGAGAAACCCTGGAACTGTTTTTCAAAATTGGTTTCGAGATACTATACAAATTTTCAGCGTTCTGGCTTTTATAGTTTTTGAGAAATGTGGACAAATGCTATGAAAATTTAAATGTTGATAATCCCTGACTGGAACAAAAATTCTAAATACTGAGTTTAAAAGTTTTGTGAACCTAAAATTGTCTATATATCCTGAAATTTTAGGCTTTGTGAATCCAGCGAATCCAAAGTTATAAGGGGTGGAGGGGGGGGGAGGCAGACAGACACACAGACACACAAAACTCACATAAAATGTTCCATGTACGCGAACATAATATGCTGCGAAGTCTCTAAGTTGGTGTTTTAAGCATGCAAAAAGTCCACTACGCCATACAAAATGTTCCTTCTTACACGCATCTTGGCTTGATACTGTCGATTCATTCAGAGAATTGAATTCTCATGAACGAATCGACAGTTGGAATAAACCTAGTTCATTTTCAAAAGGCTTTTATTACAATTATGAAAATCGTTATTGAAACTTGATGAATACTATTTATCTGCTATTTGCAAAAAAAATGAAAAATATTAATTGTAAATGTAAATAAATAAAAAAAGATGAATTATTCTATTAATTTATTCCTATTATTATACTTTAAAAGCTTGATACACTTTACAATATTGATGTGTACACCGGCACCGGCCTAGTTACTGAAAAAGTTTCGTAATAGGGTTAAATTGAAATTATCATTAAAACCGGTATATCTACTATGTACATATAAAAAGATATATAAACCTGAAAAAATGACATAATAATCTGACATTATTTTCCTCGAGTTGCAATTCCTCTTGACGTTGATGATAAAAGTATTTCAATGATATTAATCATCACAGATAAAAGATTATGCCAACTTTCATTATGGGCGTGCTTTTATTTATATATTTTATTATAATAAAGGCATTACAAAGTCTTCTTCTTCTTCTTTTGAATAGACCTTCAGGTCTGTTTTTTAAGAGGCCTGCTCTTCCTGCGAAGTGGACCCCCAGCTATCCCTCCATCTTTTTGGCGGTCTACCGCGAGGGCGGGTTCCGTGAGGCTGATTGTGAAGCACGATATGAGGAAGTCTGGTGCTGTCCATCCTTTGGACATGACCATACCAGTCCCTCCTCCGCTGCCTGCTCCATCTGATGATATCGTCAACCTCACATAGTTCCCTTATTCTGGAGTTCCTCACTCGGTCTCTCAGGGTTTTGCCTGCAATTGCTCTCAATGTCCTCATTTCTGAAGTCCTCAACATTTGTTTGCTTCTGACTGTGTCTGCTCGTGCCTCTATACCGTATGTCATCACTGGTCTTACGCATGCTTTGCTACGCATTACAAAGTACATGCATATAATTATTATATAAAATAACATGCACCTCTAAGTCCTCTAACTTTTATTATTGCTTTGAAAAACCAACAGTAAATACAAATGATAAAATATAAAAGAAAACAATAATTAAAACATACACCAGTTATAGGTTTTCACGTGTTATAACAAATAATAGATACAAGCTAATGGTCAAAAGTCGAAAACAACAAAAAAGGATAATAATAAATGTATATATTACATATAAAAAAATAAGTATACAGGAGAAACAAAAAAAGACATCTGCGAATTGTAAAAATGGGCGGGTGGGAGGTGACCTTTGGGAGAGGGACATTGGGAAAAGGGAGCTGCTTTAACCTTATTATACACAGAGTTCCATCCTGACCTTCATCACTCAATTTTGATATAATCTTTGAAAAAAGTGGTGTTCGGTTCTCTCTCCCTACCCTTCGAGGGACATGGCGTGATGGTATGTATGTATGTATGTATGTATGTATGTAGTAATATTATCTTTCATACTATTCGCCTATACAATAATATGCAATTATTTCGCAATTTGATGAGTTTCATGATTCCCATCATCAAATATCTTTGCTTAGTTAAGATGGAACCACCACAGAAGTAATAACTTTCTAATGAAGAAGGAATCATCGAATTCGGACGACATGATACAGAATTATGATTGACGACTTTGCAAATTGAAGAGTTTGATATTTTTTCTCGTAAGTTCCATCATCAGAATTCTATAAAATTCATATGTCTGATCATTTCTGAAGCACTCCCTTCTTGAAGAATTTGATGAATTTCTCATGGATCCCATGATTATATCTTGATCAAATTGAAATTGGACCAATCGGACGATACTCCCTTTCTAATCACAAAAGTATCATCGATCAATGCGGTAAAAAGTAATCACTGAACATACATAACAAAAATTAAAGAGTTCACGTTGAATTGATAACTTCGTTTTTGGAAGTCAGTTTACCTATGTATGTATACTCAAGCAGCTACACAAAAATCTCAAAACCAAAAATAGTTCATTGTGGGCAATAAATCACATCATACTAGTGGAGGTAAGAAAGCAAAACACTCACAGTGTCATTTATACAATTATAGAGTTGATTACCAAATCATCCAACCAAGGCATTATTTCAAACCTAATGAAGCAATATTTGTGCGAAACTAATTAACCTAGGAAGCCGGCACAAAACTTGATTGCCTTATCAATCAGCTGATGCGAATACGAATAACATTTTAACTTTCATATAACGTAAAATTTATGGATTATCAACCAAAATAAGATATGGCTGTCCTTCGCATTCGCATATCGAAGAATTATAGTCATGACCCGTTAGTGGATAAAATATGATGGTCGGTAGAATTATGAAAGAGAATTGATCATAGGATTCAAGAAATTTAAATTCAAGAAAAATACCGTCGTATCTGTAACTCATAAGTCAGATATAACGAACTACAAAATTTGATCAATAATATTCTTATGGTACCTACAACCTTTTAAAATGAATAATATGTTCTGCATGATACCAACACGTTTGCCATCGTGACGATTATACAAATAATTCAACAATATATATAAATAATATATAAATTGTATATAAATTAATGTTTTATTAAGAATAAACAAATAATTAATATGAAAATATTCATTAAAAGGTGAAAAATTAGAATAACGCAAATCCCAACATAACCTTAAGCAAACTCTGACTGGAGAATTAATTTAATTGATTGTTTTTAAAAAGAATTGAGTAATTCAAAATAATTACTCACGAGGTTTCAACAATTTGATAGTAAATATCTAAAACTTAATTTATATATGTTGATAAATTGTATGTATAAATTGATAAGTATATACCATAATACTAAAAATATTATTTATTCTTTGGTACATAATATGAACAAATATATTGCACACTGGCGGGCTTATTGCCATCAGGTAACTTCTTCCAACCAACCAGATTACGAAGTATGATAAACATAATATGTATGTATATCAACAAAAAATGAAGCCAGAAATCAAATAAAAGATATATTGCACTAAGATAACAATTAAAAAAACTAAAACATGAAAATACTTCATAGCCCATAAAGGATTGGGAAAGGACAAGGAGAGGAAATCGGGATCAGGTATTAGGATAGATATTCCTTCTTTATTTTTTTCTTGAAAATACAAAAGTGAGTTAGTCGACGCAATACCCGAACTTAGGCTATTCCATAAAAACGATATATTATAAAGAAATAAATAAATAAGTATTTTTTCACAATATTTTTATAACGAACGAACGTTTAAGCCAAGGTGACTTGGCATTGTCGAGGTCCAAATGAAACCATTTCCAAATGAAACCAAGCCATGCCAAGGTCCAAATGAAACCAAGCCATGCCATGGTCCAAATGAAACCAAGCCATGCCATGGTCCAAATGAAACCATTTCCAAATGAAACCAAGCCATGCCAAGGTCCAAATGAAACCAAGCCATGCCAAGGTCCAAATGAAACCATTTCCAAATGAAACCAAGCCATGCCAAGGTCCAAATGAAACTTGCCAAGTCACCTTGGCGAAGACGTTCGGTCGTTATAAAAATATTATGGAAAAATACTTAATAATTTATTTAATAATTTTAAAATGGATTTCCACTCTGTTGACTCAATAACTCTAAATCATTATAAAGAAATAAGTAGTAGGTACCAAAACAATATTTTAATAGCTACGAAAAACATTATACACTTACCATAAATAATTTAAAGTTCTGAGTAGCCCTCACTCAATAAGAGGAACGTAATAGGACATTTTGTCCTGTTCATTCCAGAGATGGCTCTTAGTACAACGTATAAATACTACCTAGCATATTATACCAGAAAAACTTCATGACGGTAATCCCCATATAACAGAAAAACTCGCCGCAGATAATCGACTCATGGACAAAGAATGAGAAGTCAAGAAAATCATGGCCCTAGTGCAAACAGCTCTGGAAAATAAAGAAGAGAAGGTAGGCCCACTATACGACCCCCGCGGATGAGTAACATGAGCAAGCTCATGAAGAAAACCCAACTATAGAACAATATAGAATGCTGAATCTAGTGACTGAAAACATCATAATATTAAACCCGCCTAATGAACTATGAGTTACGTGTTAGTAAGGGTAACTACCGCGTGCGTTTATACGTGGCGATAAAAAAATGTCGGTCATTCACTTAGATTTTATGTTCTCTGTGACGAATTGTTATGGAGTAATTTAAAAAATGCTGTGAAAAAGGATATTTTTTAGGATATTCATGCTGAATTTCAAAAATTGTGTGAAATGTTGAAAAAAGGTACCTACTTATAGTATTTTTTTATCAACACACTATTTGATAAATTGGATTTCAAATTGGGGTGTTTAGGGGTATATGCCCCCTCAACTTGGGGTGTTTAGGGGTATATGCCCCCTCAACTTGTTTTTTATTGATTCTCACAAATTCGCACCTCTATAAAATATATTCGTCGATTATTTTCCAGTTTGTAAAAAAAAAAACGCGTAAATATAGCTTAGTATTAAGTTATTTCAATTAATTATACAACCTTATATAGAAAATATATGAATGAACAATTTTTTTTCACATTACTTAAAATAATTAACATTTTTAAATTTAGTCTATAAATCTTATTGGATTATTTCATGAATAAATTATCTATAATACATTAATCTCTTCATAATTCATAGGTCAATGAATCTGAAAGGAAATCAATATTAATTCGAGGACAAAATGAATGGCCTCTGTATTTTTTAATTATATATATTGGCTATACTCTTGAATTTATAAATAAATGTATGTACACTTCACTAAACAAGTTTATGACAATATGAAAATATTACATTTTTTTTTAGTTAAGGCAATTCACCCTGTAAAGAGTGTTATGTAGGTACTATACATATATTACATTTTGATAGGTTATTGAAAAGTATGAACAGAAAATTCAATTTTTTTTTTTCATAAAAGGAACAAGATTTTGAACTGACGGAATGAATATTTGGATATGATTTTTAGTTTTAATTAAAATCAAATTTATCAATTTAATTATTTTATGAAGAATATTTGTTATATTTAATTTTTTAAGGTGAAAGGAAATTTTGGATTTTTTTATAGCTTGTCGGGCAACTAACAAGTGCTATGTCAAATAATTATTTAACACGCACCCAATAACAAGCAAGTTGCCACATTCTGGAGACTTACGATTTTTATCGTCTCACAGATCCAGACTGAAAACACAATAAATTAAAAACAATGTCTCCACCCGGAATCGAACCCGGGACCCATGGATCCGCAGTCAGATTATGTAAAAATTGTTTTGCATGATAAACAAATTTTATTATTATTTGTATGGAGTGATCGGATTCTTTTTTTGTGATAGCAAACAATAAAAAATATATGTATGTCACATAGGAAGATTTTTTTTGTATTTACATATGCTTCAATAGTAACATCAGAGATCTGAGTAATCTATTATATTAGTGCCCTCCAAAAAGAGGACCAGGGAACTGCTAAACTTAAGCAAAGGTCAAACGAGAACCATAATCGGTTTATTTACTGGACACTGCGATCTTAAAAGACACCACTTCACTATGGGAATAGTAAAAGACCCAACCTGTAGAGGGTCAATAGGAGGAAGAAACCACCTCACACGTCTGTGAATGTCCAGTAGGTATTTATGGTGGCCAGACACAAACACCTAAGGCCATATATAATAAACCCCGAGGACTTTTTCTAGTTGGGTGATAGCAGAATTATGGGATTTATTGAGGAGACCAAGCTGCTCCTAAGATGAACCAATTAAATGAAGCAGCACAATACATCCAAGTGGTTGCAGTGCAGTGACTACAAAAGAACGATGATTGTTATTGTTTTTAACCGTGGTAGTTGTACACTTTGGTATTATTTGCACAAAATCATTTGATAAAATCGCATTTATTTTGTGAATTTATCTAAAACCGATCAATGAAATATTATAGATTATCGACGACCTTCGTAGCTCAGTGAGTTCGATACTACTGAGCAAAAGGTCTCGGGTTGGTTTCTATTCCCGGTGGAGACAGTTTTCAATTTTTTTAAGTACGTTATTGACACAATTATCAAAAACATGGCAAATTGTTATTCAGTGCGTATTGAAATACTAATTGACATAGCGCCTTTTAGTTGCCCCAAAAGCAATAAAAAAAAGGTTGCTAAAAAATCATTTGCAATGTATTTTTTATGGATTCATGTTTTTTTCGCGACAACATTTAAAAATATGTTTGACGAAATCTGATATTATGTGTAAATAAAAAAAAATACGAATCTAATAGAACTTGCAAATTTAACGGCATGTAACTACTATTTTTAAATAACTTATTTAGGGGCATTACTTCGGCAATACTATAAATTTCCAATCAACGTGAATTGAACAAATTTCGTGGAATTATAGGAATTTCATTTACTAATATAAAAATGGTATTTTAATAAAAGATTGTTAATAATATACCATGTGCAAATCTCTTTACTTATACAATAGTTAGTATAGAGTGATATAATCATAGTATGTTACTTACATGTTTAATTTATTATAGGTATGATTGATCAATCCAAGTCAAACACAGAACACAGAATGCAGCTGTTATTGAATATCCACGTGGTTTTTACATTTTCAACATTGGTATAGACTGCGAGAGGGGGGGATCTACCTTCTCTTGAATTATCCACTTACTATGTACCACCAACAGAGGAGACTCGAGTTTTTATCAAACCCACATGCATAAATATATATATATATATATATATATATATATATATATATATATATATATATATATATATATATATATATATATATATATATATATATATATATATATATATATATATATATATATATATATATATATATATATATATATATATATATATATATATATATATATATATATATATATATATATATATATATATATATATATATATATATATATATATATATATATATATATATATATATATATATATATATATATATATATATATATATATATTCTAAAATATAAAATACAAAAATGCTCGCAGGAACACAGAGAAAAAAAATTTTTGATTTTGGAATCCAAATTCCGTTTGAGAAATTTAATCAAGAATAATCATTTATGAAACAAGATGCCGTTTCAACATCAAAATATTTTTCTCGATTTAAATACCTTCAAGGAAATTAATGTAGGTACGCCAGAACATCGTTCGTATTTCGTATTATCTAATTTTTAGTTGGCAAATTTTGTATTTTGGATTATTTCCGTGGACCTTTTAACAACAATGTGGGCGGAGGTTTTTCCATAGAGAATAACGACTAATGTGAATTGTTTTCGGATTTATTTGTCGAAAAAAAAACGCTTTGTTCATTAAGATTTAGATAACTGCAATATGTTGTCAACCAAGACGTCAAACGCGCGATATACCATGACTCACTCATTGCACGGAGTACTCCATATACTAGATATTATATGAAAATCTATGCGAAATTCAGACGTAGAAATTTTGAATTTGTTTCAATCATAATATGTAAAACTATATTTAATTATTGTCTAACTTTCTTATAAAAAAATAATTCAAATTCAAATTATAAGATGGTTAATTATATTTGCTTTAAATATATGTGATTTTAACTACAGATTTTTTTTTTTAATTTTGTGAAAACATACCATAATTTGTAGCCAAGGTGTATATAGCTTAAATTATGTTTTAAGGTCAATAATAAAAGAGACACTATAAGAAAAAAAATTACAAGGTATATATTTGAACAAAAAAATCCATAAATAAATGAACACGGTGCTAATGCACTCATTATACCTGTGCCTGTTGCTGGATCTGTATATTTAATATTTTGCATAATTGCTTGAGGCTAATCATTCATTATCCTCGTTTTGCGAGTACCTTCACACAAAGAAACATTTGTCACCATAATAAGGGGTAATAAACTTATAGTTCAATGTACTGGTAGGTACATACTTTAGTTTAAAATTTTTAATAGTTTTTACTTTTTTTTCTGTAAAAAAAATTATAATTAATTTTTATCTATAAAAAACATGCTTTTTTGTTTATCAAAGAGGCTTCGCTATCAGAAGTTTGCATTTAATTTTAATCAGCTTATGTACCTACCTATAAAAATTAACAACATTTTAAAAAAAAAAATCGTTTTCCACCCAAAATCGTTGTATGAAAATTACAGTTCAGATTTATATAATGTATGTTTTAATCTACACTCATGCTTATAAATAATTATTGATTTATTTTGTCATGTCATTATTTGTTTCCTCTTGCTATAATTAAAGTTGTTGGATCATATAATTTACCTTGTGTCAACAATAATAACAATTCTAACTTAATTTTGACAAAAACTTATAAAAGGCTATTTTCGTTATTACCTATCTCCAATATCCCTAACCTACTAGATATTGGGTGGTGCGTCCTTATTTTTTAAAAGTCCCCCTTTTAATGTTCTGGATGCTAATTATTCCGAATCATCGCGGTATCTTAAGGATTCCTGTGGATTTTTCGTATTCGTCATCATCATCTACCATCAGTCGTCCAGCATTAGACATAGGCCTACCTTCTCTAATTCCATGCCTCTTTGTTCTTCGCCACTCTCTTACATTGACCTCCCGCCACTCTTTCTATATCTCGATGCTTTATTAATATAGATAATGGCCTGCGCGGGATTCTGCGTCCGATTAAAGAACACCACTCCAGGGCACGCTTGGTACATCGATCATCTTAGTGTTCCCTCTAATCCACTGGGTGAGCTTAGTGTTCCCTCTAATCCACTGGGTGAGCTTAGTGTTCCCTCTAATCCACTGGGTGAGCTTAGTGTTCCCTCTAACCCACTCGGTAAGCTTAGTGTTCCCTCTAACCCACTCGGTAAGCTTAGTGTTCCCTCTAATCCACTGGGAGAGCTTAGTGTTCCCTCTAATCCACTGGGTGAGCTTAGTGTTCCCTCTAATCCACTGGGTGAGCTTAGTGTTCCCTCTAACCCACTCGGTAAGCTTAGTGTTCCCTCTAACCCACTGGGTAAGCTTAGTGTTCCCTCTAATCCACTGGGAGAGCTTAGTGTTCCCTCTAACCCACTCGGTAAGCTTAGTGTTCCCTCTAACCCACTCGGTAAGCTTAGTGTTCCCTCTAACCCACTCGGTAAGCTTAGTGTTCCCTCTAACCCACTCGGTATGCATTCTGTTTGAAAACTTATAAAATCTCTTCATGAGATTTTATTTTTATTAATTTCCATAATACAATACAAAATATAATATAACATGAAATATATAAATGTAATTTATTACCTCACTCAGTTCTGAGGTAATACTAGGCAATAAGTATAAATGTAATTTATTACCTCACTCAGTTCTGAGGTAATACTAGGCAATAAGTACGCAGAAATTTTAGCTACGTGAATTCTTAACATATTCTAAGGCACAAAAAATATAAAAAGTACAAATATAAAGTACAAAAGTACACATTCTAAGACATAAAAAAATATAAAAAAGTACATAAAGGAATACAATATTAGGTACATGAAAAATTAATCAAGTGTCTTTGTGTTTTTGTTAACGTGCAAGGGTGTGTTTGCGTGTGTGGATATGTGTAAAAGGGTGTAAGAAAAGATTTTGAGTGTACATTTTATTAAAATTATCTTAGGTGCTCGTTGAGTTTCTGTATTTTTCGTTTTGTAAAGGTAGTAGTTTCAAAAACATATTATGTCAGTATAGTATGATGATTAACATGAAAATCTTCTATTTTATTAGCTAAGTTTGCTTTAATTTGACTTGTACTTAATTGTTACTATTATTAGAAATACAATAATCATATGATAGTGTTGATTTTTCAGTCTCGTTAAGATCTATCATATTATGTACCAATCTGCGTGGTATTTGATTAATGTGCATTTAAAAGGAGAACATAATGTATCTAGAACTAAATATCTTTATATAGAAAATATTTTTCACATGACTTTATATTACATTTGTTGGAGTGGGAGGACAAATCACTTAAACATTTGTTTATAGACAAATGTACAAAGAATAAACATTTGATATACTCAATTATCAGATATCCAGGTTTTTATTCTTGGGTGTTATTTTAAAATACCAAGGTATAGGAAACTTAGTATCTAAATTGAAACTAGGTATCTTACTTAAAATTGTGAAGAGTATAAATAAAAATTAATTTCATATTATCGTATTTTGTAAAGCAAACTTAGGTCGATCAACTTCCTGTTGGTACAAAATTGCTGTTATTTCAATTTCAGTGCTCAAAATGGAAAATTGCGGATCAATAGACCAAATACCCTTTATTAAACCATTGATACATAAAACATTATTAAACCCTCAATTAATTTCATCAGTGCTAGTAATTCAACTTCGGCAATTAAAAACTAAATAATAATTTATTAACTAGTAATTCAACTTCGCTAATTAAAAACAAGGTTAATGTCTAAATAATCCAACTGTCGATTCGTTCATGAGAATTCAATTCTCTGAATGAATCGACATTATTAAGCCAAGATGCGTGTACGAAGGAACATTTTGTATGGCGTAGTGGACTTTTTGCATGCTAATAACACCAACTAGAGGCCTCGCAGCATATATGTTCCCATACATGGATTTACTCAGAATTCGGAGTAGAATATTTTATGTGAGTTTTGTGTGTCTGTGTGTTTGTGTGTGTGTGTCCGTCCCCCCCTTTAACTTTTGATCCGCTCAATTTACAGAGCCCAAAATTTCAAAATATATAAACAGTTATAGGCCTACAAAACTTTTATACTCAGAATTTTGAATTTTTGTTTCAGTCATGGGTTATCAATTTTTGAATTTTTGGTTTATTTTTCCATGTATATCAGAAACCATAAAAGCTTGAACGTTGAAAATTGATACAAACATAGACAAATACAAAATCTCAAATTTGTTTTTTCAATAATATTCCAGGGTTTCTCAAACATTTTTATTAAGAAAAATATTTTTTTTTGTTAAATTTATGAGTTTAACTGCCTGTATTTCCAAATCTTTTAAAAATATCGAAAAAAGCCGAAACACCCCAACTAGATAATTTGATTTTCTCTAAAAATATTAATATTGTAGTAGTACATCTTAATTTCTTTTAACAATTTTTATAAAAATTGAATTTAGTGACGACATTGCTTCATACAATTTGTATGGCAGTCGCCTATACACAATATCTAAGAAGACTTAATATTTTGATACTAATCTCCAAAGATACATACATACCATCATGCTGTTTTCATATTCTGGGTAGGATCGAAGGAGTGACCTCCATACTATCCTATCTTGACATACGTACCTAGGTACATGTGTTGTAGGTATAGAAAATCATATATCTTAAAATATTCCATTATTTGTATTTATGGGTTTATAGTTTGGTACTTATTCTTCAACTATACACACTATCGCTATCGACAGTTGGATCTCATATGTTACATTCAAATAGAAATTTATTAAATATACATTATCGTACAATAGAACATTAGTCAATAGAACAGGTCACAACATTTAAATACCTAGGTGTGAAGATATGTAGTTGCACTGATCTCTATAAATAAGTCAAAGAACAGACTAATAAAGCTGCAGTTATCTCCGAATGCACGAGGGACACTGTTTGGGCCAATAAACATATTATGCTATTAGAGAGTAAGATCCGAATACATAAAACATGCATCAGACCCATAATGACCTATTGAGTTGAAGCAAGGGCAGACACGGTGAGAACAAAACAGCTACTAAGAACAACACAACAGAGATGAAAACGCTAAGACCCCGAGACAGAATTCCCAATGAGGAGATCCGCAGAACCTACAATGTGGAGCATATTGTAAGATGGAGCAGTCAAAGAAGACGAAAGGCTGCTAAAGATTGTAATGCGCGAGATACCAGAGGGACGCCGACTACCCCGCCGCCGCCGGCCGGGAAGACCATTGTTTTGATCAACGAAAAAAAAATGAAATGAGCCTGTTCCCATAAAACCCATTCATATTAATAACACTTCAATGTTTTTCTTTTAAATTTTGTGTGTGCTCACAATAATTTGTTATTAAATGAATTGTAAAAAACAAGAGGATTTATTATTTTACAAAATATTTCCTAGAGGCCGTTTTATTTTTTATCTTTGCATTGGTAAGATTTATTAGTATTGTAGTGGATAGGTTAATTCTGTAGTATTCGTCACAAAGCAAAAACGATAAAAGTTGTTTTTTAACAGACCCCAAATACAAACAAATGTGTTTTAAATTTATTTATAAAAACAAAGTCTCCGTACATTTACAGAGTATAGCGAAATATTTAAAATGTTAGGAACTCCGTAGAACAAAATTAGCCAGATTGTAAACTGTACAAGGTTTCAAAACAAAAACACGAAAGGAGTTATAATTTGGAATGCACTAAGTATGTATATTCGAAATGATTCTAAACATGAAAATTACACAAGCCAGCGTATCCGTTGATTGTCTAGTCTTGTTGATAATTATTCAATACACTTCATTCACTGTATTTATGTAATACCTAACTGGGAAAAAACGTAATATAAATTATTATGTCCGCAATAAGTATGTAAATTCTATATGTAGTTTAATAATAATTCTTTTTGACTGTGTCATATTTGTTCGTCAAATACATTTGCGTGTGGAAAAAATAAAAATAAAATTTAGTTTCAACTGCTTTTCTTTCTACATCAATTTCTCAAAATAACCCAATAAATTTGAAGAAATAATAAACAGTTTTATTTTATTAAATCACGTTTTTACAGTCCATTTTAGAATTACTATTGAATTTAATTACTAATGTTTACCTAAAAGTAAGAATACATATTTTTTCAACTTTTAAATAAAAATATTTAGACTTAAAATAACGCACCATAATGGTATAATTTCTGAAATATTACCATTGCATATAATGAAATCATATAAATAATGAAATTGTAAAATAATATTATGTATTGTTAGCGGTAAACTTCTAGAGTACGTAGGTACTTCACATGGGATTCAATCTAAAAGAGAGACTGGTTTCTATTCCTTCTAAGTGGACAGTAGAAACGGAGTGAGCTTAGAAGGGGTGTAGTGTCGATCTGACCGTTAATAATTTTGTATAGAAAACAAATATCTTGGATCGATATGCATGTCTCCAGTAATTTTGTGTTTTGGTGTTTTAGATCTTGACGATAGTTTGAGAAATGTAAACTTATAGGAAAATATAATTGCTTGATATATTATTTTTTTGAAGATTTTCTATATGTGTTTCATAGTTTGGGTTCCATTCAACCGATCCAAACTCCAATAAGTTTCTAATAACTGAATTGAATAATATACGCAGAGTGTCAGAGTTATGAAAAGGTTTTATGTGTTTCGAAATATGAATCCGAGGGTTTTATATGCTTTAGTTGTTATGTATTCAATATGATTTGCGAAAGATCGTTTTTCGTCCAGTATTATACCTAAATCCCTGATTTCAGATTTATGGTTCAGTTCCTCGTTATTTATTTTAATTATATTTAAATAATATTTTATTACGGTTACGTGAGTATGTTATGATTTTTTTTCCTCATTTAAGAACAATTGATTTTCCGCACAATAACGTTGTAAACAATATAAATCATCTTGGAGCTCCAGACAATCTGACAGGCTTATAATTTCTTTAAAAAATTTAGCATCATCTGCGAACAAAATTATGTTGGAATGTTTCAGATAAGATTTTATATCGTTAATGTATATTAAGAAGAGTAGAGGCCCCAGATGAGAGCCCCGGAGTACCCCGGAAAATATAGGTTCATAGTTAGAATTGTGACTGTGCAAAGCCACAGCCTAATATATAGGAAGGTAGTTTATTTTATTTGGATTACCACTTTCCACAATATTGGAATTTAGATGATCTTCTTCCTCCTTAACTCTGGATGGCGGTTACAATGATTCACTCGCCAAATCGTCATCCTCTGTGTATAACGGTCTTGGAATGATCGAAGGGCATTGATGAATGAAGATCCTGTAGAAGATTTAACAAGGTCACTCCGTTGGGTCCATTTAGAATGAGCATCAAATAATATTAATAAACTGTTCATATATGAGTATAGCTTCGATTATATCTGCTATCTCCGCGGTAGACATGCCATGATGGTTTTAAAAAAAGACCATCGAGATTATTTAACTTTCAATACGAATAATAGGGATATTTATTACAAAAAGATTAATTTCATATGTTATAACAAAAACATGGTCAGTGTTTACTTACTTAGGTATATCACATACCTACTTAGTTATCCTCCTGAGACCTACGGTATAGTATACTATACTTTGTAAAATTACATCTATCTGAGAAACCGCATAACTATTTTGGTTTGATGATTTTATTTCATGGACAATAGAATAATTTCCAATATTTTCATTTAGTGTTGATGCATTTTTTGTTGTTTTGACAATTTGTCACGTGTCAAAGTAAAAAGTGACCATGGAATGTCACCACTCCAGGTTACCAACAAATTTTCAAAGTAATTTGAACATATTTACCTATTCTTTTTATATATTTGTATGACTAATATATGTAGTTACTGCAATGAATAACAATTTTTATGATCAATCAATAATGAATGTGTTTTATTTTGGTTTTATGTGTGTGGTATAGTATACTATACTTCGGGTTTGTATTAATCTTTTTAGATGATATTGAGTTAAAACAGTTTCTCTATAACCAAGATTATTCGGACTTGGACCTGTCTGATAATGGTATGGAAGATAATTTTTCGATAGAAAACACTACTGAGAATGACCAAACTTCAATAATTGCACCCGACAATGATGATTCTGAGGATGAATTGGAAGACTTTGGTCCGGTTTGTCAATGATGATGTCCTGTTCAAAATATTCAATTATAAGAATATTTGGCAGCAGAATTATACAATCCCTGTGATCACAAATGCCATGACCAGAGATATGTTCTTTGTGATAAGAACTTCTTTAAAAGTTGTAGTAGATAATGATATATCTCTGCAAGACAGGGAAAACGATTGTCATTGGAAAATCAGACCATTTTTAGATAGGGTTCGGACAGAGTGTCTAATACAAAATAGGGAAAAACATATTTCCATATATGAAATGATGGTTCCATTCACAGTTAATTGCAATATAAAATAGTATGTTAGAGGAAAACTGAATCCTGTTGCATTAATTTTTTTTACAATGACAAATCCAAATGGTCTAGTGAGTGACTTTTACCATATCAAGGGCCTACAACATTCACAACAGACATGAAAATATATGGATAGGGATATGGGGCAGTTTTATCATTTGTAAATTCGTTGCATCCTGGACACATAATATATATATACCTATCACGATATATGTATTAGGTATGTCCTCTAAATTGGCAGGCTCGTTATTATCTCGAGGGTTTGGTTCGGTTGGAAGAGTTTACTCAAACAGAATTTCTAAAAATGCAAGACTGTCGTCAGAGAAAGAGCTACAGACGACGGGTCGAGGATCCATGAGGTCTCTGGTACGTTGCCGTGACAAAATGGATGGATAATAAAAGCGTCTTGTTGTTATTTAACCAATTTTCCGAAAAACCCCAGTTGATAAATTAATACGTTGGTCAAAGGGGCCCTGCACATGCCAGAAGTCGATAAATTGAAAATATTTGAAAAGTGCAAGAAATTGTGCAGGACCGGGGTGTAAGAAATTGTGCAGGACCAGATGCACCACATGTGACATTTATTTATGTTTAAATGCAGATCAAAATTGTTATGCAGAATTTCACACCTAAAACCTGAAATAAATCTATGTTTTTTTTAGGTATTAGGTATGATAATGCCAATTTACAATTGTTATTTTTATAGTAAAGTATTGTTATAATTATATTTTCAACCAGCCTACATCTCATGTAAATACTAATAAAGTATTTAATAAAATGTTCTTAGAATTTCATATTATCATTTCTTGTTATTTCATATGTATTTGTATTAACTGAATCCCGAAGTATAGTATGTTATACCACATTTTCCAAAAAAAAACATAAATATTTCGAAAAAAACCCAGAACAAACATTTGTTTTATCTCCGATTACTACAATATTTCCGAAAAATTAGCACTCAATACCAAAAATAATGCTTCAGGACTCAGGAGGTTATATTAACACTTTACCTACTTAGTTATAGTAATTAACCCATGAGCAACAAGGAAATTACGAAATAATAATTAATTAATACCATGGTACTAAAACGGTTTTATATTCAATGACAAAAACTAGTAACACGAGGAAAATATAACAGATTTAATAAACCTCCATAAAAACAATGGAAATAAATTATTTTTTCTTGGAAAATTGATAATAACACTAGGTCGATATTCCTATTACTTACTACTTATATTGAATTCAATCTATTCTACAAAATATTTTAACTAATTTAACATGATCGCAAAATATAGTTTAAAAATTCTACAAAGCAAATTCTGCATACATACTTGCTTGCATGCTATATCTAGTTACCCAATGAGTTGTAAAAAAAAAACCTTGTCAAATAAGTTGTCCCAAAAAGTATTGCAGTTATGGTAAAATACATAATATTTCTCTACAGGACCAAGATCACTATCATTTTGGTCTTGCGTTTTTTACTGTCCATAGCTTCTTTCTTGTCAACTAAATCTTTCAAAACAGCTTGTGCTATTAATGAAATAATAGATTCAAGAAGGATTTAATAATAATAATCAAATTTTATTCCAGTTGTGAGCATGCTACACAAACCATATTTTAACATACAAAATTTAAATTAAACATTATAGAAAAAGAAAACATATTTTACACAATATAGATTATATACACAAAAAAAATTAAAAAAATAAAATATATGAAAAATAAAAATCACTTTATGTAAACATCATACTACTATCGTCCTCGATCCAACACTTCTGCAAATATTTAGCGTATTTGTATGGTGAACGAACGGACAGGACACTGTAGTAATGAAGGACATACTGTAGCAACATTTTTTTTGTTATGTATATAACAAAAAATAAAACAACATTAATTTTAAATAAAATTTATTCTTTAAACGAGAACTGGAGTCATCTGTTATCGCTATCAAACAAGACAGGCGTTCATCTGTAATTGTAGATCTAACACTCGGATAAAACTTTGTAAAAGGTAACAAGTCGATGATATATTATTATCTTGGCTACTTTTGTCTTCTTGCGTTTTCCAAAAATCAAACCAACTTAAAGCTTCAGTTTCAAAATTATCAATGTGGTACATATACCTGATTAATATAAGACAACTGTTGACGATTCAGTTTACACAATTTCGTAGGATGTAGCAACGCTAAGTCAAATTGTACACTGTTGGCTTCACAAAATCTACTCTCCATTGAGTTAATTAGAGAATCTATGTATGGAATGTAAACTATTTGTCTGAAGTACTCTTCAACACTTATGGTTCCCGGATTACTTGATGCTTTTGTTTTCCACACTGTCTTGGGATAATCAGTTCAATATCTACTTTCTGTGCGAGTTGTACTGTTTTCTCAAAAATATCTCTGAAATAGTTATCGGAATCACCTCGGTGAAGTTTTACTACACTGAGCAGGTTTCGAACTTGCAGTTGGACTTCTGGAAAATAAACTTGAACAGCTTGAAGACCATGAGTAACTGGTTACAGTTTTAGTAGGAGTACTGCGAAATAATATTGAGACAAAATAAAAACGTGCTGGACTTTGATTAACAATATAACTCATGTTGTGCAGCCTGTCGTGTATTTCCACTTACATACATGCAATGAAAATTTTTCCATTTGACAATAAATATATTCAAATTTACTAGAAAAAATCCGAATACTAACCGAATAGACCGCCGTAGCACAGTTGGTGAGCCGTACGGTTTCTGTGCGGGCGTCCTGGGTTCGATTCCCAGCAGAGGAGAGATTTATTTAAATTTATTTCTCACGCAAATATTGCTTCTCTGGGCTGGAAACACTGGTTAGTTGGAAGAAATTGTCATACGGCAAGAAACTCGCCACTTGCGCAGGGTGCAAGGAAGGGTTCATTATTATTATTATTATTAATACTTTTATACTTGCTTGTAAAATTTCTTGCATGGTTAATGAAGTTGTTTATTGGATGGATTATATTTGTGGATTACATTCTTCAGAGTTTGAAGATGGTCGTTGTGTTATAATATAATGTAAGTCAATGTTGCTGGACTTAAAATATATTATAACTTATAACGCCATTTTCGCTACAATTTTTCTTAAAAATTATATACTTTATCATTACACCACTGACTGAGGTAGTGGTATGAAATTAATATTCTTGGTTGTTTTGTAAGTATGTCCGAAGAGCAGCCACTAATGGGATGGAAATGACAACGGTCCTAAAACGTTCTCAAATGGAATGAAGTGGCATACTGCGCCAAATCCTCCTATCTACTACCTCTAAAAAAATAGGGAGGAGTGGGAGACTGCGACAATGCTCTTGTACCTGCATATTCATTCTACAACGATTATTAAATATTTCTTTCTCAAAAAGTTGCATAAATTGTATTAATTCAGGCGTTTCTCAATGATATCGTAATCATGTGAAGAGCTAACTGTTGTGCAATTATTGATTGTACTACTACTGTAAAAGAAAAAACATGTTCTAAAAATACGTCAGAAAACTTGTCAGCGAATTCTATAGATGGCGTACTATGAACTCTGTCGGCCAAATGTTGAACTAAACTGACAGCTGATGGGAGCGTTCAGCGTTCATAAAGTGTGTTCCCGTTTTCCGTCATTGTTGTTATAGAAATATATAGTGAATGATTATGGCTTGACGTTTCAACGTCAATAAGGCGCCGGTTCGCCAATTTCTGTGTAAATTAAGGTTTCAACTGAGAATTAGCGAAGTTTAAGTGATAATTGATTAGTACATATTAATCATAAAATATATTTTACTTTACGGTGAAACTCGCTTATTCTCAATGTTAGATTTTCGTGAAATGTCATATCGTCGGTTTTTGTTATGGCGCGCTTTTAGCGAATAACATTTTCGTCTGTGATTGAAAATATAAACATTTGTGATAACATTCCATAAAACTGTTAAAATGTCTACAGTATTACTGGCTGTCGTTGCTGTAATTCTATGTGTTCTCTTTAGAATATTGAATGTCAACACCCAACCACAAAAACCGATCTTATGGTGTAAGGATGGAAGTTTTTTGGATACAATCTTAAACATCGCTCCTATGTTAAATGATCCGTAAGTTTCCTTTTTTTATTAAATCCTATTTGAATTGAATGTTCACTGCTGATATAGGTGTCAAAAGTAACATCTTTATGTCAAGTGTAGAGATAGTTACTATATATATAAGACAGGTTCAAATTTTCAGATTCACACAGAGATTTATTTATTTTCAAAATTATAATCATGTTGAATTATTATGACAAACCTACTTGTTTTACAAGACACCTTAAATTATATTGATGCAATTATATTCCTGCAGTACTCATATTTTGTTATACCTATTTAAAATCAACCCTTTAAGTTGGTCCAGCCATGTTGAAAGAATGTTTGATATGAAATATATGGCTGAAATGAGAAAGAAAACTGGACCAAGAGAAATATATGCACAATTGTGTGAATATTAAAAATCAAAATAACAAACAGATATGAATGGATAAATATAATGCGATGGATGCCTTTGAGGAATTGAATGTATGGTATTCAGTAGTATCTCCTTAGGGACCCAACATGTTTGTTTGTAGGAATGTATGTATTATGTAATAGAATAATTATACTTAATAAAGTTTCTACACTAATGCTGAATTGAACATGAACCAAAAACTGTCGGTCAACAGCAATTAAATATATGATTTATTTAATTTTTAACCAACAAATCATGATATACCTAACAGTAAATAATACCAACACAATTACCTATACCAAATGTTTTCATTTTACATTTTTTTTACAATTCAAAAAATGTATTGATTTATTTCAATTTATATCCCAAGTATGTTCATTTGAATTATTGATGTGAATCCGGAGGGAAACAATAATCAATAATTTAATCAATTTATTATGGGTTATTTACTTAATTTGTTAATGGATTCATTTTTGCATTTGACAATTATATTTTAATCATTCTTACTAATCATGTTATTGTGTTGTGGAAATAAACATTATTTTCAATATTAATGTAACACATAAGCGTAAATAAACAAAATGTGTCCATGAAAACTAAAGGAAATATATGTCCACAAAAAAAACATATGAATTTGATGTGTCAATTTCTTTATAAAGCAATGTGTCTTATTTCTTTATAAAAGCATTGTGTATAATGAGACTTAGGTCACAATATAAGGAATAAATAGAACAGGGAATAAACTTGAATATTCCCTGTATTGTATATTCCCTTAAGTATCTATAACGAACCAATTACACTACAAGGGCTCCATCGAAGCTAAGGTGAAACTCGCCTCCAAAAAATTGAGCGTACTATATAGAGCGCGCAGATATTTTACTAAGACCCAGATCTGTATACTCTACAAATTGCAAATACGTCCAATTATTGAATATGGTAGTCACCTCTGGAGTGGCGCCCCCCAATACCTACTGAATACCCTCGACGCTGTCCAAAGGCGTGCTATACGTCTGATTGATGATCCATCACTGACTGATGGATTGCAATCACTAGAACACAGACGCAGAGTCGGTATTTTAAGTTTATTCTATAGATACTACCAAGGGAATTGCTCAGAAGAACTTGCATCTTTGGTCCCTCCTCCACCCACTCGCAACAGAGTCGCTCGCTTCACTCAATCGCAGCACCCATTCACAGTGGACCTTCAACATATACGAACAAGTCGCTTCTCGAACTCTTTTATTAATACAGCAGCCCGACTGTGGAACGATCTTCCGAATTCTGTGTTTCCACCTTCGTACAACCCGGGTCTTTTTAAAATCCGAATTAATAAACTCTTTTCTAGATTGCAAACCCCTCCCAACACTACGTAGTGCGCTTCTTCGGAAGAGTAAAATGGACCCAAATCCTAATAGCTGGCGTCCCCTATGTGGACATGTTAAAAAAAAAAAAACTTTTTTAAAAAAAATTTGTAAGGATCTAATAAATATGTAAATCACAGTACATTAAATATGTAATACTTAGTTTGAATATATTTTAAATAAGTTACTTACACTTTATTATTATAAACATGTATTTTTATTTTTTCAGTGAAAATAAATACTTATAAAATAAATGCTAAAATTGTTAAAAAATCTCAACTCATTTCAAAACGTACAAAATTGTTGTCAAAGTAAAATAAACTTTTTCTTATAATATGGGAATACTTGGAGTGTGAATACTTATCTCCAGACATAATATTTTGTTCTCCAAGTATTTTTGCATTCCATTATAACATTGTTCTGCAAGTCCATGGACCAAATACTCATATGATTTTTAACAAAATTATTAAAATATACCTACATAAAAATATTAAAATATATTTACTATCATTATCTAAATTTAAAAATATGTACATCATCAAGGTTTTGGATGTTTTACTCTATTAGATAATTTAAGTATTATTGTGTTTTTTTTAATAATAATTTATAAACTGCTTTTTTTTGTTTACAATACTTAATTTATTCGTTCCTAAAAAAAGTTTTCCAATCATAGTATCATAGTATAAGAACGTAATGAGCACCAATACTTAATTTTTTCGTTCCTAAAAAAAGTTTGCCAATCATAGTATAAGAACGTAATGAGCATCTATTTATGTACTTACTAAATAAATATTCATATTACCTACGTATAAACATTTGCAATTTCCTTTTTTTTCACTTGTACTGTGAGTACATTTTATTTGATTAAATAATCATAACTAAGTACTTCTATAATTTACAATTTTAGCAATTTTTATTATTATGTTTATAATAATAAAGTAATTAAAAATATATTTAAATCAAGTACTACACATTTATTATTGATGTGTTGCAATATACATATTTATTAGATACTTACTTATAAAAACTAAAAAAAACATATTCGTTTTTTATCTTTTCAGTTATAATCATTTCATTATTATTTTGAATGCTTATATTTTTTTATCTCAAAACAAAATATTTCTTATATTCGATAATTATTTATAAGCAACATTCAAAATTCAAGTTATGAACACTCGCACATCTGTCGCTGGGAAATTGTGGGGAAATGCTATGATGGTAGGAATGAATGAATTAATACATTGATTGAAAAATAACTGATTAGTTGTTATATTGTTTTTAAAACCAAATTATTACGGTATGTAATCCAACTGTCGATTCGTTCATGAGAATTCAATTCTCTTAATGAATCGACATTATTAAGCCAAGATGCGTGTACAAAGGAAAATTTTGTATGGTGTAGTGGACTTTTTGCATGCTAATAACACCAACTAGAGGCCTCGCAGCATATATGTTCCTATACATGGATTTACTCAGAATTCGGAGTAGAACATTTTATGTGAGTTTTGTGGGTGTGTGTGTGTATGTGTGTGTGTCCCTTATAACTTTTGATCCGCTCAATTTACAGAGCTCAAATTTTCAGAATATATAAACAGTTATAGGCCTACAAAACTTTTATACTCAGAATTGTGAATTTTTGTTTGTCAGGGGTTATCAACTTTTGAATTTTTACTTTATTTTTCCATATACCTATCTCAGAAACCATAAAAGCTAGAACACTGAAAATTAGTATAAAGATAGACAAATACAAAATCTCAAATTAATATTTTTTAAAAAATTCCAGGGTTTCTCAAACATTTTTTATTAAGAAAAACATTTTATTTATGGTAAATTTATGAGTTTAACTGCCTATATTTCCATTTTTTTTTAAATATCGAAAAAGCCGAAACACCCCAACTAGATAATTGAATTTTATATAAAAAATATAAACATTGTATTAGCACATCTCAATTTTTTTAACAATTTTTATAAAAATTGAATTTAGTGACGACATCACTTCATACAATTTGTATGGTAGTCGCCTATACACAATATGTAAGAAGACTTAATAGTTTGATACTTAAATCTCCAAACATACATACATACCATCATACTGTTTTCATATTCTGTGTAGGAAAAACAGACTGACCTCCATACTATCCTATCCTGACAAACATACCTACATGTTTTATATAGAAAATAAAATATCTTCAAATATTTATTAATTTGTGTTGTTTATAGTTTGGTACGTATTCTTTGATTATGCATATTATCGCCATCGACAGTTGGATCTCATGTGTTACATGCAACTAGTAAATATAAATGAAGGGAATCGCATTATTATTATGTTAAAAAAAATTGAATGTTTATCAGTACTAAGTACCTATATATAGACAAAGTTCCTACTTATCTCCTTTTGTACATAGTAGGACCTATGCCTAGATATTCCTATTTACTATTTCTAATTGCTTCTCGCGCAAATAACAGGTACCTACTATGCCAAATATTAATTTAACACGCACCCAATAACAATTTGCCACATTCGGGAGACTAACGATATTTATCGTCTCACAGATCCAGACTGAAAATTTAAAACTGTGTTTCCACCGGGATTCGAACCCGGGACCTTTGGCTCAGGATTCAGGTATATAACCAACTGAGCCACGAAGGCCGACAAATATATATTTTTTTTGTTTTGCAAATAACATCTATTGAATCATTCAAAGTTTTCCTTTCTAGAAAACGGAACTGTTTACGATTTTATGCATCTTTCGCAAAATGTGTCAAAATATCTTTCTTGAAAAATACAAAAATAAACCAAAGAGAAAAATCGCCTAATTAGACCAAAAAATATTGGAATGTATTTAGCATTGTTGGCAACTAGATATAAAGTACCTAATTGTATCTCCTCGTATAAGGTAGCATGATGCAATACCGCCAATAAAGATACATACCTAATATTAATTTGTTACAATATCTAATATGACATCCATTGAATCATTTCAAACCATTTATCGACGTTTTTCCATCATAAATGTATGTTAGTATTACGAAACTGTTGGCGATTTTATAATGTAGGTATGTAGTACCTATCTTCCATAAAATGGATCGAAATATCTTTCTTTCAGCGCGTGCACATGGCATTGTGTTTCTTATACACGGGCGTGTCATTATACTCTGTCTATGCAAATTCGATGATCTCATAATCGACCTATAGTTAGATAAATAATATGCAGGTATATATTATATATTACCTACACCTACTATATAGCGTACTTTAGACGTTAGATCGCAATTGGCGTGTTGTGTTTTAAATGATTCATTTATTAGTAACACTTAATCATCACATGTTATCAAATGATATTGAAAAATAAATGTTATCAGTCGTTTGTATACCTTTCATAGGTATACCGTTTTATCGCTGTATTTTAAATGAACGATCCAATCTGCGCCTAGCGATCAATCGATGATATTTTCACTCATCACTAACCCTTGCGTTGGTGAGTGGGGATTTACGAATTCGCAATTTTTAATGTTATTTTTTATTGCAGATTATTAACCAGTATCATGCTGAGATTGTATTCTGAAAGATTCATTTTGTCAACAATAATCTCATAATAGTAATTACGAAAATGCAAATAACACTACTGAAACGTCCAAATCATCGTCATCATCCTCGTATTATTTCGACTATCTTCTAATGCAGGGGCTCCCAACCTTTTTGTACTCTAGATCACATTCAAAAATATCGTTAGGGTGGCGGGCATCACCTATTTTTAATCGACAAACTCCTTCCATAACATCTCATTTTCCCATAATTTATTTTCTTATATTCATAATTTATTAAGAAGAAGACTGTCAGTTTGGCTGTCGGGGCCATGCTTATTGCTTTCACTGAAAGACTACTCATACATACAATATCGCAAACATACGAACGTATTTAATTAACCTAGGCACTCAAAAAATTAAAACTTTAACAAATAAATAAAAATAATTCACATTTTTAATTAGTGTTTATGAAAAAATTCTGTCTCTGTTGAATAGTGGTGGGCTCATACGAATCGTTCTGCGGGCGCCATGGTGCCCGCGGGCACGGGGTTGGGAACCTCTGTTCTAATGATATATTTTCATAGACTTTTCGCGTTCTAAATTATTCAGTGTTTGTAAACATTTCGTTGTATTATTTTTCGGGTAATTGGCATGTAAAGTACAATATGTGTTTAACACGCACCCATTAACTAGTTAAGTAACTCATTTTAGACACTTGAATGGTGTAAAAAATCTAGTTTGATATTTAGGATCTTTGTCAGGTGTAAATATGATTGCAGGTATTATTGATTTAGTCGTCTGCTATTTATCAATAAGTCTTTTTTCGATCATTAACTTTGTACTATACATGATGTCAATATTTTCTTCGACTAAATACAAAATATGTACACATGTTGAAAGCAAATACAATTTCATTATGAAAACAATAAATATAACAGAAACAAGATGACACACATGCATGAGATAAAACAAATCAATTCTGGGACTAACACTACGTGTGTAGGTAAGTATGTATGTTCGTCTCATCAATTATTTATATTAGTCTAACGTTTGTAATTAAATCATTCAGACCGCGTCATCGCCAATACTGTACATCTATTGAGAGTCATTTTATCTTTAATTTTAATGAAGCTATGTTTATACAAAACATTTTTTATTTACCAAGAAATTAATGTTCGTTAGGTCATTTGGCAATCACAAATAGGTACAAGTATCTGCTGTTATATAATAACAACGAGTGCAGAAATAATTACAGATCAGGTTATAGATACACAATTGTTTAGTAATAGATAATATAAGTACCTATAACATACTTACCTACTTCAATAAATGTACTCTTTAGTGTGTAGGTGTATTCTAAGCCGTTATAATCATGTTAGAAATAATATTCTTGTAGAAAATGTTGTAGATATATTTAAAATGACTCCCTAATCAGATCCATCATTAATTACATACAAACTGTTACGACACATCCCTCACGAGGTAGATAAAAAGAAACAAATCTCACATATTCCTTTTTTGACCTAAATACATACATTGTGTAAAGATATTAAATATATCTTGAGCCATTTCGCCGGGAAGGGGGACGATTTGCACGTATAGCAAAAGCAAAAAGACACAAATTTGTGCTCTGCGCACCTGGAAGTCTTGTTCAAGATATTTAAGGATATTTATACATGAAACGAATAGGTAGTATTATATAATACATACATACATTTCAAAAATATATTAGATGTATGTACCAATATCCCCACCATAATATTTTAGTGAGTAATATATATATATATATATATATATATATTCATATGTACTTATGTGTGTATTTATTTCATTTGTGTCATCATCAATCATAAACTAGAAACCTTTAAAGGTTCAATATGCTGCATATTTATTTCCTGATTCACAGCACAAATTGACTTTTACATAGGTACCTACCTATTCATTTACAAACGTAAAAAACATTGTGACGTTATTTTTGTATTTACACGTCACTACTTAATTATTTTAATTTAATGTTTATAAAAATGTCTTAAACGAACGCACTTCGCAATATTGGAAATATTTCTAAAAAAGTTGTAAGGCGAACACAGCCGTGAACGGATTAGCTAGGCGGATCGAGATATCTATGCCTTCCTTTTCAACGCTGACAGCCGACACGAGGTGTCACATATCGCCAAACAGAATGGCGTACGCAAAACTACCCAGCAAAGACTGGAATTTTAAGTTCAAAGGAGACTGGGTAAGTTCTTTATCTAGTTTCATCGATCCTCGTCTATATAAAATATCTGGCATGAGTCACGTTCGCTAATTTAACTGAATTCTTGCAGGAAATATAACAGCCTCCTTCCTTGCTTCCTTGTTTCTTTCTTCCTTACTTTCTTTTTCTTGTTTTTTGTACATGCTGTCTTTTCATCATGCTTCAATATTGGCATACTTTATTAAGTATGCCATGGATGATGAAAAATAAATAATTTTAAATATCATGGTTGGTGCACACTCATATTTGCACATCATGACTTGATAATGACTAAAACACCTGTAAATTGGACTTCTGATCGACGTAGACACTACGATGGTAGTTTTCATTTCAACAATTGTACCTGCTGATCATCTTCAAGAAGATGGAAATTCATAAAACTGTTTCATTTCTAATTGATTAAAAAAAAAACATATGAAATACTGATATCATTTGAAAATTTAGTTCAATCTGTTTAATTATGTCATGTTTAATATTTCTTGGTTATTATACACCACATGGTTTAGAGAAATATCTGAAAACTTGTAAATTGTAATTTAAGAATTTAATTGTTTTATTAAAATGTCAAATATTTAGATTAGTTCAGGTAGCGTAGATAATTGCATCATATTTAACATTCATTACCAACCATGATAACAATAAATTGTAATTTCTTTTGTACTTATGCGTTTCTTTCATCGCTCAATCTTACCCACATCATATCTGACTCAGCTTTCATGTTTTCCTTACTGTTCTATTGAACAGAAAATTCTTATTTGACACTTTAATATATTCTTTTTTTGTCTTAATCAATAAACAACACGCTCTGAGATACTGAGATATTTGCATTATTTTAAATGAGTCTCATTGCAATATCGCTGACTGCTGGTGGTAAGGTTTTATGGTGAGTATAATTTTAGCTTCTCTGTTTTTGTTTTCTCATAAACCACCATACCTTGCAACATATTGAAATATACTTAAATTATAAAATAATAAATAAATGAAATAATTAAACACTGTTATATTGTTATTTTAATAATTTATTAAAATGAATTTCCACAATGTAAACGCCTCTACCTTAGAAATAAAACACTGTCTTGGTAAAATATATCGCTTCCTTTACGATATTCATGTTTTTAATCTTTACTGATGAATTATCTAGATTTTCATTAATCTTTATTAATGAATTATCTAGATTTACATAGAATATATATAATATTTATTTACAAACATAAAAAATACACATATTGAAATTTAATTATAAAATAAAGAAATTAAATAATTGAACACTGTCTTGGTAAAATATATCGCTTCCTGTAGGATATTCATGTTTTTAATCTTTGAATTATCTAGATTTTCATTTATTTATTTCACAAAGGATTTCTTTGAAAACGTTGTACCTGGAATTCATTCAAGAAGGACTGAAGAATCCAATATTATAATTTTGCTTAAATTTTATACATACATTTGCTTTCGATAGCGATTTATAAAAAATGTCTGGATTATAGCCAACACTTAACTTTTTCCAACACTTATATTCAATTACATTTTGAACCATTTCCCATAGTCGAATCTTTCTTTCGTGTGTGTCTGAGGAACTTCTAGAGCTACTCTTCGTGCCATGCATTCTTTGTCATTCCTACTAGCGTTCTGTGAAGGGGCCGTTTCAGTCCCCATATGCGGAGCGGGTGGAGGTGGGCGTAGCTAGTCGAATCTTTCTGATTTTTCATATAGGTATAAAAAAACTAGTAAAGATTTATTTTTGACTATCTTGGATGTTTATCGACTTAGTCTCTTATGATTCCTTTGAGTTTTTTTGTTGTTGTTGGGAGTAATGAACCGTAAACAGCAAACGACTGGTATAAGGGGCCATACAAATACAATAAAAATTTAAATTATCTTGCCCAAAATATTCTTTTAAGATTTAGGTACTTGTGAATAATTCTTGGTGCTTAATTTATAAAATTATTTTTTAACATTTATAAAAAATCATGTGTTGGTAAAAATGAATTTACTCTTCTCAGAATATCGTCAAAGAAATCTGGTAACTGCAGTTTATGACCACCTGTCTATGCAAAACGATCTATCGTGGCGTCGCACGCTATGCAGCTGGCTTCTGGTTTAATGTGTGTGACTTTTAATCTATTCAAAGAATCTGCTCTCGGGCCAAAGATAGCCCCACCGAAGCACTGCCAATTCTGACAGATATGGCACTTCTCGATTTGAGAATTCGGTGTATAAGTGTGTAAAACTCGGTGTGTAAAAAGCCGTCATCGTGAACTTCCACTCGTGAACGAAACAACAAACTTAATGACCCAATTATTTTTTGACATGAAGTCTAAATGCCGTATTTATAAACCATTCTCAGTGCTTAAGTCAATACTCAGCACACAGAAATGTATGGAATTTGTCATGCTAAGCATTGACAAATTCTTAGTACCTACGTTTTATAAATAGGGCTAAGTCTCAACTTCTTCTTCTTTGTCAGCCATCTTTCCACTGCTGGATGTAGGCCTCCTCCAATGAACTCCATCTCTCTGTGTCCTGTGCTTCCCCCAGTCAACCCTTTCCCGCAACCGGAATAATATCGTCGACCCATTTTTTTGTGGTCGCCCTACTGGTCTATTATTTTCCCATGGTTTCCATTTTAGTATTCTGGGTGTCCACCTCTCGGTACCCTGTCTCGCAACATGCCCTGCCCACTGCCATTTCAACTTTGCAACACGGTCTGCTATTTCAACGACTTATGTTTGACGTCTGATTTCTTCATTTCTTATTTTATTCCGGAGACTCACTCCTAACATTTGCCGTTCCATAGCTCGTTGCGTACATTTCAATTTGTATATTGTGTTGGCAGTTAGTGTCATTGTTTCCAATCCATATGCTAGCACTGGGAGGAAACATGTTTCAAAAACTTTTCTTTTCAAATTTATCGGTACGTCTTTGTTTTTCAGGATGTGACCTAGTTTACCGAACGCCGCCCAACCTAGTCCAATTCTTCTGGGTATCTCTGTTAATTGATTATCCTTACCCAATTGTATTTTGTGTACCAGGTATATCTAATCTTCAACGGCTTCAACTGTGTTGTTATTTATTTTCAAAATGGTGTTGGATAGGCTCAACTTATCTCCTTGGAATGTTTCAGGCTTTTAGTCTTTTCAGTTTACAATAAAGATAATTTCATGTCCAGGACGCCCACACAGAAACTTACCAGCTATGCCACTGCGGCGGTGGGCAATGTTAATCTTCCTTGAAGAATCAGTTTTTTCAATTCCTGAACCAAATTTCGGAATGGATCATTAAAGAGTTACCATTATTAATCATGCAGATCGTGATTTCGAAGAACAATTATTACGAAGCGTTTTAACAATTCAGCCAATACTGAGTCAATTAATTTCTTAGATATTGATCTCGCTGAAACTACAATCTCTATAATATTTTCGCTTGATAAAAAATGACATCGCTTTTGAATTTGAATCTATAATAATATCTAATCAACGAAATGGTTTTCCTTTTTTAATTTACGGGTGTCCGTCACTTCATCCAAAGAATTCATATGCTATTTTTAAATCGCTATTTTTACTCCTCACTAACCCAAGGAGATATAGTGGGGAGTTATGTTTTCGCAATTTTTAAGGCTATTTTTTTATTGCAGATTGTCAACTAGTATCATGCTGAGATTGTATTCTGAAAGTATCATCACAATGTATCTGTGTGTGTGACATGTGTTGTGTGCTATGTATCGGCGTGTTTTCTTTACTTTATCGATTATAGACTAAAGTACTCATTCGATTCTTTTCAAATTTTGCAAATATGTATATCTAATACTCCCCAATAGATTTTGAATACCCCAATAGATTTTGAAGAATATCTGAATAGTGCTTCTCATTTTTTTTTTAAACGTCAAATATTTAAAAGTGACCCCAAGCTCTGGAAACTAAAAAATTTTATTTTCAAATTGGTAAAAAGACACATCAGTTTCATAAAATGACATTGAAGAATTTTCAAGTTTTCATAATAAAATATTTAAATAAAAAAATGATTGAACAAACTCATTCCATGAAAATGCTGAAAATTCTCCACACAAAATTTGAATATTTGGAGTGACTTGTGAGTGAGGAGTTTAGCGCTGGCCACAACCCACTCGTTTTAATATTAACACTACGTTGAGTTTATTACCGATAAACATCTTACTAAGTTAATTTTGGTCACTTCTATAAACGAAACAGATGTTACGCTCGAGGCTGTATTCTCTCCACAACTACATATACCTACACATAGACACATAATATTCCTAAATAGAAATGAACCGATGACATTTCTACTTAGGGATATCATAGGGACATCATTTCTTTATAACCCATCTAATTAATCAACTGTATGTAACTCAGTGTAGTTTGTGTGCATGTATGTAGTCTAAACCCGTTTGAGTTTACACGGAGTACGATAAATTATGTGATAAGGTTGATAAAATATTGACACATTCTTTGTTTAAAAAATCCATATAAGATTAATCACATTATAAAAATTAGCATTCACAATTAAAACCGAATTTACGTAGTTAATTAAAACATTTTTCAAAAACAGTATAGTTCATTTTGAATATCTCATACGTAATTATTTTTTATCCTAACTTCTAATCTTTGTGACCTTTTTAATCACAACGCCGACATTTTTCTGTCTTTGGGTCAAATATGTTAATATGTCAAAAAATATCTGTATTCTTACTACGCACTTGTATATTAAAATAAAACAAGATAATAATTTCGCATAAATATTTAACTTCCAAGAAGATTTATAAATTGTGATGGGCATTTAATTCCACGATCTTTGTCTTGCGATCACATGGGTTGTCTTAGTCTTGCGGTACAACCATATTCGGTTGTGGAATAGCCTAGTCTTCACACCATTTTTTAAACCTAACCTACAAAAGTTTGGTAAAAATAGGTTGGTTAGGTTTGTCTGTAGTTATAATTGCGACTGGCGTGAACCAGTTGCATTATATATTAAAAAAGTAACTGAAATATTAAACAAAATAACTAAATTGGTATTTTTACCAAACTTTTATAGGTTATGTTTAAAAAAAATGGTGTGAAGACTATGCTATCCTTCAGTTGTGTCGTGGTCTTGTTCTTGCGGCACGAATCTTGCAAGTCAATACAACGCTTGTACATACATATATAAAAACATAGACAAACTTGACTCTACGCAAACATCTAGACCAACTAGACAGACCGAACAGGCTAAACTCCTAATACCTAGACTCAAGACAACTTTTGGACAAAGAAATTTCCTGTATTTTGGAGTCAAATTATACAACGAACTACCTTTAACACTTAGACAAAACAGTAACCTGAAAATATTTAAGCGAGACATTAAAATTTGGATTAAAAAAAAGGGCAGAGACTATATTAAAAATAAATTAATCACCTGAACTCATAAAATACTCCCATAGTTACTAACCAAAACTGAAAACTAATAAGACATCTATACACTGTCTCAGAACAGGTTTCACCTAGTGAGGCAGTTTATGACAGTAGTAAAATATCTGGTAACTATTATGTAACCTAAGTTAAATATATTATATTAAAAAAAAAAATCTTTGTTACTAGATTTAAGGAAAATTGTATTTTATATAATAAAAAATAAATAAACTACCCTCAAAAATGACTGTAGGTATGTGTAGTGTATAGACAAGACAAGTTGATGTAGTCTCATAGGACTTTGAGCAAAAATAACAATATTACTAGTATTTTTTGCAAACATGTATTTTTCAGTAGACGCCAATGTTTTTTTTATTACCTAAATTGGTATAAAATAATTATTTTATGACCTGTTTTTTACATCTCAATAGAGACGAAGATGGAATATTATAGGATTAGCAGGAACTCAAGGCACCTACAGGAATTACGACCTGTCATCGTCTGGTTTACGTGATCACTTTATGCGCTTGCGCAACGTTCATTTGAAATCCATTTGAAAGTTCTATTTATATATTTTTACCATGAAAATCTGTTCGTTGGTTAATAAGCTGAAACACTATCGCCATCTATGAAGTAACGATTAAAATATATAGAACTTTGGAAAAAAATGGATTGATAGGGAACTCAATAAGAAGGCACAGTTGGTGAACGTTGCGCAAGCGCATAAAGTGATCACGTTAACCAGCCGATGACAGGTCGTTAGCCATGTAGTTGCCTCGAGTTCCTAATTCTCTAATAATATTCCAACTTCGTCTCTATTGAGATGTTAAAAAAATGTCATAAAATATAATCGATACCCGACAGGGAATGTTCAATGTTTGCGTTTATGTAAATATAAAAATATTGGATTAAAATAATGATTAGTTAATAAATCCTTTCTATCTCATCAATGAACAAAGTCATAAAAATAAACAAAAAAAATATTAATAAATATTATTACAATTAAAAAAAAATCAAAAAATCTTGGCCAAAAACTTAAAAAAGGTCTAATAATCTTTTATTGTTTATTTAATATTCATTTTTAATACTTTGTTATTCAATTTTAATATAATATTGGCCAACCAAGTTCAGAACTTATTCTAAAAGTTAATTCTTGTTCATCCAGAAATTCTTGTAATTGTGTTCCTCTAGAAAAAGTCAATTCCATATTAATTATAGATAATAACCTAAGATGGCAAGACCATAATATAGAGTTATTGATAAATATAATATTAAAACTAGGTTAAGTTTACAGAAAACTTAGAAATATTCTTGACAAAAAAAACTAGAACAACTGTTTATTGCGCACTAACTCGCTCACTATTGGCAAATAAAATCGTCGGTTGGGGAGGATGTGCCAAAAAAATTCATGGAAAAATTTTGTCAAGCCCAGAGATGTTTTGCAAAAATAATACTTAAGAAACCTTTTGACCATCATACAGAAAACCTTTACGAGTTCAAAGTATTTGACCCTAGACAAACATACATCCAATACATTCTGACTTGCTTTAATGAAAGTACACTACAATACCCGAGAACACAACAATATATAAACACACGAACAAATACTAAACTAAATTACACAATCCCACAAATGAAAACATCTTTTGGTCAAAGAAATTTTTCATTTATTGCTTCTCGACTCTACAGCAGTTTACCTTCATGTCCTAAAGAAATAACATCACAAAGAATATTCAAAATAAATATTAAAAAATACATCATTAGTTATGGGCGGACAAAACTAACACAAATACTTAGTAGTTAACAATAACCACTTAAATAATTCAAAATCAAAATTATTAGTAACATTTGTAAGTATGCCGTATTGTGTTTGCGATGCTCTTTGAGTAACAAACAAAAATATTTGATTTGGGAAGCATGTTCTTCATATTAACTACACCAACAACTAGTCTCTTTTTATGGTTCTGTAATAAAAATCGCTTCAGAGACTAGATTTATCACAGGTACTATGTCGGACATTAGGACCTGGGGGGCAAGTCTGGTTCAATCGGCGAAATCAAAACCCTCACGATTACCCATATCATGGATATAATTATTATATGGAGTTCTATAATATCTTTAGATGTCATAGAACTCCATATTGTATCCATGATATGGGTAATCACTAGGGTTTTGATTTCGCCGGTCGAACCAGACTTGCCCCCTGGTTAATCTATTTTGTGTGAGCCTATTTGTGAAGAATGTTGAGATTGTGTACCTATTTAGTATGGAACGGGAACAATCACCTGATTCAGAATTGCATATAATTGTCAATAAAAATTGTAAACTGCTAGCCCTAGAACAGCAGTAATCCTAGTTGGGGAGCAGTAATCTACTTATTGTTGTCATTATGGTGTGATAAAAAAATAAATTAAATATTAATCGAGGCTTTCATCGTCATTCAGTCGGTTGTATGAACCACAGACTGTCATTATCATGAATGATAAATTGAACGTTTTGTACCACAATATTAGATATGTATAGTTTTGATAGTTGTCATATAATTACATATCATTTATAATTTCACAGTACATATGTACATGACAATTTATTTTTGTTGCTCTTTATGAATAATTTATGGTATAACGAATTTATTACTTTCTCCGTGAAAGTTAGGGTGTTGTGTTTTAACGAGCCTATTTGTTGATACATCATCTCGCTCTGGTTGATGACTAAAAAATGACGACTTTGATATTCATCGTTATTATTATTTTTTTCAAATTGACTTTTGATGACTCTACCTGTTTATGTAGTAGTAAATTAGTTTCGCGACGGGTGATGTTTTTTCAATTGATAAAATATCTTCTTTTGCAGTAAATCAAAATCAAAAGTATTGTGAATTTCGCAGCCGTATTGCTCATAGACCTAGAGCCAGTGATAGCCAAATTTACGTCACAGTATAAAGACCGTTTTTTTTCTATAAAAGGATACCATAGTATCATGTCATCATTCCACAGATAAAATAGAAGTCAACAGATACTATAACTGTCAGAGCATTTTTCACCCGAAAATTTTACCGAGCGTTTGGTGCGTACACTCGACGTTCAATATAAACGCCACAGAGTTTCTTTCGAGCGTTTGTTTCCGGTCATTATGAACGGGTTAGAGCGTCACTAAGTGCACTCGACGTTTATTGGGAACGTAGCCCTGAACAATGGACTTACAAGTCTTTCTGTCAGCAGCAGTGGACTCCCAGTCTTCACAAGCATTCAACACAAGTATTCAAGCATTCGTCCGTAGTAAATATAAAAAAAATCGCGCTGTATACTATAACTGATGTGTTAAAATATCAATTTTCAACATTTTAAAGACTCATCTCCGAAAGTCATCACTGCTCTGGTTTCATATTATTATGCAATCGTTGTTGCCTGCTTTGGTATCCGTTTACAGAAAAAAAACATCCTTTATACTATTACCTACTGAAGTATAAGTATAAATTTTGTATGGGCCACTATACAAAATGACGTAATTCTAGAATCGCGGGATCTTACGCTATTACATTATAATAATAATAATAAATTGGGATGATTTTTATAACGCTGTTTTTGTGATAACCTCACCTCAAGGGCGATATTATGAGGAATCGCGTATATGTGAAAAAAAAGCTTAAGATGCATAAAGTCTTCAATACCTACTTCCAATCATTTAAGATGTGTTTACGCATTTGTACCACATTTGTCGTTAAAATTTGATGTGTTTCTTGCGATGAAGACATTAATTTATATTTGGATCTAAATAAACTGTAGCATTATAGTCCTTCTTACATCATTTCTTTTCCATAACCCTAAGGACCCTAAAAGATTTGCTACATGAAAATTAAAAAGAAACCTTTTTGTTTTTTTTTATTTGTTTGTAACTTGTTATCGTTGTAAAATATGGTGTGATAACAAAAAATAATTTGGGTATGTTTATATTATAATGTTATTAAAATGAAACCAATTTATAATTATTCCACTTATTTATTTTGCTGACTACGACTAGTTTCGTGCAAAGCACATTTACGAGTAGTACCAATACAGAAGTTATAATTATATTTATACAAGAGGCAAGACAAAATTGAACATATATCGAAAACAGTTGAATATGGAGCCAAGTTTTTAAACGAAATGTAAATGTACAAAAGAGATTTTTTTTAAATATTATTGAAAATAAACTACATACATTCGGGAATGAAGATTATAGTCGGGAATAATGAATAATTCTCTTTTGTACGTTTCGTATTTTCGTTTTGTATTTCGTTTAAATACTTGGCTCCATATTCAACTGTTTTCGATATATGTTCAATTTTGTCTTGCCTCTTGTATAAATATAATTTTAACTTCTGTATTGGTATATACATACTCGTAAATGTGCTTTGCAAGAAACTAGGCGTAGTCAACAAAATAAATAAGTGGAATAATTATATATTGGTTTCATTTTAATAATTTTAAATGGAATTCCACCAAGAATTGTCTGTCAATAAATTAAATATAATATTATAATGTATTTATCTAAATAATTTAACACAAATTTTCTTTGCCGTCACATTTACAAAATAAGTAGGTACACCAAATCAAATGTCAGAAGGATTGATAAGTATGCTATGTTGAAAATTTAGGCTAATAAAAAAACACGTTTAGTGTCCAGTCTCAAATCATCAGACAAATGGGTGTTTCTTCTTTTTTGAAAGTAAGGAAACGGTTCGTCCGGACTGTAAATCTATTGGTCAAGCCTTCAGATACATATGTGCTGTACGCATACGATTATTCAAAAATTCACTTTCTCTTAAAATATACGATACCTAATAATTAATTATTTTTATCGTACGCACCTAGTTTCGTTGCCGGTTTATTGACACCGGCAGGCAGCGGCACCGGTCATTTTGCCAATTTGATGGATTTTTTTGCGTCATTTTGCGATGGCAAAACTTGTAATAGTAATTATCATCTTATTATTTATTTTAATCAATCACTTATATTGATTAGTAGGTACGTAATTATATTTTCTTGTTATAGCTGAGCTGCAGTTATTTTATTCATTGCGTGCTAAGCAAATGAAAACCACAAAACTGCGTATATACAATGTATGAACGAGCAACTATATCATACCATAATGCCGTTTCCCTATGCATGAGTCTTTCTTGATGTAATATTTCTCGCTTCAGATATGTGTACCTACCTATATTGTACGAGTATATGATTGTGACGTCATATTATTATTTTAGTTTCTTTGTAGCAATCAGGTACAATTCATCGCTTATGGAGGAAGATTCGGAGATTGTATACAAAACATCAATTTGAATCTGCTTCCGGGACATGACACATCGTGTACAGTGTGTAATATAATATACTCGCATTATTAGGTTAGGTTGGTTAACTCAATAAAGAAAAATCTTAAAATGTTGAATATCCGATGTCTGGTCTGTGTCAATAGATACAATGCTCTATGTTTATTTGTTCATTTTAATTTTTTATACACATTACATTAAAAGTACACAATGGCGGTCTTATTGCCATACGGCAATATCTTCCAACCAATCAAATTCATTTGGTGAGGTAAATTGTGTTAATGACACGTACCAATTTATGGGAACAAAATATACATATATTTATTGAACGTAACATATAAAACAGAGAAGAGGAGGGGTCAAGGATATATGGCAAGGGGACAATTTTTAGTATTATGTGTAAGGAAATTATTCCTCAGATTTCTTTTGAAAGCGGGATGTGTTAATGAAAATCGAAGTTACGATGGGATGTGCATTACGATGGATGTGTTTCCAAAGTTCAATCCAGGGTTGTTGCTAACAGCATTATCCTCTACGGACACAGAAAGAAGAGGGAATCCTCTTATGTGTCCACTGCATATCCGATTCGATTCGCTAAGAACCTACCTTTGTACGGATAATATAGCGGTAAGTGCATAAATATTATGTTGTAATCGTACTACTCGATAGTTTGAATGTACCTACTCAAGCGGCAGATATGCAAGTTCTAAACGAAAATATGAAATGGGGATCGAATTCGAGTTTCAAAAGTAAGACTACAGGACCATTTTCAGGAGCCACATTAGACAGGAATAATTTATTGTTTAGTTACCAGCAGTGAGTACATTTACATAACATGAAATCATAGGTGGGCTGATTAAGTTACAATGACTTACGTAATTCTTATTTATTACATTGTTAAATTTTTATATTTTTGCATAGCCCATTTTGAAAATAATTAAAAAAATATATTTCAATACCTAGAATAACTGTATAACTTTTGGAAATAAATTTAAATTCAATTTTTGTCTATTTTTTTTTAGAAAATAATTATTATCATCATCCGTTGATGTCAAAGATAAAATATCAGTATTAGCTGATGTCAAAGATAAAATATCGTCATTAGTTGATGTCAAAGATAAAATATCAGTATTAGCTGATGTCAAAGATAAAATATCGTCATTAGTTGATGTCAAAGATAAAATATCAGCATTAGCTGATGTCATGAAAGAGAGAGAGAGAGCTGCGTTCTATCATAAATTGTATATTGAAGTATAATACTCATGCTTTTCGTTCAGTTTTATGTATTATTACCTCCTTCGTCACTCACTGACTAACTGATTCTATGACCATGTAGTTATAAAACGAAACACTGATTGTGAATTTATTTTTTACGTGCTTCAAACACCAATGTGAAGTTGGTTATGTTAGGAATTCGTATAAATTTGAAAATAGAACACTGAACACTAAAATGATATTTCTACTTGTACATTTTGTAAGTAGATAGGTAGGTACTTAATATTGTAGGTCACGAAAATGTAGTGTTCCACAAAGGAAATTTAATTTTTGCAATTTCATTTTCAGTCTTTTTAGGTCTTTAAATCCTCAAATTAATATTCTTCGGGAATATTATTATCTATGTATTTAACTTTAAAATAATAGGTTAACTTTCTTTTTCCTTATACTATAATACATAATATATATATATATATATATATATATATATATATATATATATATATATATATATATATATATATATATATATATATATATATATATATATATATATATATATATATATATATATATATATATATATATATATATATATATATATATATATATATATATATATATATATATATATATATATATATATATATATATATATATATATATATATATATATATATATATATATATATATATATATATATATATATATATATATATATATATATATATATATATATATATATATATATATATAAGTAGATAGAGAACAGCAACATTTTATTCTCCTGTGTAATAGGCCAAGTATAAATTTATGTTTCCTTTAGCCGAGCCTTTTTTTGACCTGGTTTATATACCAACTCCAGTAATAATATAATATATTATGTCCCCATTGGATATTGGATTGTGTCCAATATTGATGATAGCTTTCAGATGAAAGATAAAACAGAAAATAGGTTTTTGCGTTTTTCGAAACAACAATTCATTGTTTTCCATATTACTTTCCAACGTGATTATTGATTGTAGTGACGAGCGAGTGCTAAGACCAGGGTAGACTCGGTCTTGTGACCGGTGTCTTTCACCAAAGCTACCATAATTTACGCTAGGAAGTACCTAAGAGTTAGGAAACATAGGTGAAAGACACTATTAGTCTTGCACCATTGGTCATCACACAGATACGCAATATTTTTCACACTGAATTCTTCCGAGTTTATCTGTATAATATACTGAAAAGCTTCTAAGTTGGTGTTTTTTTTACTTCAAAGTTGGAAAAACTATACGTATTCTCCACTGATTCCATACAAAATTTTCCTAAAACCTACGTGTGACTTATCTTTTAAATCTTTTTGGTATGAGAAATAAAATAAATTGACAGTTAATTGATAATTGGTTTAACGTTATCGTTTCCAATTCCTCAAATATTTAGTCATGTTACGTACGAGAAGGTTAACTCACATAAAATTTAAATAAATGTTAAATTGTAACGGTTTCAAGATGACAATATTTGTTATATACATATTTTCACCTGCATTTGTCAATCATCCATTTATGAATCTTTTTCCATCCTGGCCATTTATTTCCATTGTGTGGGGTCGGTCCTCTTTCTCCAAGTCTTACTATGAAACGTCCATCTATGAATCCTCTTCATCCTGTCCATTTCTTTCCATTATGTGGCGTCGGCCCTGCTCGTCCTCATTCGCCAAGTCTTTCTTTCTATGAAACGTCTATCTATGTATCTTCTTCTTCTTCACCCTGGCCATTTCTTCCCATTATGTGGCGTCGGCCCTCTTCGTCCTCATTCGCCAAGTCTTTCTATGAAACGTCCATCTATAAACAATTCGTGATTATGATTTGTAGGTACTTATTTTTAAATATCTTTTTTTACTGCCTATACCAGATAATATTTTTTTGCCGCATGTTAGTCGATTTGTAACTAATACGTGTTATTCGTAAATGAATTGCTAACAATTTTTCTTCATTTCCATGGTTCATGTAATATAATATATTGCTCATTATACATTGCTCTAATAATTGATATGAATATTTTTCATTTTAAAATTATTTGTTATTATAATAATCTAAATGTTTATATGAATTATGTTTTACATAATTCAAAGTCAGCATGTATTAATTATTATTGTAGACAATATATCGTGGTAATAATTTATCGTTGAATGTTCAGTTATTGGTTTATCGAATCACAATTTTACACAAAATTAATTGTAATTGACATAAATTCCTATTCACTGACCTTTGCTTCATTTTCATGATGTATCAAATAAAGATTGTTTATTTGTTTATTGTAGCAAGTATACAAGGCTGATATGGGAGGAATTAAATGTAAAGGTCGGCCAAGAAAAAATTGGCATGACCTTATAATTTGGCATGAGTTTCCTGAGATGGAAAAGTTAAGAATACAAGACAGATTATTAGAAGAGCATATTGTATGATTATGCATGGATATGAACGAAGCGAAAGATGTATGTCAAGTATGAGTCGGGTATTTGGTTCTCTCTGTCTGCTTCTGATAAAGAAACGACGTGATGGTATGTACGATTTATTAAATATCAAAGCACTTTTACTATAATAATAATGGTTTTATTCCAGTCTGTTAGTAGGGGAGTGCAATGCACAAACACAAACCATATTTTTTACTTACAAAAAGAGACATTAAAAAAATAACCTTGTACACAATAAAGAAGAAAAAATACTTCTTCTTCTTGACAATGATTAATATGAACACATATATAATTCCACAATTTATTTTATTTTTCTCCCGACGACCGTTTCGGCTTATAAGGCCATAATCAACTGGTTATAAGCCGAAACGGTCGTCGGGAGAAAAATAAAATAAATTGTGGAATTATATATGTGTTCATATTAATCATTGTCATAATGGAATTCTACAAATTAGAAGCCGTCACAATCGAAAGATTGAAAAGTGCGTGTACTTCTTCTTCTTCTTCTTCTTCAGCCAGTTTTCATCCATTCTTGGACATAGGCCTCCCCTTTGATCCTCCACAACTCCCTGTCTTGGGCACACTGCATCCATCTCCCTCCGGCACATTTCTTGATGTCATCAGACCACCTTGCCTGGGGTCTGCCAACACCTCTTCGGCTTGTTCTCGGTCGCCATTATAAGATCTTTTTGGTCCATCGTGAATCCTGGCATCTGGCAATATGCCCAGCCCAGCTCCACTTAAGGCCAGCGACCCTTTCCGCTACATCGGCTACTTTGGTTCTTTGTCTTATCATGACATTCTGAATTCTGTCCCTTATTGAAATACCCAGCAACTTTCTCTCCATAGCTCTCTGTGTCACTAACAGCTTGTGCATTATTCTTTTTGTTAGGACCGATGTTTCCATTCCATAAGTAAGCACTGGGAGAATACATGCATCAAATAGCTTCTTTTTCAAATAATGGGAGTATTTACGGGATTTCAGAATGTATGATAATTTTCCAAAAGCTGCCCAGGCAAGGCCACGTCTTCTCTCTATTTCTGCCTCTTGATTTTCTTTGGCAAGCATCACGGTATGGCCTAGATATATGTATCTGTCTACTCTTTCAATTTGCACTCCATCTATTATGATGGGGAAGGACTCTTCTACGTTACTCATCATTTTGGTCTTGGAGATGTTCATCTTCAATCCAATGTTCACACAGGCTGAATTTATTTCTGTCAGCATAGTTTTCAATTCCTCCTCATCCTTGGCAAATATGACAATATCATCTGCGAACCGTAGATTGCTGAGATACTCGCCGTTTATATTTATACCTTTCTTAGACCAATCCAGAGTTTTGAAGACATCTTCGAGGGCCAATGTAAATAGTTTGGGAGAAATAGTGTCACCCTGTCGGACACCTCTTCTAATGTAAAATTTCTTGGATGGTTCATGAAGTTGTATATTGGATGTGGCCTTCTCATAAATATTATTCAAAATTTGGGAATATCTATAGTCAATTCTGCAATTATCTAGACCCTTCATCACCGCCCATGTCTCGACTGAGTCAAAGGCCTTTTCAAAATCTATAAATGCCAATGCTATGGGGATATTATACTCATTATATTTCTGGATTACATTCTTTAGAGTTTGTAGATGGTCATTTGTTCCGAAGCCTTTTCTGAATCCTGCCTGTTCTACTGGTTGGTATGAATCTAGTTTGTTTGAAAGTCTGCTGGTGAGGATTTTTGTAAATAGTTTATATAGGTGTGATAATAAGATGATGATTAGTTCTCGAGGCGTTTTTGATTTCCTTTTTTATGTAATAATGTAATATTCGCATTGTTCCATTCCTCTGGTATATTACATTCCTCCAGACATCTATTTAGAATTTGCAGTACCACTTTCTGAAGTGCATCTCCTCCATACTTAATGGTCTCTATTATGCCTTTTACGTACATATGGTACATAAAAACACATATTGAAGAAAAAGTATATATAGAATAAAAAAAGAAAACCAATTAGGTATACACTTAGAAAAAAAGAAAAATCTACACAGTAAAACAATCAAATAAAAAATTAAAATAATAGAAGTAAGCAAACATAAATTTGGTATACATATGGAATCAAAATAAACCAAAACACTAAATAAAAAAGTGTTTTCAATACAAAAAATAGCAGTAGAAGTAGTGTAATGTCATAAAATTAAAAATAAACAAAAAGGATATACAAAGACAAAACTTTATTTAAAATATACAAATCCGCACTGAAAATGCCATAAGTTATTTCTCTCATAAAAAAATGTGTGTCAAATGTATATTTATGTTTGGACAGCATAAAAATGTCACCTAAATGAGAGTTTTCATTCCCAATATTATGTATACAATAACATACATACATACCATCACACCTATTCCCTCACGGGGTAGGCAGAGAGAACCGGACGCCACATTTTTCTATCTTGACACACATTCATCGCCTCATCAACATTCATACATCGTCTTATACATGTTCGTCTGTTGTTCACGCTTTTTACATTTCCATATTTCAGAATATCGTTTACACGGTCGTGCCATCCCCGGCATTCTTGGGCGCCCCCGACCTCTTATTCCGTTCCTGTCAGCTTTGTATATTTTCCTCGTCAGGCGTTCTTCATTCATTGTTCCCAAGTGACCAAACCATCTCAATGTGTTAACTTATATTCTGTTAATTACATCTTTTTTCATCTTACGTTCATTCCTTGTATCGTCAAGATAATCATATAGATAATCACATACATCATATAGATAATCACATACCTACATCATATAGATTACAAACTCTGTCAATAAAATATAGATAAGAAAATAGCAAAAACACTTTTATAAACATTTTATTACTATCGACTTTATTACAGCACTTCCATCCATCTTTGTGTCATTCTCACGATTTATTGCGTGTCCGAACAATTGGCTGTAGCCGATTGGCCGTGGACAATTGGCCGTACGCCCTTTTTACCGTATGGACAATTTATCGTGAGGACAATTGACCGTGAAGACAGTTGGCCGTGGGGACAGTTGGCCGTGAGGACAATTGGCCGTGGGGATAGTTGATCGTACGGACAATTGACCGTGAGGACAATTGACCGTATGGACAATTCACCGTGCGGAAACTATTTTTAGCATCAGAAAATTTTTTCTTTCTTTTTTAGTTTGAGTTTTTTTTTTTTTTTTTTTTATTGAGTATCATAATATGAACATACACATAGTACAAATATTTAAATTAATACAATTTTTTTTTTCAATAGGTACTGTCCCAAAAAAGTTAAAAACTTGTGCTTGGGAAAAAGTTAAATAAATTGCGTGAATAAAAAAATGTTCCATTTTGAATTATAAATTAGCTATAAACCACTTGTTTTTTGAGTCACTTCGCGACATGTTTCGGAAGCGCTGTCCTTCCATCGACCGGCGTGTCGAGACTGTCTCGACACGCCGGTCGATGGAAGGACAGCGCTTCCGAAACATGTCGCGAAGTGACTCAAAAAACAAGTGGTTTATAGCTAATTTATAATTCAAAAATGGTTTATATTAACTACCACAAAATATCCGCCGAATCATTAAATGATATAAAAAAATGTTCGTTTATGGCGACGAACCGATTGCCTTATTTTTTTATTTCAAGATACTAGGAGAAATCCAATATGTCGACAGTGATTAAAATGAAATTTTACAAAATAAGCGGTAATTATGTAGTTCTAATTTGCTACATTTTGAGATATAAGAAGACGTCTGTTTTTAGACTTCTTCTTGTTCTTTTTTTCATGTTTCGAGATGGATATCGATTTATACTAATAAGAAGGTGTAGATTTCGAAACAATTTAAACTTCTTTGTTTTCTTTTGAAATGATGAGAAACTAATATGGCGGCCGTGATTTAAGGATGAGTTTTCAAAGTGAATGATTATGTTGGGTTTATCGAGTTTTAATTTGCTACATTTTGAGATTTAAGAAGACGTCTGTTCTTAAACTTGACACACAGACAGACACGAAATGTCCTACTCCGAATTTTGAGTAAATCCGTGTATGGAACTCTGTCTGTGCTGTAGTTTTGCAATTTTTTACTAACTTCCGGACTATTTAGAGCTCTGAAACTTTCAGAGTTTTGATGACAACGCATGTTAAATATCTACGTAAACTTAATCATATTTTTACAGCCCGCCATGAATGTAAATCATAATATTGAAAGAGTTTGTATTGTATTTCATATTCAACGCCTGCATTACTCACGCGTTCGAATTGAAACCAAAAACTTATTTTTTTAAATTTATTTGTATATATTTCATATTTATATAACTTTTCGATGACCCAAAGAAAAAACTATTTGTAGCTATGCCTGATCCAACGGCCTGTCTACCTATAAATTATAAAATTATATTATGTAATCCCTGTTATATTACATAAACAAGCGCTGCTCAAGTCACGATGTAATAGATTGTTAATAAAGTTACCGAGTAAAATTGATATCGTAGCTTTTCTTCAGAGTGTGATATCGAATATATAATTCCACGTGGTTTTATAGAATTTAGTACTCGCAAAAGTAGCACATAGTTCAATATTATAGGTAGGTACGCGATGAATTGCCTACGTAATGATTACCTACTTGTTTTAATGGTAGAAATCACTGCAATAATTGCACTATTTGCTGATACTTATGATTCAACTATCCATTACAACTAAGGAGAGTAGGCAGATCCACATTAAGATTGATAAAATATTAAACAAGAAATTCTGACGACAGGGAACTGCTGGTTATCATCACTCACCAAGGTGCTATTAAGATGATGAATAATAACAAAATAATCATAATATATTTCACAGAAATATTATATATTTTTTCTTGTACATTTTGCGATATGCATTAGCCACAAATTATCAAGTTAGCTAGAAATGTAATGAAGGGTTTATGGGGTTCTCCTCGTAAGCGATTGTATAGTGGAATCTATAGCGCAAAAGTTGGTTAAATAGTACATCTTTTAAGAAAGTATAAGAAATTATTTTCAAGCCTGGAGATTTTAATTCAGTTCCAGAAGCAAGTTAAGTTGGAAACTGGAGCAAACATTTACTGGAATGTAAACTGTAACTGAAGTAAATTAAAAATTAATATAGATATATGTATAGTAACAATGAGAAGTAGGTACGACATAATTTAAAGTATAAAACAACAATTCAATTTACAATTTCAGTGTTCTTGGTTTTAATTGTGTTTTCTGTCTGGATCTGTGAAACGTCTGCTATGTGTACCATTCCATGTCTATCAGTACGACGAACGATTAATGATTTACTCTTCCTGTATAACATACTAAATAACAATTTTGGTTGTCCAGACCTTGTTTCATATATAAATTTAATGTACCGACTCGACGTACGAGACACACGCCACTCTTCCATAATTATTGCTATAGAACTAACTCATCTTTAAACTCACCAATAGACAGAATCCTCACCACTTACAATGTAAGCATCAATGTACCCTACAACTAGATATTTTCCATAACTCGCCTAACCAATATACTATAAACTTACTGTCCAATTTAAAATCAGCTTAGCAAGATAACACCTCATTTCATTACACATTCTCGCCCACTATACATTCACATCCCAGTACGTTATTACTTATATGAATTGGTTTGCCACAAGTACCTAATTGACACTAGGTAGAGATAGTTATAACAATTATATATTAAGCTTATTTATTGTAATTTTGTACCTAGTGTTGTTTGTGTGCAATTTAATTATGTAAATAAATAAATAAATGAAACGTAAGTCTCCAGAATGTGGCAACTTGTTATTGGGTGCGTGTATATTCATATTTGTGCCTGTTAGTTGCCTTAGAAGTAATTTAAATATAAAATATTCGTGCTTACTTTGTGAGTAATTTAACTAGTAAAATAATTTGTTTAGTAGATATTTGTCTATAGATGGTAGACTAGAGTTCGCAATGTCCGTACTAAATCTGGCACAGATTTATTAAAAATATATAGATTTTTATTACAAAATAGAAATTTATTTTTACAATTTAACTTTTAAATCAGAACTTTAACGTAACACAGATAATGCAAAATGCATTACGTACTGTTAGCTGTATAGTATAGGCGCTGTGGTTTCTGTATATTTAATATCATATCGTTTCTATTCTTATCAAATATTTAAAGTGCATGTAGGTGCATGTATTAGACACCGTTAAAAATCCTACATATTCATTTCTATCCATTGTTAAATTATTAGTGTATTCATCCTTTGAACCAAATCTCACTTATATTAAAATACCAGATGATATGAAAAATACATTTCGAAGCTTGCGTTCGGTTAATCAATTAGATGCAATCGATTTAAAATGTTTTTAATTCAAACATCCAGAACTGTCCTTTCGGAATTATATCTTTAAAAGGAGGGTTTTTTTGGTAAAAAAAATCTGTCATGACTGTGGCTGATATGCCAAAACAGTTTTTACAAAGAATATTAAACCGTATTGACAACTGAATGAGAAAAAGGTAAAATGTACTTTGAGTGTGTGTTAAAAACACTCCAGACTCATCAAGTTGACAAATCTGGGGGGCAAGTCTGGTCCGATCGGCGAAATCAAAACCCTAGTGATTACCCATATCATGGAAATAATTATCATATGGAGTTCTATAAATAATATCTTTAGACGTCATAGAACTCCATATGATAATTATATCTAGACCAGACTTGCCCCCCCTGTCCTACCGGCGAAATCAGAACCCTCGTGATTACCCATATCATGGATATAATTATCATATGGAGTTCTATGACATCTAAAGATATTATAGAACTCCATATAATAATTATATCCATTATATGGGTAATCATGATGGTTTTGATTTCGCCGGTTGGATCAGACTTGCTCCCCAGAACCAGGGTTTACTGAAAGCTTCTAATTATTATTTTTACTCTCCACACTATGGAATAGGGGAGAGTCATGATTTCGCAAAATTTAAGCGTATTTTTTTTACATCAATTTCTCAATGGGTATCATGTAGAGAATGCACACTATGAGTTTCGTCGTGATGTGTTTGTGTGTATGGCGTATACGCCGTACGCCGTACGCCGTACGCCGTAGCATTTATCTTTTTTGTGTCCTCTCTACAGCCCAAACTATAAGTCTGATCGACTTCATATTGACATCATATGTGTAAAGTGCAAAGACCTAGAGCTGATTAGTTTTCCATAGACAACTTTTGATTTCTTCTCTATGAATTCATCATTTACGTTGTTTTTTTTTTGTGTCCTCTCTGCAGCCCAAACTATAAGTCCGATTGACTTCATATTGATATCACATGTGTTAAGTCCATAAACTTAGAGCTGATTAGTTTTCCATAGACAACGGTTCATTTTTTCCCAATGTTTCTTTATGATTTCATCTATTTAAACTGAAAAAATGCTCTCACGACCTGGAAATTAGAGATATTTTAATTTGGTTTCAACTATTTATACAACACCAAGAATCTTCATAAAATTGTATTCAAAGTTGGTCAATGTTAAAAGAAAAATATTCAACGGTTTCAAAAATTATATTTTATTTAATGGATATTTGTATGAAACTTATATGTAACAAGAGAATTTTTTTATATTTGGCAATGTTCAGTTCATTGATTTCATATTGATATAAGAATATTAATAGCTTGAACTTAGAACTGATTAGCTTTTCATAGATATCATAAAATTTCTTCATATGATATCACGTGTCAACATTGTCAAAATGCTCTAACGCTCTTTGAAACAAAATTTATCTGCTTTTTTTAAAATATTTCATACAACATAAGCAGTCTTCACTATACTGCATTAATAGTTTGTCTATCTTAACATAAAAATATACTATCGGAAGAAAATTTATATTCCTGTTAGTAACATTTAGTATGAATAAAAATGTAATTAGATAAATTTCTATTTATGGAAACGTTCAGTAATTTGATTTCATGTTATAATGTAAAGAACTTGAACATAGAACTGATAAGCTTTCCATAAATCAAAAAAAAATCTTCATATAATATCACGTGTCAAAATTTTGAAAATGCCTTCGCGTTCTTTAAAACAAAATTTATCTGCTTTTTTTAAAATATTTCATACAACATAAGCATTCTTCACTATACTGCATTAATAGTTTGTTTATCTTAACATAAAAATATACTATCGGAAGAAAATTTATATTCCTGATAGTAACATTTAGTATGAATAAAAATGTAATAAGATAAATTTCTATGTATGGAAAAGTTCAGTAATTTGATTTCATGTTATATTGTAAAGAGCTTGAACATAGAACTGATTAGCTTTCCATAAATAACAAAAAAAATCTTCATATGATATCACCTGTCAAAATTTGGAAAATGCTCTCGCGTTCTTTAGAACAAAATTTATCTGCTTTTTTTTAAATATTTCATACAACATAAGCATTCTTCACTATACTGCATTAATAGTTTGTTTATCTTAACATAAAAATATACTATCGGAAGAAAATTTATATTCCTGATAGTAACGTTTAGTATGAATAAAAATGTAATTAGATAAATTTCTATGTATGGAAAAGTTCAGTAATTTGATTTCATGTTATAATGTAAAAAGCTTGAACATAGAACTGATTAGCTTTCCATAAACAACAAAAAAAATCTTCATATGATATCACCTGTCAAAATTTGGAAAATGCTCTCGCGTTCTTTAGAACAAAATTTATCTGCTTTTTTTAAAATATTTCATACAACATAAGCATTGTTCCCTATACTGCATTAATAGTTTGTCTATCTTAACATAAAAATATACTATCGGAAGAAAATTTATATTCCTGATAGTAACATTTAGTATGAATAAAAATGTAATTAGATAAATTTCTATGTATGGAAACGTTCAGTAATTTGATTTCATGTTATTATGTAAAGAGCTTGAACATAGAACTGATTAGCTTTCCATAAATAACAAAAAAATTCTTCATATAATATCACATGTCAAAATTTTGAAAATGCTCTCGCGTTCTTTAAAACAAAATTTATCTGCTTTTTTTAAAATATTTCATACAACATAAGCATTCTTCACTATACTGCATTAATAGTTTGTTTATCTTAACATAAAAATATACTATCGGAAGAAAATTTATATTCCTGATAGTAACATTTAGTATGAATAAAAATGTAATTAGATAAATTTCTATGTATGGAAATGTTCAGTAATTTGATTTCATGTTATAATGTAAAGAGCTTGAACATAGAACTGATTAGTTTTCCATAAATAACAAAAAAAATCTTCATATGATATCACCTATCAAAATTTGGAAAATGCTCTCGCGTTCTTTAGAACAAAATTTATCTGCTTTTTTTAAAATATTTCATACAACATAAGCATTCTTCACTATACTGCATTAATAGTTTGTCTATCTTAACATAAAAATATACTATCGGAAGAAAATTTATATTCCTGAAAGTAACATTTAGTATGAATAAAAATGTAATTAGATAAATTTCTATGTATGGAAACGTTCAGTAATTTGATATCATGTTATAATTTAAAGAGCTTGAACATAGAACTGATTAGCTTTCCATAAATAACAAAAAAAATCTTCATATGATATCACCTGTCAAAATTTGGAAAATGCTCTCGCGTTCTTTAGAACAAAATTTATCTGCTTTTTTTAAAATATTTCATACAACATAAGCATTCTTCACTATACTGCATTAATAGTTTGTTTATCTTAACATAAAAATATACTATCGGAAGAAAATTTACATTCCTGATAGTAACATTTAGTATGAATAAAAATGTAATTAGATAAATTTCTATGTATGGAAAAGTTCAGTAATTTGATTTCATGTTATAATGTAAAGAGCTTGAACATAGAACTGATTAGCTTTCCATAAATAACAAAAAAAATCTTCATATGATATCACCTGTCAAAATTTGGAAAATGCTCTCGCGTTCTTTAGAACAAAATTTATCTGCTTTTTTTAAAATATTTCATACAACATAAGCATTCTTCACTATACTGCATTAATAGTTTGTTTATCTTAACATAAAAATATACTATCGGAAGAAAATTTACATTCCTGATAGTAACATTTAGTATGAATAAAAATGTAATTAGATAAATTTCTATGTATGGAAAAGTTCAGTAATTTGATTTCATGTTATAATGTAAAGAGCTTGAACATAGAACTGATTAGCTTTCCATAAATAACAAAAAAAATCTTCATATGATATCACCTGTCAAAATTTGGAAAATGCTCTCGCGTTCTTTAGAACAAAATTTATCTGCTTTTTTTAAAATATTTCATACAACATAAGCATTCTTCACTATACTGCATTAATAGTTTGTTTATCTTAACATAAAAATATACTATCGGAAGAAAATTTATATTCCTGATAGTAACATTTAGTATGAATAAAAATGTAATTAGATAAATTTCTATGTATGGAAACGTTCAGTAATTTGATTTCATGTTATAATGTAAAGAACTTGAACATAGAACTGATTAGCTTTCCATAAATCAAAAAAAAATCTTCATATAATATCACGTGTCAAAATTTTGAAAATGCCTTCGCGTTCTTTAAAACAAAATTTATCTGCTTTTTTTAAAATATTTCATACAACATAAGCATTCTTCACTATACTGCATTAATAGTTTGTTTATCTTAACATAAAAATATACTATCGGAAGAAAATTTATATTCCTGATAGTAACATTTAGTATGAATAAAAATGTAATAAGATAAATTTCTATGTATGGAAAAGTTCAGTAATTTGATTTCATGTTATAATGTAAAGAGCTTGAACATAGAACTGATTAGCTTTCCATAAATAACAAAAAAAATCTTCATATGATATCACCTGTCAAAATTTGGAAAATGCTCTCGCGTTCTTTAGAACAAAATTTATCTGCTTTTTTTTAAATATTTCATACAACATAAGCATTCTTCCCTATACTGCATTAATAGTTTGTTTATCTTAACATAAAAATATACTATCGGAAGAAAATTTATATTCCTGATAGTAACATTTAGTATGAATAAAAATGTAATTAGATAAATTTCTATGTATGGAAACGTTCAGTAATTTGATTTCATGTTATAATGTAAAGAACTTGAACATAGAACTGATTAGCTTTCCATAAATCAAAAAAAAATCTTCATATAATATCACGTGTCAAAATTTTGAAAATGCCTTCGCGTTCTTTAAAACAAAATTTATCTGCTTTTTTTAAAATATTTCATACAACATAAGCATTCTTCACTATACTGCATTAATAGTTTGTTTATCTTAACATAAAAATATACTATCGGAAGAAAATTTATATTCCTGATAGTAACGTTTAGTATGAATAAAAATGTAATTAGATAAATTTCTATGTATGGAAAAGTTCAGTAATTTGATTTCATGTTATAATGTAAAAAGCTTGAACATAGAACTGATTAGCTTTCCATAAACAACAAAAAAAATCTTCATATGATATCACCTGTCAAAATTTGGAAAATGCTCTCGCGTTCTTTAGAACAAAATTTATCTGCTTTTTTTTAAATATTTCATACAACATAAGCATTCTTCCCTATACTGCATTAATAGTTTGTCTATCTTAACATAAAAATATACTATCGGAAGAATATTTATATTCCTGATAGTAACATTTAGTATGAATAAAAATGTAATTAGATAAATTTCTATGTATGGAAACGTTCAGTAATTTGATTTCATGTTATAATGTAAAGAGCTTGAACATAGAACTGATTAGCTTTCCATAAATAACAAAAAAAATCTTCATATGATATCACCTGTCAAAATTTGGAAAATGCTCTCGCGTTCTTTAGAACAAAATTTATCTGCTTTTTTTTAAATATTTCATACAACATAAGCATTCTTCCCTATACTGCATTAATAGTTTGTCTATCTTAACATAAAAATATACTATCGGAAGAAAATTTATATTCCTGATAGTAACATTTAGTATGAATAAAAATGTAATTAGATAAATTTCTATGTATGGAAAAGTTCAGTAATTTGATTTCATGTTATAATGTAATGAGCTTGAACATAGAACTGATTAGCTTTCCATAAATAACAAAAAAAATCTTCATATGATATCACCTGTCAAAATTTGGAAAATGCTCTCGCGTTCTTTAGAACAAAATTTATCTGCTTTTTTTAAAATATTTCATACAACATAAGCATTCTTCCCTATACTGCATTAATAGTTTGTCTATCTTAACATAAAAATATACTAACGGAAGAAAATTTATATTCCTGATAGTAACATTTAGTATGAATAAAAATGTAATTAGATAAATTTCTATGTATGGAAACGTTCAGTTATTTGATTTCATGTTATAATGTAAAGAGCTTGAACATAGAACTGATTAGCTTTCCATAAATAACAAAAAAAATCTTCATATGATATCACCTGTCAAAATTTGGAAAATGCTCTCGCGTTCTTTAGAACAAAATTTATCTGCTTTTTTTAAAATATTTCATACAACATAAGCATTCTTCCCTATACTGCATTAATAGTTTGTCTATCTTAACATAAAAATATACTATCGGAAGAAAATTTATATTCCTGATAGTAACATTTAGTATGAATAAAAATGTAATTAGAAAAATTTCTATGTATGGAAACGTTCAGTAATTTGATTTCATGTTATAATGTAAAGAGCTTGAACATAGAACTGATTAGCTTTCCATAAATAACAAAAAAATCTTCATATGATATCACGTGTCAAAATTTTGAAAATGCTCTCGCGTTCTTTAAATCAAAATTTATCTGCTTTTTTAAAAATATTTCATACAACATAAGCATTCTTCACTATACTGCATTAATAGTTTGTCTATCTTAACATAAAAATATACTATCGGAAGAAAATTTATATTCCTGATAGTAACATTTAGTATGAATAAAAATGTAATTAGATAAATTTCTATGTATGGAAACGTTCAGTAATTTGATTTCATGTTATAATGTAAAGAGCTTGAACATAGAACTGATTAGCTTTCCATAAATAACAAAAAAATCTTCATATGATATCACGTGTCAAAATTTTGAAAATGCTCTCGCGTTCTTTAAATCAAAATTTATCTGCTTTTTTTAAAATATTTCATACAACATAAGCATTCTTCACTATACTGCATTAATAGTTTGTTTATCTTAACATAAAAATATACTATCGGAAGAAAATTTATATTCCTGGTAGTAACATTTAGTATGAATAAAAATGTAATTAGATAAATTTCTATGTATGGAAAAGTTCAGTAATTTGATTTCATGTTATAATGTAAAGAGCTTGAACATAGAACTGATTAGCTTTCCATAAATAACAAAAAAATTCTTCATATGATATCACCTGTCAAAATTTGGAAAATGCTCTCGCGTTCTTTAGAACAAAATTTATCTGCTTTTTTTAAAATATTTCATACAACATAAGCATTCTTCACTATACTGCATTAATAGTTTGTTTATCTTAACATAAAAATATACTATCGGAAGAAAATTTATATTCCTGGTAGTAACATTTAGTATGAATAAAAATGTAATTAGATAAATTTCTATGTATGGAAAAGTTCAGTAATTTGATTTCATGTTATAATGTAAAGAGCTTGAACATAGAACTGATTAGCTTTCCATAAATAACAAAAAAAATCTTCATATGATATCACCTGTCAAAATTTGGAAAATGCTCTCGCGTTCTTTAGAACAAAATTTATCTGCTTTTTTTAAAATATTTCATACAACATAAGCATTCTTCCCTAAACTGCATTAATAGTTTGTCTATCTTAACATAAAAATATACTATCGGAAGAAAATTTATATTCCTGATAGTAACATTTAGTATGAATAAAAATGTAATTAGATAAATTTCTATGTATGGAAACGTTCAGTAATTTGATTTCATGTTATAATGTAAAGAGCTTGAACATATTACTGATTAGCTTTCCATAAATAACAAAAAAATCTTCATATGATATCACGTGTCAAAATTTTGAAAATGCTCTCGCGTTCTTTAAATCAAAATTTATCTGCTTTTTTAAAAATATTTCATACAACATAAGCATTCTTCACTATACTGCATTAATAGTTTGTCTATCTTAACATAAAAATATACTATCGGAAGAAAATTTATATTCCTGATAGTAACATTTAGTATGAATAAAAATGTAATTAGATAAATTTCTATGTATGGAAACGTTCAGTAATTTGATTTCATGTTATAATGTAAAGAGCTTGAACATAGAACTGATTAGCTTTCCATAAATAACAAAAAAATCTTCATATGATATCACGTGTCAAAATTTTGAAAATGCTCTCGCGTTCTTTAAATCAAAGTTTATCTGCTTTTTTAAAAATATTTCATACAACATAAGCATTCTTCACTATACTGCATTAATAGTTTGTCTATCTTAACATAAAAATATACTATCGGAAGAAAATTTATATTCCTGATAGTAACATTTAGTATGAATAAAAATGTAATAAGATAAATTTCTATGTATGGAAAAGTTCAGTAATTTGATTTCATGTTATAATGTAAAGAGCTTGAACATAGAACTGATTAGCTTTCCATAAATAACAAAAAAATTCTTCATATGATATCACCTGTCAAAATTTGGAAAATGCTCTCGCGTTCTTTAGAACAAAATTTATCTGCTTTTTTTAAAATATTTCATACAACATAAGCATTCTTCACTATACTGCATTAATAGTTTGTTTATCTTAACATAAAAATATACTATCGGAAGAAAATTTATATTCCTGGTAGTAACATTTAGTATGAATAAAAATGTAATTAGATAAATTTCTATGTATGGAAAAGTTCAGTAATTTGATTTCATGTTATAATGTAAAGAGCTTGAACATAGAACTGATTAGCTTTCCATAAATAACAAAAAAAATCTTCATATGATATCACCTGTCAAAATTTGGAAAATGCTCTCGCGTTCTTTAGAATAAAATTTATCTGCTTTTTTTAAAATATTTCATACAACATAAGCATTCTTCCCTATACTGCATTAATAGTTTGTCTATCTTAACATAAAAATATACTATCGGAAGAAAATTTATATTCCTGATAGTAACATTTAGTATGAATAAAAATGTAATTAGATAAATTTCTATGTATGGAAACGTTCAGTAATTTGATTTCATGTTATAATGTAAAGAGCTTGAACATAGAACTGATTAGCTTTCCATAAATAACAAAAAAATCTTCATATGATATCACGTGTCAAAATTTTGAAAATGCTCTCGCGTTCTTTAAATCAAAATTTATCTGCTTTTTTAAAAATATTTCATACAACATAAGCATTCTTCACTATACTGCATTAATAGTTTGTTTATCTTAACATAAAAATATACTATCGGAAGAAAATTTATATTCCTGATATGAATAAAAATGTAATTAGATAAATTTCTATGTATGGAAACTTTCAGTAATTTGATTTCATGTTATAATGTAAAGAGCTTGAACATAGAACTGATTAGCTTTCCATAAATAACAAAAAAAATCTTCATATGATATCACCTGTCAAAATTTGGAAAATGCTCTCGCGTTCTTTAGAACAAAATTTATCTGCTTTTTTTTAAATATTTCATACAACATAAGCATTCTTCACTATACTGCATTAATAGTTTGTTTATCTTAACATAAAAATATACTATCGGAAGAAAATTTATATTCCTGATAGTAACATTTAGTATGAATAAAAATGTAATTAGATAAATTTCTATGTATGGAAACGTTCAGTAATTTGATTTCATGTTATAATGTAAAGAGCTTGAACATAGAACTGATTATCCTCCATAAATAACAAAAAAATCTTCATATGATATCACGTGTCAAAATTTTGAAAATGCTCTCGCGTTCTTTAAATCAAAATTTATCTGCTTTTTTAAAAATATTTCATACAACATAAGCATTCTTCACTATACTGCATTAATAGTTTGTCTATCTTAACATAAAAATATACTATCGGAAGAAAATTTATATTCCTGATAGTAACATTTAGTATGAATAAAAATGTAATCAGATAAATTTCTATGTATGGAAACTTTCAGTAATTTGATTTCATGTTATAATGTAAAGAGCTTGAACATAGAACTGATTAGCTTTCCATAAATAACAAAAAAAATCTTCATATGATATCACCTGTCAAAATTTGGAAAATGCTCTCGCGTTCTTTAGAACAAAATTTATCTGCTTTTTTTAAAATATTTCATACAACATAAGCATTCTTCCCTATACTGCATTAATAGTTTGTCTATCTTAACATAAAAATATACTAACGGAAGAAAATTTATATTCCTGATAGGAACATTTAGTATGAATAAAAATGTAATTAGATAAATTTCTATGTATGGAAACGTTCAGTTATTTGATTTCATGTTATAATGTAAAGAGCTTGAACATAGAACTGATTAGCTTTCCATAAATAACAAAAAAAATCTTCATATGATATCACCTGTCAAAATTTGGAAAATGCTCTCGCGTTCTTTAGAACAAAATTTATCTGCTTTTTTTAAAATATTTCATACAACATAAGCATTCTTCCCTATACTGCATTAATAGTTTGTCTATCTTAACATAAAAATATACTATCGGAAGAAAATTTATATTCCTGATAGTAACATTTAGTATGAATAAAAATGTAATTAGATAAATTTCTATGTATGGAAACGTTCAGTAATTTGATTTCATGTTATAATGTAAAGAGCTTGAACATAGAACTGATTAGCTTTCCATAAATAACAAAAAAATCTTCATATGATATCACGTGTCAAAATTTTGAAAATGCTCTCGCGTTCTTTAAATCAAAATTTATCTGCTTTTTTAAAAATATTTCATACAACATAAGCATTCTTCACTATACTGCATTAATAGTTTGTCTATCTTAACATAAAAATATACTATCGGAAGAAAATTTATATTCCTGATAGTAACATTTAGTATGAATAAAAATGTAATTAGATAAATTTCTATGTATGGAAACGTTCAGTAATTTGATTTCATGTTATAATGTAAAGAGCTTGAACATAGAACTGATTAGCTTTCCATAAATAACAAAAAAATCTTCATATGATATCACGTGTCAAAATTTTGAAAATGCTCTCGCGTTCTTTAAATCAAAGTTTATCTGCTTTTTTAAAAATATTTCATACAACATAAGCATTCTTCACTATACTGCATTAATAGTTTGTCTATCTTAACATAAAAATATACTATCGGAAGAAAATTTATATTCCTGATAGTAACATTTAGTATGAATAAAAATGTAATAAGATAAATTTCTATGTATGGAAAAGTTCAGTAATTTGATTTCATGTTATAATGTAAAGAGCTTGAACATAGAACTGATTAGCTTTCCATAAATAACAAAAAAATTCTTCATATGATATCACCTGTCAAAATTTGGAAAATGCTCTCGCGTTCTTTAGAACAAAATTTATCTGCTTTTTTTAAAATATTTCATACAACATAAGCATTCTTCACTATACTGCATTAATAGTTTGTTTATCTTAACATAAAAATATACTATCGGAAGAAAATTTATATTCCTGGTAGTAACATTTAGTATGAATAAAAATGTAATTAGATAAATTTCTATGTATGGAAAAGTTCAGTAATTTGATTTCATGTTATAATGTAAAGAGCTTGAACATAGAACTGATTAGCTTTCCATAAATAACAAAAAAAATCTTCATATGATATCACCTGTCAAAATTTGGAAAATGCTCTCGCGTTCTTTAGAACAAAATTTATCTGCTTTTTTTAAAATATTTCATACAACATAAGCATTCTTCCCTATACTGCATTAATAGTTTGTCTATCTTAACATAAAAATATACTATCGGAAGAAAATTTATATTCCTGATAGTAACATTTAGTATGAATAAAAATGTAATTAGATAAATTTCTATGTATGGAAACGTTCAGTAATTTGATTTCATGTTATAATGTAAAGAGCTTGAACATAGAACTGATTAGCTTTCCATAAATAACAAAAAAATCTTCATATGATATCACGTGTCAAAATTTTGAAAATGCTCTCGCGTTCTTTAAATCAAAATTTATCTGCTTTTTTAAAAATATTTCATACAACATAAGCATTCTTCACTATACTGCATTAATAGTTTGTTTATCTTAACATAAAAATATACTATCGGAAGAAAATTTATATTCCTGATAGTAACATTTAGTATGAATAAAAATGTAATTAGATAAATTTCTATGTATGGAAACTTTCAGTAATTTGATTTCATGTTATAATGTAAAGAGCTTGAACATAGAACTGATTAGCTTTCCATAAATAACAAAAAAAAACCTTCATATGATATCACCTGTCAAAATTTGGAAAATGCTCTCGCGTTCTTTAGAACAAAATTTATCTGCTTTTTTTTAAATATTTCATACAACATAAGCATTCTTCACTATACTGCATTAATAGTTTGTTTATCTTAACATAAAAATATACTATCGGAAGAAAATTTATATTCCTGATAGTAACATTTAGTATGAATAAAAATGTAATTAGATAAATTTCTATGTATGGAAACGTTCAGTAATTTGATTTCATGTTATAATGTAAAGAGCTTGAACATAGAACTGATTAGCTTTCCATAAATAACAAAAAAATCTTCATATGATATCACGTGTCAAAATTTTGAAAATGCTCTCGCGTTCTTTAAATCAAAATTTATCTGCTTTTTTAAAAATATTTCATACAACATAAGCATTCTTCACTATACTGCATTAATAGTTTGTCTATCTTAACATAAAAATATACTATCGGAAGAAAATTTATATTCCATTTAGTATGAATAAAAATGTAATCAGATAAATTTCTATGTATGGAAACTTTCAGTAATTTGATTTCATGTTATAATGTAAAGAGCTTGAACATAGAACTGATTAGCTTTCCATAAATAACAAAAAAAATCTTCATATGATATCACCTGTCAAAATTTGGAAAATGCTCTCGCGTTCTTTAGAACAAAATTTATCTGCTTTTTTTAAAATATTTCATACAACATAAGCATTCTTCCCTATACTGCATTAATAGTTTGTCTATCTTAACATAAAAATATACTAACGGAAGAAAATTTATATTCCTGATAGGAACATTTAGTATGAATAAAAATGTAATTAGATAAATTTCTATGTATGGAAACGTTCAGTTATTTGATTTCATGTTATAATGTAAAGAGCTTGAACATAGAACTGATTAGCTTTCCATAAATAACAAAAAAAATCTTCATATGATATCACCTGTCAAAATTTGGAAAATGCTCTCGCGTTCTTTAGAACAAAATTTATCTGCTTTTTTTAAAATATTTCATACAACATAAGCATTCTTCCCTATACTGCATTAATAGTTTGTCTATCTTAACATAAAAATATACTATCGGAAGAAAATTTATATTCCTGATAGTAACATTTAGTATGAATAAAAATGTAATTAGATAAATTTCTATGTATGGAAACGTTCAGTAATTTGATTTCATGTTATAATGTAAAGAGCTTGAACATAGAACTGATTAGCTTTCCATAAATAACAAAAAAATCTTCATATGATATCACGTGTCAAAATTTTGAAAATGCTCTCGCGTTCTTTAAATCAAAATTTATCTGCTTTTTTAAAAATATTTCATACAACATAAGCATTCTTCACTATACTGCATTAATAGTTTGTCTATCTTAACATAAAAATATACTATCGGAAGAAAATTTATATTCCTGATAGTAACATTTAGTATGAATAAAAATGTAATTAGATAAATTTCTATGTATGGAAACGTTCAGTAATTTGATTTCATGTTATAATGTAAAGAGCTTGAACATAGAACTGATTAGCTTTCCATAAATAACAAAAAAATCTTCATATGATATCACGTGTCAAAATTTTGAAAATGCTCTCGCGTTCTTTAAATCAAAGTTTATCTGCTTTTTTAAAAATATTTCATACAACATAAGCATTCTTCACTATACTGCATTAATAGTTTGTCTATCTTAACATAAAAATATACTATCGGAAGAAAATTTATATTCCTGATAGTAACATTTAGTATGAATAAAAATGTAATAAGATAAATTTCTATGTATGGAAAAGTTCAGTAATTTGATTTCATGTTATAATGTAAAGAGCTTGAACATAGAACTGATTAGCTTTCCATAAATAACAAAAAAATTCTTCATATGATATCACCTGTCAAAATTTGGAAAATGCTCTCGCGTTCTTTAGAACAAAATTTATCTGCTTTTTTTAAAATATTTCATACAACATAAGCATTCTTCACTATACTGCATTAATAGTTTGTTTATCTTAACATAAAAATATACTATCGGAAGAAAATTTATATTCCTGGTAGTAACATTTAGTATGAATAAAAATGTAATTAGATAAATTTCTATGTATGGAAAAGTTCAGTAATTTGATTTCATGTTATAATGTAAAGAGCTTGAACATAGAACTGATTAGCTTTCCATAAATAACAAAAAAAATCTTCATATGATATCACCTGTCAAAATTTGGAAAATGCTCTCGCGTTCTTTAGAATAAAATTTATCTGCTTTTTTTAAAATATTTCATACAACATAAGCATTCTTCCCTATACTGCATTAATAGTTTGTCTATCTTAACATAAAAATATACTATCGGAAGAAAATTTATATTCCTGATAGTAACATTTAGTATGAATAAAAATGTAATTAGATAAATTTCTATGTATGGAAACGTTCAGTAATTTGATTTCATGTTATAATGTAAAGAGCTTGAACATAGAACTGATTAGCTTTCCATAAATAACAAAAAAATCTTCATATGATATCACGTGTCAAAATTTTGAAAATGCTCTCGCGTTCTTTAAATCAAAATTTATCTGCTTTTTTAAAAATATTTCATACAACATAAGCATTCTTCACTATACTGCATTAATAGTTTGTTTATCTTAACATAAAAATATACTATCGGAAGAAAATTTATATTCCTGATAGTAACATTTAGTATGAATAAAAATGTAATTAGATAAATTTCTATGTATGGAAACTTTCAGTAATTTGATTTCATGTTATAATGTAAAGAGCTTGAACATAGAACTGATTAGCTTTCCATAAATAACAAAAAAAATCTTCATATGATATCACCTGTCAAAATTTGGAAAATGCTCTCGCGTTCTTTAGAACAAAATTTATCTGCTTTTTTTTAAATATTTCATACAACATAAGCATTCTTCACTATACTGCATTAATAGTTTGTTTATCTTAACATAAAAATATACTATCGGAAGAAAATTTATATTCCTGATAGTAACATTTAGTATGAATAAAAATGTAATTAGATAAATTTCTATGTATGGAAACGTTCAGTAATTTGATTTCATGTTATAATGTAAAGAGCTTGAACATAGAACTGATTAGCTTTCCATAAATAACAAAAAAAATCTTCATATGATATCACCTGTCAAAATTTGGAAAATGCTCTCGCGTTCTTTAGAACAAAATTTATCTGCTTTTTTTTAAATATTTCATACAACATAAGCATTCTTCACTATACTGCATTAATAGTTTGTCTATCTTAACATAAAAATATACTATCGGAAGAAAATTTATATTCCTGATAGTAACATTTAGTATGAATAAAAATGTAATTAGATAAATTTCTATGTATGGAAACGTTCAGTAATTTGATTTCATGTTATAATGTAAAGAGCTTGAACATAGAACTGATTAGCTTTCCATAAATAACAAAAAAAATCTTCATATGATATCACCTGTCAAAATTTGGAAAATGCTCTCGCGTTCTTTAGAACAAAATTTATCTGCTTTTTTTTAAATATTTCATACAACATAAGCATTCTTCACTATACTGCATTAATAGTTTGTCTATCTTAACATAAAAATTTACTATCGGAAGAAAATTTATATTCCTGATAGTAACATTTAGTATGAATAAAAATGTAATTAGATAAATTTCTATGTATGGAAACGTTCAGTAATTTGATTTCATGTTATAATGTAAAGAGCTTGAACATAGAACTGATTAGCTTTCCATAAATAACAAAAAAAATCTTCATATGATATCACCTGTCAAAATTTGGAAAATGCTCTCGCGTTCTTTAGAACAAAATTTATCTGCTTTTTTTAAAATATTTCATACAACATAAGCATTCTTCCCTATACTGCATTAATAGTTTGTCTATCTTAACATAAAAATATACTAACGGAAGAAAATTTATATTCCTGATAGTAACATTTAGTATGAATAAAAATGTAATTAGATAAATTTCTATGTATGGAAACGTTCAGTTATTTGATTTCATGTTATAATGTAAAGAGCTTGAACATAGAACTGATTAGCTTTCCATAAATAACAAAAAAAATCTTCATATGATATCACCTGTCAAAATTTGGAAAATGCTCTCGCGTTCTTTAGAACAAAATTTATCTGCTTTTTTTAAAATATTTCATACAACATAAGCATTCTTCCCTATACTGCATTAATAGTTTGTCTATCTTAACATAAAAATATACTATCGGAAGAAAATTTATATTCCTGATAGTAACATTTAGTATGAATAAAAATGTAATTAGATAAATTTCTATGTATGGAAACGTTCAGTAATTTGATTTCATGTTATAATGTAAAGAGCTTGAACATAGAACTGATTAGCTTTCCATAAATAACAAAAAAATCTTCATATGATATCACGTGTCAAAATTTTGAAAATGCTCTCGCGTTCTTTAAATCAAAATTTATCTGCTTTTTTAAAAATATTTCATACAACATAAGCATTCTTCACTATACTGCATTAATAGTTTGTCTATCTTAACATAAAAATATACTATCGGAAGAAAATTTATATTCCTGATAGTAACATTTAGTATGAATAAAAATGTAATTAGATAAATTTCTATGTATGGAAACGTTCAGTAATTTGATTTCATGTTATAATGTAAAGAGCTTGAACATAGAACTGATTAGCTTTCCATAAATAACAAAAAAAATCTTCATATGATATCACCTGTCAAAATTTGGAAAATGCTCTCGCGTTCTTTAGAACAAAATTTATCTGCTTTTTTTTAATATTTCATACAACATAAGCATTCTTCACTATACTGCATAAATAGTTTGTTTATCTTAACATAAAAATATACTATCGGAAGAAAATTTATATTCCTGATAGTAACGTTTAGTATGAATAAAAATGTAATTAGATAAATTTCTATGTATGGAAAAGTTCAGTAATTTGATTTCATGTTATAATGTAAAAAGCTTGAACATAGAACTGATTAGCTTTCCATAAACAACAAAAAAAATCTTCATATGATATCACCTGTCAAAATTTGGAAAATGCTCTCGCGTTCTTTAGAACAAAATTTATCTGCTTTTTTTAAAATATTTCATACAACATAAGCATTCTTCACTATACTGCATTAATAGTTTGTTTATCTTAACATAAAAATATACTATCGGAAGAAAATTTATATTCCTGATAGTAACATTTAGTATGAATAAAAATGTAATTAGATAAATTTCTATGTATGGAAACGTTCAGTAATTTGATTTCATGTTATAATGTAAAGAGCTTGAACATAGAACTGATTAGCTTTCCATAAATAACAAAAAAATCTTCATATGATATCACGTGTCAAAATTTTGAAAATGCTCTCGCGTTCTTTAAATCAAAATTTATCTGCTTTTTTAAAAATATTTCATACAACATAAGCATTTTTCACTATACTGCATTAATAGTTTGTCTATCTTAACATAAAAATATACTATCGGAAGAAAATTTATATTCCTGATAGTAACATTTAGTATGAATAAAAATGTAATTAGATAAATTTCTATGTATGGAAACGTTCAGTAATTTGATTTCATGTTATAATGTAAAGAGCTTGAACATAGAACTGATTAGCTTTCCATAAATAACAAAAAAAATCTTCATATGATATCACCTGTCAAAATTTGGAAAATGCTCTCGCGTTCTTTAGAACAAAATTTATCTGCTTTTTTTTAATATTTCATACAACATAAGCATTCTTCACTATACTGCATTAATAGTTTGTTTATCTTAACATAAAAATATACTATCGGAAGAAAATTTATATTCCTGATAGTAACATTTAGTATGAATAAAAATGTAATTAGATAAATTTCTATGTATGGAAACGTTCAGTAATTTGATTTCATGTTATAATGTAAAGAGCTTGAACATAGAACTGATTAGCTTTCCATAAATAACAAAAAAAATCTTCATATGATATCACCTGTCAAAATTTGGAAAATGCTCTCGCGTTCTTTAGAACAAAATTTATCTGCTTTTTTTTAAATATTTCATACAACATAAGCATTCTTCACTATACTGCATTAATAGTTTGTCTATCTTAACATAAAAATATACTATCGGAAGAAAATTTATATTCCTGATAGTAACATTTAGTATGAATAAAAATGTAATTAGATAAATTTCTATGTATGGAAACGTTCAGTAATTTGATTTCATGTTATAATGTAAAGAGCTTGAACATAGAACTGATTAGCTTTCCATAAATAACAAAAAAAATCTTCATATGATATCACCTGTCAAAATTTGGAAAATGCTCTCGCGTTCTTTAGAACAAAATTTATCTGCTTTTTTTTAAATATTTCATACAACATAAGCATTCTTCACTATACTGCATTAATAGTTTGTCTATCTTAACATAAAAATTTACTATCGGAAGAAAATTTATATTCCTGATAGTAACATTTAGTATGAATAAAAATGTAATTAGATAAATTTCTATGTATGGAAACGTTCAGTAATTTGATTTCATGTTATAATGTAAAGAGCTTGAACATAGAACTGATTAGCTTTCCATAAATAACAAAAAAAATCTTCATATGATATCACCTGTCAAAATTTGGAAAATGCTCTCGTGTTCTTTAGAACAAAATTTATCTGCTTTTTTTTAAATATTTCATACAACATAAGCATTCTTCACTATACTGCATTAATAGTTTGTTTATCTTAACATAAAAATATACTATCGGAAGAAAATTTATATTCCTGATAGTAACGTTTAGTATGAATAAAAATGTAATTAGATAAATTTCTATGTATGGAAAAGTGCAGTAATTTGATTTCATGTTATAATGTAAAGAGCTTGAACATAGAACTGATTAGCTTTCCATAAACAACAAAAAAAATCTTCATATGATATCACCTGTCAAAATTTGGAAAATGCTCTCGCGTTCTTTAAATCAAAATTTATCTGCTTTTTTTAAAATATTTCATACAACATAAGCATTCTTCACTATACGGCATTAATAGTTTGTCTATCTTAACATGAAAATATACTATCGTTAGAAAATTTATATTCCTGGTAGTAAAATTTAGAATGAATAAAATATTTCATTGTCAATATTTGTGGTGTGGAGAGTTTAGTGTTGGCCACAACCCACTCGTTTTCCAATAAAATGAAACATTATTGTATTTATTTGACTTTATGTACATCAATGTGTACAATTGCGGGTTTATCGGCATACGGCAGTTTCCTAGCATTCTAATTAATAAGTCAAATTACCTACGTTTTTCTCAGCTTGCCTTATCAAATTTTTATTTCAATAAAAAAAAGATCGCCCAGCCGTGACAAGACGCACTCTTTTGCAATTCGGTCGTAAAAGTAAATGTATTATTACGCATGTGTTACTTTCACCCAAACATTTTATTGACCATAATTGGCGAACGACTATTGTGCCGAATATTTTTAGACATCTCGTCTACGGCTAGCTTTATATCAGGGCTGTGATGTCAAATTCGTGAATATATATTATGATTTAGGTCAAGTTGGAATCTATAAAAATCAACTAACCCATTTTTTATTTTCAGAAAATACAGATTCAATACACAAAAACAATAATTAAACTTTTACATGACACAGACCAATTAATTTATTGATTGCATTTTAGATCGGTATAATAATCGATAGTACAAATTATTGCGTTTTGCTCCATCGTTTATGTATCATGTTTGCTTTAAATCAATATCTTTAGGATTACATAAACGAAATAGTGTAAATTAGAAAATTTGTCTTTTTTTTAATCTATCATTTTTAGTTTCAATAATATTTACTTGCGATAATTTTAAATCAATAAAAATAGGCAATAAAATCAACCTATTTTTACTTAAAGTGTTAAAATCGAAATATTTATCAAAAGTGTAGTCTTAATAGATTTTTCAACCCAGCCCTGCTTTGCTTACTTAGAATGTACCTCACTTTAACGGTCTGTTAAATAAATCCAAATAATATATACATATCAAAGCTGTCGTATACAAACAAATGTCTAGAAATGTTTAAATAACACATTTCCAACATTTTTTCCATTCATATTTCATAAATATCTTTATTTGTTACGTATGGTAACTATTTGATTCGCTTATATTCAAATAATTACATTACAACAATTTTGCTATCCCTTATTTATTATATTTTAAGTGTATATTACAATGTACATTATGTGTACATTACAATGTACATTATGTGTACATTACTATGTATTATGTGTACATTACAATGTATTATGTGTACATTACAATGTATTATGTGTACATTACAATGTATTATGTGTACATTACAATGTACATTATGTGTACATTACTATGTATTATGTGTACATTACAATGTATTATGTGTACATTACAATGTATTATGCGTACATTACAATGTATTTATGTGTACATTACAATGTATTATGTGTACATTACAATGTACATTATGTGTACATTACTATGTATTATGTGTACATTACAATGTATTATGTGTACATTACAATGTATTATGCGTACATTACAATGTATTACGTGTACAATGTCGGATTTATTGCCATTAGGCAATTTCTTCCGACCAACCAAATCAACGTGAGGCCATAAATAGTGAAGTGATAGGTACATTAAATTCATAATTATTGTACACAATTTTTCAATTCCATATTTATTGCCTGTATTAGTAGTCCTGATACTGCCTTAAACCATTGATTTGTGATACTAATATCTTAATCCCACGCGTACTTTTAATTTATTCTGATCACAAAAAAATCTTACTCCACGATTCTTGAAAGTATACTTCAAACAGATGTTAAGGGAATGACCGCTGCCAACGTACCTATATTTCAATTTGATATACCATCATTATTTCTAAACAAATCGTTTTGAAAAAAAATAATTTTGTTAGTTTAGGTATTAATAAAGAAAAATATACTTTTACTTTTTTGATAATGTTCTGTATAAATTCTTGTAGAAAAATAATGACATTTCCCGATTTTCAACGTTTATCTTATAGTTTTAATAAAATATATGGCGTAGAGAAATATATTTTTGTTTAAATTAAAGAAAACAAAAATTTCTGGAAAAATATGTCGTGACGTTGCATTAATGCTTCAGGTTTAGTAAAGAAACAAAAAAACATTTATTTTCCATTCAGCACCATTGCGAAATAAATGTTTTTTTTTGTTTATTTACTTACCTTGATGCATTAATGCAACGCCACAACATATTATTCAAGATATTTTGTTCTTCTTTAATTTAAAAATATATATATTGCTCTATACCTTATAGTTTTTTTAGAAATATAAGATAAATGTCAAAAATCGCGGTATGTTTATTATTTTTCTACAGAACATTATTAAAAACGCTACCTAAGGTTTTTTTTCTTTATTAATATCCAAACTAAATCAGTTATTCTTTTTTTTCAAAATGATTCGTTGTGTACCTAGTAATGATGCACATTGGCAATAAAATTGAAAAAATAGGTACATTGGCAGCAGTTGCCCCCTTGATATGTGAATGTTTGTGTTTTAATTGGATATTATAATAACTACTTTGTACAAGCATACATTAAATTTACATATCTAATTTGAAATTCATCGATCTTTCACTCGAGCTCATAAAAAAATATGACCATTTGTTTTCTTCGAAATTAAATCAAGAGATTAATTTATAAACATAAAACTTTCGATACTTACTACATACACTACTTTCGGTAAATTACTAAACAACATTCAAGAACTGTTTAAAAATGTGTCATTTGTTTTGATATCATCAGAGATCACGATTACGAGTTTTTTAAATGAATCGGATAGTCAATAAGGCGACTTGACTATCACAGTTTCAGTCTAAACGGGCCTTCAAAGTTGAATGAATTTGCTCTCAGTCATACGCAGAGCTTACTTTCAGCAAATTAATTTATTTCATAGAGCTAACAAGCTAAAACGCCCTTGACTGAACTTATATGTCACTAAACAGTGCTATAAAAAATATTTTTATTATTAAATTATACCTACTTATTGTTTGTTTTGATATTATAAACCGCTTTTATCTCAAAGAAAATAAGGAGCATATATGTGTGGTAAGATGGATATTATGTCATGTGCAAATTACAGGGGACCAATTTAAAAAATCACACATCTTAAATATTTTCTAACCCTATAAAACGAAGACATAATATCATATTTTGTATACCATAACTTTTAACCTTTGAAACGAAACCGGTGATAAACATATTTATTTATTTATTTACTTACTTTTTAATTTATTTATTTACTTACTTACTTACCTACTTACTTACATACTTACTTACCTACTTTTTTTTTTATTTTATTTATTTATTAACATTAAATAAGGCCAAGCTATTACAAAGCAGCCCCCCTAGACAACATGTCATTAAAACTAAGCGTTATATCGCTAAGCGATAGAAATGTATGAAATTGGTGGCTGTCACGTGATGTCATAGCCACCAATTCCATACATTTACTATCGCTTAGCGATATAACGCTTAGCTTAAATGACATGTTGTATAGGGGGGCTGGTCAGCAATCATAAGTGGCCACATCTTGCATTAAAAGTTGGCGTACAAATTTATAGGAGAATGAAAATACTCGAAATTTTCTATATTATAAAAATGAAATGATTCAATAGAAACTAAGATCACAACAAAGAAAAACAATAAAAGATATTAACAAAAGAAAACAAAAATGAAAACAATGCTATAAAAGTTCTAAGTAAGCACAAATAGATAAAAAAGAGAAACATTATAACTAGAAAAAAAAAAACAAAAAAGCTAGTTTGTTAGGTTAATTTATAAGTGTGCAAAGTTTTCTTCAGAATGTCACCAGACTGACACCAGAAATATCTACGTCTTTATTGACATGTAAAGTATTATAAAATCTACAAATGCTAGTAATGGAATTAAAGAAAAAAACGTGTTAATATTGAAAAAAAAACACGCGTTTAAAATACCCGTGTTAGAGCCAACACCAAGAGAGAATTATTCACCAATGTAAAGCTCCGTAAAGTGTTTTATTTCGGCCATATTCTGAGAGGTGAAAAGATTGCCATCCTTCAGCTCGTCATGAAGGGGAAGATTGAGGGTCGTAGAGGGGTCGGAAGAAGGCAGCTTTCCTGGCTGCGAAACATGCGTGAATGGACCGGCATAAGAACTGTGATGGAACTGTTTCACACTGCACGGGACAGGGAGGCTTTCTCTATGATGGTCGTCAACGTCGGGGAGACCTGATATGACACAAGAAGAAAAAGAAGAATGTTGAAAAACTGTAATCTAAATAGTTCTGGGTTCCTAATACGAGAATTTGTGTGAAGTTTTATTTCAGATAGAAGATCGGTGTCAATTTGATTGTCAACATAATGTATTTAAAGACAAAATTTTTTGTTATTATTAAGTTACTTATTCGTATTCCCGACGAGGATACGGCTACTTATAAAAAGGATTAGTAAAATTATAAATATATTTAACATATGGCAACATTTCATTGAGTGCATATAGTAAATTGTTAAGTTAATTGAGTCCATATAGTACATTGTTATATTAATTGAGTGCATATAGTATATTATCGTTATGTTTATTGGCAGACAACAATAATACAAGTATGAATTATTGAGACAATAAAACATCAGATAAGCGCCGTGGCACAGTTGGTAAGCCGTTCGGGTTCTGTGCGGGCCTCCTGGGTTCGATTCCCAACAGAGGAGAAATTTATTTAAATTAATTTCTCACGCTAGTGTTGCTTCTCTGGGCTGGAGACATTGGTTAGTTGGAAGAAATTGCCATTCGGCAATAAACTCGCCATTTAATTATTTTTATTATTATTATAACCTACGCGAAAGACTAACATTGCAAAACACATTCTCTACACACGTGCATTTTGTAGTAGGTACTATTTACTATTTATTTTACATTTTACCCATCTATTGGAAATCCTTATTTATTTGCTAAGTTTTCACATATTTCCGATTATTTAGTGATTTTGTATGAAGCATAGGATACTTACGCTTCTATCCGCAAATGCATGCATTCTAGTTAAAGGGTGATATTTCTATGATTTTGCAAAATATGTGGACATTGTAGAACAGTTGCGCAGTTATTCGATTAATCATTTTCATATTCTTGTTTAACGAGTTGTGAAGAAAGGACGAAAGTCATATGATTTAACAAAAAAACGAGACATTGAAAAATAATGTTGGAGTTATTCAATACAGTAATTATTTATAAACGTTTTTGCCAATAAGAATAGTAATGATTCTGTACATATTATAAACCAATAACACTACGGAGCCGGACTAGTTTATAAAAGTAAATCAAATGTATAAAGAAAATGAAGTCATAGCTATTGTATGACACATCACTAGCAGAATGGAGTTTATATTAAGGGGGGGACAGCTGCCAACGTACCTATTTTTCAATTTGATATACCATCATTATTTCTTATCAAATCGTTTTGAAAAAAATAATTTAGATAGTTTGGATATTAATAAACAAAAATATACCTTAACTTTTTGATAATGTTCTGCATAAATTCTTGTAGAAAAATAATGGCATACCCCGATTTTCAACGTTTATCATATATTTTTAATAAACTATAAGGCGTAGAGTAATATATATTTTTTTAAATTAAAGAAGACAAAACTATCTAGAAAAATATGATGTGACGTTGCATCAATGCTTCAGGTTTAGTAAATAAACCTAAAAAACATTTATTTTCCATTCAGCGCCATTGCGTAATAAAAGTTTTTTTGGTTTATTTACTTAACCTGATGCGTTAATGCAACGTCATATTATATTTTTCCAGGTATTTTGTTCTTCTTTAAATAATAAAAAAAATATTGCTCTATACCTTATATTTTATTAGAAATTTAAAATAAATGTCTAAAATCGGGGTATGCTTATAATTTTCCTACAAGAATATATACAGATCATAATCAAAAAGTTAAGGTATATTTCTCTTTATTAATATTCAAACTAACTAGGTTATTTTTTTCAAAATGATTCGTTTAGTAATAATGATGGTATATCAAATTGAAAAAATAGGTACGTTGGCAGCAGTCACCCTCTTAAGTATATATTATGTAGGTAGCGTGCATTTTTAGCGATTTCATAATATTGTTATATTTTCTTCATGAATCATGCAATTTTGCAATATCTAGTTTTTAAAATCGTTACATTACGAATTAATTATATCATAATATAAAAAAAACACATTATTCAAATTATATTTATTTATTTATATGTAAATTCCATGATTTTTTAATTGAATAGACTAACCTGCACTTTATTAAAACCCATGACCATGGCCCTACACTTCTACGGTAAAAACATGATTATAATTATTTCATAATCAGATCATGCCAATCCCAAAGCACTCGTTGAAATAGACCTTTTCGATATTATTAACCTTGCTTCTTTATATAAGCAACTTCACATATTTATGCTCACTATCTCACAAATTAACGAATGTAAATAAGCGGTGTCGAGGGATGAAGGTCAAGGTGGAATTCTATATTAGTATGTGTATATACAAATAATTAAGATTAAACAACCCCTGTTTCCCAATTACCCCTCTTCCAAAAACTACCCTCCCCTTTCTTCAATTCCCAAATATTTCTATCTACAAGAATACTACATCTACACGAATACTTTACCATCATATAATTACGTGGCATTTAATTTGGAATTATTAATAAATGATTTTAATTATTAATTTGTTAATCCATATTTGTTTCAACATGTGAAAACTTATGTATAACTGGTGTATGTTGTAATTGTTATTTTCTACTGTATGCATTTGTTTTGTATACATAATATATACATCCATTGGTTTTCCTTAAAATAAATAGATTTAAATAAAATAAGATAAATAATGAAATTAATATTGTACCTATGATACAATATCTCCAAGATACCTGCTAGTTAAATTATTGACCTAGAATTGGAAAAACATATTTTATCAATATTCCACTCCAAGACAAAGGCTCAAGAAGTTTGCCGGCATCTGTAGTAATTATCGCAATATAATGCAATTTTAGTTTTTGAATCGATATTTTTTCTCAGTTCATAAAAATCAAGATCAAGACTGATCTCTCTCATCACTGATTGATATATTATGGAAACCGTTAAAAGCAAAAACTATGAGGTCCAACCAGTGGCGTAGCTGCCTAACACCAGGGTCATACAAAAACAATTTAGATAATAATATATCAAAAACAGAACTGTTAGTGATTTAGCAAATTTCAAATGAAGAAAGAAAAAATTTCGAGAACGGTGACCTCATTCTAATTAATTTTAATTAATTTCATGAATGTTTATAAATAAATTGCATTTCTTTGGTTAAGTTTATGGTTTGTCATCTAATATTTTGTTTTGTAAAGGGCTTTGAGCCTTGAATGTCTCAATAAATAAATATTCACTCTATTATGAGAATATTTATTACGTTTAAATTTGAACTTCTAGGGTATATAATATTATGTATGTTAATATTTTTTCACCTTCTGTGTTCTATATTCTGTGTTATTATTATTTATTTTTTCTTCAAATATTTTTAGAGCTAAAGGCGTTTTCAAAAATGAAAAAAATTAAATGCAGTTAGTATTTTTGGAAAAGGCAACTTTTGACACCTAAGGCATTTTGAAATTCGAAAGTTGAAAAAAACGACACCCTAATGCTCATATTAAAAAAAAAATTAAGGCCTCTTACTTGGTCTTTGTATGAAGTCTGAGGACCCAAAATGTCCAACTACGCCACTTGGTCCAACGGCTTTAATAATACAGAGCAAGTTGGCAAGGTGAACTACTCCTGAGATCAAAACTATGTATTTCAACCAGTTTTTTTCTATGTCTAAACAGATATTGTCAGCGTATTGTGTATTATTAAATTTAATCATCGTACCGAGACTGGTGTGTGGGTATACACATATACCCACACACCAGTCTCGGTACGAATTCTTGAATAAGTAATAGAAAAGAGTGCTTCCACTCTTTTCTATTACTGTTTTCGAGTGTCCCGTAAGAGCCGGGTAATCGAAAATACAACAGGCAACAATAACATCTGACATAGTTCAGCAATGAGGTTCACCACCCATTCTGAATGTAGTGTCTTTTTAGGTGAGACGAGACTGGTGTGTGGGTATACACATATGTGTTGTGTTTCTTTTTATAAGGCAATGCACACCCACACACCTTTCGCTGGTTACCCCACATTGTGGGATATGCCGTGATGGTATGAATGAATGAATAATCATCGTACCGTTATAGTTACGTCACAGCCGTTACACAGCCCAACCCCATAGGATGTATGGCGCTCGGTGAAAATTCGATGCGCAAATTTATTATCTAACAAATTAATGTATCTACATCCTATCTGAGTGCCATCGCTTCATTTCAAATGGGTCGATGGCACTAGGCTAGTAAGTAATCCAATGGACCCCAATTTCATTCACCTATTGCACAAGCAGTTGCTTCTTTTGGAAATTTGTGGCGATCTATTATTTACGTAATGGGCCTGAGCCAAGTTGAAAACGCAATTTTTCTGTATGGGATTTGACGTTTGTTGTTTTCGATTTGACTCAGGGGCAAGGACATAATGATTTTTTACTCTCCACTACCAACTATGGAATAGTGGAGAGTCATGATTTCACAATTTTTAAGCGTATTTTTTTACATCAATTTCTCAATGGGTATCATGTAGAGAGTGTATACTTTGAGTTTCATCGTGATGTTTTTGTGTGTATGCCGTATGCCGTACACAAATTTGAAAATTTGTGTCCTCTGTACAGCCCAAACCAAATGACTGATGAACTTCATATTGATACCATATGTGTGAAGTACATAAACTTAGAGCTGATTAGTTTTCCATAGACAACAGTTAATTATTTCTCTATGATTTCATCTGTTAAAACTTTAAAAATGCTCTCACGACCTGGAAATTTGAGATATTTTCATTTTATTTGAATTATTTATGCAAAAAAAAGAATTTTCACAAAACTGCATTCAGAGTTTGCCAACCTTAAAAGAAAAATATATATCCTTTCAATAATTATGTTTCTATTAATCGATATTTTGTATGAAAAATATATAGGAGAATTTTTATGTTTAGCAATGTTTAGTTACATATTTGATTTCATATTGATATTAGAGTGTAATATTAGCAGGGAAGCTTCATTGTGTAGTGGAGAGTTTAGTGTTGGCCACAACCCACTCATTTTATATATGTATTCAATGTATTGTATTCATTCGTTATACCTATATTGAAATGTCATATTCACATTTTAAAAAGTAGTGTTCAAGTTAAAATAATTTAAAATAGCGGTTAAAAAGTAGCGCTAAATGAAATAATCTTCCTCACGGGGTAAGTAGAGAGAACCAAACACCACATTCATTCGTTCATCGTCTTACGGTGTATTATGAAAACTTTTGTCCTCTGGTAAACTAATATGTATTTAGGTATGTAATAGAACTGTATTTCATAAAGAATGCGTTAAGGGGTTGTCAACCTTTCGAGAAGAAAAAATGTACACTTACTGTGTAGTAGAGAGTTTAGTGTTGACCACAACCCACTCGTTTTATTACATAATTGAATATGAAGGTCATTAACACGTGGAAGACCCTTGACCTTGGTCTAAATCAGGTCATAAAGATTCTTTCAATGTCAAAACGAGTGAGATGGACTCCTGTTCTTTGTTTCATTCTGTTTATGTTATATATTATTTACAAAGCAATTTCTGATATACATACTCGTAATATGACATAAGTTTTACAACAAGGTTTGCAATCTTTGCAAACCTTGTTGTATTTCTAGATATTAAACGTTCCAATTAGATATATATAGTTAATGTTACAAGACTATTATGACTATTACTAGTTGCATGTAACACATGAGATCCAACTGTCGATGGCGATAGTATGCATAATTGAAGAATACGTACCAAACTATAAACACTTAAACACAAATTAATAAATATTTTAAGATATTTTTTCTATATCTAACATGTAGGTTGTATTCATGTCAGGATAGTATAGTATGGAGGTCAGTCTGTTTTTCCTACCCAGAATATGAAAACAACATGATGTATGTTTGTAGATTAAGTAGGTGTCAAACTATTGAGTGAGATATTGTTTAGTGTTTACTGCCTTACAAATTGTATGAAACGATTTCGTCACTAAATTCAATTTTTATAAAAATTGTTAAAAAAATTTGAGATGTGTGTATACAGTGTTAATGTTTTTTATAGCAAATTAAATTATCTATAGTTGGGATGTTTCGGCTTTTTTCGATATTTTTTAAAACTTTGGAAATATAGGCAGTTAAACACATAAATTTATCATAAAAATAATGTTTTTCTTAGTAAAAAATGTTTGGGAAACTCTGGAATCTCTGAGTCCACTACATCATACAAAATGTTCCTTCATATACGCGTCTTGGCTTTATACCTGCCGATAAAATACTGCGACAGTTGGATAAAGTACTGCGGCCCATAGTGGTCATTATAAGGTAGGTACTAATAATAAAAATGTTTCAAACTTTGTTTTCTAATATAGTATTATGTCAAGCAGGATAAGGTTAATTAAGAAATTTTGTCATAGTTATGGCGCCTTACTTTTGTTTGATTCCCAGTAGGTTAATATTTTAAAGAGATCTTAATCATACCCCTGATGTTTCTTATTTAAAAGATCTGACGCACCGCACACGAGTGTTAATCTTCCATTCACATTCGTCGATTGTTCTTTTGCACTATGGTGTCGAGATTGCTAATCTAGAGGGCTCCATGAGCTACTTTTCGTGCTTTTTCGTGTCGGTCACTTTGCTTTCTGTGAAGGGGTCGTTTACAGTATACCCATGTGCAGAACGGGTGGTGGTGGAAGTAGCGAAAGGTTAATTCATGCAATAGTACGTAATTCTACTGTGTCGAAATTTACGTAAGAATTTATTTATTATTAGAGATCGCCAAGCGAAAGACTGAGAGTGATCCGAGCACATACCAATTTTAGGAAAAAGATAGATACCTATACTTTGATTTAAATCTACCAACATAATCAGTTGAAGATCGGTGCTGTGTAGCGTATTACGTATATCAGTACTTTTTTATCAAAACACATTTTTTAGATATTGGGTTTTGATTATTTTACAAAGCCAGCCTAAAATTGCTGAAAATACATAACTAATCCTATTAGTAATCGAACCTGAAACATAAAAGAGGCTTTTTAAGGTCAGATATCTAACCAAGTCACGATGTTCGATAAAAATGAACTAACCAACCAAGCATTAGGTATATCAAAAATTATGCCTTACTTATCCTTATCTTATATAAAAAAAATATAGGATGATATTATGATATTATTTTCGGAGTTAATTTTGTGATGCAATTATAAAAAATATATTTACAGTGAAACCTCTATCTATCGTTCCCCGAACAATCATATTCCCGCATGTGACCTTTTATTATTCAAATCCGAATTAATGTCATACAATAATCTTTCATATAAAAAAACCGACTTCAAAATGTGTGTTTATATAGAAAAAATGTGGCATTCGGTTCTCTTTTCCTATCCCCATTAGGGATTTGGCACGATGGTATGTATGTATACACTTTCTACGGGATACCTGTTGAGAAATTTATGTAAAAAATTGTATTACAGTGTATCAATGTTTTTTGAGGCGATATTAGTACCTATATGTGTCAAGATAGAAGAATGCGATGTTCGGTTCTCACTGCCTAACCCTTAAGGAAGATAGAAGTGGAGAGTAAAAAATACACTTGTCTATAGAGACACATACAATTTCAATATGAAGTTGATCACTCAATTTTCCCATACAGAAGCTATTTTACTTCTGTTATATACATTTTTCATACAAATATCATTGAATTACCTATATGTACGTAGTACATATAAATCAATGACAAATATGAAAAATATTTCACATTGAAATGTTACCCATAGATTTTTTTCTTTAAATTTTACAATCCTTGATTGCATTTTTGAAGAGTGTATTTTTATTATATAAAAAGATCAAACAATATAAAAATACCTGGATTTTCCAGACGAGTAAGAGCATTTTGAAAGTTTGGACAGATGAAATCTTAAACAAGAAATTAACAGATATATGTATATTGAAAACAAATCATCTCTAAGTTTATGGACTTTACATATATAATATCAAAATGAAGTCATCGGACTTATAGTTTGGGCTGTAGAGAGGACTCAAATAAAACAACATAAATTATTAAATCATAGAGAAGAAATTGAATTTTGTTTATGGAAGAAATTAAAAGTTGTTTATGGAAAACTAATCAGCTCTAGGTCTATGCACTTTACACATATGATGTTAATATGAAGTCGATCGGACTTGTAGTTTGGGGTATAGAGAGGACACAAAAAGGATAATCCGTACGGTTTTACGCCCTACGCCATACATACAAACAAACACATCACCACGAAACTCACAGTGTGCACTCTCTACATGATACCCGTTGAGAAATTGATGTAAAAAAATACGCTTAAAAATTGGGAAATCATGACTCTCCACTATTCCATAGTGTGGAGAGTAATAAATAATTAAAATCGGATAATGTGGTAAAACTAGTTGCATCGTTGCACGTAGCACATGAGATTCAGTTGTCGAAAGCAATTGTGTATATAGTTGATAAATACGTACCAAACTATAAACGCCTAAATCCAAATAATTGAATATTTTAAGATATTTTATTTTCTGTAAAAAAAAAACATGTGCCTATGCCAGGATAGGATAGTGTGGAGATTTTCATTTTTCCTATCACGAATATGTAAACATTTTGATGGTAGATGTGGATGAAGATTAAGTATCATACTTTTTAGAGTCCCCGTAAATATTGTATATTTTACCATACAAATTTTAGTATCAAACGCTGTCGTCACTAAATTCAATTTTTACAAAAAAAATATTTTAAAAAGATATATATTTTTCATATAAATTAGCCAAACTTCCTGAGAAAAATACGGTCGTATCAAATAACTCATTTGTAGTTTAAGCAATATGAATTATAATCAATAAAATAGGATGTCATATTAGATTCTGGCATGCTATAAAATATAAGCTATCTAGCTTATATTTTAATATGTTTTGCTTATATCTTTTATTTTAAATTAACTGCCGATAAAATAATATTATTATGAACGTGCAAATAATAGACACGTTATCTATATTTTATCGTAATGTTATGTTTGAACATTTATAAAATACATGCTATAAGACAGATTATTCCTTCTCTGATCATGAATATTAATATAAGAACTAAAAGACACATATATGTATTATTTTTTCTAGTGCCTTATTAGGTCACCCCAACGTTGAATCTTGAGAAGGTATATACAACGCTAAATCTAAATAAATTAAGTGGCTGAAAACATGATATATCAAAACCGCCAAAAATACTGTACAGTCTTTCTTATCAATGAGTTTCTTTAAGACCTTGATAATGCCGAGACATCTCGGCGAAAGCGTCCGCTCGTAATAAATCGAATCTGGAAAAATACCTTGTTCTATTTTATTCGTTGATCGTATATATTTGATTTGTTAATTCCTGTCGACTTTCAAGGCTTAGTTGGACGTATAAAATATTAAATTAATTGAATGGTGAGAAAATATTCAGTTACCTAAGTACATATACTTTTATATAAGACCTTTGTTTAATTTATAGGTATGTATAAGTATATTCGAATAATATTTCCTACGCTATAGTAGGTTTGTACGGGCTATACACGTTAACATAAAGGCAGTCGTTATATATGAATAGGTATCAGTTTTGACGATTAATAAATATGGAGAACAATTTTGAAACAGTGAAAGTATCGCTGTATTTCAATTTAAGTATAATAATATGAAGTCTGAATAAATAAACTACTGCTTTCATTGTCGTGGTTTCGCCTTGATATTCATAATACATTCGTTTTATTTCTTTTGAAATATAGATAATAATCTGTTTACACTTGGTCGTTACCATGGTTAGGTGAAATACAGGGTTAATATTTCGGTTTAGTGTAGTTGTACCTACTGTTTTATGTATTAAATCCCTTTTTGTTTTCTTAGTTTCGTTAATTTTCAACACTTTCATCCTTAAATATTTTTCCGACGCCCTTATACGAAGGCCATTTGCAACAAGTTTTAAATTATGTGTTCATATTCCCATTTTTATGGAATTCTATAAATTGCAGACTTTCATACCAATCTTTGTTGATACATTGTAAAATTTTGTTCAACGGTTATTCACATAACTTTCATTTAATATGTTTACGATCCTGTATTTTTCTTGGATTTTCGTTAGTTCTTCTTCTTATTTTAGTAGACCTGTTGGTCTGTAATACAAAAGCTATGTCTCCTGAGATGACGAAGTCCAACTATCCTTCCATGTCTTGGGTGGTCTTCCGGGTAGATGGCGACTAGAAGGGATTTAATTTGCTGTTATATACCTACGCGTCTATCACCGTCCGTGGTTCCGTGGTATCACTGCCTACGTGGTTCCTCCAATGTCTTCTTCTGGATGTACTCCACCGAACGATGTCCCTTTATCTCACATGTTTTTCTTATTTCAACATTGCGGACACGATCTCGGAGAGTTTTTCCAGTGATTGACTTTAGAACCTTCATTTCCGTTGTCCTCAATATAAGCCCCTTGGTTTGTACCGTATCTGCTCGCGTTTCCACAGTATACGTCATCGCACGTATGTTTTATACCTATACATATTCTGACCTTACTGTCAATACGCATGTGCTTATTTTTCCAGACCATGTTTTTTAGACATCCAGATACGGCAGATGCTGAGGTTGCAGATCTCTACTAAATATTTGAAACTCATTACTCGCTCCATGAGCTTATCATCAACAGTTAGTTTACACATTGAAGGTTATTTGTATATAGTAAGACTTTTTGTTTTAATGACTGATATAGCCATGTTTAGCCTCTGTGATACCACGTGGAATTTTTTCAACATTCTTTACAAGTCGTCCCCAGATTCAGCTGTTATCGCCGCATCGTCTGCATAACAAATAACATAAATAGTTTTGCTACCAATTTTACAATTATACCTGTCATACTTGAAATGTTTGAATTTGATAAAATGCTCCCTTTTTTTAAAGAATGAATATGTCCTTGAAACAAGTACATATACATCCTCATACATTCCCTTAATTAATCATAAATGCTTGTGCTATGGGTGAACGAAATCGGCCGTGGCAGGATTCGAATTCGCGACCATTGGATTACTAACCCAGCGCGCTATTGGCTCTGCCACCACCCATCTAAATGTTTGTTTTCCATCTTTGTTTATTTATCTTCTTGTACATTATATAATCAAACTAATCGCACACTGGCGAGCTTATTGCCACTATGCAATTGCTTCCAACTAACATGAGATAGAGTTATGTTATAATAATCAACACTTGCTCGCACCCTACGCAAGTGCAAGTTTATTGCCATTTTCACTAGTGCTTCCATAGTGTTTTCACTAGTGCTTCCAATCTTTTCTATTATTGTTTTTGAGTGTCCCGTAAGAGCCGGGTAATCGAAAATACAACAGGCAACAATTATTACATCTCACATAGTTCAGCAATGAGGTTCACCACCCATTCTCAATATAGTGCCCTTTGAGGTGAGACGAGACTGGTGTGTGGGTATACAAAGATATGTTGTACTCTCTTTTATAAGGCAATGCACACCCGCACACCTTTCGCTGGTTACCCCACATTGTGGGATATGCCGTGATGGTATGAATGAATGAGAAGCGAGAATTGCGTGAGAAATATTTTTATATAGATGAATATAGGTATATATTATTATAATTGTGTAAATATCCACTGCCTATTTATTGCCTATAATTTTAATTACGAGACACCTATTTTCATGGACCATTGTCAAGGTATCAACTATCAGCCGTATAACTAACTACACGCGATTGAAATCAAATCAAAGTATCGAGTAAAGTATTAAAGTTTTTCCGCATCATCTTATTTAATTATTTAATTCGTTTTCGATTTAAATTCAAATGCCGTCGTTCCAATATATCTACTTAATCATTAACTAAATAAAATTTTCCATGTTTTACTAAACTAGTTGCATGTAACACAGTAGGTATGTATAATTGAAGAATACATACTAAACTAAAATTAATAAAATAGTTAAACACAAATTAATTTATATTTTAAGATATTTTTTCTTCTATATAAAACATGTAGGTATGTATGTCAGGATAGGGTAGTATGGAAGTCAGTCTTTGTATGAGACAGTGTATCAATATTGATGAGGTGATGTATGTGTCAAGATAGAAGAATGCGGTGTTTGGTTCTCACTGCCTACCCCTTGAGGAAGATAGAAGTAGAGAGTAAAAAATATACTTGTCTATAGAGACACATACAATATCAATATGAAGTTAATCACTCAATTTTCCCTTAGAGAAGCTATTTTACTTCTGTTATATATATTTTTCATACAAATATGATATTTATTTCACATTGATATGGCAAACCATAGATTTTTTTCTTTAAATTTTGACAATCCTTGAATGCATTTTTGATGAGTGTATTTTTGTTGTATCAAAATTTCAAACAGTATAAATATACCTCGATTTCCAGACCGTGGGAGCATTTTGAAAATTTGGACAGATCAAATAATAGAGAATAAGAAATTAACGGATATCTATGGAAAACTAATCAGCTCTAGGTCTATTCACTTTACACATATATGTTAATATGAAGTCGATCGGACTTATAGTTTGGGCTTTAGAGAGGACACAAAAAGGATAATCCGTACGCCATTCATACAAACACATCACAACTAAACTCACAGTGTACACTCTCTACATGAGATACCCGTTGAGAAATTGATCCAAAAAAATACGCTTAAAAATTGTGAAATCATGACTCCATTATTCCATGGTGTGGAGAGTATAAAAAAATTTGAGATTTTGTAATTGTCTATACCTATTTATAATAATTTTCAGCGTTATAGCTTTTATGGTTTTTGAGGTATATATGGAAAAATAAAGTCAAAATTGAAAAGTTGATAACTGACTGATACAAAAATTCAAAATACTGAGTAAAAAAGTTTTGTAGGCCATAGCTATCTATGTGTTCTGAAATTCAACTAAAAAAATACAAATAATATATAATAAATTCACTAGTACATAAAAACTACTAAAATAAGTATGTACATATTAAGACGAGTTTAAAAAGTTTTTATAATATTTTCGCGGCCCCCATAAACCCTGCGCGGCCCCCTGTTGAGAATCGCTGCTCTATAGTACAACACGCTTCCCTCTGCCAGCTGATTCTCTTCTTACTCGTGTAAATGTTGCAAATTGTATCATATTATGCCAACTATGTATCTTACAATAAATTGCTACTTTGTTAACTGTATATATTATTTTGTAAAGTGTTGTATTTTCTTACACGTGTTATGTCATCTTCGATATGACATGCACTGTGACAAAATAAGACTTTTACCGTCCGCGTCGTGCTTTTTAAAATTCATCAATCATAGAGATTTCTCATTTCTCTGATAGAACGGATGATTGATAATATCATATTGTATGTAAATCAATGCTTTTATAAATTGATGTCGTCTTGATTCATTTGTGACATGGTACACTCACAATTATACAATAAATTTATGTTTTTTTTATATTGTATCAACAGTAGAATTATAAATAAAATTGGTAATCCAGTTGTCGCGTCCAGTTCGGATCATACCTCGACCGGTTTCTTTCACTTTTGAGAGGAAGGTGCTAAGAAGGATCTACGGCCTGACTTGTGACAATGGAGAGTGGCATATCAGGCACAACTACGAATTGTATGATCTGTACAAGGAGGCAACCATAGTGACAGAAATAAGAATAGGAAGACTCAGATGGGCTGGACACGTCCAAAGAATGAGCGAGGAGGACGTCCCAAGACGAATCATGAATGGTGCACTGGAGGGACGAAGAAAAGTTGGAAGGCCGAAGCTTCGATGGCTGGACGGAGTGGTGAAGGATGCGAACAGCATCGGCGTCCATCACTGGCGCAATGCGTCGCAGGATCAACAGTCATGGAGGCGGGCTCTGCAGGAGGCTAAGACCCGACCTGGGTTGTGGAGCCACAGATGATGGTTTCTTTCACAAAATTTATCAAGCTTGGTTTAGAGAATATATAAAGATGTAAACAACCTCACTGTTTTATTTCTCTATTATTTATTCTTTAAAAACAGGACGAAAGTTTCACCTAGTGATAATAATAATAATAAACACTTCCTTGCACCCTGCGCAAGTGGCGAGTTTATTGCCGTATGGCAATTTCTTCCAACTAACCAGTGTTTCCAGCCCAGAGAAGCAATATTAGCGTGAGAAATTAATTTAAATAAATTTCTCCTCTGTTGGGAATCGAACCCAGTACGCCCGCATACAAACCGAACGGCTTACCAACTGTGCCACGGCGGTCGGCGGTCAGTGATGGCCTTTTCAAATGGTGAATTCCATGTTGTTATTATTATTATTTAGGTTTTGCTTATAGGATATACCTACTGATTCATCGAATCTACAAATTTAACATACACACGGTGAAACATACGTTCATACGTAACATCACGACATATTCCCATAATGTGGGGCAATCAGCGAGAGGTGTGCGGATGCGCATATAAGGTATCGGCAAACATCTTGAAATTTCTCGGCCCGGAGGGAGACGATTTGCGCATATTATACGCGATCAAACCAACCAAGAAAAAAAACAAAGTTTATATTCTGCGCATCCACGTGTTTTTTCTAGATGTTTGGCGATAAATACACATATAAAAGGAAGCACGACACACGTATCCCCACGCACCAGCCTTGTCACACTTAAAAGACACTACATTCAGAATGAGTATTGAACCTCATTACTATACTATGTGAGATGTTATGTATTTTGCTAGTTGTATTTTCGATTATATATTTAAATATATATAACTACTTTTATCTGGGGGGCAAGTCTTGTCAACCTGCGAAATCAAAACCATCCATGTTTACCTATATCATGGATATAATTATCAAATGGAGTTCTATAATATTTTAAGATATTATGGAACTCCATAAAATAATTATATCTATAATATGGGTTATCTTGAGGGTTTTGATTCCGCAGTCTGAGTGGGCTTGCCCCCCTGATTTATTTCATAAAATGGTATTCCACAAAATATTAATTTCGTCAGTGTCAAAAAAATAAATAAAATGAATTATTATTATTTTTATTATGTATGTACGTACTATATTAGTTCCGCTTTATATGATGAGATTTTTATTATTATCTAGTATATATTTTACTTTGCTCACCAGTGGTTCTGTCCTTGACCCATTCAAGGGTGTAATTCTTATAAGAGTGCTACACGCTAATATATTTTCGGCCAAGTTCCGGCCATATTTTTCTATTAGGCAAATTAAGGTTCTACTTATATAGGTACTTATCATCATCATCATTGGCGCTACAGCTCACTGTGAGCCTTGGCCTCCTCCAGAATTTTTCGCCATTTAGACCGGTCCATCGTCTGCATTCTCCAGTTTGTCACGCCAATCCTCTTTAGATCCTCCTGTACGCCGTCCATCCACCGCAGCTTGGGTCTCCCCACACCACGTCTCCCCTCCGGTCGTGTGTCGAGAATCTTCTTTGGAATTCGGCATTCCTCCATTCGCTGAACGTGCCCTAACCATTGAAGCCGATGTATTTTAATATATTTTACTATGTTAGGATCACTGTAAAGGTTCTCCAGCTCATGGTTGTACCTTATCCTCCATATTCCACTCTCACAAAGAGGCCCAAAGATTTTTCTCAAAACCTTCCGTTCAAAAACCAGCAGCGCTTTTTCATCCTTCCTATTAAGAACCCAGCATTCAGCACCATATACAAGTACTGGTCGCAGCAATGTTTTATACAATAACAACTTGGTATTTCGTGTCAACAATCGGGACTTGAGATGTCGGTGAATACCGAAATAGCATTTATTTGCCACAGCTATTCGTCTTTTAATCTCGACACTAACATCGTTGTTACTGGTTATTATTGAACCTAGGTACTGAAACGACCCCACAGTTTCAATGGTATGATTACCAGCACTAATCAGAGTTTCTTGGGCATTTCTATGGTTGGACATTTTAGCTGCAATCATATATTTTGTCTTAGAAGAGTTCACTTGAAGTCCCATTCTGGCAGAAGCATTTTCCAGGTGTATAAACGCTTGTTTTACATCATTTGGTGTTCTTGCAATTATGTCAACATCATCTGCATATGCAAGTATCTGGCTTGATTTGCGAAAAATTGTACCTGCTGTCTCAATTCTGGCATCTCTGATGGCTTTCTCTAGTACTATATTAAATAATAGGCAAGACAATGCATCACCCTGCCGTAAGCCATTATAGGTTTTAAATATGTCCGAGGTGCTGGTTTGTATTTTGACCCTACAATTTGAACCATGCAATGTTGCTCTCACTAGTCTTACTAGTTTGAATGGTATTCCCATTTCCATCATGGCCTCGTACAATGTCGCTCTATTGACACTATCGTATGCTGCCTTAAAATCTATAAATAAATGGTGGGTCTCTATATTATACTCGAGCGTTTTTTCCAGTATTTGCCTAAGGGCAAAAATTTGGTCAATTGTCGATCTTCCTGGCCTGAAACCACTTTGGTATTGCCCAATTATATGTTCTGCATGTGGCATAAGTCGCATGAATAGAACCCCTGCAAACACTTTATAGGCTGAACTCAGGAGCGTTATACCTCTGTAGTTGCTGCAGTCCATTGTGTCACCTTTTTTATGTAGTGGACATATAATCCCAGTATTCCATTCTTCTGGTATTGATTCAGTGTCCCATATTTTACCAATAATTGTGTGCATGAGTCTACCTATTGTCTCTCCACCGTATTTGAGTAGCTCACCTGGTATTCCATCGTGACCTGGAGACTTATTATTTTTGAGTAGGCTTAATGCTTTGTCTACTTCTTCCAAGGTTGGGTCCGGTTGATCATCTTCATTTTGTTCGAAGGGGGGGATATTTATGTCTGATTCTCTTGTGGTGGTTTCGTTATTCAACATTTCATCAAAGTGTTGTGCCCAGCGCTTAAGGATATCTACATTGTCATTAAGAATTTCACCATTTTTGTTTCTACAGGCAGTTGTTCTGGGTTTGAATTCCTTCCGCTGTTGGTTAATCCTTTGGTAGAACTTTCTTGTTTCATTTTGAGACTTCAATTTGAGATATAGGTACTTAACGAATCACTATTATGAGTTTTGAAGGAGTTTTTGTGACATTAATTTACCACAAAATAGACATGTGTTATTTTGACGTTGATTTTGCAAAAACTCATTTTGTCAACATGAATTATTTATGTGTGTGTGTTTTTTTTTAAATGAAGTTTCCTCATTGCTTTTTTTGAGGCAACTGAATTAATATTTATTATTTTAATTCCAAAATGACATGAACAAAAAATGTTTTCATAAATTCGGTGATAAAAAATAAATATAAATTTTTTTTTAGCCTTATTTGCGTACATAGACATTATTTTTATCATTCGGAATTTTATTTTTAAATTGCTCTTTGGTGAACTACAGATACTTTGTCAAATATTCATTCAATGCGCGTCCATTAAAAAGTCTCACTCTGTAAAACTTTTCATGTCAATTATTTCATTCAGTCTGAAAATAAAGAGGAAAAACTGTTTCTTCGCCCGAAATTAAATCTGGTATCTGTGGGTCAGGGATCAGATGCCTAATTAATTGAGCAACCGAGGCTGATTAACAATCCATCATTAAGCATTTCATTTATATGGTGGAGACACTATTATCTTGACAGAACTTCATATTCAGCCAAGCCACTGTACTTTTAACTCCATTCTTCTCTGCTTCGATACTTAATCGGAATATTTTTTACATCTTTCTTTTTCTGTCATATATTGTTATTTTATTTTATTTAATTCTGGAAACAGACAGTTATATATAATTTGTAAGAAAACATAAAATACAATATATATACAAAACCAATAAAGTTCCTTGATGCGTTTATACAATCAAATAGGTTGATAATACCTTTACATACATAAAATAAAAGATACTTACGTATATACTTTAATAATTAAACGTGCGAACCTCAATTGAACAGGAAGGGATATTTAAAAATTTTATGCCTTAATCAATTACACCAACAACAGCCTCAACCGAGACCAATTTCATCACATTTACCAATCTCATCATGAAAAATGTCCAGAATTTGCGAATTATTCAATTTGTAATAGTTAAATTTAGAATGATTTATGAATGTATTTTATATGAAATTGATTCGCTGGTATTTTACAAAAAACAGTTTGATCGAATGTGACGCTGGGGGCAATTAAGAGTCGTTTGTTCAAGAGATGGGTGATGACAAAGCGGTTAGCGTGTTGGGTTAATAATCCACTGGTCGCAAGTTTGAATCCTGCCACGACCGATTTCATTCACATTTAGTAAATAGTAAACATGAAGAATCAGTTATGTTGTTTACATTTTTGTATAGGAACTTTGTGTCTAATATTTGATGGTATAATTCAGGTTCACTGTAAAACATTGGTTTGTAAACTCAATTGTTTAAAAATTAGTGCTGAATACTTTCTATTCTATTAATATATTAATTACTTAACTTTTTGAACATAATGTAAACAAATATAATGCACACTGGTGGGCTTATTGCCATTAGGCAATTTCTTCCAAACAACCAGATTACAGAGTGACAGAATTATACATGTACATCAAATGAAAGCTACAAAAGAACAAATAAAATATACATAACACCAAGATAAATAAAAAAATATATAAAAGGAAATTAACATTATAAAAAAAGGATTAGGAAGGAACAAGAGGAAATCGAGATCGTGTTTAGGGATAAATATTACGTTACGTCTGTTACTATCTATTGATAGATGTTTATTTCACACATCTGTCTCAGATACCTCATTTCGATAAAATAAAAAATATATGGTATCATAATGAAAGACATAAATTGGTGATTGTTAGGTACGAGTACAAAGTGATTTCACTTTCTTAGAAAACTAACTTATGGGGGCACTTGCTGCCAGCGTACCTATTTTTTTGGTTTGATATTGCATCATTACTACAAAACATACCAAGAATGTGTAGACAGTATAAGGATATGACGAGGGAGTGTCCTGATCTTGACGTGTTTGCGGATTCGCTCTCTGCTTTTAAAAAAAAAGTTGACTCGCGCGTGTAAGGTCTCATTTTATATACGCTATTTGATTGTAATCTGTTTGAAATTGTCTTTTCTCTAACTTATATAATTTTTTTTTACTTCTTATGTACATATTTTTTTACTTTGACTTATGTAACTTGTTTTTTTTTTTGCTTAACTTATGTAAATATTTTTTTTCTTCTTTTTTCTTTTTATGAAAATTGTAAGCTGGATGTCTGTCGATGTGCCCCTTTTTAATAAAATAAAATAAATAAAACGATTTGATTAGTAATAATGATGGTATATCAAATTAAAAAATAAAAACACTGGCAGCAGGCGCCCTCTTGAGATATTTTTATGAAAAAATTAACGTACACCGAATTTACTTGAAGCTACACATTGCTTGGGTTGGTCAGAGGAGATTGTCTTTTGGCAAGAAATCTGTCTTTGCACACTTTACTATAGATGAATTTAAAAAATATTTTCCACATTTTAGAAACATTCAATGTTGATTGCCATACAAAATTACAGTAAAGAAAAAACCATCGGAAATTGATCTGGCTCAGATGTCTGAACAAATGAATTTTAATTTCGAATTATATTTTATTACAGATATATTCCTACAAGATTGTGGGGATTTAGTGGACATGTGCAGACCATTCTACACAGTGTCATAGGACGAGTGAGATGCCCATGGCCAATAGGTGAAAGAGTTCATCTAACACTTCAGGATCGTTCCACTCTAACTTTTGATCTTTACGAACCACTCGGAGGACCCTATGAAGGTAATTGAATTCATCTTTTTTTTCCATTACCAATGTTTGAAATAAATATAAAATAATGAAGGGAGTAACATTATAATATGTAGCTAGGTATAATAAAACTTTATAGTTACAAAATACTGTTATTTTGTAACTATAAAAGTTTGACTCGCAATGAATTTTTATAAGTTTAACTTAATGTTTTCTTTTTTTTTCAATGAATATGTCCTTGTAACAAGTAAATATATATCTTCATACATTGACTAAACTAAGCATAAATACTTGTATAGGTGGATAAAATCGGTTGTGGCAGGATTAGAACTTGCGACCACTGGATTACTAACCAAGCGCGCTAATTACTCTGCCACCATCCATTTTTTTTTTAACATATACATCCTAACACATTCCCTAAATTCAGCATAAATGCTTGTGCTATAGGTTAAAACTCGACCGTAATTCATTAAATTTTAATGGTTAATGTCATTGGACCTGATCTATAATGAAAATGAAAAAACATGCATTCAACGAGTGATACAAAGTTTTCTTTTCACATATATTGCAAAGTGTATTTTTCTTTAACATGTTCTGAAATTTGAATTTAAACAACTGTGTCGTAGATACCACTTCATGAAAGAGATGGGATACATATGTATGGCTACAGCAGTGTGACAATCTCGGTTATTTTCTCTTCACATCTAAACATATAGATATTCAACCGTTGTCATTTGTTTGTCAGCTAGGTAATACCTTTTTGTAAGTTCAGAGAAAATAGACAGGTAACTTAAAGCATTACTTATATTTAGGATAGGGGTCGAGAAATAAATGGTCTTTTTGTTTCTAAGCAAAATTAAATATTTTCAATAATAATTTAATTGTTTTTTTTTTTCCAGATGATATCACTGTGGCCATCTGTCCAGGAATTGGTAATACATCTGAGAGTGTATACATCCGCACCTTTGTTCATTACTCCCAGTACCATGGATACCGATGCTCTGTTCTTAACCATATTGGAGCTTTAGACAGTATACAAATTACTTCACATAGGATTTTCACATATGGTTAGTTGCTTTCTAATTAATATTATATTGTTTGACATTATTTTTTCTTGTTTCCTTAAATGCTACATTTTACTTTCAGGGCATACAGATGATTTCAATTGTATGGTTGAAAACTTATTGGAGAGATACCCTAATACAAGGCTGGTATTAGTAGGCTTCAGTCTCGGTGGGAATTTGATAACTAAATATTTAGGTGAAAATACTAGAAAACGTTCACCAAACATCATTGGAGGAGTGTCCATCTGTCAAGGATATAATGCTATTGAGTAAGTTATTTTTATCATTAATTTCTCATTTTTTTACAAAAAACTTGTGTATAATTGAACACAATTGGATAACCTATAAAAATAATTTTAATGGTGTGTCTTTCAGTTTGAATAATTGAACATAATTGTTTTAGAGGTAATAACCTCTAAAATTAATTTTATTTTATATGTCTTTCAGTTTGAGTAATTGAACATAATTGTTTTCAGAGTATTACCTTTAAAATTAATTTTATTTTATATGTCTTTCAGTTTGAGTAATTGAACATAATTGTTTTCAGAGTATTACCTTTAAAATTAATTTTATTTTATATGTCTTTCAGTTTGAGTAATTGAACATAAATGTTTTCAGAGTATTACCTCTAAAAATAATTTTAATGGTGTGTCTTTCAGTTTGAATAATTGAACATAATTGTTTTAGAGGTAATAACCTCTAAAATTAATTTTATTTTATGTCTTTCAGTTTGAGTAATTGAACATAATTGTTATCAGAGTATTACCTCTAAAATTAATTTTATTTTATATGTCTTTCAGTTTGAGAAATTGAACATAAATGTTTTCAGAGTATTACCTCTAAAAATAATTTTAATGGTGTGTCTTTCAGTTTGAATAATTGAACATAATTGTTTTAGAGGTAATAAATAACCTCTAAAATTAATTTTATTTTATATGTCTTTCAGTTTGAATAATTGAACATAATTGTTTTAGAGGTAATAACCTAAATAATAATAAATAATAACCTCTAAAATTAATTTTATTTTATATGTCTTTCAGTTTGAGTAATTGAACATAAATGATGTACACTTCGTTGTGTATCGTTTATGTTAAAAATTCAAGTTGTTTTCATGTATAAGATTATTCAGTAGTATCAAAGTTTTTTCATTTCAGTTGTGAAAACTTATTGAAGAAAAAATGTAATATATACAATAATGCAGAAAATATTAAACATTCTAATTTCTTTGTTCGCAGGACACTCAAAAGCCTTTTAGATTGGCAAAACTTTCGTCGTGTTTATTTGTACATAATGACAGATAATTATAGGAATATTATAACTCGCCATAAACATATTTTACTATCTGAAGACTTGAAGAAACGTCATCAACTTAATGAGAAATGTATCATATCTGCAGCCACATTGCCAGATCTAGATGAAGCTTACACAAGGTTAAACATTTTTATTCAAATAGGGATTAATATATTTTCTTGAGAATTAAGTACAAAACAATTTTTTCTATCTTTTAAGATTTTTTTCTTCAATGAATTATAAATGCAAGGGAATGTATTTAATCATGAGAAGAATAATTCGATTGTCAATCATTATTATTTTAGGAAGGAATTAGCAATGATTCAATTATTTATATTTTCAATAGCTTATTTATATTTTATTTTCTTTTCATAGGAAAGTTTTTAATTTCAATTCGGTGTCTGATCTCTATTATTGGAGTTCGAGTATAAATTATTTAGAGAATATACAGACTCCAATGATATTCATCAATGCTAGAGATGATCCCCTCGTACCAGATCATTTATTGGATCCCATAAGGGAATATGCAGGTTAGTGTCTAATTATATTTTACTTAGTAAATAATTCAAATTAGATAATTATAAATAGTCAATTAGATGACAACTCAAAAATCTTATTTAATAATGCACATGCTGACATACCCTAGATTTCAATAACTTGTGTATTCACTTTCGCAATAATTCACATCCTTGCGCATAGTTTAATACTATTCTTCTTTTGCATATGACATTATTCATCAGATTTAACACTTCACTTGCATATGATTTCTTGCTTGAAACACTTTTATGTTTTGATTGAAACCAATTTTATGTTTTGATTGAAACCAATTTTATGTTTTCTATCTACACGTCATACACTGATGTAGTTTGTATATAACGTTGGGTGGATACAGAACTATTATAAGTCGCATTTTTAACGAAAATCACTTTTTGATGTAAATATGTTCGCAAACGCAGAATTTACGCTGTGCATAAATATTATAAGTGTATTCCAAATATATTTTTCATAATTCTTAATTGTACAGAAGTATTATAAGTAAAATATGGTAAAATGAAAACTTTAAATGACTCTCCTGAACATTTTAGTAAAATGCAGTTATAATAGTTCTGCATCCACCCAACGATAAGTTTAACTAGATATTATGAAAATAATACATTCATAAATCAAACCCATATTTAATTTATTGAAATTGATGAACGACTTTTGGTATGATTCCACGCTTCGCATACTCTGGATCAGATCTGTCATCAGAAATGATTATAAACATATTTTTTACCAACAAAAATAGATCATTTTTTGACAAATTTTTAACATCTCAATAGAGACGAAGTTGGAATATTATAAGAGAAACAATGTGAAGCCATAAATAGCGTAATTCAAGGTACATTTAATTTTTAACAATAAAAGAAGTAACATTATTAAATGTAAAATCACAGCAACGAAGAATGGAGGGAGATAGAGGTTTGGGAGGAAAGAGAGGATGAGAAAGGAATGTAAATTAAGAGTTATTAGACAGGTATAACCGCTTTAGGCTTTTTTTAAATAGTTGAATCGAATGATATGTCGTAATATCATCACTTAAGATGTTCCATAGTCTTGCTGATTGTACTTCAAAAGAGGAACTGAAAAATTCAGTAGAACGAATGGGAATAGCTAGTGTGGTAAGATCAGCAGATCAATGAGGCAGACCATGATTAGACAAGAAAATAACATTACAACAATATCTTATATTATTAAGAAAATAATATAAGATATTGTTAATTATTATGTCGTGTCAATATACGTCTAGTTTCTGGAATTACGTGTACCTAAGAGACATTACATTTTACTATATTTTCTGAATGTTAAAAAATAGTACCAATTACAAAAATAATCATCATCATCATTGGCACTACAGCCCTGTGTAGGCCCCGGCCTCCTCCAGAATCCTTCTCGAACCATCCCTGTCCTTCGCCGCTCTCCTCCAGTTTGTTATTCCGATTGCCCTTATGTTGTCTTCTGTTTCATCCAGCCATCTTAGCTTGGGCCTGTCATGTCCTTAATAAATTGAAGCAGTCTAATAAAGAGTACATTCGCATAAACTTTATATGCAGTGTCGAGTAATGTTATGCCTCTGTAGTTGGTGAAATCCATAGCATCTCTTTTCTTATGTAAAGGACATATGACTCCTATATTCCATACTGTGGCATTGTTTCTGAATCCCAAACTTGGTGAATAAGTTGATGCATCATCTGACTTACATCTCTGCCGCTATACTTGATCAATTCTCCTGGAATACCATCTTGACCTGGAGACTTATTGTTTTTAAGGCACTTTATGCTGTGAAACACTTCATCTATTGTAGGAGTAGAATTATATATAATTCATATTACATAAATAATATTCATTATTATTCTATTCCTATGTTATAATATTTGATTCATTAATTTATTGTTTTAATCAAATACAGCTTATCTAATAATTATATTACAAATCGATTACAACATAGATAATTAATATTGGTAATACATATCTGATGCATTCATTTAATAATATACTTGTAACTTCTTAGTAGAATTCCAAGTAATAGTTGGTTATAATTTTTTTGAGATTTCCCCTGTTTATTTTCTTCATAACTGTCAAAAACAAATTACATATTCAAAATTCAGTTTGGACTGAAAATTTTACCTGTCTGTTTGAAAGTATTGATGCTGGATGAGTAAAATGATTGAATCAACACGTAGGTTAAAAATAAGTTTTACATTTAGCAATTCTGTAGAGCCTGATTCTACAGAATTGCTAAATGTAAAATATTTCAATTAGCATGGACTATTTCTTTCTTTATCTTTGTTTTTATAAATGTATTTTGTCTGTTTTACTTTTAATTTGTGACGACTTCAAGTGCCTTTTTAGGGAGCCTATGAATGGTTAACATACAAATTTCTTGCTAGTCCAATGAATGCACTATTGCTCTGTTACCAACTCATCAAGGTATATGTTTGTTAAAAATTTGCCATAATATGACAGGAAATTTATAAAACACTTAAGTATATTGGCTATACTTAAGTATATAGTATAATAATCCATAGTTTAACTCAACAGATTCCATAACTAGAAAAGTCATTAAACATATTTTAATAACTTTATCTTTTGAAGATGAGTAAATCATACTATAGGTGCGCAAACACAATCTATTTAAAACCACATGTGTGTAAAAATGAAACATTCATCAACATTATTAATTTGAAATACAATTGTTCAACAGGTACCCATGAAAAAAAATGCTACATTGAGCTAGCTCATGGAGGTCACTTGGGCTTCTACGAAGGTGGATTTCTCTATCCCAGTCCTGTGACATGGTTAGATCGCACCATCGTAGCACTCACTGGAGGACTGGTTCTCTCTCATCATAAGTTAAACCTATCTAACGACTGCACTTTTAAGTTTAAATCTCAGAAGCACGAAGAGTATCTCAACGAAGACGACCATATTAAGAAAAAATGCTGCAATCCAGATCTTCAGCAGTCGTCGTAAGGTTTTATAAATCTTTTTTATGTGAACATTTTATATAAAGCCTACTTGTCATATTGTATAGGATATCATTATTGTTGTTGATTTTATCATTATTATTTCCTTTTTTAAATTTGATCAAATTTTATGGTTGATTGAAAAATCATCAACTGATTCAATATGAATATTTATTACGCAGTACTGTTTATTGTAAATATTATGCTGTTATTATATAATAGTATGCAAATAATTTAGATGCAGCTGTTTTTCATGAATTTCTCAAAAAACATTTTCATATCGTAAAATTTATGTACGAAACCAGTGAAAGTTTATTTTTATTCATATTTGAATTTATGTTTTGGTTTGCAATTGTAATTCCTTAAAAATTTTATATTGAAAGTCAATTTACAATTGCACACGGTTTTTGTATTATATTGTACCTACTTTCTTAGTGTCACATTATAAATGGTGCTATTTTTTTTTTAAATAATAATTTTCATAGTATGTTTATGCTTAGATTAATTAAATGTGTAATATTATCTATTGGATTGTATGGTCACAAAGTGATTGCCTTTTTCCAGTTTGACTAGGATCAACATTATCATTATTTATTGAATAAAAAATCTTAAATTAATCTAAAAAGCTTCAAAACGAAAATTGTATTGTAATTAGTTTGAATAAAAAAAATGGAAAATGCATTTTTTTGTGATGTAATGCAAATGAGTTATTCTCATAACGGAATATGCATGAAAACATTGATATTGTAGAAAGAAGATCATACAGAATACTGTATTTCAAGGGAAGATTATTAGAAATGAAGATCTAAAGAGACAGTGACAGCTTAAAGGTGGGTTCATATTATTGTGTTGTGTTGTGTTGTGGAGCTATCTGTCGTGTCGGGTGAGTGTTTATATTATTGTGTTGTGTCGTGTTGCAATGTGTCGAATTTTCAGATCATTGTGAGTTGAGCCGTTGGTAAGTGCAATGTTTTTCTCGGAATCTCCTGATACATACAGAGATTTTGATGAAGATATTGAATTTCTTGTGTTGGCGAGTCTTCTTAAAAAATAAAAGAAGATATTGGGTTCGTCCTATAAATAGACGGAGAGAGTCTAGAGAGGCATTTCACTGTCTCTTTCAGGAATTACTTACTTACTTTCCGTGTCCGGAACACCATCAAATTAGAAACCTCCAGTGCTCGGCCACCCGTATGCCGTTTTCCTTCGCTGTCACGGTGTCTTCATGTGCACATGTAACTCCAATCAAGGGGCATGAGAGAAGGTGCGAGTTGTCCTGCACTGTGCCACATTCACAGGTATCTTCCTCTCTGTAGCCCCATTTTTTGAGGTTACTGTAGCAGCGGGTGACGCCTGTTCTTAATCTGTTGAGTGCCCTCCATGTTGTATATGGTAACTTGTGTCCCACTGACATCTCCTCGGCTGGAGGTAAGTGTGTGGGACTGGCACTCTCTGCACGCCACAATGACAGCCTTCGGGCCCCGGGTGGTTCGACCACAGGAGAAGTCGACTCCAGGAAACTCTTCCTTGACTTCAGTCTACACTGACGCGTCTGAGATCCATGCATGGGGTGTCTAGGGTCAGAATTAAGCTTGCTCCGTTCGGTTTCCGCTGCAACACGCCGTCTGATTTCAGGGGGGGCAATACCTACAATTGGATATATTTCTTTAATTGCAGTTGGTTTTAGACAGCCAGATATTATTCTGGCTGTCTCATTTATTGCCACATCTACTCTCTTTGCGTGCGCTGAATTGTACCAAACCGGTGCAGCATATTCAGCGGCAGAGAAACATAGTGCTAGGGCCGAGGTTCGGAGAACATGAGGTTTTGCTCCCCATTTAGTGCTTGTAAGTTTCCTGATAATGTTGTTTCGGGAACATACCTTGGCCTCGACCTCTACACAGTGTCCTCTGAATGTCAGTGAGCGGTCAAGGCGAACGCCTAAATACTTAGGTGCGTCGCTGTGCTCCAATTCATGTCCTTGCCACCGAACTCTCAGTTTTCTTCCCGCTTCTCTATTGCGCAAGTGAAAAGCGCAGACTTGAGTCTTGGATGGATTTGGTTTGAGGTGGTTCTCTTTGTAGTACTTTGCCAGTTCCCGGAGTGAGTTTGACAATCTTCCTTCCACTTCGTCAAAGGTTTTGGCCTGTGCTGCTACAGCGGTATCATCTGCATATATGAACTGTCGAGTTTGAGGATTTATGGGCTGATCATTAGTATATATGTTGTAAAGTATGGGTGCCAGCACACTGCCCTGCGGCAGTCCATTTTTCTGGTTCCTCCAGCGGCTTTTCTTAGATTGGAGAGTCACAAAGAATCTTCGGTTTTGTAGGAAGCATTCTATGAGTTTGGTCAGGTGAAAGTCTTTAGTGATGTTATATAGTTTCCACAAAAGTTTCCGATGGTTTACCGTATCGTACGCTGCTGATAGATCTATGAAGGCCACCCCAGTAACCAGACCTCCATCAAAGCCATCTTCAATATGTTGGGTGAGGTTTAGGATCTGGCTACAACATGACCTGCCTGGCATAAAACCTGCTTGTTCTCTTATTATTTTATTCTCTATTGTTCCGAACATGCGTGTGAGAATCATCTTTTCGAAAGCCTTAAAGAGGTGACAAAGCAGGGAGACAGGACGAAAATTTTTGGGTGTGTTGAATCTTTGCCTGGTTTTAGTAAGGCAACGACCTTGGATTTCCGCCATAGCTTTGGAATTTGTAGTGTAGTTACACACCTGTTAAACATCTTTGCTATCCAATCTCTGGTGATTGGTCCAAAATGCTTGATCTGCTCCGTTCGGATGTCATCCAGGCCTGCCGCTTTATTATCCTTCATGTCTTTAATAGCACGGTTCAGTTCGTCAATACTAAATGCGGTATTCAGAATGTCATTTTCACTATCTCTTTCTCGCTGTATTTCCATCCTTTTCTGATTTGATGTTTTCCCATTCAATAGTAGGTGGTGAGCCACCTGGTCTGGCGTTACGTTATTCAGACCTAAGGGTGGTGCTTGTGGCTCGTTATTAAGATTTTTTATCAATTTCCACGCGCGTCTACTATTTTGTTTCATATCAAGATCAGATAATAGTTTGCACCATCGGTGTGTTCTTGACTGAGAGATTGCTTGCATTACCATTTCGCCTATTTGGATGGTCTCCTCAGAGAACGGACTCTCATCATAGAGTTTCTGGTATACCTCTAATAGTGCCTTAGAGTCTTCGTTAAGACCTGCTATAAATTCGGTTCTGCATCCACGAGGTATGTGTTTCCTGGATACCTTCTTGACAAGGTCAATGAAATCATCATAAGATTTTGGGTCAGGATCCAGGCTCTCGACCATGGAATCGAGCTCCCTAGAGTAGCCATTCCAGTCTGCTTTCTTGAAATTAAACCTTCTCTGAAAAGGGACAATTTCAGGTTTAACTGCTGCCGTTATTACACATGAAATTGGTCTATGTTGCGTTCTGGGTATCGGTGGAAGCACAACCTTAGTTGCCTGTTGGCCAATTTTTTCACTCACCCAGATGTTATCCGGATTGTATCCTCTTCGCCACCTACCACTCATGAATGATGCTGGTTGTTTGGGATCGTAGAGCAGTTTGAGATTTAGATTTTCAGCCCAGCTTTCAAGTTTTTCTCCACTTTCATCAGTTTCGAGATATCCCCATGTTGTGCTGTGACTATTAAAATCACCCATGACAATTCTTATACATTGTGCATTAAAGTTAATGGGTTCTTCAAAGTGAAAAATCTTCAAAGGTGGTTTGTATACTGACGTGATGGTACATCTATCAATTTCGATCGTCAGAATTTCAATGTCATCCATGCATGTTAAGTGTGCTGACTTTACTGTTATGTTGTTTCTTACAAAAATAGCACTGCCATATTTGTCATGCGGTCGTTCCAGAATCAGCATCATACCATCGATGGCTGGTCTTCGACTTTCAGGTCCCCTATGTGTCTCCTGTAGCAGTAACACGTCATAGTCGTTATTCTTACAAATATCTGATAGCAGGTTCTCCTTGTCAGTTGAAAGGCCTTCAATATTGATTGAAGTTGTCGCAATAGTTGGCCTTGATAAAGGCCTTTTTAAGTGACTTTTTCTTTGTTTTGGTTGCATTCTTGTTTCTTTTTCTTTCTGTGGTGTTGTTGTTGTTCCGGTGGTGAAAGGATTAGCCGGCATTCAGCCGTTTCCAGGGGGCGCCCCATTGCTTTTTGAAGTCGTTTCTATGTGCAATCTTCGTGGAGGCTCCTTTCTTGCTCCCCCTTTCAGGAATTAGAAAGGGATGAAGAAAGATTTCATAGATATTTTTGAATGAATAAAATACAGTTTGAGCAAGTTAATTGAAATGAATATAAAAAAGGAACGGCAAGTTTCAGCGACCTATAGGAACAAAAGAAAGACCGATTTATTTAATGTCTGCTATTTTCTCCCAAATAACATTTCTTATAGCTTGATCCTTATACTCTGGATTTTGTGTCATATAGAACTTTATATTGTCTTACTAACTCGATAAGTTCATCGGACATCTTTAAACAGAATGACACTATACAACCACATTCATCGAGTATAACGCGTTAACTGCTAGATTCACATTAGTGTGGTGTGTTGTGTTGCGACAGATCCCCCACCACCTCTGTGGCGCGATCGGGTATCCATCGATTGCCGACACGACAGAAGCGCCACAACACAATGCAACACAATAATGTGAATCTCATCATACTAAATGAATGAAACTGATAACATTCTGTCTCGCCACGACACAGTAATGTGAACCTAGCTTAAGAAGGATGCTTATAATAAGGAAAGGAAAAGCATGGTGGTTTAACAAGATGGAAAGAATTGACTGGTTAAGAAAAAATCAGCAAATCAGAGAAGGGAAACAGTCACCCACAAAAAATAACATGACTGAATGATATTCTGCATGAATGATTTATGGTGTTTGAACGCTAGTGATGCAGTTGGGATTAAAAATTGTAGCTCCGGATACTCTCATCTGGTCGTATTGTATGTAAAAAACTATACTAAACTAAGTATGATAATGCAGAAAATTCATCCGTTAGTTTTGCATTCCATTTTAAGTTGATATGTATCAGTTTTTTATTTTTTTCCCTTTTATTAAAATATAGCATAATTCTGTTTTTTTTTAACATTATTCTAAACATCAGATCCAATGTCTTGTGCTTTTCAAATAGAATTTTTAGTATCAATTTTGAGGTATATTTGAGTAGATGTACATACCATTCACATTATACATTCCAAATATTTTATTTCAACACCAGGGACTCAATCTTGAATCTTAAATTATGAATGTTGTTGACTTTTACAGATTGTCTTATACAACTTTTGATTCAATAATTGGAATTCACAATCATTGTATAAAAACTGTTTTCACAAGCATTCATTTTATTTGTACTGTATATTGTACTATTTATTAACATTATTTTTTTTATACTTTATATTTATTTGTTATTAAGTTTAGTTAGTAAAATTATTACTTCTTTGATGTATTTTTCTATATTTTTGTTGTGTTACTTTAATATTGGTAAATATAAGGTTATAATTAGTTATTTACCATTTTATGACATTTTATTATTATTTTGTAAATAAAACAAAGCTTTAATCAATTCAACACACACCTATTTATATAAAAAATTGCTGACGGAGAAATCTTAAGGCAGTTAGTTGTCTATGTATCTGACTCTACCAGATACATAAACAGTTTTTTTTTTTCAATACAATTCACCCTGCAAAGAGTGCTTTGTGATAATCTCTTAGGGTTCTGATACCATTTGTGCTCCTTTCTCTTCTATATGAATTCCTCAAACTAAATAAAACGTGGAAATTGCCAAAATAACTATAATTTTTACCAAATCTTGTAATGTAATTAATATTAAAGCATCGTTGTAAAATATTCATCATCTGTGTATGGGTGTATATTGATGGAATCACGTATGTAAATCATACCATACCGTTAGTATAATTTTATACCATTGATGATTTTATTTTAAATATTGACTTATACATATATATAATGTTCACATTGTTGATTCACAATATTGAATATATTTTTGTATAAAATGTATATATACGATTAGGATACCTATAAACAGTGCATTAATTGTATATTATAACATTTTGAAGTGTTGTATATGTAGTTGGTATTTACTATCATTAGTCTAAACAAATAAACAGTTTATTAAATTCAACCAAACATGTACATATTTTGAAATTGTCCTGTCTTGATTTTTATATTAAGTTTGAATTCACGCTCACAGACAAATCTTTCTTTGGATATTTATTGTAAAGGGACATTGTATAATAACATTTTAGTTTTTCTCACTGAATAATTTATAATGAGGCACAAACAATTTTGTCTTTATACTTTAGTAAAAAAAATCCAGTTAATGTTGATCATTTCAGAAACAACTGTCTTAAACAGGTAAGAAGTAATTAAAATCTGATTTCCCCTTAAGTTTGTGATATTTTAATTATCATAATAATGTTTTCAGATTTGTCACATGCACTTTTTTTATACATACATAATTGGTTCATGAAGCATGCAATCGCTATAGTTTTTTTTGTATCGTAGCTTTCTATACAACAGAATCATTCTTCACAATATTTCACTACCTCATATGTTATAATATTAAATTATTCTGTTATTGCACAATAGCCAAAGACTATTTTTATATAATGTATGGAAGTGTCATAATTTAATATTACTATGTATATCTTAATTATATAATTAGCTTCATTCATAAGCACATGTTCGAGTATTAATTGTATTTTTTTATATTGTCTGCGTCATTTCAATGTTTTAAATTTAGTTTTATGTTTGCAATAAAATTTTTCACCAGATGGTTTATTAATTCATATTTTCAATTAAGTAATTTCAAATATCACACCACTTTTTTCTATAACTTGATGTGTGTGTTTCATATGTTCAAATTTTTTTAATCTCATCCTATTCAAGAACTTTTTAGTAAGTTCGACAAGTAATATTGAATTCAGTTTAATTAAGACTATTAAAACTATATTCAAATTTGTTGATTGTATTATATTGTTTTAGTGTTTACAATCCTATGGCAAGGTATTTGTTCAATATAATATTGCTAGCCACAAATATTGAATTTGTCCTAAAATAATAACAACCATCATTATTGATCTCGAAAGCCAAAAAATAAACAAAATTCAAAGATATGATATAAAAATATATTCTAGCGCAAACCTCAGTCATCTTCACTGGCAACCCAGATTGTAAAATATAAGACCCTGTCATATATTTAATGTAACTCTTTTAGAGAAAATAGTATGCTTATTATAAGAAACTTCCAGTTTTCAACATAATGGAAAAAAATATTTATTAAATCCAAAAATAAAACATTTAATAGAAAAATAAAATATTATTGTATAAAAAACATTTCTACACTTAAATTCAAAATATACCTAATGCTGTTAAATATTGTCTTAGTTTAGTTCTTTTATATTTGAAAATTAATTATAAAATGAATGTTAAGTCATCATGTTCTATTTATATTCTAAATTATTTATCCACCCGTAATTTTGTATGTTTTTTTGTACGCTTTCTATTTATTTATTTTTGAATTAGTCAGCCATTTTGTGACTATTATTTATTGGTGATGCAAATTGGAATTATTTAGTATTTTCTTACTATTGTTACATAGTGTTACTAATAATTAACAATATGACACTAAATAAAAATATATAAAAACCTCATTGTCCACAATTCATTAGGTACATCACAATATATACAAGAAATGATTTATTGGTTCATAACAGTATAATTTGTGGTATCTATTGATTTTTTTATAAAAAAAGCAAAAACTCAGTTGTCTTTAAAAAGTAGGTGCTGCCTTTCCCTTTTTTTGTTTTACATATAGTAAATATATACAAAAATAATATACTTTCCTTAAATTAATGAATATAAAAAATATTTTATAAATCGTTTAAAAGAATATATATCATATTGGCAATATAATATTAATTTACGAATATTTAAGAATATCGAATAAACTAGTCAGTGTTCCTAAATGTTAAAAATGACTTTATTTTGTTTTGATACATTGTAATTAAAATATTTTACATAAAACATGGCAACTTGTATTGAAAATTATATTTGTACTATAAGATCTTTATGACATGATTATTATTTTATTTTTGTAGTACTTATATTCAATTATTTGTAATATCCTTGTTACTTGTGTATTTTGTTTCTTTGTGTGTTGAAAATGTCAATTTGAAGTACACGAAGCTAACTTAATATTTAGTTTTCCTCACAACTAGCCGTCTTTTGTATCCGGACATTATTTTCTCACCGGAAGCATGATTTTGCATAAAATAAACCTTGTCAATGTGCCCCAATAAACAACTTGACTTTATTGTTTAACTTTTACTGTTAACTTTAGCTGTAGATATATAGCAATTGACAAATTTCCATGGAATATCTTACAACACTGATTGTATCTGACATACGGCTGTCTCTGTTACAATTGTGCCTTATTTATTTCCCTTTTTCCTAGATATTTCATTTTATTTATAAGTTTAAAATATCATTTATATTTTTAAATTTTATTGAGTTACCATTTTTATTTTATAGTTTTTGATCATATTTTATAAAATTGTTAGTTATTCTTTATCCTGAATCGCCTAAAACTAAAGAATGAATTAAAGCTAAAATTCAATTCAATCATTTAATGTTATAGTAAAAAAAAACAAATGTACTTAAATTCATTAAATGAAACTGTACGTTGTATACATATTTTATTTTTTATTTGTTCAAAATATCTAATATGAAAATAGGACGGAGAACCATAGATTGCAAGTCTTTTTACTTCTGCTTACATATTTAATGTCTTAGGTTGGATTCCTAACAATGTGGAAATTTATATAAAATCTTCCTAACAATGTGGAAATTGCTGGAAAAGACTAAAATAAAAAACATTGCCTTCTCAATTATCTCCTTCCATGACTACAAAACAAAATCAAAATACATTTATAGTTTTATAGTTTTTATTAAATGTAAATAGTTTTCCATTGTTTGATTTGTTTTTTATATTCCATTAAAGTGTATTTTTCATTTTTATAATTTTGAAATCAATAATGTTTGAATGTATTTTTTGTTTATGCTAAAAATTTTGCTTATTAAATAATTTTTGTATTTTTTTTTGTTATGATTAATTGATTTAAACCACTTTAAAACACCTAATATCAATTCATGTAGATGGGTGTCATTTAATTTTACTCTAGTAGGAAATTAATATACATATATTCTTGGAGGAATAATACATATATTCTTGTTTAAAAAAATGTTCCAAGTCAAGCTTGTAGGAAAAAGTTTTTATTTAAAATATTTTATACTTATTTGAATTGTGTTCATACCTAAATAGTTCATTCATTAAACCCAAGGGGGTAGAATACTAATTCAATCACTGAACTTGTTCTGTTTTGTATATTTGATTGTAATTTATTAGAAATTGCCTAATGGCATTAAGCCCACCAGTGTACAATATATTTGTTTACATTATGCACAGAAAGATGTATAAATAAATAAAAATAAACAAAACAAGTAATAATTATTGAAAATAAATAGGGTCCCGAATACTACATCAGTACACCATGACTTTTTTTCATTTCATTATTCAATGGCAAATCCAATAAATATGAACAAATGATTTCACAATTATTTTTGAATCAATGGTATGAACCATCATGGTATGAACACAATTACTCAGTTATTTTGTATATTTACTTAGAAATGTCATTTTCACATAGGAACAAAATATTTTTTTTTTTTTTATTGGGGGTATACATATTCATGTTTATAATTTATATAAACATGAAAAACATATTACTCTATTCAACATTTAAATTGGAACTATCCTAAAATATTTGATGACGAAAATTGTACAAAGTTTGTGTGCATACTCATATGCAACTATTGTATCAAGATATTTGCTGATACCTATAAATAATTTACCATTTATGTAGTTCCCTACTTTTTATACCATCAACCTACACATAATGTGTTATATTTATGTAGGAATAATACAATGTATAATTCTAATAGTAAGGTGAATTTAACTGAGTTCTAGTTTGTAATAATTTGTACTAATTCATTTCAAAACCTGTCTGCTATGCAAAATGACAATTTTTATCCTTGTAATTATTTACATCTTTATTTCAAAATGGTTTAGTATTTTGCAATAATTTTAGTATTTAATTTTTTATTGTTTATTTGTATTTTAAATATCCTAAACATATTCAACTACAAAATGTTTCTAGCGACTGGTTAACATGGAAAGATCTTTCCATTGGAAATACTTCAAATATTGTCAATTCCAAATTTACTTACAGTACTTAATAATATAACTTTTAAATTATTTTAAAATTATTTATTACAATCTGCAATAATGTGTTGGCAAAAATACTTTTTTTAATTTATAATTTTTTCTTTTTTACTTATTGGTTATGTAGAACCTTTAATGGTGGAGTTTAGAGCTGGTTTTATACCATGCCAACCGTGTAATGTGTAAAAATGAATGTTCAATTATTGATGCCTTAGGAAATATTTACTTTGACGTTATGTTCAATGGGAATATGTATGTACAATGTAAACACACATTCACATAATATTGTGTTTATTGGTAATGAAATGTGCTGTGACATGATATATATGATGTAATAATGCGATAAAGAATACTAATAAAACAAATATTGGCTGCATTTTATATTTTATTTTTTCCTTTTCACAAAGTATGCAAAATTTTATAAAATACATTAATTTAATTTAACACTAGTTAGGTACATGCCTACATTAATTTACTGTGTACAAAATATTTTTTATTGTCTATATAAATTATATTACATAGTTTTTCATATATGTACGATCATTTCCAGAACACTCAATTAAAAAAATATAATTTATTTGTTTTTATAAATTGTTTGTTTATTATTAGTTTTTACAATAAAATATTTTGTATGGCAGTGAACATAAAAATATATGTTTAATACTTTTTGTTATTGTGCGACAAGACACATAGTAAGTACCTACTATTTTATGGAGAACCTTAATTCTTCATAGGTGGCTGACCCCACTACTTCTTCGTTTCTTCCCGTGTGATTTTATTACACATAGAAATCAATGCAGGTTACACCACTGGCGTTTTAAAATTTTTGAACTCATTGAGTGATTCTTCGTTTATCAGTCAAAACCATGGCCGGAAAAAACCATAGTACGGTCAGACATTTATACATAATTTTTTTTTGACATTTGAACACCTATATTTATTGAATCAAATTATTCAAGCTGCATTATTTGAATTGTATGTTTCATAGCTATGTGAGTATTTGATAACATATTTACAAAGTTATTTCATCATATAAATAATTTATTTTTGAACACAATACAAAACATTTTAAAAAATAATTTAATTAAACAGCTATTCGCATTATTAGGTATAAAAGTATGTTGTACATTATTTTTTGTGTCAGCATTTTTAATACTGCATTAACTTAATTTTATAAATAAATAGAGTAGTTAAAGTGTTGTCACTTATAGACGTATCCCGGGATTTCTAGAGCGAACAAAGTTAAGAAGTTCGTCGCTATCTTCACACACAAATGGCTTGACATGGTGGCAAGCTACATCGTGCCATTTGATGCCATCATTGTAGAAGTTATTTAAAATGGATAAACAAGATTCGTCGTTACCCTGAAAAACAAAAATTATACATTAATTAAATTATAAGTTTGGTATCTCAAGTTGCACTGTTTTATGAACACAAATTCAAATATTATATCACCCTATGTATAAAATGTATTATCTGATTCACGGTTTTCATTCATCATTAAGGCGACAGTTACACGTAAAGTATTTACTGTGATCCATCAATTTATTATTTATTGATGGACGTCAGTATTTATTGATGGAATAATAAATGAATAATAAAATCCATAAATAAATATTGACATCCATCAATACACTAGACTACACGTTCAGTAAATACCACGATACATCAGTATTTATTGACGGATCACAGTAAATACTTTACGTGTAACTGTCGCCTAACTATTGCAGAGTATTTGAGTATTTTAACCTTCTGGTAAGTTTATACACTTGACTACCAATCCAATAGACCTAGAATTAAATCCATCGTCAACCTAATTCACTAATCTGTAGTTCAACACTCATTGTATAATGTACTGAATTAACTGTGTGAGTTAGCTTTTCCCGATACAGAACTTTCCTAGCTGGAAAGGCTAACTCAATAATTTTATAACTATTGTGAACATTTCATAAATATAAACAACTTTTTTGTTTAATTTTGGAATATTGTGAAGATATGTTTGATTTATTACATATATTTATTAATTTACTTATTCTAAAAAGATTAAGGGGCTTTAGGTCAATTCACAATTAATAATCTCTTTCAACTCAGCAAAAGGTTTGAAAATGGTACTAAGAATGATCTGTGATAAAAAAAGCATTTAATAGGTTGACTTTTACAGAATCTTATGTATACCACCTGGATTTCATACATAATATTCAGATGAAACTATAATAACTTTTCCTTCAATGGGAGATCGATTATGCAAAATATTGTTTGTAATAAATATATTGTTTATATGTGAATTCACAGATTTTAAAATATAAAATTTGAAATGTTTTCAAGTTACCTGAGCTGCCTCTCTATTGTCAGGCTGCTGTTGACCGTATCCTCCTGTGGCACTCCAGTCACCAGTGTTTCTCTGAGATGTAGGTCCAATCTTAGCTCCTGATCCTGACCAGAACCATCCGTTCACATTGGGTGGTTGAAGGTCGGGTCTGTCGCAACCAGCAAAGTTACATTTACGGCCTGAGGTCCAAATGTATCTGACGTTTCCGCGAGCAATGCGCTGCTTGATGAATTCATTTTCCTAAAAGGAAGATAGGTATTAAAAAAAATAATAACTGAATGTAAAAAAAACAAAACCAATGAATAACGAAAAAAATACATAATGTATCAACGGTCCCGGGTCAGATTTGCGGTGGAGACAGTTTTTCACCGTGTTTATAGACAATATTTGTGGAAATATGTTTCCAAAATGTAGCGGCTTGTTATTGGGTGCATGTTGAATTACTTATTTTTAATGCTGCCGAAAAAATACTTAACATTTGCCGTAGAAGTTGTAAATTTCACGAGATATTTTTAAATCAAAAAATAATAAATTCAACTTGCGGGAGAGGCTAGACGAATTGCATCCACAGGAGTAGTAAATTTTAATAATGTTTACCTGAGGTGTTTCAAGAGAAACGGCATCCATACAGTGCCTTCTGCAGATATTCCTGGCGTCCAACCAGTCAACTTCCAGACTACGTGTTGGCTGATGTTCCCAACTGAAGAAATATGAATGAGCCACACCCCGTGCGTCTCTGTATGTTGAATGACGTACTCCTGGAAAATAATATATTTAAAAGTTCTACGATGAAAGATATATCTTTTTGTGCCTAATAATACTTAATATTTAAGATGCTCCGTTCAATAGGTGAAGATTATTCCAAGAGTACTGCAGGGCTAATCATTTATTTGATTTAGATTAGATTCAGACTTTAGAAATATTTTAGATTAAATTAATTCATATAAATATTAATGACAATTTCATGCTAAACTTTAATCTTAACAAAATCTTATAATTAAATTTAGATTGTGATCGAGTACTGATTTATGCATTTTTAAGAATATGACAAGATAAGATCGTATTAAGATCGTATCATGAGTAGCTCAACCTTAAAGCATATGAAACAAAGTCACAATAATATCATGATACTCTTGCCATGAGTATTTCGTTAATATACCTACATAGTTACAAAAATATCTCTTCTGCATTTAAAAATATTTTGAAGGAATGGAACTCTTTCGATTTTGAGTTTATGAAATTTAGAATTTGATTTGTTACTGAACAATAAGTGAATTTATTTTTATTTAAAGTTACATAATCTACGGGTTTAAATTATGGATTTATAGGAAACTTTATTATTGGGTATGTTCATGTATCTATGTGCATCAATTGAAAAATTTGTATAGGTACTTAATAAATGTAGAAAAAGCGTGAGATTTTCCCATTGCACACAATGTTTTTAGACATATTATGTAAGGAAGTTCATATTCATACGATGTTTACATTACTTTATTGCCATGTAAGATCATAAAAACTTGTTAGAAGTATCACATATTGTTTTCATAGAAATAATGCAATCATGAAGGATATAAAATAAAATGTACGTTTTCGTGGATAGGTATTCGTATCATTATTTATATAAAAAGAGTGGGTTGTGGCCAACACTAAACTTTCCACTACATATTAAGTGTACATTTTTGTGTCAAGATAGAAAAATGTGGTGTTTGGTTCTATCTGCCTACCCCATGAGGAAGATGGTGTGATAGTAGAACGTTGTTGAACCATTACTTTGTAATAGAGGAGAGTAAAAAATACACTTTTGTATAGAAACGCATACAATCAGTATAAAACTGATGACCGAATTTACCCATACATAATCTATTTTACTACTGTTTTACAATTAATATACTAAACCATAGATATTTTTGGTTAAATGTTGACGATCTTTGAATGCACTTTTGGAGAGTGTATTTCTATTGCAAATAAAAACTAAAAAATCTCGATTTTCCAGACCGTAAGAGCATTTTAAAAAAATTGACAGATGAAGTCATAGAGAATTAATTAACGGATGTCTATGGAAAACTGATTAGCACAAGCGTCTGTCGTCAGACAGGTGAAGGGGAGGAAGTCAGATATACGCGTGCGCACAAATATTTAACTGAATAAATAAAAAATCCTAACCTCAAAAGGCAAAGATGTTGATAGCATTTTTCCTGCGACCAATTGCCATTCAATTTATATAGCAACTCGCTAACGCGAGTCGCTATAATTATTAAATACTGACTGACCCTAACCAAAAAATTGGCAGACTTATTGCCCTAGGACAGTTTCTACCAGTCAACCACGAATAAAGTGATTTCAATAAAAAAACTTTACAACAAAATAACATTGTAAATATTAGACATATATGCATGTATAAAACACAAACAAATTAGTGGAATTGTTTCAAGGCAGCACTGTGTATCCGGAGACAGGATTGGAAAGAGGTGGGGGAATTGAAGTGGTAATTGGTGGGGGAGGAATTTAGGAAGGGAAAAGAGGAAGTAATGGTGTAAGGAAGTAATCAATAATACCTATATTACTTCTTTAAACAAAGAGAAAAAAGGCCTGAGACCTTCTCAATCCTCTGAATACGGGTGTAAACAAATTTAAACTTTTCAAAACATAGTTGGTATTCATATCTTCATGGTTGGTAACGCAGAAAAATAATTTATATTTATCCTGAAAAAATATAAAAAAACGATATAATCCTGAAGAATCATAGGTGCAAATAATCTTCATTATTTCTGTATTGACGTGAATATATTGTTAATTGTTAATTTCTCCATATTTAGCTACAGCACCAAATTACATTTTTCAATTAGGTATCCATCGTCATTTGTTAAGTCAATATCTAATCAATGTCTCGAAAAGTCTCGAAAATTCGTTGTTCAAAAATTAGGTTACTTGTGATATTGAAAATAGTAGGTATTTGAAATAATATAACACATTCTTTAAGTATAAGGGTTCATAGGGTTCTAACATAGTTCTAATCTGAAAGAATAGGTACCTACTTATATTTGAATACTGGCACAAATCATCCAATAGGATGCAATGCCTTGAAAATAAATAAAAATATATTTGAATACCTACGGATAGTTGTAATAACAAAAAGAAACAAATTATGTTTTCGATAAAAGTAGATATTGTTTTGATTTTAATCAAGCTGATTTAAATCACCAAAATATGATTAACGCGTGCATAAATAATATTATACGTATACCAATAAGCTTAATAGAGTCATTAGTAGGTATGCTTGTAGTAACTCAGTCACGATCGGTCTGTAGATTTTAAATAAACGTGTTGATGATTATTATATAAAATCATTTTCATATTAATAATATATGCCCCTTATAATAATTATGCACCTACATTAATTTACGAAACGACACTATGTAACGTTCACCTTATTTCTAATTTACTATACCTACTCTTAACACGCCTTGTAAAAAAACATTATCGCCTTATGCATTTTTTTGTACATCAAAAGTAGCAACTTGGAGAAATGACAGGTTATTGGACCAAGGTGAAAGATGTTTAATCAAGAATGCAGATTGGTCGCAAATGATATCTAGAAGCACATACACTCGAGGTAATATTTTTCCTAATAAGAAATTTGGTTCATTGTAAATATATAACACGATGTGATGATATGATAATAAAGATTTATTATAATTCTGTATTACAAATTTATTTAATGATATATGAAATAATAGAAACATACCAATTAAGTACTACAATATGCAAGATATTAGAAATAATAGAAACTCTGATTCCTTTATATGTACAAAAAATACTAAGATCTTTAATGTTTTTTCTTATTATTATGTGAATTATTCACGGTACCTATTCCCTACGCCAGGTATGATGCTATAGAATTCATACACCATGTAAGATTATAGGCAATGAATGTTAAGAACAAGTCGACTAATATTTTTGGTAGTAGCTACCTATAAAGAACGAAAATAAAGCCCCGACAAAGATATTGAAAAAAATGGTTGGATATAAAGTAAATGAAGCACTTATCGACTTATCCAATAATATTTTTTTTAATATTAGGCTACCCACTCTTAGAAGAGTGATTTGTGAGAAATGGAAAAAAATAAAAAATATATTGGTGAATATTACGACTTACAGATTAATACCATTGATTAAGATAAATTTACTTATTGCGGATTTAATAGGAAGAGAGTTAAGTGATAGTTAAAAAATCCAAAACGGTCTGATGTTACATATATTTTATATACAGTGAGTGAAAGAACGGGCCGCCCTAGAAAAGGATGATTATGTATTCTGGTATAAGGAAATGTGGTGTAATAAATAAGTAGATATAGAAATAATAAATATTCTGTAATAAATAATAATTAGCCTAAATGCATAATTAAAAAAAACAATGTGGCGTCCGATTCTCTCTGCCAACTTTGTTAGGAACATAACGTGATGGTATGGTACCGGTACCGTGACTAAATACAGTAAATACGATCAAACTTTAATTATCTATTTTCCCAAGTCCCACAATACCTAATATGAATACAATAATTACTTATATTTGTCGATGATCATTAAAAAACAATTACTAACCGAAACATATCACAAACCGTGATATTGTTGAACTTTTGTGGTTTTAAGGCAAATTCACCATCTTTAAATGCATACCTTTGCTTCCAAACCAGCAGACTCAAGTCATCAACATTCCTTGATACATTATACATCACCTTTCAAGTATCGCCAATCCCATTCATCAAGTCTATAGTCATTTCAAAATACCACAAACAATTATTCCTATTCAATTGTAGTCGCCAATCTTAATTTCATAATCGATTGCATCTATAGTAAATTTGAGTTTGACGTAATCATCTGAACCTACCCAATAATTAGTGTTCTAAGATAATGTTCATTAATTATTATATCCATTGCGTCATTATTGAAACATTATCTGTACAGTTTTTGACAATATAAATATTTTGTTATCAAATCTATTCTCTGGAAAATTTGTTTTTCAGAGGTAATATTTTTACATTTGACATACCTATTCGAAAAAAAATTAAATCACAACATACAACAAACAGATTTTAATACATCTAGAATTTATCGAGAACTGATTTTAGCTGGAATAATTGTCATTCGGAATTTACTAAAAAAAAAAAATTTCAATATATAGGAGTAATTAGGCTAATCTAAACAACAAGATTTACAATTAACTAAAAAATAGACATATGTTATCATCTTCCTACTCGTTTATTACTGAGGAATAAAGGTATATATAAAAGAAAGGAGAAACAATAATTACTGAGAATTAAAAACATCCTACCCGAAACTCCTGCTGAAAACGAATGTGGAGCTTATGTTTTATATTCGTAGTGAGAAATAAATCAGAAAATGAAAACAATATGGACAAGTAAGTTTAGTTTGTCGATCGACAATTCTTGATAGAACTCCATTGTATGTTGATATGTTATAAAAATACTTGGTAATAGTTCTATTGTATTTATTAGATTATCGACGCGTTTCGTGCAAGGCACATCGTCAGAATAATGATCTACAACTCTTTCAACTGTTCAAAATCCAACATTTTTATACACCTGTCATGTAAATTTTGTATATAACCACTAGTCTCAGTCTTGTAGAGCATTATTCTGACGATGTGCCTTGCACGAAACGCGTCGATAATCTAATAAATACAATAGAACTATTACCAAGTATTTTTATATTTTTATAACATATCAACAATATGGACAAGATGGACATAAAGGTTCTCTAAAACACAAATTTTAAATGAATTAAGGAAAATCCTTACGGAAGTACTATACAATGCCTTATAAATGAATAAATAAATTAAATATATTTTACATACATAGGTAATATAACCTATGACGAAATATAGAGTCGTGTATGAAATCCTGCTATTATTAAATTTATAATAGGTATCATAATAAATTACCCATTCGCGTGTAAATACATTTTCGTAATATCAAATTTTATAAAATAATACTTGTTTAATCTTGGTTCCTATAATTAATGAAATATCACGATCCACACAATACTGAATACCTACCTACATACCTATGTAGAATGAAACATGTTATAATACCTACAGAGATAATATTAGTGAATTGATTTAATTGTCTATAAACTTGAACGAAATTCGTTCTTGATTTACTCAATTTAATGTATTTTTTGGTTAGTGATGAGCAAAAGTCTTGCAAGACAGCATGTGTAGCTGCAACATTAAGACCAAGACCAAGATCAGGGGGTGCAAGAACAAGACAAGTTTAGCAAGACTTAATGCAAGAGTCTTGCGTCTCGCGAAATTTTATAAACTTATTTATTTTTAATTAAAAAGTAACTAATTTACTTCTTCTTCTATCGTGTCAGGAACATATTTAAATAATCTTCTGCCTGTGCCTATAGCAACGTCAATAACACAATCATTGCCCACCATAAGATCGTGCACGGTGCAGTTGACTGGACTTGAGGGGCAACTGCACAGATGTGCGGTGGTCTGCTGCAATTGCAAGATGAAAACCAAGACCACCCCGGTCTTGGTTTTCATCTTGCAATTGCTCATCACTACTTACGGTTTGCGCAACTTCTAGGATCGGGAAGAGCCAATCTTCTTTGAGCAGATACAGCGGCTACCGCCAACGTCAATAATAGTATGTGTCTTAACATCATCTGAAACAAATAATAATCAATCACTTATTATTATAATTTGATCAAACATTACAGTAATGTAGGTACATACATTTGTATTTTAAAACATAGGCAAAATTTCAATAACAACAACTTGCGTTTGCGACTTACGACGGCTGCTTTCACAATGATCGCCGAGTGCACTTAGTGACGCTCTAAGCCGTTCATAATGACCGGAATCAGACGCTTTAAAGACACTCTGTGGCGTTCAGATTGAACGTCGAGTGTACATACGCAAAACGTCGAGTGTACCAAACGCTCGGTAAAATTGTCGGATGAAAAACGCTGTTGACTTCTATTTTATCTGTGGAATGATGACTTCTATTTAATTCTGTGGTATCTATTATGTCAGTTGACATTATTTATGATGACACTTTGCATTTACAAGGAGGTTAATTTATAAAAATATCATTCATAAATTTCCAATAAAAGGTCAGAGATCATTATTTACTCCACTGCCCAATTGTTGTCTTTCGATGAAAATATATCATAAAAACAGACATGTATGATAAATGACATTTGACATTTGAAACGCCCGACGCTGCGTTCAGATTGAAACGCCGCTCGAAAGCGTTCAGTGAGATTGGTGTGATAAACCCCATAATCTGCAACTTCGGGTATATCCGACGTCCGACGTCGAGCATTGAATCTGAATACAGCCCTGGTCCAGACATGTTTTGGACCATACATACATTTTATTGGGACCTACAAAATAGCGTAGTAATAAATAAAGATATAAATTCTAATAAATGTACATGGTGTAAAATTAAATTATATAATTATGTAGACATTTGTATAGAATCATTGTATCGACCAAAACATAAAGTTATGCAGATTAGTCATTCTGCATAACTTTCCCTTTTTATACATTCATAAAGTCCCTTCATTATATTGGCACTTTATATACATAGGTAGGTATACGTTCACAATGAACTCGTATTATTTACCTACTGCATATCTTTATAAGACTTTTACTTTAAGGTATTTTCTATACCTATTTTTAGTCACCAGTATGGAATAGTGGAGAGTCGTGATTTTACAATTTTCGAGCATATTTTACAAATGAAAAACAATGAAATGAAAATTATGATGCAACTCTTAGCATTTGTATATAAAATTCATGTAATACAATAAATAACTGTAATATCGAACGAAGAATATATGAAATGCAAACTGCATATTGAAATATCTCAATTTTTAGCTACTCTTTTGTGAGGTTTATTGGAGAAAATGGTTTTATCAAAATGTAAATATTGGTTAATTTTATTTATTAGATAGGTACTCCAAGAAACAAAATGTGTTGATGTGGGTACTTTTGATTCACCTATCTAAGCTGCCCCACTAGACAACGTGTCATTTATCTCAAGAAAAGATAACTAATGTATGGAAGTGACAGTTGTCACGTGACTGGCAACTGTCACTTCCATACATTGAGTTATCTTTTATGTTTCATTTCTTGAGATAAATGACACGTTATCTAGGGGGGCTGAATTCACCTATCTATACGCCACATGAGATAATATTTTCAAAATATAAAAATTTCACAATTGACCAATCATCGTAGGTACTTCCGCACTCTTAATTTAAATCGTTATACCCTCTGAGCTGGTATCTGTTTGTTCGGATACTTCTTAACAAGTGAAAGTGATGATTGGGTTAAAAGTTAAATCGTGAGCATAGCAAGCGAATTGCGAGAATGTCCACGACAATACCTTGCATTTCAAATAGTAGGTACCTACCTAACCGAATACATCCAATAATTTATTACGTAGATAGTTATATAGATATCTATTTACATACTATCTATATAACTATTTAATAAATACATCGTATTGCCTAAGTAAATATCGACTACGTTATTTGCAAAATGTTATTGAAATTATTATTAACTTATAGTAGAAGATTAATTATCACTTCCAGCAAGTAATAAAATATCACAATAATGATTCATATACGATATATTGTGTATTATTTAATTCAAAACCTATTTTAACCAATGGTCATGTTTCTCTTTTTAATCTGTTTGTGTTTAGTTATATCTTTTATAGTATTGCTTTCCTTTTTTACTTCTTTTGTTATATCATTCATTATTTTTCTTTGTTATGATCTTAGTTTCTATTGTATCTTTTCATTTTTATATAAATTTTTTTTTAAATATTTTCATTTTTCTTTCTCTTATAAATTTGTACGCCAACTTTTAATGCGAGATGTGGCCACTTGTAATTGGCTGACCAGTTTTGTAATAGCTTGCCCTTGTTTTATGGAACTATGATGTATAATAACTTGTTAGCTGTAAGTGGTCCTTTAATATAAATAAATATAGTCTATGACTTCTCCCCCTTGCACATTTGATTTTTTACTAAACACTAAAAAACATTAATGTCACATTGAATTGTTTAGTTTTTGTTAAAGCTTAAACCTTACAGTAGTTATATTATGTATAAAAATGAAATATCATGCTTACATAATAAAAAAACATATATCGAATGATATTATTATTTAAAGATAACTAGTAACTTTAAATGAAAAAAATAGGCAGGTAAATAATTACAATGAATCGGATGCCCCAACGAAATAGGCCTATCGCATAAATTTAACTCAAGTAGAATCAAAAAAGTGTTTTACTTTTAATTATAGACATAATTTATAATGGAATTCTACAAAATAAAAACTTCGTCAGTTATCAATTTATAGTTGAAGTGATGAAAAATAATCGAGATTGATAAAGTGACAATACTTAACGATTCATATCGATTGAAAATAATTTTAGAGTGGTTAATCGATAAAAGAATAATTTTGCTGTGGGCAAAACTCCCGCTAAAACTTTCTCAAACGGTACCGTACCGCCAAGAAAGTCAATCAGGGGGCAATGATTGCCAGATCACATCGGTAGATACCTCCTCTTGTTGTTCATGCCACCAACTGGCAACTCTCACTACTTGGATTATTTTTCACTAATTTAAACAGATTGAAAATCACTTGTCGTCAGTAAAGATGAATGAACTCTTTATTAACAAACCGAATGCGGAAAGTAACTCTAAGATAAGCAAAACTTGAAGTGTTTATTTTTAGTTTATTATAGATTGGCTTGTATTGTCAACGAGGGTATAGGCGTAAGAGTCAAAATAACAGGGTACATACTTCGGTCTTTCTCAAAAACAGTAGGTTTATTATAAAAAAATATTACATCCTTAAATCAAGATCAAATTGCGTTCCTTTAATCAAACATAATATGCAGAGATCGAGGCTTGTTTTGAAACCAGGGGGGCAAGTCTGGTTGACCGTCGAAATCAAAACCCTCCATGTTTACCCATATCATGAATATAATTATCATATGGAGTTCTATACTATGCTAGGATATTAAAGAACTCCATATGATATTTGTATCCATGATATGGGTAAACATGGAGGGTTTTGATTTCGACGGTTGACCAGACTTGGCCCCCAAATCGCAAGTTTAGCCGTTTTCAGTATCCGGTTAACCCCTATCCTTTTTATAATGTTTTAATTCCAAAACAATATTCTAAAAATCTGTTTTTTATCTATAAAAACTTATTATGTTCGTAATTCATAATTATTCGCGTGCGAAAGAGATAATATTAAAATGTATATGGAATAATATCATGTTACCATTATTAAGTTAGAATCACGCGTATATATTATTATGATAATATGTACCGCAAACACTTATTTGAAATTGCCTCCGAAATACGGCAAATAATGCCTATTTCTTTCAGCCATGATGGTTGTGCCTATGAAATTGTCGTTTGTTATATGGTTGCGCCTTATAAATTAATGTAAGTAGGTACTCACTAGTTACAAAAATATTGTATTTTAAATTATTAATAGTTTTTTTTTACCTATCAGAGAAATACACCGTATATTTTATAGCAGTGATTACGTATTTATTACGTATCTAAATATCTTTTAGATTTTTTATTATAATTAACGATAAGAAGTACAAACACTTCCGTTACCAAGTCATTTTTTTAGATACCAAAAACAGGTAGGCATAAATTATTTAGCTATCAATAAAAATATAATAAAATCAATGAACTGTTTCAATTAAGTTTATATGAAACGCTTTTGGTAAAAGCAATAGTTTGCGTTTTGCAATTTCCTTTAATATAATATATAATTAATTTTAACTTCACTTAAGCAATTGGCAGTTTATCGTAAGACCGCAAATTATTATAACTGTACCTGTCACTTTAGTTGAACATATTATATAATATGTTCAACTAAAGATGAATAACCTCCTGTATTATGTTCAAAGGTGTAAACCATAGCTTGTTATAAAATTTTTGAAGTCACATATTAATTTTCATATCATAAAATATGTATTTTAACCCCACACCCTAATTTGATTTTTTCGGTGATAGAAACTAGTATTTTTTAATGAAACTCCATATATATTTATATATTTAAATACTGAAATATAAATAAATATATAGTTATGTTCGCTTCGCCAGTATCGCTTTCCAACGAACATTCCGACGATGCTATGATAAGAGCGATACCGGTGAATGAGATTTAACGATAATAAATTAGAACATTGCTATACATTTATACATACATACATACCATCACGCCGTATCCCTACTTCGGGTAGGCAGATAGGACCGAACGCCAGACACCTCTATCTTGACATACATGTTTTGCCTCATTTACATCCATGCATCGCGTCATACATGCTCTCCTATTATTCTGACTTCGTATATTACCATCTTTCAAAATCTCATTTATATGATCATGCCAACTCTTTCTCGGGCGGCCACGACCTCTCATTCCACTCTTTTCAGCCTTGTATACTTTCTTTGTCAGGCGCTCATCATTCATTCTCTCCACATGTCCGAACCATCGTAGTTTATTTACTTTCATTCTACTCACAATATCTCTTTCAATCTTGCATTCTCGTCTGATGTCCACATTCCTTATCCTATCATACATCGTTCTACCACACATTCGTCTTAGGGACCTCATTTCCACAGCGTTAATTTTACTTTCATGCGTCTTCTGCCATGTCCATGTCTCACTTGCATACATTAATGTTGGTACGACTATTGCCTTGTGCACAGCTAGCTTTGCTGACCTTGAGATAATTGGGTCGGCCATTATTGTTCTTAATGCACCGTTCACCCTATTTGCTGCCGTTACCCTTCTTTCTATATCCTTTTCCAGTCTTCCATCACGCTGAAACATACTTCCTAGATACAAATATTCATCCACTTGTTCTAGTAATTCATTATTCACTCGTATTTCGCATTTACATTTATTTATGTAGGTATTTCTTCATTCATACTAACACGGCTTATCCCACAATATAGAGTAACCAGCGACAGGTGTGCGAGTGTACGTTACCTTTTAAAAGGAAAAACTACACACGTGTGTATCACCACACACCAGTCTTTCTTTTAATTTTCTATCTTTTCTTTTATTTATTTATTTTGGGTTGATTTTTTAGCATAAACACTTTTGACACAATTTCCCACGAACGTTATTCATTATATCATACAGACATCGAAAATATAAACCTAAGTTAAAAATTATGTTTAAATTCTACATTTTTTTTAAATTTTGTCGAGAGCTATTTTGTCATCTTTTTCATGATCACAATCCTATGATTGGTTTGCACAAAACACTCTCTTTCTCCACATATCTCTGTTGTCCGTCAGCCTCTTCATTTCTTGGTAGCTGCTACAGCCCACATAACTGATCACCTTGTCCATTAATTGTCTCTAGGGCGACCTCTATAGTTTCTGCCCTCCGTTATTCCTTCAGCAATATTAACAATTAGTAGCGTGATGTTATGGCTTATCTATTTGGACCGTTGCTGGGCAACCCTCTTTAGGAGCTGTCTCGTTTGTCCGACTTTCCTCAGTACCACGTCGTTTGGAATGTGGTCTGACCAATGGATCCTAGCCATTCGTCTGTTGCACCACATTTTGAAGGCAGTCAGACGTTAATATTCTATCCGGCCGATAGTCCACGTTTCGCTGCCATACCGCAGCACACTCCAGACAAGAGTCTTCATCCTAACATCAATATCAATGCTAGGATATTCAAATATCATCGATTTTTTTGTTGATGGCAACATTTGTCTGTTAACTCCACTTATTATTATTTCTGCTGCCCAGATATACAAAATCAAAATAAGGACATCAAGGCTAATAAGAAGAAATAGCTATGATAACGAATAGGGGTCTTTTATAAACGAATTCTCATAAAAAATGTGAAATTCTATCACACTTTTTGTGACAAGTTATATCACAATTCTCTCATACTAGACGTCATAGTGCTTTTACTCATATATTAATAATGGTATTCTACCAAATAAATAATCATGAAATAATAATTATCAATGTTCTTTAAAATGTAATGCGATCAGACTCATAAAAATAACATTACTATGAAACAATAATATCTTCATTTTTATGACACCTGACAAAATAATAGTCTCGCAACATATTTTAATTGCATCATTATTATTCTTAAATTATTTATATTTGTAAGGATTTTCTTGCATATTTCCTTTCCATTGTTTAACAGATTTCACAGATGGTAAATTGACTTCAATATCACTTTAGTCGTACAGTAAATGACGAAATAATCAAGGCCCGAAATGAAATATTTTTTTATAATGCGACCATTATGATATTACATTTTTTGAATAATAGAATGTTTCATCGTTATTATAAGAAGATAGAAATAGTTTCATATGCACGACATGCTTCGCTGCATCCAGTTAAATATTATCATTTTTAAAATATCTTTAGTCAATATTCATTATTATGTTGTTTTAAATATATGATGATTATTTTACATTTTTGACTATTTTTTTCGTACATCACGACGTACTCTCACAAGAAAGATATAGAGAGCCGAGTACCTACAGCACAAGCCTTTATTTATATTAGTGAAAATATGTTAAAATCTGCAATTTTCATCTATAAAGAGGATACGCACTGGTAAACGCAACCACTCCCTGGTGCCAGACTTACCTATTTCATACCTATAATATTCAATTAGAAAGAAAATATCAAACAACCAGCTAATTAAAAATGATTCAATGAAATTCAACGAAAGAAATGATTCAATGAAAAATCTCTTGGACTAAAATAAAAAGTAAATAATCGAAATTTCAAATTTGTTTCGTTATTGACATTAGATTTATTATATTACAGGTAGATTTTTATATATTATTTCGTATAAGTATTCGATAGTAAAAAAAAACTTAAAAATTGTTAAATTATGACCTCCCTCCCTACCCCGTAACCTCCACTATTACGTAGAAGTGAAAAAAAAAATGGTTATCAAAAAACGAGAATCAATAGATTTTATCCTAAATCTAGATACGAGTAATGAATATTCAAATTATACTTCCTTAATTATTTGTTGAGTAACAAAATAAATTGTGTGCTTGTGGAATAAATTACCTCGATATGTCATCAACTTGTCAAACAAAAATATTTTTATATTCAGACCATGGCCCAAAATATTTCCATTGTTGTCATATGTTGACCGTAGAACATACGGTGAGTGGCTTCCTTTTCACTCCATCTAATACATGTCATACATACTTAATGACTATGTACATATCTATTTTTTAATAAATTTGTTAATGGCGTGAATCAATCACAAACTGATTGATTCACCTCAACAATGCTTCGTAGTTTAAACAATAAAATCTATGTAAACAGTCACATCTAAACTGTAAAATGTTATCAGGATACAGTGATCGGCCAATTAAGGAATTTCGTTCATTCAACTGCAGCCTACTGTCATATGCAAGGTATTTTATTGAAACTATGTATGTGAAACAATGTTATTTTACCTAATAAATTGTGCCTACTGAAAAGAGCCCTAAAAAGTTTTAAAACATAATTTATAATTTAATACTAAGTATTATAAACTGTAGTCTATATATCAATAAAATTAAAAAAAAAATATTCATAAATTGAAGCATTATTGATAAGTCGTTATTAGTTATTGAAAAAATATGTTCAATATGAAATGGTATCGAAAAATTCAGTTATTGGCCACTGTATCATATATTTTAGTTTTAAATCAAAAATAACATGTCACCAAAGAAACCTGTTATAGAGTATTGTAGTTACAGGCCATTAGTTTCTTACTTTTGGAAATACATCTTGAAGGGGCCCATCACTGGATGGTGGCCCGTAAAATTTATATCAACTCTAATTTAAATAATAATTTATACATGTGGGTACTAACAAGTTCTATTTATTTAAGATGCATATGTTAAAAATTTCATCAAAAATGTAAAATACATTTACACACATGGTACACTTAATGTATTTTTCAATATGGCGGAACACAATAAAGAAATACGTATGTGTATGTTTTTTTAAGGATGTCAGTAGACGAATTTGGTCTGCAATAAGCTAGGGACGTCCCTGTTTTGTATTGAGAGCATATTGCACGTGATGTATATTTTAAATAATGGTCTCAGTTTGTTGCCGTTTTTAATCCCAAATCATTTATGCGATTACCTCTGAATATATATTATATAAAATCTAAAATTAGATGTATTCAGTGCAAAGTTATTTTGTATTTGCAAATTTCAATTAAACTCTCAATTGAATAGTGACACGTTTAATATGTATCATTCATATATCTACACATATCCGTTAACAATAATCTTCTGTCCACTATTTTGATCCGCGGTAAACATAATTTAATTTGTTTTTGTACTTTGAATCACAGTTATTGTATTGGTAGGTACAAAAACAGCTCAGTGCGATAGGTCCATAGACAAAGTCCGTATTATTTACTAATAGTTCATCGAAATTTTGAAATCGTTTTTTTTAACGAACAGTATTATTTAAAAATGAATTGTAAAGTACTTGCAGTTAATAAAAGGTTATTATAAATAAACTAAACTAAATAATAGATGATTATCTTTCAATATTTTAATAGATTTGACCTCAATCATTTCTAAAACAAAAATACAATTTCACAAATATTGAAATTTAATAGGAATAAATATGGAATAAAGTTTTAAAAACTTGTGAGGCGATATAATCGTATATAAAAGCGTAAAGTTTTAAAACCGATTTGAGTATTTTTACCATTGTTCGTTATTAGTCTCGTTTTGTATTTTTTATTTCCCTAAAGAAAAATAAGCTAATAAGTACATTATTTCTTAAAAAGTACTATAGAAATTATCACCTCACTAGGCAAAACCCTGGTATACAAATGCAAACAATAATTTAACAATACCTAAAATTCATAATTGCTACATATTCTGATTTGTGAGTATGCAACAAATTTCAAATAAATAACAAAATTCAGGTAAGTATATGGGATCAATGTTACATTTCAAAGTATGAGCTGAAGATATTTTTTCTACATCTCAATATAGATGTAAAAGGAAAAGAGACTGTGGATGCAAGAAAAATCAAATACAACTTCCAAATTAGCAGCTGATAGAAGGATAATTACTATATAGACATTTAATTGGTAAATGTTGCACAATCGCGTAAAGTAATCTCTAAAGCCAGCCGTTTTTTTTTAATAAAATCATATTTTATATTGATAGATAAAATTTTATTTTTTTTTATATTTAAAACAGTGTATAGTGCATTATGATCTTTTTTCAATATTTACGTTATTTTTATTATTTTTTAATTAAGGTTGTGGTAATGATTTGAAAATCACTAAGTTTCGCATATTAGAAATTATACACGGGTCTGAAAACCTAATCATATTAGTAAAACATAAGTATGGCTTATTAACGAATAAATAACATTGTGTGCAATTTTTTTAATTGCATAAAAGAAATGATGCAGATGCATACTCGAGTATAATCGCTATTAGGTACTCATTTATTGCAATATCTTTACTTACGGAGATTATTACGTAAGAGTTTCATCAGTGTTATGCAATATCTACCTCATAGAATATCAGCATTGGCAACTTTACTATCAATTATTTATTATTTCCTTTCTCATCTAATAATAATTTGCAACACGAACTTAATTACAGAATGACTAGTTTTGGATTTACACTTAAATTTAATATGTGGATTTTTGATTAGTAAATTCCTTTCTGTGTAAATTGACAAAATCCAATTATTATCTACTTTCTGCGAATAAAGATAAAATATTATTTTCAAAACATCGTATTGGCTAATGTCAAATAATTAAGGGATAGCCTAGTTACTTTGTATACCAGATTTTGTTTTTGACACAATGTGTCATCATGTACAGACGGTATAGTATTCGCATTAATTTAGTATTTTAGTTACTTTAAAAAAAAACAATCAACTTATTTTATAAAACTTAATTTTATTATAACTACAAACAAACCTAACCAACCTATTTTTACCAAACTTATGTAAATTTAATTTAAAAAATCTGGTGTACATCCTAGGATATCCATAATTATTCAAGTATTTTCTTAACACGATCGCTGGTTAATTCATTTAAAAGTTGTCCGTATACTATGCCATTTAAATTTTAACAATTCATAATTTTTTCAGGTTTTTAAGTCTAATAAATTCGACATTATCTGAATATATACCTACTACTAATTAATTGAAAATAAAATTAAAGAAAACAATACATTTGAATTACGTATGGTATTTTAGAAAGTGAGGATAAAAGCGTGTTTATTCTTATAATAATCAATCGAATATGTATAGACAAATAAGAACTAAACAACGTTAGTAGCAAAATACTATAACTAAATATAAACAATTTTTTTTTTTATTTATCATGTAATATTATTGCAATTTAGTTATTATTTTAATAATTAAAAGATAAAAGGAGTTAATACTCGAATTTGAATAATAGGTATATATATGTAGGTAATCGAAGATGCTTGAATTATTGATAAAGAAGTTAGTTTTATTTTCTAGTCTACTGAATCGCTTGTCCAAAATTCTAGCGAATCCTATTTCCCTACACCAATGTGAAATCTATTTGTCAGATTAGTATTAAATAACATTAACAATTTACCGATTAAATTATAAGGATTTGACATGTTTATGATTTAGATACTATTACTCAAAAGTACTTTATATGCCTGTCCCATTCCATCCTAGCATTCATTTTCACTGTATTGAAGTAGTCGTATAAATATTATTTAGGTACATAAATTATTATTTTGTCTATATTATTTACATTTGAACATACAGCAAGTAAATAATTACCAAAGTTTATACAATACTTTTAGCAATGATGGCCAACTTGTTCAGGATTGCGATCAACTTAATATTTTCCTAACATTATGCGATTTACATTTGTATTGTTTATAAATTTTAAAGTATTAATTTTTTGTAGAATTGATAAATAATTAACTTATGTTATTCTTAGAAAAAGTGATTGTACTTATTATATTATACTTTCATTAAGGCCCTTGATAACGTCTATGCCATTGGTAATACAGGATGTACAAAAATATTCAAACTTTTTCCCTTTTACTATATGAAATATTGCATATAACCAAGTATGTGATATAAAATATTTTTTCATGTAAAAAAGTAAAGCTAGAGTTTTCTTAATAGCAAGAACAGAAAATAAAAAAAAACACTTATTGGTTTTCATATTCTCTTTCGTACATTGCAGGCCTAATAGTATTTTTTTATTTAATTACAATTAACAATTGAAAAAGGTTTAGGATAATAAAACTAATAGAACAAGAAAAATAGGTAGTTTAAATTCAAATTTCAAAAAACTCACTCAACTTCATAAAGATGTAAAAATAAACTGTTTTTTTTTTATTTTAAAGACCAATCTTTTGAAGGTTTGAGGAAAAGATTTTCAAAATCAACTATTTGTCCTTTATAGATGGATCGATGGCAGAACGGTTAGCGCGCTGGGCTAATAGTAATCCAGTGGTCGCGAGTTCGAATCTTGATTTCGTTCACCTATAGCACAAGCATTTATGTTAATTTAGGGAATGTAGGATGATGTATTTGTACTTGTTTAACAAGGACATATTATTATTTTTTTTAAATAAAAAGAAAAAAAAAACAATTTTCTTGGAACCGCTGTCCATGTTGGCACAGTTATAGCAAAATGGATAGGACATGTGTTACGACACAAAGATATCCTACACATCATCTTGGAGAGAATAGTAGAATACTTGGAGGGAAAGATAACGGTTGATATCATTCCTCACAGAATTTTTCGTGATCTACCGGATAATATACCGTGATCAAATGATTGACCAGCACTGTTTTGTAGAATATACTGTCATATTAAATTGTTAGATTTCATTAGAGTCACGTTCGATGCATCAGTTTATAAACCATCACGACATATAATATAATTAACGCAATAATTGTAACCAGTTGTGTTAACTGTGCCGTCTCCGTTTTAACTACTTACAATGGATAATATTCTTTAGAATCATTTTATAGAGTTAAGTAGATAAGTATAAACATACAGCCAATTTAATAGGTACCTACTATAAAGATAAACATAATGTCCCAACAACATCTCAACTGAGAGATATAATTCATAAAAGTAGGTACCTGCTCATAATTGCTAAACATTTATTGAAAATTTTACATACTTCGATAAATTTGAATATGCTGCGCTTTCCTACGACAATCTGTAACTTTTTACTTAAGATTGATGTAGCACATTACATATAAAAATACGTCTTATACTGCAATGTTCAGATCTCATTATTTTTCTTCCCGCTAAGCTAATTGTTGACACATGATACCTACTATGTATGTTTTATTATAAAGTATTGTAACACATAATGCGAGTATGTACCAGTATCGATGTTGATATGTGGGTATTCACAAGAAAAGCGAAAGGTATTTATTTCCAGTGAAGATGTAGGTAAAGCACTTAACAACTAAGTATGTAGGTAGTTATTGTCACTTCATCAGGTGTAGGTAGGTATATCTACAAACTGTTCTGACATTCTATCAAGTTAGATGTGCCATCGATTTTATTTATTTAGGTCGTTCAAATACTTATAATTTAAGCTGGCTTTAAAATAGCATCTTAAATATTTATTTTAATACGTCATGCGAAAAAGAAAGGAACTTGTTTATTATTTACGAATTGTGCGATTTATTTTCTTAAACTTAAAATGTTGATTTAAATGCCTTAATATTTTTTCTTAATTAAATCGAAATAGACAACTGAAAACTTGAGCAACTGTGAAAATTAATCTTAACACAAAAGCATATCCTAATTCAATTAAAAAATAGCATTAATTATATTTGGGAAAGTAACTATGTGACGTCATTGTGCATTTATATACCATGCTGTGTCCATTCATCTCAACATTCGAATCAAGATTTTACAAATTAATATTATGATTGTATCACTCAATAAGGTCAATATAATGATTTCATTGGAACAATATGTAAGTAAGACTACATATAAGGTGCCAACCAGCAACTATGTAGTTTGGTATAACAGAAATTTCATGAGCAGTGAGATCATTTGAAAGGATGAGACTAATGCTGATCAATATTAAGATATATAAAATCAATCACCTTGATAGATACTCAATAATATGAAGGCTACAATAATAAATACCTGGTTTTAACATTAAGATTCTTCATATTTCAAAATTATTACTAAACGTGTGCAGGTATATTAATTAGAGCACACTATAATCAATTAATATTAAATATAAGTAATACACAAGAATTACTTGACATTCTCTATATATTTATTTATTATTTTAACACATACCATATTGCTGTCTGCCTAGTATTTTATAATCTTTCTACCCCTTCTCTCCATCTCCATCTTTCCTACCCCTTCATCTCCAATCAAAATCCTTTTTTATTATTTATTTACATTCTATAGTTTTATTTTGAAAAGCTCTTCATCTTTTTTGTTCTATGTTTTTTTCTTTTTTCTCATCTACCTATTTTATTCTGTTGTTGATTATATTTTTTAATTTGTGGATGGTAGTTGGCGCATGTTTTTTTTTACTGTTTTGTATATTTTTCTTTTTTGATCGCTGTTTCAGTCCCAAATAAATAAATAATATACCTAGATATTTAATATACCTACGATAAAGTATGTATATCAAAAGTATTTCAAATAAATATAATATTTCATTTTCATTTCAATTCATTCCAATATTGTAAAGTACTTTTTAAATAAAAGCGACTTTAAGGTTATTTTTTTAATTGCAGATTATCAACTAGTATCATGCTGAGATTATATTCTGAAAGTGTTATCATAATGTATCTGAGTGTGTAAAATGTGCTTTTTGCTATGTGCTGAGTATTATGTACAGCGTGTTTATTCTACTTTATCGATTATAGACTCATTCGATTATTTTATTATTATTAACAAACCCATTTCATAAAATTCTGAATATTTTCCATACAAAATTTGAATATTTTTTTATTTCAATATTTTATTATGAAAACTTGATAACTCTTAATAGCAATTTAATGAAAGTGGTGTATCTTTTAGCAATTTGAAAATAAAATTATCATATTTTAAGTTTCCTGAACTTGGGGTCACTATGAAATATTTGACATTTAAAAAAAATAAGAAGCACTGACCAGATATAGGGACTTTCTTCAAAATCAAATGGGGTCTAAGCGAATATTAGATATACAAATTTGCAAAATTTGAAAATAATCGAATGAGTACTTTAGTGTAAACCTAATCGATAAAGTACAATAAACACGCCGCACATAGCACTAGTACATAACACATAGCACATTAAACACAGCACACACACAGATAATTTGTGATAAAACTTTTAGAATACAATCTCAGCATGATACTAGTTGATAATCTGCAATAAAAAAAAATAACCTTAAAAGTTGCGAATTCATAACTCCCCACCTGGGGTAGGTAGTGTGTTTCTTGGTATATTCCTTGGTACCTACCTACCTACTTTTTTTTTTTAAATAAAAAATGAATGTGTCCTTGTTTAACAAGTACATATACATCTTCCTACGTTCCCTAAAATAAGCAAATAAATGCTTGTGCTATAGGTGAACGAAATCGGTCGAGGCAGGATTCGAACTCGCGACCACTGAATTACTAGCCCAGCGCGTTAACCGCTCTGCCATCGACCCATCTTGACTTTGATAATGATTTTTTCGGTCCAACCAATGACACTTGCATGGTGAGATATGTAAGAATGTGATAGTGATGAAAATGTTATAATAAGACAAGCGGAAGTGTGAGTAGGTGTGTGGTATGAGATGGGGATGGAGGCTAACACACGGATACGGATTTCAACATTTCTACGTCTTGAGTGCGCCAAGTCAATGCTTTATTAATTATTTCTTGCATAAATTTAATAAATGAGAACTTTCTGTTTACTTTAATTTTATCACCTGACTCAAAATAAAGTGCCCCCAGTAAACCGATACGAAATGACAATATAATAAACATACTAGATAAATAGCCAATTGAAATGCAAGATTTTCACATGCATTGTTTAAAAGAAAAAAAAGTGAATTCAAAAATACTTATCTTTTAACAAAATTTAATTATGTTAGGTACAATTAAATTTATTTTAACATTGACCGTTGAGCGTTTTTAATCAGCCAAAACTTCTACTCGAGTCTTGTTTGTTACATTTTATTGTCATTAAATCGTTTTTTAAAGACGAAATAATAATAATCAATTCAAGTGCACTTTTACTTTATTTCTAACAATATAATTGGTAAGTACTCTCATTATATGAAGTACTTTATTACTTTTGTCCTAACTAACAAAACAAAATTCGGAATTTCTACGTCTTACCAAGCGTTGTAGTCTATCTCGGTATTCTATGACAAATAAAAAACGCAGTTTTAGTTAATTAATTGTGAAATTGATGCTATGAAAAATCCTTTTAAAATTAATATTAATGTTAAAATTAAACAATTTTATTTGCTTATTTTGTTTTATTCATTCACTTTTACACCAATTCGAAGCCACCTACTTATTTTGATCTAACTATTTTTTTTATTTTAATATTTTTGTTTCAATATTTTTTGACACTAGAGTTGTTCTGTTTCTCATAAGTGTATAAAAAAATGGAAAATAAAACCTTATAATGTCGTTTTAAATTAAAAACTAAATTCTCTCTTTTCAGAGCAACACACTATTTTATATTCTTATAAAAAACTACATCATAAAACAGCATTATTTTTTGATTAATATTTTTAAATAAAAATATTTCTATCAAAAACTCAATTTAATAGTCATAATTTATTTTTAACACTCAGTTTTTTAGCAAAAATTTTCATAGTAAATGTTAGATAAAAAAATCGATATTAACAACATCAAAGTATTGCGTATTTACCTTTACCATATTCCTAACTTAATTATCTTCACTATCTAGTCCACTAAAGATTTGAAATAGCCTCGTCTGCGGCTCTAATTTAACGAGCTGTGTGATTATTTTGCGACATGTTTCCTTTGTATTATAAATTATTATTACAACGTGTTCCAGCCACCGTTTGAAATATTTTCGTGTGATTATTATAATACATATGTAATATTTATGTTGGCTGTTTGGTTGGTTGCTATAGGTATGTACCTATGTGGATCTAATGAATAGAGTGGGATGTGGAGCATCTTGGAGCTTGGAGGGGCCGTGACCGACTCATGATGTATGGAACTGTTCTGCTAACTTATAATAGTGACGATTCCTCCCAATAGAGAATCATTTTTTTTTTCTCTGCTTTTCATTAATGAAAATAAACCGCTTCTAACATGAACACTTAAGATTTGTAACACTTTTTTCAACCCACTAGACATAAGTACAAGTAGGTACAAGTATGTAAAAACATTTTAGTAGAATTACATTATAATTATATATCTACACTGAGATAAATGAAAAAAACAACTGAACAATCGAAAAAATATTTTATGAGCGAAACTCTGTTTTTTAAATCAGTGGATCTAAATAAAGTGTAAGTGGATAAAGTGTACGAGTCGTGTGAAATATTTCGAAATTGTTTTATCTATAACTTGTCATTAAAAAAATATGACCAAGTAGTTATAGGATAGGTAATAGATACATACCACATTTTTTGTGACAATTCATAGGATATCACAATTCCGTTACATTTCACATTGCTCATACCGGACATCCAAAACTTTCTCAGCATAACCTTACTCAAATATGGAAATCGATAACGAAAAAAACAGATAAAAAAATACACTTCAAAAAATATCTATTGAGTATAAATCAACATATTATCTAATTGCTTTTCGAATCAATCTCTCATGCTGTAGTTTGTTCTTTGTCGTATTCTTATTTAACCCTGCACATCATCATTACCATTACAAAAGCAATCTACACCAGTATAGCAAAAACAAAACTCAACACAGAACCGACCTTTCAATCTTCTTATTAAATTTATTTTTGTTAACCTTGTATTGTTTCCTTAACGATTTAAAAAGCAGACATTTTTATAGTCAAAAAACGTTCTCACCTTGAGCTCATTTTAATAAATATTATTTATAACATTTGTTTTTCCCCGATTTTACCCTGAACCATAAGCTATCGAATTTCATAATAATAATCCTTTTATACGAAAAAGAAATATTGATGTTGCGTGAGTCGCATAAAAAATCTGATGTATTATTTCTAAAAATATTGTCTTATGTGCGATATTATTTTATTTCATTTAGAAATTTTGCTTGCCTAGAAGTAATAAATAACGGAGAGGTATAGTAATATTGGTATGTTATATTTTTATGATTTTGAATATTGTTATGATTTCTTATGAATAAAAAAGGGCGATACGTCGTAAAGGGACCCACTTATCATTTGATGTGTCAAGTATCAAGATGAGTTAATTATTCCCAATTTACTTTTTTTTTATTTCAACATTTCAAATTAATTTATAATTTACGCATTGATCTGTTAATTTTATTGAAAAAAAACAATTCCTCAACTCAAAACGGTATTTTTTATAATTAAAGTTACATAATATTATTAAATTGACAAAATATATACTTATAGCAAAATTCATTGGAACAGTTTCTGGCTAACTACAGGTACATAATACTTATTTATTTACAGCACCATTATAATAACAATTTGTTTCTCTCGAACCTTGGTGAAATGATTTTAGAAAGGTTTCTTAAGTGAAGATAACCACAATAATATTAACTGTATACATACATAAAAAGTTATATGTAACCAGACTTGTTTGTTTTTCACTTTGAAATGTCACGCGTTATTCTCACTTTCGAGTCGAATCATCTTTAAATTTGCCGTTGTTATTTCGTTGTTGGCCATTGCTCTCAACATTTAAATTTTACGTTGTTTGAGATGTAAAAAGTCGAACCGTATAAGATATAATATTCTGACTTTATCACAATTCCTTTAATACTCTATCATGCACGTGAAATAGTCAATAGTCATCTCCAGTACAGCGTGATTTTTATTTGCTTTAAATTGGTAATCAATATATCAATAGACCTTTCACATTGGAATCAACATTGAAAAAATTACGATTCGTTTCAGATGTGTTGCCGAAGCATTATAGATTACCTTTATAGGTATATTTATAACAAATAGATGTTTTTTTTTATTCAGATGCATACCTCAATGTAGATATACATATATCAAATCAATGCTTTCGTCAGGGAAACTTTCTTTAATTTATTTAGGTACCTACCTACGGATAAGCTTGTATGCTCTATATCATGATATACCATGGTGAAATTTTTATTCAAAAATTAATCCACGATGTTTTTTTTCATTATACCTACCCATTAATCAGACTTCATCAACTTAATTTTCATAAATATAATCATTATTATTAATTTGAAATGTACACACTTTATAATAATCTTAGTTTGCAATAATGAAAAATGCATATTTAGGTGGGACTTGACAAATAATAGAGTGCGTGTGACAGTTTTACAAAGCATTGTTACAGATGTATGTATGTATGGTTGCAAAGGTCAAGGAAAGAGTGACAAGTATAATACGCTGCGCAACGTCGAACATTAACTGATTTTAATTGTTGATACAAATTAGAGTATTTGCCTGCATAAAAATCGGTTTGTGCACAGGTGATGGATATCAACCCGCATTCTTTCACTTTGCATAATATTAATCCAAATTATTCAGGAAAATAATCATATTCGTTCAAGATTGTTCTAAGATCAACAATACGCATTGCGCATCATTGACATTGTGTAGGTACCTTTTTGAAATGTATAATATTTGTGAACATAATAAATAAACTAATTTCATGTAAAACATGAGATCCAACTGTCGATGGCGATAGTATGTGTATAGTGTAAGAATACGTATAAACTATAAAACCTAAAATCAAAATTACTGAATATTTTGTTTCCCATACATAACATGTGTGTCAGGATAGAATAGTGTGGAGGTCAGTCATTATTTCCTACCCAGAATATGTAACAGCTTGATGGTATGTATGGAGATTAAGTATCAAACTATTGGGAGTCCCCGTAAATATTGTGTAGTCTATACTGTCATACAAATTGTATGAAACGATGTCGAAATTTTGTAAAAAAAGTTTGAGATGTCCTACAATAATGTATGTGTACCTAATTATTGTAGAAACATTAATTATCTAGTTTTTCTATATTTAAAACGTGTGGGTTGTGGCCAACACTAAACTCTCCACACCATAGTAAGCGTTCATTTTTTCTTCATGAAATGTTGACAATCTCAAAATGCATTTTTATGAAGTACGAAATTTTAAGTAAAATTGCATTACTAGCTGGTGGTTGACTGGTAGAGATTGCCTGCGGGCAATAAGTCCGCCACGTTGTATAAAACAATAAAAGTATTTTATTATTATTATTATTATTACTAGCAAGATGAGCATGTATGAGACAGTGTATCAATGTTGATGAGGCGATGTATGTATGTGTCAAGATAGAAGAATGCGGTGTTCGGTTCTCACTGCCTACCCCTTGAGGAAGATAGAAGATAGAAAAAATATAATTGTCTATAGAGACTCATGTGTACAATATCAATATGAAGTTGATCACTCAATTTTCCCATACAGAAGCTATTTTACTTCTGTTATACCTATACATTTTTCATACAAATATGAAATTTATTCCACATTGATATGGCAGACCATAGATTTTTTCTTTAAATTTTGACAATCCTTGAATGCATTTTTGAAGAGTGCATATGTATTGTATCAAAAGTTCAAACAATATAAAAATACCTCGATTTTCCAGACCGTGAGAGCATTTTGAAAATTTGGACAGATGAAATCATAGACAAGAAATTAACGGATATCTATGAAAAACTAATCAGCTCTAGGTTTATGCACTTTACACATATGATGTTAATATGAAGTCAATCGGATATATAGTTTGAGCTGTAGAGAGGACACATAAATATAATTCCGTACGCCATACGCCATACACCGTATAACGCCATACATACAAACACATCACGACGAAACTCACAGTGTGCACTCTCTACCTGATACCTGTTGAGAAATTGATGTAATAAAATACGCTTAAAAATTGTGAATTATCATGACTCTCCACTATTCTATAGTGTGGAGAGTAAAAATAATTTGAGATTTTGTTCATATTTATACAAATTATCTGCGTTCTAGCTTTTAAGGGTTTTTAGATTTATGGAAAAATAAAATAATTAAAAAAAACTACAGTTGGATATCATATTTTTGTAATTTCTAGAGAAAATTTACCTGATATTAAAAATAAATGTTATTAGAATCTGAATGAAAAGCATAATTGGTGAACTTTTGATAAGGCATCTGAAAAAAGGTATTCTTCGGCTCCATAAAGTAATGTCGAAGAATATTTCACTAACGTTCAGTTTCTTCCCGAAATGTACGATAGCTATGCAAATGAACAATGTGAACAGAATACAATAGTTTCGCTGATGAAATATGTACTTTCTTTCAATTGCTTAAGGCACATTGCGAGTAGTTACGAAGGCAATTTATATCCAAAGTCGGGTATTGAGTTAATGAACAAAGCAAAAGATCCGATGTGAGTAGTGAGTAGCCCGCAGTAAGGAATAACGAGGGTTTAGCTATTTAATGTATAAATCACGAAACACCTGCGACCAGACCACCGCACCGACCACCGGCAATCGACAATCGGCCGCTAGCTTCAGCCGAAAGGCAATCGGCCCGACTTGTCATGTCCGCCATCGCACATTCGCACTAGGTCAAACTTTCACGTCCCGCGCCGCACCATGGCTAAGCTGTTCGGTTATTCTTTTTTGCGACGATATATTTTATTAATATTTTGTACGATAATTCAGTGAAAGTCACGAACGGCAATCAAATGTCTCTTTGAAATTCCTCCAAAGCAGGAGTTGTACTTGCTCACATGCCGACACGTAATCCACAAGTCACGTCTAAGGATATCACTACCTATCAATCAATAAATCTGCAAGCTGCACGTGCTTACCTACCGTGCTTACGACTCCTACGAGTATCGTCATTAATTCGATTTCTTCTAAAGTAAATAATTCATGCGGATTAAAATCAATTTTGTCCTTATGAACTATCGATAGAAACGCGATACTAAATTTGCCAGGAATAAGAAACATAAAAGTGGTATAATATTTTACCCAAAACATTACTTAAATTAAAAGTTAGTCTGCATATATTATGTTTTCTTATTATTTTCTAGTGAATTGGTTTCTCCTTAACAATGTATCGCATTCCCTAACCGTAATTTAATCCAAGAACTGCAAAATTCCTCAATTAAAAAAAAAATATGTTTCGATCTCTTAACCGATAACAGTTTTCGGAGCTTTTATTATACTAGATACTATTGTAGCGACGCTATCAACATTCATGGTGAACAAAAACTTTGTACAATTAGTTTTCCCATTTCTCGTGTTTTCCCTGAGGTCATAAATAGGTATGTCATTTATTCATGTGATGTGTAATGTAAAGGTTCTAACTTCTTATTACAAGTTGTGAATGCAAATATCGAGTCGAGCGAGGTCAGTGGCATTATCATTTTTATGCCTCACAATTTTCACACGAAATATTTAGTTGCGAGACGACAATTTCACTTTCTTTTTACATATTCAAACATTCATTATTAATTATTGTCAATGACATCAATAGGTTCATTTTAATTTATTATACTTATCAACGCATGTATTTTTTCGAACAATTAATCACTTCTAGTCATTTGATACATTTGAATAAAAAAAATCAAAGGAGAGTAAAAGTTTTAAGATTAATTACAAATACATAGCAACGATTAGATATACGAAGTCCCAAGTTAAATACTTATAAGAAAACGCATAACACGAATAATAATTATTGTTTTAACGAGAGTAAATACTATTAATATTCAAGCTATTTATGGTCTATTGTATTTTTATTTGAAATGAATAAAATCTGAATTTCAGATGAAACATTTTATTGATATTAAAACCTACTTTTTTATACAAAAATAACTATCTCTTACCTGCATAGTTAATATTCATACCTAGTAACATACCCTGGTTGGATAAAATTACAATAAAAATAATTCCTACCTAGAGTACATAATATATAAATAGAATCAGATCAGTTACCCAATTTCAAGGGAATTTTGGGAAAAACTCTTGAAACATGTTGAATGAAAAATATCAATGAAAAGTTCTTACCAAGTATGACAAATTAAAATAATTGTTTAGCAAAAACTCGTCTAATTAAAATGATTGTACCTACAAATTTGTATTTTGGCTCTGAAATACCCATTATTCAATAGAATAAAGAACTGATTAATGTTTTATAATTATAATTTAATAAGATTTCTATTCCAGTCTGTGAGCAGGGGGGTGCAACGCTACACAAACCATATCTTTTCATATAAAATTTACATTTAACATTATAAAGAAGAAAAATCCTTTCAATAGAATAAAGAGCTGATAATTGTTTTATAATAATAATTTAATAAGATATTATTCCAGTCTGTGAGCAGGGGGGTGCAACGCTGCACAAACCATATATTTTTCATATAAAATTTACATTTAACATAGAAGAAAAATCCTTTACATAATATAGATTATATCTCACCAATATTTTCATAGTGACACTTCACAAAAAAAAATTCAAAGCCAGGGATAAAAGTTTTAGATTTTTTTATTTAATTTGAAAAAAAAATCACAATCATGCCAATTGGTGGCCAATATTTGAACGAGTGATCTGGTTTTTCTGTATTCAATAGATAGTACTCATCTAAATATATCGCTGGTGATAAAAAATAAAAATTTAATATTTACAATTTTGTTTAGTACCACTATGAAAATAAGGGTGCGGCGATATACACAACGAATGAAAAAAAAAATAACAAATGATTTTTTTTTTACATATTAGATAAAATATTATTACACACATACATACACATACGTCCACACAAGATACAAGAAAGAGCAATAAATACATATAAAAAATAAAAATCAAAAGCATTTTATGTAGAAATTATATTATTATCGTATTTGGTCCAACATTTCTGTTATCTTTGTGACAGTCTCGGACATTGGTGCCCAATCGTGTTTGGGATATTCCATATTCTCTCGCGGTATGCGGCGATTCGATGTCTGAGGACACTAAGAAATCATTGACATCGCCCCTCCGCAAACATACTAATAGAAGCGCTGCTATATCGTCGATATGCCAAAGATCATTCAATAGGCGTCATTACATTGTTTTCAATATACATAAGAATAATATTTTTACGAAGATTTTTATTTTGTTTTATGGTTATACCTCCAAGTTTCCACTTTCAACTTTCGAAATACTTAAAGTCAAAAGTGAAATTACATTTTTGATCTGTATATCTCATCGGACATTTTACTAATCCATTTTCGAAGTACTTTACATAAATTAAAAAAGTGAGATAATTTTGACAATTTCTTCAGCGACGGATAAAAAATGTCATGAATCTGACGATAAATAAATTTATTCAACTTGATGACATAAGTTGAATTTATGGTAATAATTCGGGTTTGGTTTATGCTAATTATACAATACGTGTTGTCACAAAATAGTCGGGGTCATAAATTGACATGTCCTGATGTCATCGAGAAAACTTGAAAGCAAATAAAATGGTGTATGAAATCACCAAAAGAAACCAAACAATTGTGGGTTTCTATTTAATCGGTGATTGTCGGAGTCATGCCCATTTGTTCAGTTCCGTCCGGCCGAGAAAAGTTGTTGAACCATTTCTTGGAGGTGAAGGTGTCTGTCTCTTGGGCGTTGACTTGGCACACCTGACTGGCTGACATTGGCCTTCCGCGAGCACAACTCGACCGATGTTTATATAACATTTACATTGGACAGAAACTCGCAATATTATCTGCAATATCATTTGACGTATTTTAAAAAAAAAAAAATATTTATTTATCTTTTAGCACATCATATAAACCAATACATATATTGCACACTGGCGGACTTATTGGCATTAGGCAAGTACTTATACCTATAACTGTATTATGTTATATGATTAAAATTGATTTATTTTCGTGATATTTTTAAAGAAGTAAGAGACAATGAACATTCTGTGACGAATCTTCCATAAAAGCGTATTCCTCAGAAGTTACATTACCTTCTTCCGAAAAAAATATTTATTGTTTATACCATTTTTTCTAAGAAACATTATGTTTCATTTTTGCATAACGGGTAATTTATATTCATCTCATGTTTTTCTTCATATCGTATATCTACATTTATAATAATTTGGCCACTTTTCGAAACATTACGATACCAACTTTTTAATAGGTCGTAACTGCTTTGTAAGTTACCGACAGTATAAAATATAATATTAAAATTGTGTAAATTCGAAGTATTACTCAAAATCTTTAATCTATTGGCATTCTAATCTTGGCTTTGTTATCAAAGATTGATAAAAAAATATCTACAGATAACTTTGGCTTTCTTAATTTATTCATATGATTGATAATCAAGTTTAAAAAAACTATAGGGATTTCAATGAAAGCTAGTAAACATTACCAATGCACATAAAGTTATCACATTAAACAATTGGTAGCATTGAAGTAAATACAAATTATGAGTAAACTTTATAATATGCATGGTCAATGAAATATAATAAGATAAATATCTTTACTACAATAATGTTCTGTTTTTATGTTCAACTGCAAATGTATTTTTCATTTATTACCTTTGCTCAAAATATTTGGTTTTACATTAAGTGGTTTTTAACACATCATTTGACCTTATGTTGTATATATTTCGCAATTATTTATCAAAATCGATCTCTATTAAATACAATTTCGCACGACCTTTGAGATCTCAGTTAAAGAAATGTTTTGTGATATATATCTCATTTAATTAAGTACTTATTTAAAGGTCAAAATGAGAACAAGAAGATAAACTTCTCGACGATGTTATCTGATATAAACGATTTAGTCTTTTTGCGGAGAAATTTTACAGACTTTCCAGCAAGAATAATAAATAGCTTTTTTTTTTAATATTTATGTTAAAGAGGTTTTTTTCTTTTTATATATGATTGTAACTGTATTTTATTTTGTAACGCAGCCAATGCATCATTTTTCTACATTTGTAATTTTGAAAATATTCTCAGGAACATGGTAATTATACATAAATAACTAAATCGAAATACTTAACATCTAAACTTTAAATCTCACTACCTACACTAAATTGTTGACATTAAACTGCACGTATTTATTATTACACTTATTCAACATTTTAAATGAATAATACTGACGTCATAATGCATAAAATGATTTCCAATTTTTTAAAATAAATATCTTTCATACCTAAATAGACTTATAAAAACATTCCCGATGATACGTATGTAAACAATACACCCTCAGAAGGATTTTGATTTTCTGTTATGTGGATATACCCAAATCATTCAATATTTTTTTTATCTACCATTTAAAAATCAATCAAAGATTGATATTTCCTTTCTAAACCAAACCACATTTTTTTAAACAAGAGTTATTGTACCTACCTAAATAATATGCAATGATAATGTCCATTATAAGACTATAAATAATTTCACACACTCATTCACCTACATAATATCTTATACCTGTATTTAATTTGATTAATTTAAATTCCATCACACTAAATAATGACAAGTTCAAATTTAAATTGAAATACTTAGGTATTCATGTATGATTGAATACTTTAGCTAATTATATCTTTATGAGGTCACGTGTGAGGCAAGCCAAAGATAATTTGAAAGATGTACCTTTCTTTTTAAACGCGACGTTCGCAGACTTATAGACTCCCCAAAATACTACTACGATGATCAAATTGTTTTATATTTCTTAAAAAAAATGTAAGCTAAAAATGAAACAAATTCAATTACCTAGCTTCAAGTGATGGAATAATTATTCGTCATATAATTCATTAGTAGGTCGTCCACATAAAAAAAAACATCACATTAAATAATTGAGGGATACTCGGACACGCGTGCCAAAGAGTATATACGAGTTAATCAATAAACATTTTGGAAATATTGAAAGAATGAATGAAATGTTTTGGACATATTGAAAGAATGAACGATGAAAGACTGACCAAAAAATTTACATGGCTGTAAGATATGAAGTGAATGATATTTTGAAAGAAGAAAACATAAGAAGCTTAAACAATTGATGAGCACGTATAAGACGATGCATGGATGCAAAGGAAGCCAGGAATGTATGCGAAAATAGAGGAGTATGGCGTTCGGTTCTCTCTGCTTACCCCGTAAGCGTAACTTCTCTATAGAGATGGAGGAAGAGATTGTGTATGAAAGTAAGGAAAAATCATAAAGACATTCTTACAGGGCATATGACCTGTCATCGGCCGGCTTTAGTGATCACTTTACACAATTATAACATTCACCAATTTTGAATGACTTTTTTTTTATGTAATAGTATGTATTTATGTATACACACTTTTTATACCGTGTACGGTTTTCTTTGAAACTGAAAAAAAAAATCACGATTCGGGACCTATGGGGGGGGGGGTGCCGCTCGCCTGGCAGGGTGGGAGATTTGAAAATTTTTAACTCATCTACCTTACGAACATATTTCGAACGAAAACAGAACCCCATATATTTTCTTTGCTTACCCGTGAGGTACATGGCGTGATGGTATGCATGTATAAAGTTCTCTTCGTATTTTAGAATATAATTCATTTTGAATAGGTGATAAAATGTAGGTTATGTTAGGAAGGCAGTCATATTGATTAATTGTTTTTTTAATTCATTTATTTAAACATCAAAGATATTCATAACGACTATATTAAAATGAATGTAAATGTTTGAATTGAAGTATATTACTAAAATAAATTTTACTTGAAACCTAATAAAATGCATTTAAATTAACACTAAATACCGATGATATTATATTGAATTGTATTTTAACACTCACAAACAGAGTAGGTAAGTTAATACGCTATTACAAAGTACCTGCATAATGCACTTCAGTATAATATTTGTATTGCAGGTCCATAGATGTTACCAGAAGATATCATCAGAAAGGAAATTTATTTTCGTCATATACCTACTTGTGTTGGTAATTTGTTCTATGTGTATACTTATACTTACAATATTTATTTTTATTTCTTTAACTTTCACGGACGATAACAAATATATCCGGTTTTTATATGGCATCGTACGCAAAGTTGATATTTTTTTATTACACCATGTCTGTCTGTCTGTCTGTACTGAAAATTTGCAATCGATATTTATCTAACTTAACCAGTTACATCTCTGAAACTGTCAGAATTTGTGTATTCCTGGTGATGATTTATTTGATATATCATGTGTTCAGTGTATAAACAGTAAAAATCATACTAACATAGGTACCTTAAATTTCTAAACATGATCTAAATGTGAACTAAATTAACAATAAAGAAAACTTATTAATTCAGTGAAAATATTAAATATAGTTATATAATATACAATGAAATTGATGCTACTGAAAAATCGATTACAAATTTAATACGTGAAGAAAACTTTGAAAAGGGAGTCCTCAATTTTCAATTATTTTATTGTTTCAATTATTGTTTGAGTACAGGATTTCTTCATCAAATATTACATCGGTGGAGACACAGTTTTTAATTGCGTTTTCAGTCAGTAGGTACCTACTTGTGAGACTATTAATATCGTAAGTCTCCAGAATGTTGCAACTTGTTATTGGGTGCGTGTTAAATATAGTTGCTCGATAAGTAATCTAAAAAAAATAAAAATACTCGCACATACATAATATTATGCATAGCTGTCTTTAATTAGGATGACATAGAAATCAAAATATAAATAAATAATCCAAATCAATTATGAAATAATCAAAAATTCTATTATAGTTGTGTTAATTTGTTTATTTGCTGATTTTTTGGCACAAATCATCCAATAGGATGCAATGCCTTGAAAATAAAAATAAACTTTATTATGTATTATAATTTTGATACTTTTTTTATATTGCAACTCTGAGAAAGATATTTTGATTTAAGAATCATTAATCGGTTCATAGAATCTTGATTTTATTCATAGATTTTTATTATAATATACTATATGCCGCAAATATTGTATGAATCGAAGTGAGGTTTTTTTTCAGGGGATTTTTGACGTTTTGGTGGGTAGACCACAACGTTTTTCTATAGAGAATAACGACTAATGTGAATTGTTTTCGGATTTATTTGTCGAAAAAACACTTTGGTTATTAAGATTTAGAGAACAGTTATCTAGGATGTATTGAAATGTACCTAAGGAATACTGAAATATGTTGCCAACCAAAACGTTAAACGCGCGGCATTTTATGACTCACTTTTTGCACGGAGTACTACACCTAGTATATAATAATAAAAATCAATGGATATTTTAAACAGAATTCTGCTTATAATAAGAATAATAAGATTTTATTTCAGTTCGTGAGCAGGGGGGTGCAATGCAACACTAACCATATCATATACCTATACATAATTTAAAAATTAGGTAAGTATACATACAAATAAAAAGTCATATTTTTTTCACAGTGCAGGTAAGTACATATTCTCAAGTCGTATAAAAATTATACGCATCAAATACCTACTTACTGTATATGTATTTTGGTTGAATGAATGAGAATATTTATGTATTAAACAGGTACATTTATATAAACAGATGAGTATATCATGTATATACATAGGTATAATCAAGTTTATGTATAATATATCTAACAGGTCCTAGTGTATTTGGGTGCGGTCTACTCATAGGTATATCTAATAATACCAAGCCACACATTCTCAGGGAGTGTTTTTTTAACAAAATAGATCAGGTAGGTACACCGTTTAACCTCTATTTCCATAATAGCTTTATTTGTAGATAACATTAACTGTAAATTTCACATTTTGCATGATGACCATGAACTCACAATATAACATAGGTATGTGGAATATAAATTTTCAACGATATTTATTCGCAAAGTCAATAAGACAGTAATAGCACTTAAGAGTAAAATCTTTTATATGTAATAATTATGTGCATGATGTAGTGATTTTGCAATTTTTTCCTTTAAATTTAACTTAATCTTATTATTGGTGTGTGTTATGTATAATATAGGGGCATGTATTCGTATTCTGCACTCAAATTATATTGGTTTTTGCACAGTGACTTCAAAAGATATACATACATTTCATAATATCTTCGGTACACTTCGGTACATTATGTAGTTCTTTGTGATTTTAATTTTTTCGATTAGTAAAATTAAGTAACATTTTTCGATTTAGTTGTGTTTGTTGTTGACTGGTAGAAATTTCCTACGAGCAATAAATCCGTCACATTATGTTATATTTATATTTTACGCAATAAAATATATTTTTATTATTATTGTTTAAAATAAGTATGCATGTATATATCATGTAATACTGCGATCTTTGGTTGTCAGCATAAAAAACTTGAATAGGAAAATATTAGTAATATTTTGTTTTTAACCTTCTTTAAAATCTAAAATGACTCAAATCCAAATAGTACATAGGTACCCTTGCTATCGGTCATAGTGTAATGATGGCAAATAAAAGCAGATTAATTGTAATATAATATTATTATTTATGCATAAAACCTGATTGTTATCTTTATGATAATCACTAACAATAGAAACAGTAGATAATTTCAAACTTTATTGATTTAAAATTACATTGTACCGCGGGAACGAATTTGAATTCAATCGGAAATAAGAATCTTGTGTCAACAAGTTCAAACACGTCCACATTAAAAATGACTTTTAGAAATTCATTTTTTCATTATTTCGAACTGCAATTATTTACTCAGAATCAGCTGAGACAACATACATATATATATATATATATATATATATATATATATATATATATATATATATATATATATATATATATATATATATATATATATATATATATATATATATATATATATATATATATATATATATATATATATATATATATATATATATATATATATATATATATATATATATATATATATATATATATATATATATATATATATATATATATATATATATATATATATATATATATATATATATATATATATATATATATATATATATATATATATATATATATATATATATATATATATATATATATATATATATATATATATATATATATATATATAAACTCTATGTGCCAAATAAATTGTGGGACAAGTGGTCAAGTCGTATCTCTTGTGAGACTGTGACTAAATTACAAATTTAATCGTGAATTATTTTTTGTTCACAGTTTTTTCTCTCATATTCATCTCAAAGAGTACCTCAAGTTATTTACAACTAAGATTATTAGAAAGTACTTGATGACTAACCACATGCTCTTTTGAAACATTACTACAACCTTCAATAAACAAGAAAATACGCATTGTTATGTTTACACTAAAGCGAAAAAAAAATACGTTGTTAAAAAATAAAATCTAAATATGTAAACTTATGTACATTGACTGCATAGTCAACAACTTATAAAGTGAAATAAATATAAAAAATGAATAAATAAAAGAAACTACTAGCAATTAACAGAATTTCGCAGTCTCCTACCTCACTCCACAGGGAAAGATTTAAAGCTTGTAGCTCTTTTCATCCATGGAGCGGCTGCTCGTCGGACAAAACAAGTAACTACCATTTCATACCACTAAGAGTCCAACCACAAACGTGGAGGCCCATCAGTCATGGCGATGGTCTCCCGTCCAACAATGCTCGGTAACAAGCCACTCGACAGCAAACATTCAGTTCTTCGATTTCACGCCAAGCGCAATGTCGGCTACACCATCTCATCAGCATGGTGAGCTATCGCCGAACGGGACAAAGCCCACCAGTAATGGCGGGGGGGCTCCTCCACCCCTTAATACTCGTGTAGGCGATTTACAGGAACCTCACCACACATTGACAGTACATTCAGTTCTTCGATTTCCACGCCAACTACTGGAACTCCAAAATATACGGTTTTAAGAGAAACCAAAATAGAAATTAAAATGAACAATACATACAAATAACTAAATATGTTTTGGTCCAAATACATAATATTGTATTAGGTATGTAGATGATTCTGAATAAAATTAAAGCTACTACATCCTACAAGAAAAAAACCACAGTCGACTTATGCATGAAATGACAAATGGCTTGAATTTTCTTCACATCATTAGCAGAACGAAAGATTCGGTCATTATGCTAAAATGTCAAGAAGATTGCTGAGGTCACCACGAAGAGAGTTACCTGCCTTTTTGTAACGAATTCATCACAATTAGGTACCGGTGCGGTGCGCTTTGTTAAAAAGAAATCATTAAATAAATAAATGAACTTTCGCCTGTTAAAACGTATTCATCGTATCGCATTTTTCACATAACTAGCGTAATTATTTTTTATTGCAATATTACGATCCCCTATGTAATTTGATAAATATATCAAATTACACCAAATTTTTAACAAAGACGTGATCTTAGTTGAGTTTAGCAATTATTATTTCCATAATTGTCTTGGTATAATTTGCACGCGCAACCTACATAGCTATACAATAAAATATTTGAAAAATTTCACATGATATGAGAATAAAAACACTTTTTTTAATGTGAAAATATGCACCTAACCAAACGTTGGATCACTTTGCCATTTAAAACAAAACTGAGATGAGCCAGAGGGTTCTGGCCAACGTTAATAAAAAATGCTCCTAATACATAGAATATTTTATGATTGCATATAACGCATACATTGGATTTTTTCCTTGTTGGGAATGAATAATCCTGGTTCTTCTATAATATTCCAACTTCGTCTCTATTGATATAATTTGTCAAAAAAATACTGCTAAACGTAAAAATACTGCTAAACGTAAAAATACTGCTAAACGTAAAAATACTGCTAAACGTAAAAATACTGCTAAACGTAAAAATACTGCTAAACGTAAAAATACTGCTAAACGTAAAAATACTGCTAAACGTAAAAATACTGCTAAACGTAAAAATACTGCTAAACGTAAAAATACTGCTAAACGTAAAAATACTGCTAAACGTAAAAAAATAATAAATAAACAATTTGCTTAAATAAAATTTTCCAAAACAAAACGATGTTAATACTTTTTTAAATGTTGTAATTCTTTCAATTTAATTTTTCATAGTATATTTTATTAAACGCATTTTAATAACAAAATTTCTATTTCTGATCTAAATTGTCCAGAACATTATGGCATTATATTTATATTTCGTTTAAATATTGAATATGAATTTGTAGTACATACATTTGAAGTACATAATACATCCTCATGCATTCCCTAAATTGACCATACTTGTGAACGCTAACCATAAACGATACTTGTGAACGCTAACCATACTTGTGAACGCTTGTGAACGAAATCGGCCGAGATGAGATTCTAAACCCCGTCCTCTGAATTACCCATATTATTTATATAGTCTATTTTATTGTACAATTAAAACATCATTAACCAATATGTGAAAGTATTTTGAAAGCTTTGTCATATCACAAAGAAAAATCGAACCACTGAGTGCATGTAAGTAACTATTAGTATATATATATTTTTACGTGATTCCCATTGATAATTCGTAAAAAAGCTCGATAATGAGAAATCTTAACTCTCTAGTACTGCAGAAAGGTGGAAATTTGAAGTTTAAACTCACTCCATGAATTGATATTTTTGCAATTTATAGAATATGTCCTTGTAACAAGTACATATAGATCCTCATACATTCCCTAAACTAAGCATCGCTTGTGTTATAGGTGAACGAAATCGGTCTTGGCAGGATTCGAACTCGCGACCACTGTACCCAGTGCGCTAACCGCTCTGCCACCACCCATCGCCCATATTGTAGGTACATATAAATCAGATTTTTATTTTTGACTTCCTGTAAATAATGCGTATCCAATCGAAATTATTAAAGTGATAGAAAAAAATTGCGAACTATATATTCTTTACTCTACATATGTTGCAAACATATTTTCAAATCAGCCTTCGTGGCTCAGTTGGTTGGGTATCTGACTGCTGATCCAAGGGTCCCGGGCTCGATTCCCGGTGGAGACACAGTTTTTAATTGTGTTTTTAGTCTGGGTCTATGAGACGATTAATATCGTAAGTCTCCAGAATATGGCAACTTGTTATTGGGTGCGTGTTAAATAATTATTTGACATAGTACCTATTAGTTATAAAATAAATAAATTACTGAATAAATAAATTAAAAAAAAATATTAATAAAAATAAAAAAAAATAAAAATAAATAAATAAATAAATCAATAAATAAATAAATAATTAAATAAATAAATAATTAAATAAATAAATTAATTAAAAAATAATCAAATAAATAAATAAAAAAAATTATGTACAAATAAATAAATAAATTGCATTTAAATTATTCATATTATGTAGGTACATGGAATTCTGCTACGTTAACATTAATAATAAATGCATTAGTTAATAAAAGAACCTAAAAATGAATTGTTTTACTAAACGAAATCCTATTTACCCTGACAAATACAATATCATTGTGACAAAATATATGTAGCGAATATAAATACGTACCTACACACTGTATGCACATACATATGTATGCATGTAAGTATTATATCTGGGTAAGTAAGTTGTAGGTACAATAGAAATGTGATAATCAGGCCCCAACACATGGTTACCCCAGATACACACACACACTGCATAAGGACCGACAACTTCCTAGGAAATTAATACATTCTAATGCTGTTAGTTTGTTACATTGTCATCATTTTATATCAATAATAATCAACAACTCTTACTCGAACAGATATCACACAATCTTTTCATTGAGTTGTGCGTGAGATAAAAAAGATACATCTTCGATGTTTCAGAAGCAGGAAAAAAAAAACACGTAAGTATTTCATTCAAAACACGTTTTTTCCGATAATTTCTATTGTTGTTTGAAATTGATAAAAGGTATAATAATTTATAATTAAAGAAGTAACTCTATTTTGAAAATTTAACGTGAATCAAAATTATATTTCTAAAAAAAATATAAAAAATATTTTTGATTGAGGTTTTAGTATATTGATTCAAGAGAATTTATTTCTCTTAACATATAGACAAATTTTCAAGCCAAGATCCGCAAGCTTGTATGGCCAGGTCTACATTTTGCATGGTTTTTCCAACTTTGAAATCAAAAAACACCAACTTATATATTATATGGATGAACTCGGAGAAGGAAATTTTTTGTGTGTCTGTGTGTCCTCCCTTATAACTTTTGAACCGCTTGGTGCACAGAGCACAAAATTTCAGAATATGTAGAAAATTTTAAGCCTACAAAACTTTTGTACTTAGAATTTTGTTTTTTAATCTCTAGTCAGGGGGTATCAACATTTGAATTTTTATTTGTTTCCATTTTGTCAAAAATCATAAAAGTTAGAAGGTTGAAATTTTGTATAGTTATAGACAAAAAAAATATCTTAAATATGTTATAAAAATTTCCTGGGTTAATAATTTATGTGTTTAACTGCCTATATTTCCAAAAATTCTTTAGTGTCGAAAAACTCCAAAACACCCCAACTCAATTATTTCTATAATATAAATGCACATTACATCTCACATCTACATCTAGTCCTTCTCAAACATTTTTTAACAATTGTTATAAAAATTGAATTTAGTGACGACATCGTTTCATACAATTTGTAGATAGAAAACACTGCAATACCATCAACCTATTCGGAGTAAGAAACAAGGGTTGAACTCCAAACTATCCTATCAATTTTGTATAGGAAAAGAAAATGTCTTAAAATATTTCGACGAAAAAAGATGGACGGAGGATATTATCAAGAAGTATAAATCGTAATTTCGGATGCTCCCTACCCTCAACCGGAGTGCTATAAAACCCAATAATCCATAGACGCATGGAGAACATTTCAAACTAATTATTAAATTTGTATGAGATTACAACTCTATATCATTATGTCTCTATGGTATAGTGTGTAGATAGTATGGCGTGGTCCAAGTGGGACGGTGCACGGATACGCGAGCCTCGATAAAATAAAAAGAAACCTCACCGTTACGTTTATGACACTTTTTGCCAACAGGTCGATCGGATCAACCGGTAGTAGATATATGTATGGGGGGGTCTGGCCTGGCCGTACCGCGCCGAGCTGAACACAGCAATTTCCTGACGATGGCTTCGCAATAATTGTAATTACTCATCTACCTGTGTGATGTGGGGTACCTACCTCCACTGCACACTACTCTACTCTACTCTAATCTACATCTATTCCATTATATTATTCTTATTATTATTCGACGCTCATGAGGAGAGGTGTGACCGCCGACCATGGACCATATTTATAAACACCGGCTGAGACAGTGCAAAACCAAACGATATCATTTTCACTGAACGATATCTTCATAAAGCTATAAGTACCAAATCGACAGTCATACTTAATTATTTCTCACGCAAATCTTTAATGTTTTAACTTTTTTTATATTTTTACACACGCACACATTGGATTTTTTTCCCTGCCGGGTGTCAGTAAAATTTTGTGTAATTTTTTCAATATCTCAATCGGGACGAAGCGGGAATATATATTTATAGGAGGCGACATTTCCAGCAACAGTTACCAATATGAGGAAGTCAAATCACAAACTGACAAGGCAGCGATCATTGCCGGCTGTCTGAGAGACACTGCTAACAGAGAATAAAACTCTAGTATACCTGTAAGATATGTGTACGACCCATCATGACCTATGCGAGTGAAGCTAGAGCGGTTGCCGGAGCCTGCTCCGGACGACAGAGATGAGAACCCTGCATCGCGCGATTCACCCTTATGGATCGATCGCGGAACACAGATGTAAGAAAGATCTGCGATGTTAGGGATATCGTCAGATGGTGTAGGAGACAAAACTATTCTGGCGGGACCACGTGGCGATAATGGCAGACAACAGGTTACCCAAAATTATCTCCCAACAAATTAGTTTTGGCAATCGACCACGAAACACTGGTAACTAACGTTCCTTCTACTCTATACTCTATAAGTCGTTATAAATAATGCACTTGGGAGTATTCTTCTTTTTTTGTACCATGTCAGGACCCCTGACGCCGACGTCGCGTCGGCTAACACTCTGGCATAGGGATCTCTACCACTCTGTGAACTCCGGTCCATAAAAGCCATGACATCTGTCTCCTACCCACACCGCGACTACCCTCAATTTTTCCTTTCATGATGAGGTACAGTTGACCGTATTTATTGTTACGGAGAAAGTGTTCCAAGTATGTCATCTTTCTCATTTTTATACTGGACAACAATTCCCTTCACACGCCAGCTTTCCGCAACATTTCAGTGTCGGTGACAATATCTGTCCATGAGATTCGTAACAATCTGCAATGAAGCCACATTTGAAATGCTTCAATTGGGTTCATTCCATGTCCATGTCTCGAATATCGACTACAGAAGAATTGTTTCATATTATTTAATGCAGGCCTGGGGGCAAGTCTGGTTCAACCGGCGAAATCAAAACCCTCACGATTACCCATATCATGGATAGGTATAATTATTATATGGAGTTCTATAATATCTTTAGATGTAAAATTCCATATGATGTGGGTAATCACGAGGGTTTTGATTTCACCGGTTGGACCAGACTAGCCCCTCTGGTCCCTTGCAATTTGCGAATAAATTGTGATATGACTTATCAGTTTGCTCATACAAAACCACTTTGAATGTGTCTTATAACATATTCCCCAGAATAATGAGAGATATTAATAAATTTCTTCGCCGCTAGGAATTAAATTTCAAAAAAATGGCAAAGAAGTCAAACGATTTATTACAATTAAAAATAAAAACAATAACTTTGTTTACTTCTACTTTTTATATAAGAACGTTAGAACGTTTTAGAGCGTCCGCTCATCCTCAGTAACTTCTTAATACTAAACTTAAAACTAAATACAGACTACTTAACTAGGTACTTAACAGACTACTTAACTGACTACTTAACTTAATGGCAAAAACGCTACTTGCTCCGATTGAAAGAACACAAAAATCAATAATAAAGGTAAATGCACAGAAGACCTAAAAGATACCCCACAGAACAAATATATATAGACAGTGGATTTTTGGATGTTAGACAGCTCTATATGAGACTGATACTGTCTCATTTGCATAAAAACACTGCTGAGTTCCAACCGGACTATATATTGATACATGGCACTAGAAACAGACATCAGCTAAGACCGCCACAACCAAGAACGACACATGCGCAGCGTCAATATAGTTTTTTGGCACCAAGACTCTATAATAAAATAATGATAGATATTGAACAAAACATATCGCATGACGGGAAAAATTTCAAAGACCTCGTTACTCGTTGGCTGAAGCAGATTGGAAGAGAAGGATCTGCCTCGGTACTCTAGATTTTTTGAGATAGAATGGAAGTGAATGGAATATGTGAAGAAAAAAAGAAAACAAATCATATGATCACCATAGCAATTTTAAACTAGTACTGCCTCAGAACAGACTATGTCTAGCGAGGCAGTAAAATTTCCAAATGTGTGAAAAAAAAATTATTGTAAAACTGTAATTAGGTATAAATTAAATTGTATTTTGTTCCTTTGTAATATTTATACTGTTGGAAATATTATTCATTCATTCAGGTATGAGGATGAGCGGACGCTCGAAAATATTCTAATGTTCTTACATAAAAAGTAGAAGTAAACAAAGTTATTGTTTTTATTTTTAATTTTAAAAATGAACTTCTACAAAGTTGCTCACAAGTTAGAACGATTTATTACTGTGAATCAGTAGTAGTAGGTTCATTAAATATATATTACATATGTATGTGTACGGAATAAGAGGTTTATTGTTGACTTCATCCATAAACACAGAAGATCTACATAGAATAATAAATTCGCTTATGATTCATATTTTCGAAATAACATCAAAAATAAACTTTAAGATGGTAGATGTAAGAATACTAGTTATAAATAAGGGTTATGAATACACGTCACCGATAACCTTTCAAATTGTACATAGTTAAATTGATTCTTTATTAAACTAAAAATATGAAAAAATATGTGTTCATACAAAAAAAATCATGACACAAATGCATTATTACTTTAAATCATTATTGCTTATGTCTCTGTCATATCCTACTGATAAAGATCAAAATACACTACGATATCGAGATTATAAATCTAGAGGTCAAACTAGGGCTTCACGAAATGGCCGATTACTGTCTCCATATGCGGAACGAGTGGTGATGGAAGTAAAGAAAATGAACTGGCACTCACGTTCACGTGAAACATGTTATAAAGATGACATCAATTTATCAATATGAAAATAATGCGGATTATTTTTATTACCCCAATCATCAGTTCATTGAAACATGCCAAATTGTCAATACAGCCAAGAACATTGGGGACAGGATTCGAACTCGCGACCACTGTATTACAAACCCAGTGCGCTAACCGCTCTGCCACCACCCACCTAATATATATAACATACTTGTTATATACTCTTTTTGCTTATGAAACCTATTGCTTAATAAAATATTCAAAATATTATATTATGAACTGTTCTCTCCCCACCACCAACCGTTCTGCTTATAGGGACTAATAACAGTCGCTTGCAAAATTCTAAAAAAAACACAAGAAGTTTTCGGAGAACTTTAAAACTTGCATACACTGTTCTTAAAGTGCCAAAGAAATCTAATTTAAGGGAAACAGCAGGCTCACCGTTCACTGGAAGTGAACATACATAAGAGCGAACTGTATTTTAGACAAAAAGTCTTGAAAGTCCTGAAGTTGCTCTTCGTGGCTAAAAGGTCCGCATGTCCAATGTGTCCAAATAAATTCCCTCAGACTTCGTTGTAGAGTTATCTTCGGAATTTTGACACAAAGAAGTTAGTGTATTCAAATAGGAGACACTCAGAAGTGATTTAAAAAGGAGATGCTTAGTGTATTCTGTTAGTGTATTCAAATAGGAGATGCTCAGATGCTCACAAAGCTGACATGAGGTCGAATCGGATAAGAGAAATCTAAAAAGATAACTTTTGAAACTGCCATGAATCCCCATGAATTGCTAGACAAAATATACTGAAATCGCACAACCTGTTACTTATCTGAGAATCAATTAAAATATTTCTATAATATTTACTATTTAACTTTTTTTGTTGAAAAATGTATTCATAAGTGAAAAATTGTAATAAAAATAGGTAAGTAAAGTAAATATACTTGAACATTATATGTGTCAGTATGTTGACATCACGTTAAATAATACAATGGAATTGAGGTATGTGTATTGTGCATGTTGTTGAATTAACAAAACTATATGTATGTAATATGTACGACCTGGTGATTTTATGTTGACAACGTTAGTACATACTAACTACAGAAGTTGACTGTGGGAAAGAGTTGCAGTAATTTAAACATTATTTAGTTTGGCGATATCATTAATCTACCTCAAAAGATATCTTATGGGATATTTGCTCAGATGCGTGAGAAACTTGTCATTTTAATAGTTTAATGAAATTAAAATTATTTGTCGGCCTTGATTAATGAGCAGCACGGCGCGTAATGTTCCCATTTTGGTAGATGTAAGGACCGTCGAAAGAGTCGATAGTCATGTCAATCTAGGACATAATATGAAACTGCGGAAAGAGAATCAAGAGGCCGAAGTAAAGAGAAGACATGGTCTTGCCTGGGCAGCTTTCAACAAACTCTCTTACATTTTGAAAACCCTAAAGTATCCCAATTATCTCAAGAAAAAAATATTTGATTCATGCATCCTGCCTGTTCTCACACATGGCACAGAAACGCTAGTCCTAACAAAGCGAATTGTGCAAAAGTTGTTAGTTACGCAGAAAGGCATGGAGAGAAAGATGCTGGGCATTTCATTGAGAGATCAGAAGACAAAAAAATGGATAAGAGAGAAAACTAAAGTTGTGGACGTAGCTGAAAGGACGGCTACCCTGAAGTGGAGCTGGGCAGGTCATATCTGACCAACGATAGACAAATAAACTCCTAGAATGGTAACCTAGAACGGGAAGGAGTGTGGAAAGACCACATGCTAGATGGTCGTATGACATCAGAAAGACTATGGGAGAAAATTGGATGCAGTGTGGCCGGAATAGAGACATGTGGAGGAGCAAGGGGGAGGCCTATGTCCAAAGATGGATTGAAAACGGCTGAGGATGAAGAAGAAGAATAGTGCTTCGATTATTTATGAGAATATTGAGAATTTAGTTGAATGTGTAATCGAGATTTATTTAAATTGTCAATCATAACTATATTTTATTTATCTTGTATTTCAGTATCATGTTTGTTTTAAAATTTTGAATAGACAGTAAATATTACATGTTGATTGCGAATATACATACATACTATTTCTATTTACCAGGTTAAAAAAGAACCTTGTAAAGTTGATAGAATGATATATAAAACTAATATATACCTTTTGTATAAAAATAACGTAAACTGTTGGTTTTCAAATTAAAATATTAGTATTTAAATATTATTATATGTTGAACAAAATGGGCATAGTTATAACCACTTCATTATTTCTTACTTTACCTATAATATGAAGAACGAGTCGATTTTGTTATAATTATTTATTTGGTTTATTGAATAAATTAAAATATTACTTAAATATTAAAACTATTCGATTAAGCGTACTGATGTATGAAAACTTTAAAGATAATTTAGAAACAGCGGTATATATTATTTTCATCTTTATATTACGAATAGTTCTTCTGACATTTTTTTAATCAAATAATTTGAAATTGGTCTTATCTAGTTTTTTATTAAAACGTACATAATATTTTAAAAGCTGTTTAAGTATGTTATTTCTGGTGACATTTTACTAATACTGCTCATATATGCACAAAATGTGCAATTTGCATTCGTTATTTAATTTGAAAATACAATACAACTAATGAATTCTTGAAACGACAAAAAATACCGCAAAAGTAACTTTAAACAAAAAAAAAATACAAAAATTTTATGAAAACTGTGAGATTCATATTCAAAAACCAAGTCTATTTTTTTTGTTTCGATTATTCACTTACTTCCATTATAAAATAATAAAACTTGAATAACTAATGTGGAATCAAATATATATATTTATATTAAAAATACAAGATGAGTAGCTATTTGATTAAATTATCCTTTGATGTCCTCTCGCATATATTCTTCTCTAATAGACACTGTTATTATAATTAATTGACGATATGTAATGGTGGCATATTATTATTGCCAATTACCTATATGCATTTTTCTTTTCTACGCTTTTGGTACATTAACATATCACATAGGTTTAGTTTGTCGATCGACAATTCTTGATAGAACTCCATTGTACGTTGATATGTTATAAAAAATATAAAAATACTTGGTAATTGTTCTATTGTGTTTATTTGATTATTGACGCGTTTCGTGCAAAGCACATCGTCAGAATAAGGCATTTATTCTGACGATGTGCTTTGCACGAAACGCGTCAATAATCAAATAAACACAATAGAACAATTACCAAGTATTTTTATATTTTTTATAACATATCAACATATCACATAGGTATTAATTTTATAGTTTTTTTATAATTTTATTACGTGTAGGTTTTGATCATTTTTAATTTTTTTAACTTTATTTGTTTTATTATTATAATTTATTAAAGAAAAAAAAACGGCTTTTAAATATAACAAAAATTATATATAAAGAGTAAGGATATGATAGAGAAGCCACTAAATGGATTATACGAAATTATTATTAAATATCATATCAAAAATAAGCAACAAAACAATAACATGTAATGTAACAAAAAGAAAAACAAGAATCAAATATTTATTTTTATACAATATAATTAATTTTATTATTTTTTGTATTTTTTTTTAATATATCAAATATTTTTGTGGAAAGTTAAATAATAATTATTAAAAGAACACACTTCTTAATTTAAAAATATTGTCTGCATTCTTCGTTTTTAATATAAACAACAATACCAGATTATTTCCGTATATCATTAATTATAAATTAAAACACTGAATTAAAATGCACTATTTTTGTATGAGTTATTCATTTACGTATGCAAAACACTTTTCACGACACATTTGACACATTTTGACGGCGGCCGTTGAGATAAAATCACATTAAATTAGAACATCCAATCGGTATTTTTATATAAAAAATGCAAGCATCAATATTTTTGGAACAAGAATATAATATAATCTACACTGGTCGTACGTATGTTAGGGGGTATATTTGAAGATTATCCACCACCAAGGAACGGGAGACAAGAGGGTGTACCAATATAACAAGTGGACATACCTCGTGTGGTGTGTTAGTGGAAGCGGTAACAGAAAACGAATGAACTATTGGAGTCGTCAACTGCCGTAGTATATATCCATGGATCCCCCGCGACTAACCTACTTTCGGTTCCCCTCACACTTCTCTCGTCCATCTTCAACGCCGCAGTACCAATATACGCACACCTATAATCGGAACCCGATACAAAAAGCATCTAAATATTTATTTCGTTTCAATCGACATCAGCCAATTACAATAATGAAACTTTTACGTGAGGGGCCTTTTACCATTCACACTCGTCGAAGATGATCGGCTGCATTGCATCTCTTTAACGATAGCTTTGGTACTGCACGCAACAGCCTCCGAATCTCCGGTGAAGAATTCGATAAAGATGTTGCATGCGCTTTACAGGTTTTCGAGATGATAGGTATAATATTTGAAAATTCATCAAATAATATAATTATAGATAACAAATAGGTACCTAGAATCAATGATAATATTTTCTAAAATAAACACATGTAAATTAATGTAAAAAAATATACCTATGTATAATAGGCATCACATTTATTCGGATCTAAATATATACAAACTTCATGTAGAAAAATAAAATACTTTTTCATACGTCGCGTCGATTATTATTTTCAATATTGCGTAATCCAATTCAAATAGGTTGACCGTCGTGGTATAATGGTAAGCCGTTTGAATTCGGTGCCAGTGTACTGAGTCTGATTCCCAGCGAAGGCGAAGTTAATTTAAATTATTTCTCACTCAAATCTTGCTTACTTTTTGTGGACCGAAACTCTAGGCAGTTTGAGAAATGGTTATTTGTACAACACCTTCAATTCATTATAACGAAAAATATTTTATTTTATTTTATTTCAATTTACGGTTTGATAACCTTTTACACATACAAGTATACATAATATATTAAAAACAACAGAATTAAAAAAAAATGAAAACAAATAAATATATAAAATGAAAATAAAAAATGAATAACAATATAAAAAAGGTGAAAACATGTAAGAATATGTAAAAAATAATGAAAAACATTTTAAAAAAATATGTAAAAAAAACATGCGAAAAACATTCAAAAATATGTAAAAAAAAATAAACAAAAAACATGTAAAAAATAATGAAAATCATGTAACAAATATGTAAAAAATATGCAAAAACACGTAAAAAAATTAACAAAAACATGAAAAAACTAAACAAAAATCATGTAAAAAAAAAAATGTGAAAAACATGTATAAAACATGTAAAAAAAAAATATGCAAAAAAATAAACAAAAAGCATGCAAAAATATGTAAATAAACAATGAAGAACATGTAAAAAATATGAAAAAAAGTATACATACATGCAAAAATTAATACAGGATAAAAGAAATGTGAAAAGTAGTTTAAAAACCGACAAAATAATCTAATGTTTGGTCTCATTAACAAGTGCAGTGTATAGGCAACTTCTATAGATACCGATCGAGTCATTAAATATATCTGTGTATTGTGCATACTGGTTCCCCAAACTATGCAGTCTTTGCAAGGTTGAATTAGTTGAATTAATTATTAATATTAACGATAAACTAGCTAATTCTTGTATTGAATGAAATTAGACACGGCTTCTCATGGTAAAAAGTAATTTCAATATGTTGAAAGAAAAATCGAATCATTCGTTCTTCTGTTGAAATTTTGTTTAAAAAATCAAAAATTTATTCTAAAATTCATCCATTCACATAATAATTATTGTCGGCCTTCGTGATTTTGTTATATACATAAAATCTGAGTCATGAGTTCAATTCCCTGTGAAATCATATTTTTTCAAAGGCATAAGTCTCCGCAATGTTGCAATTTGTTAACACCAGTCAAGTATTAATAAATTATATTATTTAATAGTTTTGAGATAAAAATGACACAAAAACATTCTCTCCAGAAATTATTTACATAATTTCTTAAATTTTTTAATAAATAAAAATTAAAAAACGTTTAAAATCAATTCCACTATTTATTAAGACTACAATCTACAACCGGTTTCGTGCTAAGCACATTTTGAAAATTCCATTAAGAACTGATGATCAAAAAGTTAAATCTGATTATTAAAATAATTTAATAGTTAATTATATTTTTAACTTTGTTTACACCACGTGTCGATTGAATTTGCGACCGGTTTCGGAACTAACCGTAACTGTAATAAAGTAGTGTGAACAAAAATAGCATAAGTTATGTAGGTACTTGCGCAAATCCATATTTTACTTGTGTAGGTATTTTAAAATTAATCATTTGTGATGTATGTAGATACGTGTTACAAGTGCATAATAGTTAATATAACACAGTAGCCAAGTTGTGAGCTGTTTTTCCATTGACAAAATATTACCGACAAATAATGTGGTCCAATTCATGTTCAAAATGAATTTGTGGCTACATTAATCAATCTTTGTGCTTTGATTATACCAACTACAGACTACAGGTTCCATTTAAAGAAACTGTATTATTTCTTTATAATCTAATCTATGAAAGTAATATATTTGCAAAAAAACACGTACCTACTCACGAATGTTCACATACGATTCAAGATGTCTCCTTTAGTTACAACTTACAATGGTAGTCCGCCAACCCTTTTTCTGTTCCTGAGAATTTTTACAGTTTTTATGAATTATGTAAAGAGATTTTTTTGTAGTGAAATAAAATTTCCAATTCGTTAAGATGAAATCGATTGAACATAAAATTTGGGTTGTACTATGAAATCAGTTTAATTTTCCTCACTCCTCCAAAGCTTTTATCCCACATAGTGATGGGGTCAGCTCTCCTTACCCTTACTGCGCTCCTCCACTTCATCCTATCCTGAGCTTAGTCCTCAGAGACATGACATGCCCGCATATCCTCCGCCACCTAAGCCTTTCATCGTCTTTTGAGACGCCCTTTGGGTCTTTTGCCGGTCACTCGATATAGTCTAGTTCAGTTTTACATGTGTTTTCTGGCGGTTTTTTAATCAGCCTCCATATTTTCCATCAGCTTATCGGATGCAACGCGTACGTCCATCACACTACCAATCACATATTCATTACGGATTTTATCTCTCCTTGTAAAGCCGCACATCCACCTAAGCATCTTCATCTCGAATGTTCGCACTGACTGAACTTGCCATCGTGTGATTTCCCAGGTCGCGCTACCATATTTACCATACTGATTATTGTTTTGTAGACATGGCCTTTCATCTTCACTGGCATTCACCTGTCACAGATAACCAATCACTTATCTCCATTTAAGCCAGGCTGCGGCAATACGGTGTTGAACGTTAATTTCCAGGCCTCCTGACTCATGTATCATGTTCCCGAGATACTAATATTTATCATATCTTGTGACTTGCCTCCCATCGACTATAATCGGGTCAGTGTATGTGTGAGGAACATTGCAAGCTATAAACTGTGTTTAATTCACACTCAGCTCTAGGCCTCCTTTCTGTAACTGGTGCTACCATACCAGCCAGAAGGGCTTGCTATGGGGAGTCTGCATATATGGAAAGTTCTTAGGACAGCGTCTGAGCATCCTCCGTTAGCTCACCCAGCACAAAACAAAATAAGAATGGGCTAAGTACGGATCCCTGGTGTAGGTACCCCCTCTATGACTGTATTTGGACAGATGGTTCCTGCTGAGGTTTTTATTTCAGCCTTCACGCGTGCATACATATCAGTGATATTCTTCTCAAGTATATAAACTTTTTCATATTCACTATGTGTATATGTATGTGTGTGTATGTATGTATGTGTATGTGTGTGTATACGTGTGTATGTTTGTATGTGTATGTATATGTGTGTATGTATGTATATGTATATATGTGTGTGTATATGTATGTGTGTGTATGTATATATGTATATGTGTGTATGTATATATATATATATGTATGTGTATATGTATGTGTGTACATGTGTGTATAAGTATGCGTATATTATATGTGTGTATGTTGTATATGTGTATGTGTGTGTATGTATGTGTATGTGTATATGTGTATTTGTATATGTGTATTTGTATATGTGAAATTTTATTTTTTTCTCCTTTTTGGATAAATTATGGTTTTTATTCTATATTCACTAAAAAAAAAAAAAATAAACTTTAATCATCTGTATGTATTAGCTGTAAGTTGAACTTGATTTACAATTTATTAAATGATTCTATTATTATAAGTAAAATGTATGTAATATGTTAAATGTAGATATGTTATTTGCTCCTGTCCCAAGCACAAGTTTTTAACTTTTTTGGGACAGTACCTATTGAAAAAAAAAATTGTATTAATTTAAATATTTGTACTACGTGTATGTTCATATTATGTTACTCAATAAAAAAAAAAAAACTTTTCGGAATATCCACCTTATCACATCTCTCGGCTCATTATCGAATGCCTTATTCGTGTCCAAGAATGCAATGTATAAGGGACTTTTCTTTTCGCGCTATTCTTCGGGATATCGTATTAAGGGCAAACATTCAGTCGGTCATGGAAATGTCAATTCAGAATCATTAGTGATTTCTTTATTGAGATCATTTCATCCTCAGTCGACTATCGATCATATAACTTCATAGTATCGCACAATTAATTATATTCCAAGGTTATAGTCATTTCACTCATATTTACTACCTTTTCCCTTATATAGTGAGACTATCGTGCTCAGTCACACTTATGGGAAAATCAAATTAAGATTACTCAATTTTTGAGCATATTTATTCTTCAAAGGTGACAATCTCTGAATGCATTTTGTGGAGGTATTTCCAATGTAAATGAATGTTTAAAAAACCCCTCTCCAGATTTTTTTTGCATATGAACAAAACTTATTCAATTGAACTAATTGTTCGGGCTGTATGAGAGGACATAAAGTATAAATAGTTTTTTTAATGCGCGATAACACATTAAAAATGCACAAATTGCTACGTAGTACAAAAATATATTATATAGGTATTGAGTGTCAATTTATGATCACTCCTTATATTGACTGTTGTGAATAATATTTGATGGCATGCCCTAGTGTTACTAGAGATGAGATAGATTATATGTTTTCTAAAATTGATGGTATGCGGGTCATAATACCTCCAAGTCGGTGTCAATTACCTACATACAACTGACCACATTGTTTTATTTGTGGTCTTATATATATATATCACATCGTACATAGACGTCTAATAAACTGTTAAAATTAAACTAATTGAGTTTCGGATAGGTCATTGCCTCTTCACTTAGTTTTGGATGCTATTATATTAGGTATATTAATATATTGGTCGAGATACAAACAATAACGTGGGTTTTGCACTTTTTTTGAATTTTTTGCGGTACAAATATCTCAACGCATGGACAGGCAAAGTTAAAATGTACGTTTACAAATGACTCGCTCAATTTTAATCTCCCGCTCGACGCGGCGTTAGACTTGGTAAACTTTGAAATCCTAGGAACTATCATTCAAAAACCCATTTTGGTACCTTACATATATTTTGCAAATGATATTACTTATAGTGTATTAAATTATAATATATTGGATAGAGATGATATGTTTGCACATATTGTCTGTCTGATCTATAATTGGCAAACTGGAAAATAAACACCATGGTGGTTCAAAATCAAGTGTGTTGAAATATCTAACTGAAAAGGTGATATCAACGCAACAGAATTATTATTTACATTTTTTAATGAAATAATTATTCAAATTCTATGGAAATATCCAAGCACTTTCAAAATTCAGTTCGAGAAAAACAATTCCGCGTAATGGCCCACACTGGAATCTTCCCAAGAAAAATCCAAGGTTTAAATTCTCGATGGGGATACAGTTTTCTATTTTTATTTCAGTTTGGACTTCTAAACGATTATAGTTTGGACTTCTATACGATTGATTTAAGTCTTTCCAAAATATGCAGGAAAATCTATGGAGTTATATGGATTTTTCACTAACAATAAAAAGCCTAATGCAAGACAGCGCCAATAATACGACAAAAGAAACTGTATCAGTGAACATAACATTTTCTAAATTAAAATTTGTGCTTAAATAATAAATAGGTGATTACCTAGTCCAACTAACATAACGTAACATGACGTTGCGATTCGTTAGGTACCAGTGGCGGGTACAGAGGGGGGGCGCGCCCCCCCCCCCCCTTGCGGGCCCGTGTAACGAACTTATTTCATGCTGTGAAACAATGATGTTATCGTGAATACTGGAGGAAATCAAAGATTGTCGTTATTACAGCATCATCTTCGATGAGACTACGGACATACCACACATCGCCCAACTGAGTTTAGCTGCAAGATATGTTGATGGTGACGGCAAATTACACGAAAGATTTTTGGGTTTCGTTGACATCCATAAAGACAATGATTGTAGTGGAAACATTGACGATAAACCTCAAGAGAGTCAAGAACGTAGCATTACTGGTGAAGTATTGGGTACTACGATTCTAAGGAGAATGGAAAGCCTTTCTCTGTCACTAGAGAACTGTGTGGGTATAGGCTGTGATGGTTGCTCAGTTAATATGTCAGAGTTGAAAGGAGCTGTGACTACAATAAAAAAAGCTATCAACGCGCAAGTAGCACCGTGTCGAAGTCATCAGTTCAATCTCGCTGTCTCTCGCAGTTGCAAAGTTACAAGTGTGAGAAACTCACTTGGTACTATTGAAGGAGTAGTATATCGTTCTTTACGGCGCGGCGTCTAGCAAGCGGTTCGCAATATCAAAGAGTCACCTATAACGCTCGCTGCAGTCACATTGTCAAACGAGGTGGGTTGAGCGAAATTATGCTGTTATTCAATTCGCAGCTGATCTCGGAACAGTTTGCAAAGTTCTTAAAGAAATACAGTATTGGAGGGATAGAACAATGGCTGCCAAAGCTAATATTCTCCTTCGAGCTCTCTCTAATTGCGAGTTTATTATCACGCTGTTTACACTGAGTGACATTATGAGCATAACATATCCAGTCAGCAAAATCTTGAAAGACCCTACCTTGGACGTCGCGACGTCAAAAGCAAAGTAAGATTCAACGCTCAAGGTTTACGACGGCATGAGAGTTACTGCTGAGGTCGACAATGAAGGAGGATCGACTAAATGGCTTAGTTCTATTGAACACTCACCCTGACATTGATTGTCCTATTGATGATATTACTAACCAATTTGCCAGGAAGAATAGGCGCATAGGAATCATCGTTTAAGGAAGAGAAACTTTTTTTATATCATAAGATGGCATTGTCTTGTACCTATGTGTGTAATTAGTTAAAAAATAAAACATTTTTAAACATTGCATGTGACTTTATTTTTTTATTACAATAAAAATGAAAGTGGCTCAAGATAAATTTTGCGCCCCCCCCCCCTTGAGATCCGCCACTGTTAGGTACTCGTGAAAGTATAAATAAAAATGAGGAAGATTATTATTCGTTAAAACTTCATGTATAATAGATAAATATAAATACAATGAATTTGATTTTTATATTAATTATTAATCAAACAAGTTAATTATATAATTCCCATTTAAACATAACTCCGAAAAATGTTCTGGCCTATATTTACATAAACGCTCGACTTCGGGTGTCGGATGTACCTGAATTCGCAGATTATGGGGATTTTTACACCAATCTCACTGAACGCTTTCGAGTGTCGGTTCAATCTGAACGCAGTATCGAGCGTTTTAAATGTCAAATTTCATTTATCATATTCTTATGTGTCTTTTAGTTTATATTTTCATCGAAAGACAACAATTGGGAAGTTGAGTAAATGATGCTCTCTGACCTTTTATTTAAAATTTTTGAATAATATTTTTATAAATTAACCTCTTTGTGAATGAATATTGTCATCATAATAATGTCAACTGACATAATAGATACCACAAAAACAAATAGAAATCATCATACCACAGATAAAAACAGATACTATAACTGTCAGCGTTTTTCCCCCGACAATTTTTCAGAGCGTTTTTGGTGCGTACACTCGACATTAAACCTGCCACAGAGTGTCTTTCGAACGTCTGTTTCCGGTAATTATGAGCGGCTTAGAGCGTCACTTAGTGCACTCGGCGTTCATTGTGAACGCATCCCTGATTGAAAAACTTACGTTTAATTGCATGCAGTGGTTTTCTTCGCCTCATGAAACGTAACCCAGACTTTTGTTGACAATTCTACAATAATATCAGAGATACGAAAACATTTGAATAACATTCTAATGAAATAAACTTTGATAATTTAAGATCATCCGGATTATTTGAAATAAGAATGCGTACAAATTTACCATCAGTTGATTCACGGTTCATTATTAGTTCATCACGTCGTTTTAATTTGAAAGAAAATTCATGAAAAACATTTAGTAAACTTATTTATCAAATAATTCTGTGTCATTCAATTCTCTCCTTATTTTCCTCATTGTTTTTATCAGGCTGTTTTTATTTTGTTGTATTTTTTCTTTTTGTAGATCACGTATTGGGCACATATTGGGGCAAATTTACTTTAAAAAGCTTCACATTGCTTCAGTTTCTTGAAGAGTATTGTCTATAGACAACAAACCAGTCTTTGTACACATGTTTGTTCAGCTGTGTAGCGCCGACTTAGAATAGTGCTTCCACTCTTTTTCGGGTATCCCTTTTGTGACGGGACTGGTGTATATACGCTTGTGTCGTGCTTCCTTTTTTAAGGTACTTAATGCACGCCCGCACAGATTTTGCTGGTTACCCAGCATTGTCGGATATGTCGTGATGGTATGTTCATAAAATTGATAAATAAATAAATAAATATTTATTTAAATAATGCGAAGCTGTATCGCGGTCATTTTTTACACACATAAATTTGAATGTCTTCAATGATTTTCGTCATATAAAATTATTTTAGTGTGAGAAATTTAAAGTAAACATTTAACAGGGTCATGACGCAAGTTAATGACCTCTGATAGTGAAAGTATTTGCAGGAAATTAATACCTTCTCGCAGTGATAATAATAATAATAAACATTAAATATTTTTCTTTTGTTACATAGTAAATTGAAACGAATGGCATTTTGCTCACAAAGTTTTTTTTTGCGTTTAAAATTATTAACTTTGGCAAACTGTATAATGACAATGTCATAATAACTATTAGCTATTGTGTATTATATAGGTACATACGTGTTTGTATTACAAAAGACGAAAAGTGAAAATCTATTGAAGTCAGTACACTATAGAGGTACCTATCTACATATTTGTTTTATTTGTAGACAGTGTGGCAGTGACATTTAAGAGAAAATATAACATATTAGCATGTGTGTACAAATTGATTTTAGTTTCATGAAAAAACATTTTACTAAAATAATAAATACCTGCTCGTATTTGAGTGACATAATACGTACATAAGCACCTACGTTGTTAATTTTTTAAATTTAATTTAAAAATACCTATAGGTATAATATAATATACCTAATATGCATAATATACCTAAATTTGCTGTCAAAATTTCCGTTAGAATTTAATTCAAAAGAAATAAATTTGAATTCATCTTTACTTTGGGGTTTAAATTCTAATTTATTTTATTTTTATATTACTTCTCGGGCAACTAACAGGTACTATGTCAAATATTAATATGTACTATGTCAAATATGGAATATGAATGTACTTAAAATATGAAATTCAGTAATGCTAGTTGAGAGTAAGGTCCGAATATATAAAACCTGCATCAGACCCATAATGACTTATGGAGTTGAAGCAAGGGCAGACACGGTGAGAACAAAACAGCTACTCAGAACAACAGAGATGAAAACACTAAGACCAATCTTGGGCAGAACCCTCAGAGACAGAATACCCAACGAGGAGATCTGCAGAACCTGCAATGTGGAGGATGTTGTAAGGTGGAGCAGACAAAGAATACGACACTGGAGAGAAGGCTGCCAAAGATCGTAATGCGCGAAATACCAGAGGGACGCCGACCACCGGGAAGACCATCAAAAAGATGGGGAGAGAGACCTGGACGTCCTCGTCCCAGGACCTTTAAAAACAGATCATAGATCTAAAAAAAGAGGAAGAAGAGTAATGCGTGTCTCATTTTCTGAATATGGTCTAGGGTCTAAGAATCTCAAAGAAAACGCCGCCTCCCGTATTTCCAGTATTTATCTTCCAGAGGGGCAAGTTTGGTCAAGCGGTGAAATCAAAACTCTCATGATTACCAATATCATGGATATAATTATCTTATAGAGTTGTATAATATCTCAATATATTATAGAACTCCATATGATAATTTATATCCATGATATGGGTTATCATGAGCGTTTTGATTCCATTGTTTGACAGGACTTGCCCCCCCTGTTTTTTATTGTCCACCTAAATGTGAGTTTAATTTATGGACAAATTGTAATTTAAATAACAAGAAAGTATTTTTAAAATGTAGGTTATACTACTATGTATATATGTATATTTTTTCTTTAGGTATAAAATAATGAATGTTAATATATTTTTTTATAAAAGAATGAATATTTTTATTTTTTATAAAAGAGTGAATATTTTTATTTTTTTATAAAAGAGTGAATATTAATAATGTTTCTTTATAGAATGAATATATTTCTATTTGAGACATTTTTATCTGAACAAAAACTGTCGAGTAAATGAAATTATGTTTATTTTTTGCATCCACACAGCAACATATTTACAACAGTACTAACCTTAGCCTTAATTAACCATTGCTGATGGCATATGATGATTATTTTTTCTTGTTATTTTTTTATGTTTGAACTATAGCAATAACAAATTTGCACTTATGTACCTACCTATCTAAATATTGAGATAAAATGCAACAAACGCAACTAAAGTGTTTAATCTGGAAATAATTCACCATACTAATCCACCAAATGAATATGCTTTGAGGGGATCCCTATACTACTAAACTCTAAATTTAAATCATTTCTATTGATTTTAAATCTATCTAGTATATTATTCATCATCATTAAGTTGATAATAAATTATGTGTTTTTATTAGGTAGGTACTATTCATTCCTTCCCAGGCAACTAACAATAAACATTAGTTTAACACACACCCAATAACTAATGATACATTTATTTTCTCATGCAAATATTGTTTTTCTAGGTTAGTTGTAACAATTCGCCATTTGGCAATAATCTCGCCACTTGCACGGGTGTTACTATTTTCGTCCTTTTCCTCATGATTGCCTCTTTAATAAGCTACGCCACAATCACAGGCCCGGTGGTGATAACGTCGTGGACAGAATAGAGAAATAATAAATAAAAAATAATAATAAAAGAGAGAATTAAAATTGATTATTGAAGCCAAGAATAAGAGAAGTTATGTCCTTATGGGTTTTCTTACCATATGTTCTACTGGATGTCTTCCGTGGGCTTGAGTGTCTACATACGTAGAATTTGACAAGTAATAACCTTAAAGTTCCACATGAAACTTAGGCTGCTATGGTTTCTTCTTATTCCTTTTGGTTAATTTGGGCTTTACTCTTTCAAGCAGATTTAATCAAATTAAATGATCCTGAGAGCAGGATTCACCATAAAAAAAGAACATAAAACAAATAGTTTGGATCAAGGATTTCCTCCTGCTCTAACGTCAAAGAAAAGATCGCTTAGACACGTATAATTCTCTGTATTTTTCTATTTATGAAAAAACGTGGGAAAACAATCGACAGTGAAAATGAAATCAATAATAGTCATAAGCAGACAAAAAAAATAAAGGTACACAACAATATACAAATATAAAAATCACTTTTTTTATATAAGGATAATAAAAGACACTGAGCCAATCGAGACCAGCCTAAGTGTAGGCAGGATAATTATTCGTTGTTTTAAAGTTGGGTAAAAAGTCAGTTTTCAAAAGGTATTTATCAAACAGAAATAAATAGTAAAAGTTTGGGTCAACCCTGAACAGATATGACAGCTGACTAGGAATTATTTGTAATTAACTTTTATTAATATTCAGTAATAATTATTAAACCAAGATTTGTTCATGGCTTGACAACCCTGAATATACAATTTAGCCTTCAAATTTTATTAAGTAATCAATAGAGTTAATTTTCAGAAAAATAAGATTAAAACAAAATTTTAATTCATATTTGAGCAACCTTGAATATATACAAAATTAACTTCCAATTGTATCAATTAAGCAATGGAATAAACTTCAGAATTATAATTAAACAAAATTTAATTTATTATTAGGGCAACCCTGGATATATACAATTTAACTTCCAATTGCAGTAAGTAATCAATGGCATAAACTTCAGAATTAAAAAATTAAAACAAAATTTAATTTGTGTTGGGGCGACCCTGAATATAAAAAAATTAACTCCCAATTATGTAATCAATGGAATATATTTCAGAATTAAAATTAAAAAAACAAAATTTAATCTGTGTTAGGACAACCCTGGATATATAAAATTTACTTCCAATTGTATTAAGTAATCAATGAAATACACTTCAGAATTTAAATTAAAACAAAATTAAACTTGTGTTAGGACAACCCTGGATATATAAAATTTACTTCCAATTGTATTAAGTAATCAATGGAATACACTTCAGAATTTAAATTAAAAACAAAATTACTTGTGTTAGGACAACCCTGGATATATAAAAAAATTAACTTCCAATAATTGTAATAAGTAATCAATGGAATAAACTTCAAAATTAAAAAATTAAAACAAATTTTAATTTGTGTTAGGGCAACTCTGAATATATAAAATTAACTTCCAATTGTAATAAGTAATCAATGGAATAAACTTCAATATATAAAATTTCATATGTATGTATACCATTTACATATGAAGATACCTGTAAAAACAATAACAATGCAGACAATTTAACTGTCTTTAAATAAAAAAAAATTTCAGCAATCTTTCAATTAAAATCATCACATAAAAATAGATAAAGAGGTAAAAACAAAAAGGTATCTTTGGCTTCAGACTGTCAAGAAAAATGCACTATAAATATAGGAGGACGTATTGGATGAAATAGATAATCGCACCAAAACAAATATCACTAAAATGTAACTTTCTTTACTTCGTAACATTAATTTCACATGTAAGGTTCCCAATTTAAATCTACGGTTCCTTGTGTAGACTAATCCAGGATGAAAAGAAACAGTCAACTCAAGGTTCGGTTGAACATTGATTGGCAACATGCACCCCTTCCAAGAGCATCCTCTCTTCAAGAAAAGAACTACGGTAGAACAATATGGACCTCTAAAACGGTTACTGTATTTGTAAACAACTCCTACCTGGTTTTACAGCCAGTCAGATGGTTTTTCCAACTCAACTTCACAACCGTGAATTTGAGTTTCAGATCAGACAAAGAAATCCCTTTGTCCCATGTCATAAGAGAAGGAAACAAAGAGAAATGAAAGAGCCACAAAAACTTTATGTCGCAATCTGTCATGCGACAATGACTGAGGATAGCGGCTGTAGTCTGTCGCCACACGTATGGCCCGCCTCCATGCCAATCTGTTTTGGGCTGAACGCAGAGCACCAGTCACCGATGACCCCATTGTGGACTTAACCAAATCGCTCCATCTGGTCGGTGAGCGACCACGAGCTCTCCGTCCTTCCACGCTGCCCATCACAACAAGCTTCTCGAGGCAGTCTGGTTCCCTTCTGGCAATGTGTCCAAAGAATTGTAGGATACGTCTGTAACATATCGTCGACAGACGATCCTCGATCTTCAGCTCGTCTAGAATTGACACATTCGTTATTCTGGCTGTCCATGGGATGCGCAACATACGCCTCCAGCACCACATTTCGAAAGCATCGATCTCTTTCGCTCTGACTCCCTAAGTGTCCATGTTTCCACACCATACAGGAACATCGAGAATATCAGAGCCCTGATGAGTCTAGCCTTCGTGTTTTTTTGTTAGGAAGTATTAAAATTAAATAAATAGATAGTTGTCACATTCTGGAGACTTGTGATATTAATCGAGAAAAATGTGTCATCGAGAATACAATGACCATATTTTAGACATTTATGGTGTCGAACGTCTCATAAAACTTTTTTTTTTTGACAATTGGTGAAATAAAGAAAAGTTCTAGACAGTAAGCGTAGAGCAGCCGACATCACCTGCGCACAAACCAATTTTCAACCTTCCACCAACATGATATTTGCGCAGTATAATACTGTCAACGAATTCTCTTACTTGTCAAGCACTACCCATGTTCGCATCTACTGAATTGGTAATCCAGCGTAATACCCCTCTGTCATTGAACCATTCATCTAATGGTTCACGTGTATCTAATGTTGCAATTTAAAAATTCTTGATTTGTTGTAATGAAAATATAAAATATATTAGTTATATCGGCTTTACACCTCTGTAGCCAACAAAATTAATAAATAATTCAGTTTCATCTCACTTTTCTCCGACACTCTTATTCCCATTTTTGTAACACCATATCTCAACAGAAAAATAACACATGTCTATAATAATTATTAATATATTATTAAACACCATTTAGTGATACAATATCACTCGGTGCTACAAGTTAATTGATGGCTTAACAATACAAAACTTACTGAACGTGACAATACTTTGAGCCCCACGTATGTCAGGGAACAATTTATTCCAATTTGAAAGTCTATTTAAACTTAAACCTATTTAAAGTATATTTAAAACAATCATATTAAACCTCTTTATTCACTCTTCTATTATTAAACCTCTTTAATCACTCTTCTATTACCTGTTTTAAAGCATTGGTTCTCTGTTATCCAAACGATCTCAATATAAAATGTCTTCCTGATGGCAGATTATGACATTATTTTGACACAGTTCTTGATTCACGAGGAGCACAGACATTCAGAACCTTAAAACCATCAAGCATTCCTTATAATATATGTCTATCTAGCTACGCCCACCTCCACCCGCTCCGCAAATGGGGACTGAAAACGGCCCCTTCGCAGAACGCTAGTAAGAATGACAAAGAATGCATGGCACGAAGAGTAGCTCTAGAAGCTCCTCTAGACTCGTGGTCTCGGCACAATTGTGCAAAAAATAACAATCAACGTCGGTGAAGATAATATTCACAGACATGGATTGTCGCGAGAGTACTTCAAGCCTGTGACTGTAAAACTGGGCATCAGAGAGTTGACCAAGGACACTCTGGAATTTCATTTTTTTATTCAGCAGATAGAAGGGTACTATAGCCATGGCAAAACAATTTGAAGGCTGTAAAATTCTTCTTAGAGACCACTAAATCCGCAGCATGCCCAATGGGACCTTGAAGAGGCCCACGGACTGAATATATGTCTATCTATCTATCTGTGGCTCTACACTTAGCCTCTTGCAGAGCCCGTCTCCATGACTGACGGTCTTGTGATGCATTACGCCAGTTATGGATGCCGATGTTGTTTGCATCCTTCACTACTCCAGCTCCACTAGTCCAGCCATCGGAAGCTTCGGCCTTCCAATTCTTCTTCGTCCCCCCGGTGCATCATTCATAATTCATCTTGGGACGTCCTCTTCAATAAATAAAATCATAATATATGTATAGTCACACTTTTTATACATTCTTTTTTCTTAAAAATTAAATACTTAACTTGACCTTTTTTTCCCTTTTGTATACCTTAACTTTTTATGTTCATAAACTGCCTCACTAGGTAAAATCTGTTCTGAGGCTGTAAAAAGATAGGTATGTAAATAAATTTTATTTTTTGATTCGTAGATACGTTAATATTAGGTTAATAAATAAGAATTTATAATAACCTTACATTAATATAAAACTGGATAGAAGGCAAGAAACGAGTAGGAAGGAAATAAATGTATTAATACATAAATAAAATATTATTTTCATCGTCATCATCATCGTCGCCTTCCTCATGCTAAGGGTCGCAACCAGCCACATTCCTCGTCATCATGATGCTGTTTATTTTAATTCTTGAATGTGTGCACTAGGTAAAAAAGTCCATTTGAATGTGTGCACTAGGTAAAAAAGTTCATTTGAAAAATAAACGTAAACTAATAAACGTAATTAAATATTATTACATATGTCAATCGCAATAGCATTTGCGTAAGTTTTCTTTGAGATTATCTTGCAATAAAAATAATAAGAGAATAAGGCGATAAGTGAATGGGAAATATTTTCGAGAGTAAGGTAGGTATCTACTTTGTACAGAAACTTTGATGAAACTACTACGATCACCTACTAAAAGGTGGTGATAAAACACGATCAAAGTCTATTAGTATCGTTAATAAGTATTATATTTAATGTATGTTCTCTCACATTAAAAGTTCACGTGTAGGTTCAAGATCATATTATTCTCCATAAAGCGTACGTCAAGGGATATTTAGAACGGGTATGATATTAATAATAAACTATGCATCATAGGACATCCTTGTTTGGTATCTTTCTTTATATTAATTGAATTTCAAGTATGGCGAATTCTAGTATGTAATAACTCATTGCAGAGTTTAATAATAGCAAGTATATACATACAAATAACTCACATCTTCAACTTTAACCTTGAAAAATACCGGATTTAATTATTATACAGGGTGACCATGGTGATATTGGATAAAAAACAAAGATTTAGTAGGTACCTATTATTTATATTTCTCGATTAAAGTTAATATTCACATATTTCATTTCCTTAATGTTATTTCTTTATTAATTCTTTACTTGTTTTTATCATTTATGGCCTTTTATTTTTATTGTGTTACTCTGCAAACTACATTGTGAATACTGTAAGGTTGCAGATAAACGACTTAACATATTGTTATTAGTTATACACATTTATATTCTGTAACTGTGAATAAAAACAAAAAAAATAAATAATCTCAAAAAATACTAGTATTTAAAGTTTTCTTTGTAGATAACAATATATCTACCACCGACTTTTCTAACAATAAATAATTATCTTTGTATACGAATTTACTCATTTTTTTCTAAATATAATATATTTTATGCATTAGATTTAGTGATGCATAAAAATAGTTTTGATCTTAATCTTACAGTGAAAGATCAAATGTAAGTTTAAGATCTGCACGTGTCACTGCAAGATTAAGACCAAAAGTGCAAAAACAAGACAAAGCTTGTAAGAATCTCGCGGTCTTGGAAAATAATAAACTTAGGTACCTTCTATTTTTAATGATAAAGTAAAAAAGTGATTTCTTATTAGAATAGTATTGGTATTATTAATGGTGAATTAATTCGGTAGAAAACGAAATGCCATTTATGTTTTTAATAACTTATTTTGAACAAGTTAAGGGAACGTTTGAGAATAATAATAACGTTCAAATTTATTACTCGTATCTACACACTTTGTAAAAAAATACTCGTATTTGAGACATGGTTACACTAAATGTAGTCATGTTTGACTCCGGATTCAAAAGATTACAAGAGGATATTTTGGTATATGGAAGGTGTATAATGTGTTTTCCATCTAAAGTAGGTATATCATCATAGTCCATTGTTAAACAATGTTCAAAAATACAAAAAAACTCATTATTTGTTGATATGAGACTATTATTGCTGATATGTTTTATTATTTACAAATATAAACAGAAAACGAGAAAAAGAAATATGTAAGTATTATTTGAATTCATAATAGGTATTACATATTGATTAAAATTATATGGGTTATAATTACAAACAACTAGAAAATCTTTCAATTCTGAAAAATAAAAATAAAATATATTTGATAACAAGAACGATTTATTTAATTTTTTTTATATATTTTAAAGATTACACACAGTTTTCTAAGATAAACATAATTTTTCAAAATGAATTAATAACTTCAAACACCAAGATTGTAACACCAATTATTATGATACGGTCATACAAAAAATATACATAACTATATATAATACACAATAATATATAACTATATATGTATAATATATAAACATACATACGTTTATTTGTATAAAAAAACAAAGAATTTCGTAGGTATACAAATACTAAATGACAAAATATAAAAACCTAACAAGGATAAGAAACAAAAAAAATTGAACTAGTTGCATGTAACTATCGATAGCGATAGTATGTACAGATGAAGAATAAGTACAAAACTTTAAACCCATAAATCCAAATTATTGAATATTTTAAGATATTTTGTTTTCTATACAACACATGTAGGTATGTATGTCAAGATAGGATAGTATGGAGGTCAGTACTTTTTTCCTATCCAGAATATGAAAACAGCATGATGGTATGTATGTATGTTTAGATATTAAGTATCAAACTATTAAGTCTTCTTAGATACCTATTGTGTATAGGCGACTGCCATACAAATTGTATGAAGCGATGTCGTCACTAAATTCAATTTTAATAAATATGTTAAAAAAAATTGAGATATACTACTATAATGCTAATATTTTAGGGTGTTATCTAGTTAGGGTGTTTCGGCTTTTTTCGATTTAAAAAAAAATGGAAATATAGGTAGTTTAACTCATAAATTTATCATAAAAAAATATTTTTCTTAATAAAAAATGTTTGAGATACCCCAGATTTTTTTTGAAATACTCATTAGAGATTTTGTATTTGTCTATGTTTATACCAATTTTCAGCGTTCTAGCTTTTATGGTTTCTGAGATATATGGTAAAATAAACCAAAAATTCAAAAGTTGATAACCCCTGACTGAAAAAAAAATCAAAATTCTGTTTTTATGGTTTCTGAGATATATGGTAAAATAAACCAAAAATTCAAAAATTGATAACCCCTGACTGAAAAAAAAATCAAAATTCTGAGTATAAAAGTTTTGTAGGCCTATCACTAATATATTCCCTTTCCCCCACATACACTCACCATCTTACAATGACTACCCAACATTAATAATGTATAATAATTTAAATATGTGAAACTTTATAATTGGCTATTTATTTTGTATTCTCATTTGAAATTAAGTATTATAAATGTATAGCTGTTAAGTTTCCAAACAAATGAAAAATAAAAAATAAATAAAAATAAATAAAAATAAATATATAAGGTTTGTTAAAACGCTTAATTTTAGAAAAAAAATTTACCGCCATGATTATGACCAATCTTTAAAATTACATGGGTTTATATCACTTGAAAAAAGAAGAAAGATATCCGATGTCTATCTGCTTTATAAAATACTTAATAACCTTGTAGACAGCTCTTACCTACTCCAAAAAATTTCTTTCAACTGCCCCATGAAAACAACACGCCAAAATCACCTTTTCTATACACCATACTGCAGAACAAATTACGCACAGAATAATTATGTCAACAGATGCTTAAATTATTACAATAGTCTTGACCCCCAACCTGATATATTTAACTCCACACAGACATCGATGAAACGCCAATTACGCGCAGTTATTGGTAATATTACTGGTTAAAAATCAAACCTACTTTCCTTAAACATTCATCCCTTCCTTATCAACGCTTTCCTATATCCATTAACCTTCCCTTTCCCCCACATACACTCACCATCTTACAATGACTACCCAACATTAATAATGTATAATAATTTAAATATGTGAAACTTTATAATTGGCTATTTATTTTGTATTCTCATTTTGTATTCACGCACGCACGCACGCACGCACGCACGCACGCACGCACGCACGCACGCACGCACGCACGCACGCACGCACGCACGCACGCACGCACGCACGCACGCACGCACGCACGCACGCACGCACGCACGCACGCACGCACGCACGCACGCAATATAAACAAACGCACAAGATCTTTTAGATATTTAGTAATAATTTGCCAACAAGAATTGTACCACTGAATGAAGATGCAAGATCTTCTGTGACCCTTAGTAATGGCGAGATTATTTTAGCTATAAAACGAGTGGGTTGTGGCCAACACTAAACTCTCCACACCACAAATATTGACAATGAAATATTTTATTCATTCTAAATTTTACTACCAGGAATATAAATTTTCTAACGATAGTATATTTTCATATTAAGATAGACAAACTATTAATGCCGTATAGTGAAGAATGCTTATGTTGTATGAAATATTTTAAAAAAAGCAGATAAATTTTGATTTAAAGAACGCGAGAGCATTTTCAAAATTTTGACACGTGATATCATATGAAGATTTTTTTGTTATTTATGGAAAGCTAATCAGTTCTATGTTCAAGCTCTTTACATTATAACATGAAATCAAATTACTGAACGTTTCCATACATAGAAATTTATCTAATTTCATTTTTATTCATACTAAATGTTACTATCAGGAATATAAATTTTCTTCCGATAGTATATTTTTATGTTAAGATAGACAAACTATTAATGCAGTATAGTGAAGAATGCTTATGTTGTATGAAATATTTTTAAAAAAGCACATAAATTTTGTTTTAAAGAACGCAAGAGTATTTTCCAAATTTTGACAGGTGATATCATATGAAGAATTTTTTTGTTATTTATGGAAAGCTAATCAGTTCTATGTTCAAGCTCTTTACATTATAACATGAAATCAAATTACTGAACTTTTCCATACATAGAAATTTATCTAATTACATTTTTATTCATACTAAATGTTACTACCAGGAATATAAATTTTCTTCCGATAGTATATTTTTATGTTAAGATAAACAAACTATTAATGCAGTATAGTGAAGAATGCTTATGTTGTATGAAATATTTTAAAAAAAGCAGATAAATTTTGATTTAAAGAACGCGAGAGCATTTTCAAAATTTTGACACGTGATATCATATGAAGATTTTTTTGTTATTTATGGAAAGCTAATCAGTTATATGTTCAAGCTCTTTACATTATAACATGAAATCAAATTACTGAACGTTTCCATACATAGAAATTTATCTAATTTCATTTTTATTCATACTAAATGTTACTATCAGGAATATAAATTTTCTTCCGATAGTATATTTTTATGTTAAGATAGACAAACTATTAATGCAGTATAGTGAAGAATGCTTATGTTGTATGAAATATTTTTAAAAAAGCACATAAATTTTGTTTTAAAGAACGCAAGAGTATTTTCCAAATTTTGACAGGTGATATCATATGAAGAATTTTTTTGTTATTTATGGAAAGCTAATCAGTTCTATGTTCAAGCTCTTTACATTATAACATGAAATCAAATTACTGAACTTTTCCATACATAGAAATTTATCTAATTACATTTTTATTCATACTAAATGTTACTACCAGGAATATAAATTTTCTTCCAATAGTATATTTTTATGTTAAGATAAACAAACTATTAATGCAGTATAGTGAAGAATGCTTATGTTGTATGAAATATTTTAAAAAAAGCAGATAAATTTTGATTTAAAGAACGCGAGAGCATTTTCAAAATTTTGACACGTGATATCATATGAAGATTTTTTTGTTATTTATGGAAAGCTAATCAGTTCTATGTTCAAGCTCTTTACATTATAACATGAAATCAAATTACTGAACGTTTCCATACATAGAAATTTATCTAATTTCATTTTTATTCATACTAAATGTTACTATCAGGAATATAAATTTTCTTCCGATAGTATATTTTTATGTTAAGATAGACAAACTATTAATGCAGTATAGTGAAGAATGCTTATGTTGTATGAAATATTTTTAAAAAAGCACATAAATTTTGTTTTAAAGAACGCAAGAGTATTTTCCAAATTTTGACAGGTGATATCATATGAAGAATTTTTTTGTTATTTATGGAAAGCTAATCAGTTCTATGTTCAAGCTCTTTACATTATAACATGAAATCAAATTACTGAACTTTTCCATACATAGAAATTTATCTAATTACATTTTTATTCATACTAAATGTTACTACCAGGAATATAAATTTTCTTCCGATAGTATATTTTTATGTTAAGATAAACAAACTATTAATGCAGTATAGTGAAGAATGCTTATGTTGTATGAAATATTTTAAAAAAAGCAGATAAATTTTGATTTAAAGAACGCGAGAGCATTTTCAAAATTTTGACACGTGATATCATATGAAGATTTTTTTGTTATTTATGGAAAGCTAATCAGTTCTATGTTCAAGCTCTTTACATTATAACATGAAATCAAATTACTGAACGTTTCCATACATAGAAATTTATCTAATTTCATTTTTATTCATACTAAATGTTACTATCAGGAATATAAATTTTCTTCCGATAGTATATTTTTATGTTAAGATAGACAAACTATTAATGCAGTATAGTGAAGAATGCTTATGTTGTATGAAATATTTTTAAAAAAGCACATAAATTTTGTTTTAAAGAACGCAAAAGTATTTTCCAAATTTTGACAGGTGATATCATATGAAGAATTTTTTTGTTATTTATGGAAAGCTAATCAGTTCTATGTTCAAGCTCTTTACATTATAACATGAAATCAAATTACTGAACTTTTCCATACATAGAAATTTATCTAATTACATTTTTATTCATACTAAATGTTACTACCAGGAATATAAATTTTCTTCCGATAGTATATTTTTATGTTAAGATAAACAAACTATTAATGCAGTATAGTGAAGAATGCTTATGTTGTATGAAATATTTTAAAAAAAGCAGATAAATTTTGATTTAAAGAACGCGAGAGCATTTTCAAAATTTTGACACGTGATATCATATGAAGATTTTTTTGTTATTTATGGAAAGCTAATCAGTTCTATGTTCAAGCTCTTTACATTATAACATGAAATCAAATTACTGAACGTTTCCATACATAGAAATTTATCTAATTTCATTTTTATTCATACTAAATGTTACTATCAGGAATATAAATTTTCTTCCGATAGTATATTTTTATGTTAAGATAGACAAACTATTAATGCAGTATAGGGAAGAATGCTTATGTTGTATGAAATATTTTAAAAAAAGCAGATAAATTTTGTTCTAAAGAACGCGAGAGCATTTTCCAAATTTGGAGAGGTGATATCATATGAAGAATTTTTTTGTTATTTATGGAAAGCTAATCAGTTCTATGTTCAAGCTCTTTACATTATAACATGAAATCAAATTACTGAACTTTTCCATACATAGAAATTTATCTAATTACATTTTTATTCATACTAAATGTTACTACCAGGAACATAAATTTTCTTCCGATAGTATATTTTTATGTTAAGATAAACAAACTATTAATGCAGTATAGTGAAGAATGCTTATGTTGTATGAAATATTTTAAAAAAAGCAGATAAATTTTGATTTAAAGAACGCGAGAGCATTTTCAAAATTTTGACACGTGATATCATATGAAGATTTTTTTGTTATTTATGGAAAGCTAATCAGTTCTATGTTCAAGCTCTTTACATTATAACATGAAATCAAATTACTGAACGTTTCCATACATAGAAATTTATCTAATTACATTTTTATTCATACTAAATGTTACTATCAGGAATATAAATTTTCTTCCGATAGTATATTTTTATGTTAAGATAGACAAACTATTAATGCAGTATAGGGAAGAATGCTTATGTTGTATGAAATATTTAAAAAAAAGCAGATAAATTTTGTTCTAAATAACGCGAGAGCATTTTCCAAATTTTGACAGGTGATATCATATGAAGATTTTTTTTGTTATTTATGGAAAGCTATTCAGTTCTATGTTCAAGCTCTTTACATTATAACATGAAATCAAATTACTGAACTTTTCCATACATAGAAATTTATCTAATTACATTTTTATTCATACTAAATGTTACTATCAGGAATGTAAATTTTCTTCCGATAGTATATTTTTATGTTAAGATAAACAAACTATTAATGCAGTATAGTGAAGAATGCTTATGTTGTATTAAATATTTAAAAAAAAGCAGATAAATTTTGTTCTAAAGAACGCGAGAGCATTTTCCAAATTTTGACAGGTGATATCATATGAAGATTTTTTTTGTTATTTATGGAAAGCTAATCAGTTCTATGTTCAAGCTCTTTACATTATAACATGATATCAAATTACTGAACTTTTCCATACATAGAAATTTATCTAATTACATTTTTATTCATACTAAATGTTACTATCAAGAATGTAAATTTTCTTCCGATAGTATATTTTTTATGTTAAGATAAACAAACTATTAATGCAGTATAGTGAAGAATGCTTATGTTGTATGAAATATTTTAAAAAAAGCAGATAAATTTTGTTCTAAAGAACGCGAGAGCATTTTCCAAATTTTGACAGGTGATATCATATGAAGATTTTTTTTGTTATTTATGGAAAGCTAATCAGTTCTATGTTCAAGCTCTTTACATTATAACATGATATCAAATTACTGAACTTTTCCATACATAGAAATTTATCTAATTACATTTTTATTCATACTAAATGTTACTATCAAGAATGTAAATTTTCTTCCGATAGTATATTTTTATGTTAAGATAAACAAACTATTAATGCAGTATAGTGAAGAATGCTTATGTTGTATGAAATATTTTAAAAAAAGCAGATAAATTTTGTTTTAAAGAACGCGAAGGCATTTTCAAAATTTTGACACGTGATATTATATGAAGATTTTTTTTTGATTTATGGAAAGCTAATCAGTTCTATGTTCAAGTTCTTTACATTATAACATGAAATCAAATTACTGAACGTTTCCATACATAGAAATTTATCTAATTACATTTTTATTCATACTAAATGTTACTATCAGGAATATAAATTTTCTTCCGATAGTATATTTTTATGTTAAGATAAACAAACTATTAATGCAGTATAGTGAAGAATGCTTATGTTGTATGAAATATTTTAAAAAAAGCAGATAAATTTTGTTCTAAAGAACGCGAGAGCATTTTCCAAATTTTGACAGGTGATATCATAATGAAGATTTTTTTTGTTATTTATGGAAAGCTAATCAGTTCTATGTTCAAGCTCTTTACATTATAACATGAAATCAAATTACTGAACTTTTCCATACATAGAAATTTATCTAATTACATTTTTATTCATACTAAATGTTACTATCAGGAATATAAATTTTCTTCCGATAGTATATTTTTATGTTAAGATAGACAAACTATTAATGGAGTATAGGGAAGAATGCTTATGTTGTATGAAATATTTTAAAAAAAGCAGATAAATTTTGTTCTAAAGAACGCGAGAGCATTTTCCAAATTTTGACAGGTGATATCATATGAAGATTTTTTTTGTTATTTATGGAAAGCTAATCAGTTCTATGTTCAAGCTCTTTACATTATAACATGAAATCAAATTACTGAACGTTTCCATAAATAGAAATTTATCTAATTACATTTTTATTCATACTAAATGTTACTAACAGGAATATAAATTTTCTTCCGATAGTATATTTTTATGTTAAGATAGACAAACTATTAATGCAGTATAGTGAAGACTGCTTATGTTGTATGAAATATTTTAAAAAAAGCAGATAAATTTTGTTTCAAAGAGCGTTAAAGCATTTTGACAATGTTGACACGTGATATCATATGAAGAAATTTTATGATATCTATGAAAAGCTAATCAGTTCTAAGTTCAAGCTATTAATATTCTTATATCAATATGAAATCAATGAACTGAACATTGCCAAATATAAAATAATTCTCTTGTTACATATAAGTTTCATACAAATATCCATTAAATAAAATATAATTTTTGAAACCGTTGAATATTTTTCTTTTAACATTGACCAACTTTGAATACAATTTTATGAAGATTCTTGGTGTTGTATAAATAGTTGAAACCAAATTAAAATATCTCTAATTTCCAGGTCGTGAGAGCATTTTTTCAGTTTTAATAGATGAAATCATAAAGAAACATTGGGAAAAAATGAACCGTTGTCTATGGAAAACTAATCAGCTCTAAGTTTATGGACTTAACACATGTGATATCAATATGAAGTCAATCGGACTTATAGTTTGGGCTGCAGAGAGGACACAAAAAAAAAACAACGTAAATGATGAATTCATAGAGAAGAAATCAAAAGTTGTCTATGGAAAACTAATCAGCTCTAGGTCTTTGCACTTTACACATATGATGTTAATATGAAGTCGATCAGACTTATAGTTTGGGCTGTAGAGAGGACACAAAAAAGATAAATGCTACGGCGTACGGCGTACGGCGTACGGCGTACGGCGTACGGCGTACGGCGTACGGCGTACAGCGTATACGCCATACACACAAACACATCACGACGAAACTCATAGTGTGCATTCTCTACATGATACCCATTGAGAAATTGATGTAAAAAAAATACGCTTAAATTTTGCGAAATCATGACTCTCCCCTATTCCATAGTGTGGAGAGTAAAAACTAAAAAATAGAAAATCCCCAGGTATTGACGAGATTCCCAATGAATTGATAAAATATGGAGGAACAAAGGTGGCTCTTGAGCTAACAAAACTATTTAACAAAATACTAGAAGAATCTACAATACCCTATGAATGGAAATTAAGTATAACAATTCCAATTTTTAAAAATGGTGTTAAAACAAACCCAGCGAATTACAGGGGAATATCTCTTTTAAGTGCAACACAAAAATTATTTACCAGCCTATTGCGTGTGAAACTGGAAGAAATTATACAAAATAGGGACGAACAACAAGGATTTAGAAGAAATCGTTCCACCACTGACGCAATATTTGTTGTGAGACAACTTAAAGAGAAATCCTTAGAATATAATGTACCGGCTTACATGTGTTTTGTCGACCTAACCAAAGCTTTTGACAGAGTGCTCCTGGAAGATGTATTGAATATCCTAATAGAAAAGAACATACCGCATCCTATTATAAAAGCTATTAAAAATTTAAACAGCAACAACAAAATGCGCATAAAGGTGGGAGATGACCTCTCAAAGGAAATTCCAGCTGCAGTAGGTATTCGACAAGGAGATAGTTTGAGCCCTTTTCTTTTTAACATCATTATGGACAAGATTATCGAAGATGTTAAAGCATTAGGAATAGGTTACAAAATGGGAAACAAAAATATAGATATAATATGTTATGCAGATGATGCCGTCTTAATTGCAAATTCCGAGGATGATCTTCAAAAACTACTGTATAAATTCCACTTATCTTCCCAAAGACTAAATATGCAAATCTCAATAGAGAAAACAAAAAGCATGGTAACCTCAAGATATCCAGTACGTTGTAAACTTGTTATAGACAATAAAACTATAGAACAAGTTATGAGATTTAAGTACTTGGGCATAGAAATATCCAGCAACAATGATCTCTATAACGAAGTACATGAACAAGCAACCAAGGCTGCTGTAGTGGCTGGATGCCTGAGAAGTGCTGTGTGGAGAAATAGGGATATGCTGAGGGAGAGTAAAGTCAGGATCTACAAGACTTGCATAAGACCAATCATGACATACGCCATAGAGACAAGAGCTGACACCACCCGTACAAAAAGTCTCCTTAGAACCACGGAGATGAAGACTCTACGGCCCATCGCAGGAGTAACCCTCCGTGATCAAATGAGGAGCTCCAAAATAAGGAAAATTTGTGATGTTGAGGACGTGGTACGATGGGGTAGAACAAGAAGACGTTTCTGGAGAGACCACGTGGGGAGAGCAAGCTCAGACCGAGTAGTGAGGATATCAGCTGATGAACATCCTACAGATAGCAGACCTCCAGGAAGACCACCCAAACGATGGAGGGACAGCTGGACGTCCTCCTCCCAGGAACAGGTGCCGAGAACTACAGGACATAGTCCTAGCCGAAGAAGAAAAAGAAGAAGAAGAAGATATTGTGTATAGGCCACTGCCGTACAATAATTGTATAAAACGATGTCGTTACTAAATTCGATTGCTAAAAAATTATATAAAAATTAGTAAAAGTATGAGACGTACTACTACAATGTTAATAGTTTTATGGCAACTCAAATTATCTAGTTGGGGTGTTTCGGCTTTTTTCGATATTTTTTAAAACTTTAGAAATATAGGCAGTAACACATAAATTTATCATAAAATAATGTTTTTCTTAGTAAAAATGTTTGAGAAACTCTGTAATTTTCTTGAAAAAACAAAGTTGAGATTTTGTATTTGTCTATATTTATACCATTTTTCAGCGTTCTAGCTTTTATGGTTTTTGAAATATATGGAAAAATATAGTAAAAATTCAAAAATTCGTAACCCCTGACTGAAACAAAAATTCCAAATTCTAAGTATAAAAGTTTTGTAAGCCTATTACTTTTTATATATTTTGAAATTTTGGGCTCTGTGCATTGAGTGGATTAAAAGTTATAATGGGACACACACACACACACACACACACACACACACACACACACACACACACACACACACACACACACACACACACACACACACACACACACACACACACACAGACACACTAAATGTTCTACTCCGAATTCATATATATAGTAAATCCCATATATATAGAACATAGGTATTTGCTGTGAAGCTTCAAGGTTGGTGTTTTTTTACTTCAAATTTGAAAAAAGCGTGAAAAATATAGACCCTGCATACAAATCTGGCGTATCTTGGCTTAATACTTTGTCGATATGTTAAGAGAAATAAATTCTCTTCAACAAATCGATAGTTGGATAATAGGGGATTTAATAGGTATAGCGCCGTTCAATGATTCAAGATCATTCCAAGGCTGATAGTTCAGTCGTATGCCGCTCTACGAAACAAAGCTGTTTTCAGTCCTTTGGTGAAAGTGCTCTTTCTTTGAGCACTGCGGACATCTGGAGGCAGTGCATTCCACTTAATTGAACCGCTCACACCAAAGCATCGGTCATAGTAAGCCACGTTGTTGACTCTGTCCGACTCTTTTAGGGAGTTGTTACTATGTAATCCAGGCGACCTGAGTGTGAGATGCCTCCCAAAGAGCTCATATACCCAGATCGCTAAATATCATTCAAATATACCTATATGTGTAAACCTACATAATATTATATGCTAATCCCCTATCGCTACTGTCCTTACTGTTGGCAAGACAAAATCAAGTCGCATTGGAGACCAAACGTAAGCGATGAAACGATCAATACGACAGTCGTATAGTCGATCGTGTGAAGCCGGCTTTATTATTTATGATAATTTAAATTATTAGGTACAGGTACGTTAATTTAAAATGTATCTAAATACATTACCATCACAATTGAATGTGTCGTGGGCATTTAAGTATAACGCTGTATTTCCATTTCCAACAACTCTTCTAAAGAAGTCTATTGAACTACGTGTATCTGACAACAGCCTATATTAAGTAATGACAAATAAATGGCTCGTGTGCCAAAAAAAACGTTTAAAATGAAATGTTAAAAATAAATAAGTTTTCTTGAAACTAAATTTATATCGTTGTGTTGAAAAGAGTTTCTGAATTAAAAATAAGAATGGCTTTCATTGTACCTCCGAATTGCATATCGTGGGAAATTATTTCCAATCACAGGTATGATTTCCCAACATTCCTACCCATAGATTTTTATTATAATAGACTAGATGTAGTACTCCGTGCAAAAAATGAGTCATGGAATATCGCGCCCTTGACCTTTTGGTTGGCAACATATTTCAGTTTTCCTTACATTTCGACACATCCTTGATAACTGTTCTCAAAACCTTAATAAACAAATTGTTTTTTTTTTCGACAGATAAATCCGAAAATAATTCACATTAGTCGTTATTCTCTATAGAAAAACGATGTGGTCTGTCCACCAAAACGTCAATAATCCCTCGGAAAATGCCTCACTTCGATTCATACAAAATTTGCTAACCACGGTATGTATATTTATTATTAATCGGTATGTACCTACGAATAGAGAATGCCTGAGATGAAAATCATGATAAGCAATACAAAAAAAATATGACAAACACTCCTATATTACAAACAATTACTCACGATGCACCCAATAGGACAGTTAAAACAAAATAAAGAGATAAATAGATCTAAATAAACCTCTGGAACTTTAATTACTTTGTTTTTAACTGTGGATTCGCAATCAACCACAATCAGATCAAAAGATTATGACGTGTATTAATTTGAATGTGAGATTGACATTATTATGGACAATTTGCCAATGTATGTACAAAGGTAGGCAGGTATAACTAAAAAAATCTTTGTTTTTATGCTTGGAAAAGAAAAAATTAACGCTGAAGGATTTCAATAACTACTCCACCTTACTGGTCACCGAACTTTCACAAAGTTACTTTCATAAATAGGTACTTACTACCTTAGTTTGGTGGACTACACACTACACATCATAATGTTACCTGTGGCCAATGTCGCTACAGATGACTAATTAAAAAAATATGTAAATTTTAAACACTCAATATCAGAAGAAGTTCATACACGCGCAGCATCACGCCTACAGGGGTAGGCAAAGAGAACCGAACGACACATTTTTTCTACCTTGATAGGTATTCATCGCCTCATCAACATACACTATCTCATACCAACTTATGTATATTCTCGTCTGTTGTTATAAAGTTTCTTACATTTCTCTCTTTCGAGATGTCAAATTTAACACGCACCCAATTCTGGGTACTGATGAAGTTAATCATCTCAAAAATACAGACAGAAAACACTGTGAAAAACCGTGTCTCCTGAAATCGAACCCGGGGCCTTTGTCTCAGGAGTCAGCTATCTAACTATCTGATCCACGAAAGTCGACAGATCTTACATTCTTTCCGAGTGCCCTCGATTTTGATCCTGTCATTTATGTCGTCCAATCACATATTTTTCTTAGCAGTCTCACTTCAACTGCATTTCTGCTTTCATACAAAAAGTAATTTTTAGTGCAATATTTCCTGGTTTTGTTTTGGTCCGTCCGTCGATTATTACTTATCTCTGATGTAAATGATGTGAAGATATGTACATAGTTTTTGTTTATCAGCGAATAATAAACAAGTATTCGTAGCAGAAAATAATTATTATTCGGTCTCACTCGTCTCGTTAGATCCGGCTATAGAAACTTCACACATCCTGAATCATCAACTTGGTTCCGGTTTGGTGTCATAAATAATATTTTTTTTGTGCTTGACTCGACCACAAAAATTTGCATTGTTTTGTTAGAGAATTTTCTCAGTCTAATTATTGAAAAACACAGATAACTATCTTGAATTATAGTAAAAAATTACTTTATACGACTGCATTGTTGTATTTATTGTTTTTTTTAATTAGTAAAACAATATTGTGTTATTTCGAAAATTTTAGGGCCCAATATATTATTATGTTAATGAGAACCGATTCGACAGGAATAACATAATATGGTCGATGTTATAATTTTTCGATAATATTGACCAGAAAATCAGAAATTTTATATCGTGTGCTGAAATTTAAATAAGTTATTAATTACCAACGTGGCAGTGGTATTTCTATTGCCTCAACAAAAATCATCTTTGATATCCTATTCCTGTTTCAGTTCCTTATACCAAAAATAATTATATCTACATGGACATTATTATTTTCGTCAAACATTTTGTATACTTCCAGGTCTAATGCGGAACATTTGCAATCGGTTGCAGGTTTCCCATGCGTAAAACGTGTTATTTTTAGCTAAAGAAGTCAATGATACATTTAGCTCACTATTAATCATATTATGTAGTCGTAAGCTTAAGAGACAATTAGAAACGAGAAAATAAGACACCAAACAGTTGTCATAGATCGTTTTGCCAACCTTAAATGCCAGCAGGTCATGTTTCCAGACAGGTAATATACAGATCGGCACCCAGAGTTCTGTAATGGAGACCATGTCATATGAAAAGGGGAATAGGGGATGGGTGCGAAAAGCCCAAAGAAACGAGTGGAAATATCTAAAAGAGGCCAGCAGTGGAGAGAGATAGCTGAAGGAAGAAGAGATGTATCAATCTCAATACATATTCCCAGAGCATATGTATTGCAAAACGGCTTAAAAAATCACGTGCGTAGAACACAAATTTGGGTATTTTGCTTGGTTGGTTTGATTACGCATGTGTGCAAATCGTCCTCCTTATGGTCGAAAGTATCAAGATGTTCGGCGATAACTGTATGTAAATATGTTAGCTATAAGTAGGTACTTTTATAATCACAATAAGTCCTCTTCTTATGCGGAGTTTGACGATCATCGTGTCTATCTCCGTCATGTTTACTGCGAACCTAAACAACCGATGCAGTGCTTTTCCTGAACCACTGCCTCAGATGACAGAGCCAATACATTCTTATCGTCTTGACGTTTGTTAAAATGATTTATACATTGATATATGTCTCCCTTAACTTAACGCAAGTCTTGATTTTTCAAACCACCAAAAAGCTTAATGACTAACTTACTTGAATTTTATTTATTTATATATCTTTTGTACATAATATAAAAAATATTATATTGCACATTGGCGGGCTTATTGCCATTAGGCAATTTCTTCCAACCAACCAGATTACAAAGTAAGACAAAATTGTGAATGTACATCAATAAATGAATGAAAACAAAAAAAGAACAAAAAATATATATTACACTAAGACAACATTTAAAACAGAAAAAATGATAGGGTAAGGACAAGGAGAAGAAAAAATCGGGATCAGGCGTTCAGAGATAAATATTTCTTCATTAGTTTTTTTGTTGAAAATACAAAGAGAGTTAGACGACGCAATATCCGGACTTAGGCTATTCCATAATCGTGCTGATTGTACTACGAACGATGAGCTGAAAAATTTTGTATTGTGGATAGGGATGGATAGTGTTGTACGTTCAGCAGATCGGAGTGGAAGTCCATGACTGGATAAATAAGTGAATTTGTTTTATAGGTACTGTGGCAGGTTTGGATTAGAGAGAATATTGTACAATGTTGTAGAGAATATTGTATTAGATGGGTCGATAGCAAAGCGGTTAGCGCATTGGGTTAGTAATCCAGTGGTCGCGAGTTCGAATCCTGCCTCGACCGATTTCGTTCACCTATAACACAAGCATTTATGCTTTTTTTAGGGAACGTAGGAAGATGTATATGTACTTGTTTAACAAGGAAATATTTATTTAAAAAAAATGACCGCTAGCGTATCTTGGGCCAACAAAGAAGATTGCGGTAAGATGATATGTGATCAAATATTTTCAGCCCAAAAATGAATCTGATAAATAAATCTGATATTCTGAAAAAGTTCAAGTTTATTGAAATGCACTTCATTAGCATTCAAATAGCATACATCGGCATAATCAAGCAACGGAAGAAGAAGTGTTTGTGCTAGAGATATTTTACAATGGAATGGGAGAAGGTTTTTAACTTTATCAAGTGAATGTAGGGCAAAGAAAATAGATTTGCTGATACATGTTCATGCCATGAAAGGTCGTCGTCGATGAGGATTCCAAGATCTTTTCCAACCCTGGTAAAAGGAATACATTGGTTATTGATATACAGAAGTGGGAGTTGCAAATTCCTTACAGAGGACAACGTACAAGGAATACCAATTACAATTGCAACAGATGAAATGATATAAAATGCACCTACTCGTATATCTTGTGAATACGATATTTCATTATTCATCATCATCATTGGCGCTACAGCCCTGCGTGGGCCCTGGCCTCCTCCAGAATCCTTCTCCAGCCGCTCTCCTCCAGTTTGCTATTCCGATCGCCCTTATGTCGTCTTCTGTGTCATCCAACCATCTTAGCTTGGGCCTGCCTCTACTTCTTCTGCCCTCTGGATTGGTATTAAGAACCTTTTTGGGGATACGATCATCATTCATCCGGCTGACATGTCCCAACCACTGCAGTCTACGTACTTTTATGACTTGTACAATGTTTAGTTCGTCGTATAATGCCTGTAGTATCTGATTATAATATTGTATCCTCCAAAGTCCATTATCATTTACAGGGCCCAAAATCTTTCTCAATATTTTCCTTTCAAATATCTTGATGCTATTTTCATCTCTTTATGTTAAGACCCAGCATTCAGCTCCATACACTAAGACAGGTCTGAGAAGAGTTTTATAAATCAGGATTTTTGTTTTCCTTGATAGTATTCTGGACCTTATGTGCTTTAGTAGACCATAATAGCACCTATTGCCAGCTGTCAGTCTTCCCTTAATTACAGTGCTGCAATTATTTTCATGAGTCACGATAGCGCCTAGATAACAAAAAGAGTCAACCGATTCCACTGTATGTGTTTCCACATCAATAAGACGCAGGTTATCATTATGTGGTGTTTTCTTTGCTATCATATATTTGGTTTTTGTTGTGTTAATTTTAAGGCACATATTTTTCACGAAGATGAGCTTGCGAAAGGCATCCTTCATCCTCGGAAGAATTCTTGAGAATAGGTCTAAATCGTCTCCATATCCCAATATTTGACTAGACTTTCTGAATATAGTCCCAGATGTCTCTATCTCCACCTCTCTAATAACTTTTTCCAGGGCAATATTAAATAAGAGACAAGCCAGGGTATCACCTTGTCTTAGTCTATCTTAAAGTTGTGTATTAGACATGGATTTCATTATTACATCGCGTATTTTAATAGTATTTAACGATGATTTAAATATGTAATACCAAAATATTTTTAGTAGATACATATCTGATATTTTTTGACGACGATTTCCAGGTACATCCATATACCGGTTTGCTTGCACATTCATTACGCTTTCACTAAATCGTGACTAGGCTGACAAATAATAAAACATTCTATCAGAATAATATACATGCGAAATAATAATGCATACCTACTTATTTCTTCAAAATTATACGATAATGATAATAATTACAGGGCCTGCGGTAGGTTTCCATATACTAGTTGCATGTAACACATGAGATACAACTGTCGATGGCGATGGTATAATATATATTAGAATAATGTATTATGAGTATATAACATATTATATTAATATATTTTTATATGGGTATATTTATTTTTTAATATTTATAAACCTATATTTTATTTTTATGTTTTAGATTTTGATCGATCAAGCAAAAGTAAATAAGGTACTAAAAAACATTATAACTTAGGTAGGTACTATATGCGGCTCAACTGTAATCAAACTCTTCGATTCGATTTTCGATAGCCAATTTCGGAAACCGAAAACGCGATATAGTGAACGGCAAACATCATGAAGAATGTCGCTGTGCGAAACATAAATTTTGGGGTATTTTCTAGGTTGGTAATATGCGCAAACCTTCTCCCCCACTACGCTGAAAATAGTTAAGATGTTTGCCGAAATCTATCGGTACTTGGTACAAAAATATTTCTAAATAAAATACTATGTTTTCTAATATTTATTTACTATTGAAAATAAAAACGATAAATCATTATCGTATAAAATATATTCAAAGTTTTCAATGACCTGATTGTAGTCTTAATAAAAAAAATGTGTAATGATTATGATTGACTATGGTTGGTAACAAAAATTACATTCATTCATTAACTATTAACCAATAAGTTAAAAAATAGGAACAATTGTAATAATTAAGTCAGTAAAATGTGCAATCAACCATATATTATTGTTACCAAATAGGTACTTTAGTCATTAATATGAAAAACAATAAGACAATAAAGATAGTCAAACAGAATATAATAGTATCAAGATGAACAAATGTTTACATTGCAGAATGACAATGTGTTTCCATAGACTTCGCAATGAAAAAATAATATAGATAGTACTAACTGATCTGCTATCATTGATGCAAGGTCTTGTTCATATTTAGCAAGTGTATGTACCTATATATTTACCAAAATACAGACTATTTTAATTGTTTAATTAGGGTTTTGTACATATTTACCTATATTAGGTGAATTGTCCTAATGTCACTTGCAGACGAGTGGAAAACATAATAAAATAATAATATACATACTGTTTGGTAAACAAGACCTAGCATCTTGTGGAAACATTAAGTTTGTTTGGTAAACACTTCCTAGCACCTTGCAGAAACATTATATTTGTTTAGTAAACACTTCTTAGCACCTTGCAGAAACATTAAGTTTGTTTGGTAAACACTTCTTAGCACCTTGTGGAAACACTAAGTTTGTTTGGTAAACACTTCCTAGCACCTTGCAGAAACATTAAGTTTGTTTGGTAAACACTTCTTAGCACCTCGTAGAAACATTGAATTGATTTGGTAAACACTTTATAGCGTCTTGTGGAAATGCTGAATTTGTTTGGTAAACACTTCCTCCTAGCACCTCATGTAAACCTTGAATTTGCTTGGTTAACTCTTTCTAGCATCTTGTGGAAATGATGAATTTGTTTGGTTTACACTTCCTCCTAGCACCTCGAGAAAACCTTGAGTTTGTTTGGTTAACACTTTCTAACATTTCGTAGAAACGTTGAACATGTTTGGTAAACACTTTCTTCTAGCACCTTGTGGAAAATCCAAATGATAATTTAATTTCTAAATGAAGCAATAATTTATATCAAGAAAATATGAGTATCGTCTCGTATCCTAATGTTCTGATCAGTTTATTTATCAAGTCATTTTTCATCCAATTATTAATTTTCAGGATAACAGTTTTTTGGAACAAATTGTAATTGGAATCACTCGAAATCAGACCTGTATTCACAGACAAATCTTAAGGAAGCCTCAGGCCTTCAAGGTACCTTTGAAGGCGATTTAGTTATTCAGGGGGGCAAGTCTGGTTTAACGGTGAAATCAAAACCTTCATGATTACCCTTACCATGGATATAATTATCAAATGGAGTCGTATAATCATGTACGGTAATCATAAGGGTTTTGATTTCATCGTTTGACCAAACTTGCTCCCCAGAGTAAATGTAAATCATATCTTATTGAGGAATCCTCAAGAATTTCAGCAAAATATATTCATTGACATATTGTTATACAGAGATAAATGTCTGTGTTGGGCATGCGCATTCTGCTTGTTTGAGAGATTTTGAATACCTACAAGAGAACGAGTGACCAATACTTAAATTCTTTTTGTAGAATATATTCAAATAACATATTGCATTGTTTTCCATTTAGGTCAGAGATTACCAAACATATTTCTTTTACTGCCCCCTTTGAAAATCAATAATTTTTCAGCGCCCCCACATAGAAACCACAATTTAATTACTTTAATTAATTTAGTTATAGTGTGCTATATTAGTCGGTTTTGGTGTTTAAACTTACATTGTAAACTAGAAATTTTTACTAGTAAGAGCAATTAAAACGCAACTTTATAATATTTTAATCAAATTAAAAGAAACTATATTTTTTTCTGGGCTCCTTAACGCCCCCCTCTAGGTCTCCAACGCCCACAAGGGGGCGTTATTGCCCACTTTGAGAAAGACTGATTTAGGTACCTAAATAATATAATATGTACATATTGAAAAAATTAAATATTAAATACTTGGGTAGAGCTTACCAAACTAAAGAATGGAGATTAACCGTACATGTGCACAAACCAATATTAGTACTCTGATTTGAATCAACCAATATAATCAGTTAACCTTCAACATTGTGTAGCAAACTGCAAGTAATTTTTTCCCTGATCTTCCCAACTAAACAATGGTTGGTTTATCAACCCTACTCAAGTTTTCGAAATTCACCACCATACTTAAACACTAGTGCAATACAATTATATTACAACATAATATTTTAATTACATTATTTCTTAAAAAATTTATGACTCATATTTTTAATTAATACAACTCGCTCTTGCGAGCCGCAATGATAACTACATACAAACCTAACCAACCTATTCTACCAAAAGTTTGGTTTTAATGGGTTGGATAAGTTAGTATGTAGAATAGTTATTATTGCGACTCGCGTGAGCAAGTTGCATCATATACTGTATTATAATATTTATACCACAGGTGTCAATGTGGCAAATTGCGATTGTATTATTGTTAACGAGCTGCCATCGCAAATTTTGAAAAAGCAGATTTTTACGCAGTTTACGGTACATAACACTCGGATATTAAAAATCGTAAAATTCTTTTTTTTAGTACCAATCGAAAGACTACTTCTTTGTCGAGATAAAATGTTTTTCACATTTTTTAAAATTTCCTTTTTAATTGCTATATAACCTTTTTTCGAAAACCTATTTTCAAACTTTAATAATTTGTGTTGTCTTTGCGCACACATTTTGAAAAACCTGTGAAATATATAGTCTTATTTTTAGCAAAAATAATATTAACGTATATTTATCGCAAAAGTAAAAATGTTTTTTTGATTTCAAAAAAACATAATTTGGCAAGAAAAAGTTGATTTTCAAAGCGCTAAAAACACACATTTTGAGAATTGAAACTGAATAAAAAAAACTGCATAATAATTAAACCTTTATCTATATAAATCATTGAAAAAAAAATTAAAAAAAATAAATTTCATATGATATTTATCAATTGAAAATTACCCTTTTTTGTTTTTAATTTCCATATTCAGTTAGCGGCTGACCACGGCTGACGGCCGAACTGAACGGACGCGTCCTCTGTGTCAATTTTTGTCACGTTTGACCGTTTGGAATGATCGAAAAACGAACTTCATTCGCGGGAAGGTCTAAAATACAAAATAATATTTTTTTTTCATATTGTTCATACATATGTACCATCAATATTACGTACCTATTGATGGGATAGGCAGAGAAAACCGAGCGCCATACACGATAAATTCAAATTTAGATAAAAGCCACAATTGGATTTCATTAACATAGATATATTCCATCATGTTATGTACCTATTATTGGGGTAGGCAGAGAAAACCGAGCGCCATATACGATAAATTTAAATTTACAAAATAGCCACAATAGGATTTCACAAACATACACACATACATACATAGAAACATTCCATAATGTTATGTACCTATTATTGGGGTAGGCAGAGAAAACCGAGCCCCATACACGATAAATTTAAATTTACATAATAGCCACAATAGGATTTCATAAACATAAACACATGAATACAAAGATAAATTACATTCCGTCGTGATACCTATTATTGGGGTTGGCAGAGAAAACCGAGTGCCATACACAATAAATTAAAATTTAAATAATAGTCACAATAGGATTTCACAAACATACACACATACATACATAGAAACATTTCATAGTGTTATGTACCTATTATTGGGGTAGGCAGAGAAAACCGAGTGCCATACACAATAAATTCTAATTTAAATAATAGCCACAATAGGATTTCACAAACATACACACATACATACATAGAAACATTCCTTAGTGTTATGTACCTATTATTGGGGTAGGCAGAGAAAACCGAGCGCCATACACGATAAATTTAAATTTACATAATAGCCACAATAGGATTTCATAAACATAAACACATGAATGCAAAGATAAATTACATTCCGTCATGGTACCTATTATTGGGGTAGGCAGAGAAAACCGAGTGCCATACACAATAAAATCTAATTTAAATAATAGCCGCAATAGGATTTCACAAACATACACACATACATACATAGAAACATTCCTTAGTGTTATGTACCTATTATTGGGGTAGGCAGAGAAAACCGAGCGCCATACACGATAAATTTAAATTTACATAATAGCCACAATAGGATTTCATAAACATAAACACATGAATACAAAGATAAATTACATTCCGTCATGGTACCTATTATTGGGGTAGGCAGAGAAAACCGAGTGCCATACACAATAAATTCTAATTTAAATAATAGCCACAATAGGATTTCACAAACATACACACATAGAAACATTCCTTAGTGTTATGTACCTATTATTGGGGTAGGCAGAGAAAACCGAGCGCCATACACGATAAATTTAAATTTACATAATAGCCACAATAGGATTTCATAAACATAAACACATGAATGCAAAGATAAATTACATTCCGTCATGGTACCTATTATTGGGGTAGGCAGAGAAAACCGAGTGCCATACACAATAAATTCTAATTTAAATAATAGCCGCAATAGGATTTCACAAACATACACACATACATACATAGAAACATTCCTTAGTGTTATGTACCTATTATTGGGGTAGGCAGAGAAAACCGAGCGCCATACACGATAAATTTAAATTTACATAATAGCCACAATAGGATTTCATAAACATAAACACATGAATACAAAGATAAACTACATTCCGTCATGGTACCTATTATTGGGGTAGGCAGAGAAAACCGAGTGCCATACACAATAAATTAAAATTTAAATAATAGCCACAATAGGATTTCATAAACATACACACATACATACATAGAAACATTCCTTAGTGTTATGTTCCTATTATTGGGGTAGGCAGAGAAAACCGAGCGCCATACACGATAAATTTAAATTTACATAATAGCCACAATAGGATTTCATAAACATAAACACATGAATACAAAGATAAATTACATTCCGTCATGGTACCTATTATTGGGGTAGGCAGAGAAAACCGAGTGCCATACACAATAAATTAAAATTTAAATAATAGCCACAATAGGATTTCATAAACATACATACATAGAAACATTCCTTAGTGTTATGTACCTATTATTGGGGTAGGCAGAGAAAACCGAGCGCCATACACGATAAATTTAAATTTACATAATAGCCACAATAGGATTTCATAAACATAAACACATGAATGCAAAGATAAATTACATTCCGTCATGGTACCTATTATTGGGGTAGGCAGAGAAAACCGAGTGCCATACACAATAAATTCTAATTTAAATAATAGCCGCAATAGGATTTCACAAACATACACACATACATACATAGAAACATTCCTTAGTGTTATGTACCTATTATTGGGGTAGGCAGAGAAAACCGAGCGCCATACACGATAAATTTAAATTTACATAATAGCCACAATAGGATTTCATAAACATAAACACATGAATACAAGATAAATTACATTCCGTCATGGTACCTATTATTGGGGTAGGCAGAGAAAACCGAGTGCCATACACAATAAATTAAAATTTAAATAATAGTCACAATAGGATTTCATAAACATACACACATACATACATAGAAACATTTCATAGTGTTATGTACCTATTATTGGGGTAGGCAGAGAAAACCGAGTGCCATACACAATAAATTCAACTTTAAATAATAGCCACAATAGGATTTCACAAACATACACACATGCAAACATTGATAAATTCCATTATGTTATGTACCTGTTGATGGGGTAGGCAGAGAAAACCGAGCGTTATACACGATAAATTAAAATAAATGCTGTTCTAATTTGTTTTATGTTCTACATCCATTATTATTTTCTATGAAATGAATAGTACTTCCCAATTACTAATGTTGATATTGTATTATTATTATGTTTTCATATGTATTCTTGTTTTTAAAATTTGAATACTTTGGTATTATCCACCCATTTCCTTTGACTGTTATTTTCAAACTGTCAGTTTGATGCATATAAGAAATCAATGAAAAATACAAAATTATATTTCTAGTTAAAATAATGCTTCAAAAATAAAATTAAATAAGTCTCCATCGTCTGTTATATTTGTGTATGTGTGTTTGTAAGTACACGATGTAGGAATAGATTTAATTTGCTTGTATTATTTAGGAAATATTTTTTTTTTATTTATATATTGTTTATTTTAAAAAAATATTATTTACTATTTTCTTTATTTTGAACATATTTCCTCTTATTAAAAATAATATTATATCAAGAAAGGTAAAAAAATGAATAAGTTATAGTTTGAGAAATAGAACCCAAGTGTACCAAAAGGAAAAATAGGAAGAGTAATATAATTGTTCTTATTGCATGCTATTGAAAAAAAATTATATTGTCTTCTTGCGAAGATAATATTTTATATTTCTTCTCCAAAAATCATGACCTAATATGCCATAGTAAAAATATTTACCGATGAAGATGCAGTGACAGGTAGACAGTGTATAACACAATAGAATTAGGCATATTGTCATAAAAAGTACCTAATGTAAATGTTTGTATGAATGTAGGTACCAATGTAAAATTTCTTGCATTGATCACTATCTGGTGTCGCGTGTTGAAATACTCGATGGCATGGGCTGGAAACTTTTCAACTCTGTGCGGCCGACACGAGCGCCGCGCTGAGCAAGATTTGGAACTAGATTTATACCTAAACATCGCGGGAGCGTTTGCAATGGCAGCCTCTTAAGAATTTGCTTTCAAAATGCTAGTAGTTTGGGGGCAGAATCGCCACCTAGTGGTGAGTTTCGGAAACTCAAATAGTGTCAGATAACTAACAAATTGCAATGGATTCCTCCATACATTTTTCCTAAGTTTATTTATTTTTTTTATAATTTTTTAAAGCCTTACCGCCAAAAGTTTTTATTTTTCCCGTAATATATACGCATTCGTCTATCTATTGATATAAAAATTATTGCGATTGGCCAGGGACAGTACTTGTAAACAATTACCCAAATACCTTCAATGTACTTTAAAAAAAAGTGAGGTCTCCTCAATCCTTGTATCTCTCTTAATATTGGTGTTAGTAGCTTCATACTCGGGTAATCAAATATAAAATTACATCAGGATTAGATAAATATTAAATCAGGGGGGTAAGTCCCGTCAAACAGTGGAATCAAAACCCTCATGATAACCCACATCATGGATATAATTATATCCATGATATGGGTTATCATGAGGGTTTTGATTCAAATTTTTGACAGAACTTGCCCCCCCCCCCAGGTTTTAAAAAGAAAATATTCGAAAAATACAAAATTTAATATTTATTTCGAAATTTTATTATTTAATACTGTTTACCATATAAAAAAATGTTGTTTATTTGTTGTAGTTAATATAAAGGTACTGCCTCCCTGACCAGCCAGCTGGTTAAAAATTATTTGACCAACACCAATTTAATTATTTTATTTTAATATTTTAGTTACTTTTTTTAATATATAATGCAACTGGCTCGAGCCAGTCGCAATTATAACTACAAACAAACCTAACCAACTCATTTTTACCAAACTTTTGTAGGTTAGGTTTAAAAAATCAATGTACATCCTAGGCTATCCTGGCTGGTCAGGGACGCAGTACCTAATATAAATTGTAGCTATTGATACAAAGTTGCACATAAGGACAAAATTATTTATTCATCAATATATTATGTATGAATATTATGGTTGACTGGTGGAAATAAATCCAACACATTACAGAAACATTTGTGTTCTACATAAAAATGTTATTTTTTAATTATTAATGTTGTTATATAAATATTTTGTTTGATCCACAAATAAACTAAATACAAAAATATTAATATTGATCATTAATTTAATATCACAATACATGTGGGCATTGGAGTGGGCCGGCGTGTCAGTGCTGGAAGCGGCCGAGGGGCGGAAGATGAAGTTTCTCGACAAGTTAGACGAGTTGGACCCGAACGCCATGAGACGGATGATATTATAGATTTGTTTCTGAGTTATTTGTTTTTTAATTTATTCACTATTGTAATCCCACGTACATACCTTTTTTGTACAAGGCAATTCACCCTGCAAAGAATGCTTTGTGCCAATTTAATGTTGAATGTTGTTAAATTTAACTGTTCAAAAGAATTATTATTAAATAAAAAAAGAATTATTATTAAATAAAAAAAAAATAAAAAAAATAAAGAAGAATTAAATTTAAATTTAGTTATTTTTGGTTACATGTTTTGATTATTTAATATTATGATAAATTTTGAAATGACAGAAAAACATAAGAATTTCAAAGAGACAAGATATTGGATACTAAGTGGTGAATGATAAGTAATTTTAATGTAAATATTATACTTTTGAAATTAAAATTGTTTTTACAATTAAAAAATATGTGATTAATTGATTCATCCTCCTCGCTACACTGGCAACATGGACAACTTAAAACCCTAATTCTATACAGATGGGAAGCAATTGAACAGTGACCAATTCTCATCCTAGAAAAACATAATATTGTTTTTTTACTTTTATGAAACTAAGTTCAAAGAGATATTTTGCTGAATACCTGCATATGATTTTTTGTAGTCAATAAATACTTAAGTATCCTCATAAGAGTTTTCTTACAATTCTAATCAATTTTACTTAAAATAAATATGAATTTGGATAAAAGCATATTATGTAAATAAATTATTAACAGTGCTTATAAATATTAGATTAATAAATACACATAATAGAAGGCTTACTGCGTACAAAACTATTATTTTTAAATAGCTTAATTTTTTTGATAGAAATATTATAAATTGAAATGGAATTGTTTATTGAGATAAATTTCCTAAACCTATTTTTTGCAATCATTTTTATTTTTTACCGTGTGTTCGGTAAATGTGGCAACATTCCCAACCTTTTCCTCTCCTAATATATTGCTACCTACATATTAGTCAGCTGTACAATACAATATATACAATCGTCGTGTACGTCACACACAGTTGAAGTAAATTAGTTTCGATACATACACTCGAAATATACATATTTCGTGTCATTTTGTGTCAACTAAATACTACGCGCCATGCGCCCCCTCATATACCTTGTAGTGAAATGGTGTCTTTCACCATCAATATAGTGTGTGTTGTGATACCAGAGAACAGTGAGTGCCTTCCGTGAAGAACTCCAGAAGAAGGAAGAGATTCGCCACCACGTAGGTGCAATAATCCCTTATCTCTGTATCCAACACCGTGATTGTTTTTTCAACGTTTTCAGTGTTTTATAATAAAGATATTTTATCCCATTGTGTCCATGGAAAAATTTCTGTGATGTATGACAACGAAAAAAGTGGAAGTTAAGAAAGATATAAATATTCAACTTTGAAGAGAACAAAATGGATATTACGTGTAACAACTTTTGCTTATACTGTAGTAATAAAAACATTTTTATAAATCCCCAGGGTAAAATATTATGCACAGTGTTAATATTATTGTTTATATTTTCAGAGAAAAATTATTCTATAAAAGTTTGTATACAAAATAAGCCTACATAATATGTGTATTTAGGCAGGTCAAATTACTTCACCAAATTCACATTAAATGTCAATCAGTCTTAATTTTAAAATATTATAAGTTAAAAAAAATATAAGTGATAAAACTAGGCCCAGGCACTTAGAATGAAGCACTTGAAAACAGTAAAATAACAGAAAAACCTAATAAATATACAATAATATTACCTACTCTTACCATTTTTAAAATGTTATGACATATTCTTAACATATAAATATTTGCAGTCTGTCTTTAATTCTTATATTAATTATTCCTAATTATTTGGTAAATACAGACAGCAGATGTATCATGGAGGTATTAAGATTAAGATGAATTCAATCTACAAAAAATTACAAGAGAAACATATTTTTTAAAGTCTTATTGTTATTGTTTACGTTACTCTAAAACAATGTTATTGTAATTTGCTTCATATCACCATTTAAATACAAAAAAAATGGGTGAAAATTTCATATAACAAAGTCAGTAAAGTAACAAACACAAAACATTAAATAAGGGACTTTTTATAAGAAATTAATTTGTATGGAAAAACAAAGTTCTGAAACAAAATCATTATTCTCTTGGTGTGTTAATGAAGAAGATTATCATGAATTAATGTTAAATAAATCGTAGAAAATCCAATATATGACGAGACGTTAAAAATAAAAATATTACAAAACATTACAATACATGTATTCTAAATGAAAAATTCTTGAAAAGATATTTAGGTATATTTTAGTTTACAGATAAAAATTTAATATAGGGATAATTTAAAATTCATCAGATTAGTTAAATCAACAAAGATATTCAATTTGATCAAAAGCTTAAATTCAAATAATAAAAATGTTAATAATACATTGTTTATAAAAAAAAAGCAGACAATATACAAAAATAAAATTGTAGAAAAATAAGTTTACATTGTTGAAACAATTATAAAATTAACAAAACAAATTTTGTCATAATACATAACTAACAAAACAATGAAGTTTTAAAAACCACACATGAACAAAAACGTCACATAAAACTTAAAAATGTTTTTACACACAAGTTCTAACAAAATGTCATAAATAACTTAAAAACAAACATAACATCTACAAAATAGTGCATCAGAAATTAAATGACTTGTCACACATAGAATACAAAAAATAAATACATGATCAAGTCAAATAAATACATAAAATTTCAAGTCAAAATTTATAAACATGACACGTCCTTCAATATTTCAGATATCATTTGTTTATCACTAAGTGCACTGCTAACTTCATTCTCGTCCCATTGTAAAACAACTTTATGGGTTCTTGGTTCCTTTTTACCACTAAGTCTTATGATGCCTCGTGTCTCCACGAGACCACACAGTCCAAAGAATTCTGTGCTGTCCACAGCAATGACATTCCTTTTTACGCAAACCCTAAAAAGTAAAAACAAAACTTATATTACACATATCCGTAACTTAGAACATTCCGTGTCATTGACATTGGGTAGTGATTTTAGCAGTTTGTTTGTAACTCCGGTTTACTGAATTGTTAATCCAGCATAATGCTGATCTGCCTCAGAGACATCTAATATAGACAACATTTCAAGAAGACAAATATTTTTTTTAATGACATACTGCCCCTGAGTCAAATCGAAAACGCTTAACGATATCGCCAAACGCTTTTTTTAATATATGGGATTTGACGTTTGTTATTGTAGAAAAAAAATCTACAGCAAACATCAAATCCCATACAAAAAAAAAATAGCGTTTGGCGATATCAACTTGGCTCAAGCCCATTGTAGGCATATTTTTTTATTACATATATATTACATTTTGTGTATATGTCGAAGCAATATTGTAAAATTAATGGAAACATGAAGAGGTTAATGATTTCATGAAATCCTAGTATTTCATTTATCGATAAATGTCTATTACCAATATCGTTTGATGAGATCATTGATTAGAAAATATTTGATGATATAGTTAAACATACATGATTATATATTGTTAAATAGATTAGTACATTTTCTACCGCTATGGGAGATGCTAGCGCTTTGCTTTATGATAGTGTTTTATTAATGGCAGCGATAAACAAAGTTGATTCTGTTGCTTTCAATGTAAATAACATGTTAAAACTGTTGCAGTATTTTATTTTATTTAGAAACTTAACTTGAAACTTTAAATTAATATATAATTTATTTTTTAATAATAGTGCATAAGCAATAACTAATTTATTAAAGAGTTCTTCATTTTGTACTCACAAAAACAATAAATAGTTTTCTAAAATATTTAGAAATTTCATTATATATTTTTATGGACACCACATAAATCATATGGCCAAACTTGAATGGAAAAACAAAAGTTTGGTTAGGTTTGTATGTAGTTATTATTGTACCAGAGCGTGAGCGAGTTAAATTGTATACTGTGTTATAGCGCCATCTATCAGTTTTATGTAAAAATAAAGAGAACCAAAATTTCAAACGCAATATATATATATTTTTATGGACACCACATAAATGATATGGCCAAACTTGAATGGAAAAACAAAAGTTTGGTTAGGTTTGTATGTAGTTATTATTGTACCAGCGTGAGCGAGTTAAATTGTATACTGTGTTATAGCGCCATGTATCAGTTTTATGTAAAAATAAAGAGAACCAAAATTTCAAACGCAATATATATATTTTTATGGACACCACATAAATGATATGGCCAAACTTGAATGGAAAAACAAAAGTTTGGTTAGGTTTGTATGTAGTTATTATTGTACCAGCGTGAGCGAGTTAAATTGTATACTGTGTTATAGCGCCATGTATCAGTTTTATGTAAAAATAAAGAGAACCAAAATTTCAAACGCAATATATATATTTTTTTAATGATATAACACAATATATAATCATATGACTCTACATCAATGATTTTGTTAAAAGTGAATTAAAATATCGTTAAATGTTTACGGTTAAGGCCCCACTACGGTTAAGGCCAACATGTTTACGGTTCTACTTCAGTACGAGATACTGAGTTGTATCTCGTACTGAAATAGAAGCAATAGTCCGTGTTTAAATCATATTAAATAATAATTTTGCTAAATATAGTTTTATATCAAACAAATTAAATGGATAACGAGGGAATCCTGCAAATTTCAGGGGTACTTTTGGGAACATTTTTTATTGAAATATTTTCAAATATTATGATTCTGTCCAGCTGTAGACAATACTGTAATTTATCCCCGCTTTTAATTTCATGACGATAGTGTCAGTATTGGCTGAGTAAATGAGGAAATGCCAATGCAACTAATATCATTTGAGTGCCTGTGTGGCCTTAAACAATATTGGTAGTATTAGCTAATGATTTCATGAAATACCAGGATTAACCTGCTAATTAATCATTAACCACTTCATGACATCCTTAATTTTACAATATAACTCCTACATATTTAACACAAAATTTGTTGTAAAAAAAGTAACATAAATGAAAAACCCATGAAAACTTATAGAATATTAGAAATTATACAATAGACCATAGGTTATAGCACAGATGACAAACAACACTAACGGACTATTTCACCATCTTCCGATAAAATTCTAAATAACTATAAGATAAATTAATAATGAGAATGGATGACAATGTTATAAATCCGTGAAATTTCAGTATCTAGTATCTATGGTTACCTAATAACATATTTTGTACAATTCATTTATACCTGCACTATACCGAGAGGTGGTAAAACAAATCAAATTAAATTATTTCTATACATGTAGGTAATTAATTTTAAAAAAGTACATATTTCTATATTAAATGGATTGATAAAGATAATTAATTGATGAAGTTAAACAAAAAAATAACAAATATAACTTTGAGACATACTTTTTATAGACATCATGCAATTTTCCGACTGTGATATCCTTGTTCTTTCCCTTGCTGAGCATCAAAAGAAGAGAACACAATAAAAATTTTTGCTGAAGAGGAAAGCTTTCGTCGACCTCTGCTTCCAACTTTTGGGATGCCCCATATACATCATTCAGGACAGACATAACTTGCTTCAATTCAACGCCCGTTTTGGATATTTTTCCGGAAGGCACCTTCGGTGTAGCAAGTTCAACGACACGCCTCCCAATATCGAGAGCTCTTCGTATGTCACCACAAATAGCAGCAACTTTACCTGCAATTGACAAATAAATATTAGTTTGTAGCATACAAAAGTAAAAATGGCTCATTCCATATGAAATCAACACACAAAAATCAAAAAATTTACTTGACCACCTCAGAATTTTCTGAAATTTGGTATGAAGGTTGTCCTAATAGAGATTAAGAAAAATACCAATTTTTTTTCAAATACCTCAAACGGTTTCAAAATTAGGGCTACGTAAAATATCCCAAAATCAGCAGAAAAAATGTAACCGACATATTTTGAAATCACTATAGCTTTTCTCCTAATTGAGCTAGAGAGGTGGGAGGTAGTGTCATTTAACTCAGTTTTAAATGCTCTTTCTTGCAATGTACAACACAACATACTTTGGGATAAAAAGTTTTTTTTTGAAACTCAATTCAAAATTTTGATTTTGATTTTCTCTTTGAAGTGCATTTTCTTTTTTTTAAATTACTATAAATAGTTCATACTTTTGGTAAGTGATTCTCGAAATTTCAAAATGGGAGGCTAATGGGTTCATAGTTAAATAATAATTTTAAAAAAGGGTGTTTTAATTTTTTTGTTTAATTTTGTTGTTTGGAGGGTTACCTCTAAGACATCAATTTACTTATTTACAAAATAATATTTTTTTTAGTTAAGTTATAAATGTAAGGAGACTCATATTAACAATCAGCTAGATTATTCTTTTACGTAGCCCTAATTTTGAAACCGCTCGAGGTATTTGAAAAAAAATTGGTATTTTTATTAATCTCTATTAGGACAACCTTTGTACCAAATTTCAAAAAATTCTGAGGTGGTCAGGTTTATACCCTGTGTTGATTTCATATGGAATAAGCCAAATACAATATTTATAACAGAATGGAAAAGAAAGAATTTGTGAATTGACAATGCTACCTTCATTGGGATTCAAGTTGAACAACAATATCAATATAGTATTGTCAATAAATAAATAAAAACACAATCTGTCTGCCTCCACAGCTTTGTTAGATATTTGACTATTTGACTTCCGTATTATTTAAGTATTCCGTATTTTTTATTTCTTTATGAAGTTGGAAAATATATTAAAGACCTCAATCAGGTACCTATAGAGCTTACGACCTGTCATCAGCTGGTTTACGTGATTACTTTAAGTGCATTAGAAATGTTCATCAATTGGTCAGAGAAAAAATTCAATGTATGCATATATTTATTCATTTATTGCTAATACATAAACATTTGTACATATTTAGGTTAAGTAAGGGAATATATATACTTTTTTTATATATGCGATCATAAAATATTCAATAAAAATCATTAAGTGCGCTTTGGACGGACGAGGTTTTCAAATGGGAGGTGAGAAATAAATAGTATGTGTTATAATTTTCAACACGTTATGCATTTTTTTTTTTGTAAAACAGAAATCTTGAAAATTATTTGTTGCCGACGAGTCAACATGGCTGGCATTTGTGTTGTATTGACTATGATGTGACGTTCGCGGTGTCTTATTTGGAATGAATCGAAACTGAAGGTTGGATATTGCGATACGCTTTAAACAACACATGCCACTATTTAAAACATTGCCTATCGTCAAAAATAAAATGTTACAAGTAGTATTTCATTTTTTCGTAATTGCAATAATAGGAGCCACAAATAAAGGAGATAATAATACTTGTATAAAGCGATGTTTGGAGTAACTTGTATTTTGGATACTGTTTAAAGCATTGAAAACTGGACCGCGTTGAATTTATTTTTGTCACAGTACCAATTCAAGAACACGTTCCTTCATTCTACTGATATCTACTGTTAAAGAGTTTATAGTAGACTAAATAGTGAATTTTGAAAAAATTTTGAAAACAGTTAACTTTTACATCCATATTCTACTGCGCGAGTTTTTTGAAATTTGAATAAGGTACATACTTTTGTTGGAAAATAAGTTTTAATTATACCCTTTATTTAATTTATTTAATATTTCTTGTCGGGCAACTAACAGGTACTATGTCAAATATTTATTAAACACGCACCCAATACCAAGTTGCCACATTCTGGAGACTTACTATATTAATCATCTCACAGATCCAGACTGAAAACACAATTAAAAACTATGCCTCCACCGGGAATCGAACCAGGGACCTTTGGATCAGCAGTCAGATACCTAACTAACTGAGCCACGATGGCCGCCCTTTTATTATTGTAAATAACTAAAAAACTACAAGGCCTATCTTCAATAGATGGAGAATATGAAGAGTGAAGAGAATAAGATGAGTTTTTTGCTTTTACCTTTTCATTACTTATTTACCTTTTCTTCACGAAAAAATAAATATTTGTTTGTATTTTGTACAACAGGATGTAATAAGTGTACATATTTGTCTACATCTCGTGTGCCATAGGTCATAGTCATTAACAGAAGTCTTAATATCAAAGAAGATTATCACAGAAATAAACTTTTCTTAAATAAAATCCTAAAATACACATTATCAAAGAGGACTAATCCTGGTTTGGTTTTATTTTGTCAAATATTAATTTTACTTTGTCAAATATTAATTTAACATGCACCCAAAAACAAATTACCACATTCTGGAGACTAAATTGCCACATTCTGGAGACTTATGATATTAATTGTCCCACAGATCAAGACAAAACACAGTTAAAAACCTTTGTCTCCACAGGGAATTGATATCGAATGGTCGAATACCTAACCAACTGAACCACAAAGGCCGACAACAATAATTTTTAACAATTACAATAATAATTCTTAAAATCTAACAATAATTCATTACAAAATTCATAAAGCATATGTAAATGATTCTCAATCTCAAAAATTAAATAAACATAAACAAAAGAGACTGAATTTTATAAAAGGGTCAATCAAGATAATCTTCAGATTTTATTAACTAACCTGCAAGCATTTGTATAGCAAGTGGTGAAAATAGATCCAGAGCCACTTCCTCTTTTAATCTATCAGTAAATATTTCTATGATTTGCTGTTTGGTGTATGGAGCAAAATGCATCAGCTCCGGTTTCAATTCTCCTCTGGTGTTCAGCCTGGGTAGGGTGCGATCTGTCAAGTCCAGAGCGTTTGCAATACCAATCAAGACAATTTTGGATTTGGGAAGAGACGGCCATTCAAATATGGTATAAAGTACCGATTGTTTTTTATTACATAGCTGATCTATTTCATCCAAAACCAAAATACTGAAAACATAAATACTATGAACAACAAAATATTTTATCACAACAAAGGATTTTTTCAATGCTTTCATCTTTTCGAGACGTTGCAAGACATTCAGAACGAGCATGGTCTTCAAGACTCACTTCACCACATGTAAAGCGCCCAAACCACTTGAATGTGCGGCCAATAGCATCCTCCGTAAAAGCCCGTTAAAGCATCTGGTATGCTTCCGTTGCCGATTTTTCAAACAGGAAACAATATTTCAAACACACTCTTTTTCTTTTTAAATTTGCCATAACAACTTCACAGGCAGAACAAAACAACAGTAAGAGAAACAGTAAGAAACAATAAGCACGGAAGGAACCTCCACGCGGTGCCCCCTGGTAACAGAAATTCTCTGGCCAATCCTTCCACCACAGCAACGCAACAATGCGTTGCTGACACGAAAGAAGAAGAAGAAGTAAGAGAAACACAACACTACCCTCAAACTGGTGTTTCATGAAGGTCTCTACTAACCCCATCTAGCAGGGGAACTCTCTACTACATCTACGAATGTCAGCGCGCTCTCGGTCTGGATTTTTGGATCCCCTCTCGTATATTTGTTTTGTAAATTTGATGTAACCTCACATTGATTAATAATTTAGGACTGAATTTAGAGTAATTCGAACTTATCTAAAAATCCATAGGCATAATATATATATATTCTATTACAATAAATAACTTCATTACCTTGGTTATAGAATTTCTTTAGAAATCCAAGATAAAATAATAATTGAAATACTTACATCATGTTGTGATTCATAATGAGGTGCTTCTCTATCGCTTTCAAATAAACTTTTTCGCTTGTGCCACTAGTTTTCAGTTTGAGCTCTTGACATATTCTACCAAAAACACTTCCTGCAGACTTCATTGTTGTACAATTTATATAAATAGACTTATAAGCATTTTGAAACTGAAATCATAGAAGAGAAGTTAAATAAAATATTGATTTCAGCATGAAGAAAATTAAGAATAAAAATATACATATAGGGTGCTGAAAATTGATTAAGCTGTATCAATTTGGTTCATGTAGGATTTGCGAAAAAGGTAAGTTTTGAGATCTCTTCTAAAGAAAGATTTATTTTCGGTTTGTGGGATGTCAATATGTTAATGAAAATATACAAATCAAACTTTTATCAAAGGTTTTTCTCTTGTTGCAAATGTTATCCCATCATCTATTTCGTAATTCAAAAGCAAAATGCTTATTAAAATTATGGATAAAATACCTTTGGACGTTGGAGTATATTTGATATGCAAGCAGTTTTCCCAGTTCCCGGAGGACCAGACACATACAAAGTTCCTGATTTTTCATCTGTTAAATGACTGGTAAGAAAATTTTCTAATTTGTCCAATTCTTCTTTTCGTCCTGGTAAATTTTTGGATGTCACTGAATGTAATGCCACTCTAATAAAAATAAGTACACACTAGTTACATAATAATGTATAAGAACATACTTAAAATCATTTGGTCGTATTCAAATATATCAAACGATGCTTAAAAGTGACAAAATGCTTTTAAATTGAGATTACAAAGATGACAGAGTAATAAAATGGATGATATAAAGATCACGTTGAAATAATAACTAATGAACAACCCTATGAAGAAAATATACATGATAAAACAGCATAGATTAAGGTGGATGTTACAAAGTTTTGCAGATATATCAGGTTCAATACATCTAGAGATTATAAGAAAATATATACTTAGTTGCCGGGATATGAATAGAAAATCACTGAAAAAGGATTTAAACATTAAAATGCAATTACAAATTATGGAAATAAGAAAAACAGAACATAAAAAAAATAAAGCTGTTTATGTTAAGTCAAAATTGATGATGTCGCTTTACTAATCACAAGATATGAAATGATAAATAAAAAGTATATTACCTAGCACCATGTAATTCAGCCATATCTGTTTTAATATCATCGATATCTATACTAGACTGTAAAGTTTTATTTTTCACTACAGAATCATGTCCTAAGGAAGCAGTAGTAATATTGTTATTTTTGGTTTGTCGCATCATTCTTGATAACTTTGTTGGTGAACAATCTGTAACAATTAACATGGATTGACCGTTTCAGTGCTAATCCCGAGACGTTATCGTGATGAATCATACGCTACACCATAAACCATGCAGATAGGTTATCGGGATGGACAATGCTCCACTTAAACTCGCTGTAGAAATCTTATTTATCTACATATCCAAAATATAATAATTACATCGTGTAACCAAACCATTTATCTATGTAAATATGATTTTAAAAAAATTTCAAAAATTTGGTAGATGGCAGTAGTGTGTTTACTTTTTGTCTATTTCATCCCGAGACATAATCGGGATCCGCCTGAGATACTGCTTTGTATGGATATTAATGTTGCTTACAACCCATATCCGAGTTCGTAGAGATTGTGCGCAGGTTTAGAAAAATATTTACGTTCAGTTTTTATTTAGTTTATAAAAGCAAAGTATTTTGTTGTAAATTTATATGTTTTTATTTGTGTCTTTAACGTTGATTCATATTTCAAAATAACTCTTTTTTTAAAGTTCATGTGTTTTTGAGAGTAACTTAGATTTTTTGTGTTACCGACTTTTAAAATCTTACTAGGTGATAGACAAAATACATTGAACATTTTTTGCTATTATGAATGAATTTTGCTTTTATAAATGTTCCGAAAAAGTACTCAGAGCCTGTTGAGTTATTACAGTATTATTTATAACAACCAATGATTTTATGACTATTTTCTACTATATAAGTTGATACAAGTCACGGTGCAGCGGCGCATAGGTCATAGCGCTCACAGATAAACTTCATACAAACGTATAAGGCACTAAGCAATTGTTGAAAACTGTTTGTTTTCGAAGAAATACTTAAAAATTCATAAATTTTAAGCTGAGTTTTATTCACTATATTCTTTCCTATATCTTTTTTTACCTATGTGATATTTTTTGCTAATTAGTCATGTTTTTGTAAGCAGGAATGTTGAAAAAATCAGTTAAATAGTATGCAGAAAAACAAAATAAACAAAAAATTGTATTCAACATTTAAAACAGCTAAAAACGAATATTCTCTTCGAAGATTTCAAGTATCGCGGGTGAGTAGTTATTGAGATATGACGATTTTAATTTTGTCCAAAAATTGCGCCGCACTGAGGTGTTACATTGTTTAGCATACGCCTAGCACGGAAAAGGTTAAAGGATACTATTACTTACTTATAAATCTATTACTAATAATACACTTTTGGGGACCTACATGCAACTTGACAATAATCCAACGCTTCGGCCATACAAAAAAATTGGCTAAACAAATTGCAGATAGTAAGTATAGACCGTTTCACTTAATAATTCATTTTTTACCTTTGCATTGCAGAGATTTCTTAGTGTTGTCATATGGAAGGAAGTAAACTTTGACAGATGTGACAACATAATATGTTTGACCAACTTAACGTGATCCATATTATGGATCACGCTAAGCTGGATAAATTAACACTAGCTCTTGGACTATAAGACATATGAAGAAGAAAATTTGAAAAGCAGAAAACCTGAGGTAGATTTATTATCTATTTTATTGTATTTATCACTTCCTGAGACGAATTAAGTTCAATGGTAATCCTTGGATAGTATATTATAAAAAAGGAAAAAATTAATTCTTACAACATACCTGAATCACTTGTTTCTGAATAGCTCTCTTTTCTTGTATGGGTGTTGGGTCTTTTTCTTGACTTGAGAGGAATTTTTTTTGTTATATTTGTGACATCAAAATTTTCATCATCGCTTGTCAACTCTACAATTTTTTTAATCTTTGGCAAATAGATTGCTGGTTTGTGTTCTTTCTTTGGCTCCGATTCATTTTTACTTATATCTGTAATCTCCGATTTCACAGAATAAAATTTAACAGATGAATTCTTGCGAATCTTAAAAGGCAATGTAGTCTGCGTAGTAGCCATTTTACTGTAAGAAAAAAACAATGAAAACAAATTATTTTACAACTTTTTACTTTTCCCTTGAAACAAACTACCCAGATATAGATATTGTCTATTTGCTCTAGTCATTTATTTTTGCCTTTCTACTTTAAAAGACCTCTGTTTCATTTGAAATTCATTTTTCATGCACCATTTTTAGATACTTGTCAGAAAAATTTATGTGTATGCAAAAAATTGTATGAACCTTAAATCTCACTTGAAAACTGTGTAGGTAAGACCCGATTTGGACAGACCGAAAATGAATTGATAAAAGATGTTATTGGTTTTTCATATACAGACATTACTGAACACACTTATAAGTGTTTACAATACTTATGACAAATTTTTAACATCTCAATAAAGACGAATTTGGAATATTATAGGAGGATCAGGGGACCTACAGGGAAAACGACCTGTTATTGGCTGGTTTACATGATCACTTTATGCACTTGCACAACGTTCATCAATTATGCCTTTTTATAGAGTTCCATATCAATCCATTCACCTTAGAATAAGCTGAAATACCATCATCATCTATGAAGAAACAAAGAACCTTTTTTGTAACACCATATATTGAGAAATCGGTTTGTAAACAATGAAAGCAACAGTCCTAATACATGAGGTGAAAATGCTTTCGCATAGATGTCACACCTGAACCGCGCCAGAATTACTAGTTCATTTTTGGCTTGTTTACTTACTTGTACCAATTTATATGTAAATCAATATTTTTATTGTTCCACATATGTATACAATACAATTTTGCATATATGCAACCATAAAAACATTCAATATACATCAGAGGTGAAAATTAACCAAAAGAATGTACAGATATTTCGATGGAAAATGATCCAAAATGTATGTACCTACATACAATATGATTTGGTATAAGTGCAAAATATATTAGATTGTATTACAAAGAAAAAAATCTGCCAAGTATTAAAAATAAATATCTTTCTAAATTTATGTTCAGTGCTACTCCAATGTGAATTATTTTAATACACACATATATTTCAGCATAAAAATAAATATCAGTATGTTCCTTTCAGTATGTGAATTCCTTTTAATACTCATAGGTATTTTATTTAACATAAAAAAAATTGATTCCCATGATTTTGTCCTAACTGATTTATTCTGCAGATAACTACTATGCATTTAAGCAGATATTAACATCAACATAAATATAAGGCAACTTGTTATTGGATGCGTGTTATATAACATTTGGTATATTATATACATATTTGGTATAGTTACTTACCAGTTGGTTGCTCAAAAACATTAAACAAATAAGTTTGACAAACAGTTGATCAAACAACTTAATGTTGGATTTTACAATAGAGAAATTTTTGGATAATAAATCCAAAAATTGTAAAATCCAACCTTGACTAAAATAGAACTGAGGACAATTTGCTGGCTGGATTGATAAATTAAGAAGATAATAGAATAGAAATATTTCACAATATTAATCAAACAAATCCATTTAGTAAAATTTATAAACTTATCTCATTTTTTGCACAATAATCAGATTTTTGTAGAGAGTAAATTAAAAATAATACTCAAAATAATCTATGAACAATCCTTTTTTAAGACATGGTTCAACAATTTTAAATCACACATTATTTACTTTGATATTTTTGTGCATTAGGTACATATATTTTATACAATTATTATTATTACTAATAGTTATTAATATAACATGAAAAAAAAATCATAATTAAATGGTGAAATATACCTAGAGCATAGATGGATAATGAATAAAAAACAGTTTTAGAATATTTTAGTTATATTTTTTACCAATCTTTTTACATACCTAAAATTTATATGTAAAACTAAAATTACAATACATAAAAAAATATATGCACTAATTCACAATCAAAAATAAAATTTGAGGAAAACTCACATCAATAAATAATAATGGATAAATCAATATTCAAAACTAGAAAATTACTTGGAATTAAAATTATTAAATTTTTATAACTTTCAGGCACGCATAGTTATGAAATATTATATTATGACTATTAGTAGGTATTTATAATGTAAACATAGAATAGAATAAATCAAAAATATAGCTACACAATCATTTCAAAAATAACAAATTTAACTTTATTTCAATTACAAATACATACACAACAATCGACCATTTAACCAATATTTTCAATATTTTTCCTTAATACGTAATTATACAAAAATCCTGAAAAATTTCAATAGTTTGGTTTTATCAATTTGAATCATGAATAACTGAAATTGTAATATATAGAAATAACGATGGAATTGAATCACACAAAAAACGACATTTTATAACCATTAGGTAATCAACTATTCATTGTAAAAAATCACCGACATATGTAAACAATGAGATACGTCAATTCTATACATTAACTAGTTTCTGTCATAAACATAATAAAAATAGTCATTGTTTATAAAAATACAAAATGCAAAATTTGTAATAAATAAAAAAATATTTAAAAAGGTTTTAAGAACATAAAAAGATCACAAACATGACTAATATTAATGTTTGTTGTCTTTCGACGAGTGGTTATTGGAAAATGACATTTGGGTATTATGCGTCATATTTTTCATAATATTCTCAAAATGTGCTCTGGCAACGGGATTGTTAAACCACTGTGCCGCAGCTCCTGGAGGTAACAATCCTAACTGAGTTTGTAACTCAAGCTGTTGGCGCAAGTAAGCCTGTTGTGCTAAAATCTGTGGGACCATTTCTGCTTGAGATGATCCATTACCACTTGTACTGGCTTTATTGTGAGTATTGGCATTACCACTTCGAACATTACCTTTACTTTGAACCTGACTTTTAGTATTAACTTTTGGAATATCTTTAGAAGATGATTCACTATTATTATGATTGGTACTGGATATCTGTGAGCTAGATATCATACTTGATTGACTAGAAACATCAACATTTCTAGGGGAAAGTAACTGTTTTTCTTCTGGTGATTGACTTTTGGGTGATGGACAAGCTATTACTAATTTTGGAGAAGAACTTGGAGAACGAGTCAGAGACCTCTGATTGAATGAAGCCGTGGACTGAGAACCTGAAGATTTAGCATTTTGTGTAGGACTACCATTATTGGTTCTAGGGTTGCCAGCCTTTGCAGGTTGAAAATAATCAGCAAAATGTTTTGGACTATTAGCTGACGATACTTGAGTGGAAATGTTTGTTTTCAAGTGTTTGTTATGGAGTGGAGGCACTGGTATTCGGATATTAGTCGCATTTGTTGTGTTCATCTTGAAAGATTCTTGGGAAAAAACTTGCGATGGGGATGTCATTCTTTGTGAATAAGATTGTCTCTTAGCAAGATTTGCAATGGATTGCATTGTTTCGAGAGCTTTAGTTTGTTGTGGACCCAACTGACTTTGAACTGTATGAGGAGTAGATAAATCTAAAGCACTATCAGGTTTTGTAACTCTAGGTTGTGAAATAGGGTTTGGTTTTCGAATAGGCTGTGCCATAGGTATAGGTTTATATTTGGTAGTAGGTACATTGGGAGTAGGTGTGGGTTTCGTAACGGTGGCTGTACTCGGTTCAATTATTTCTTCAGATTTAGTAGTAACTGGAGTAGTTTTAGGAAAATCTATTCTAGTTTTAATAAATTTCGGTTTCTCCGATTGTTGCTGTAAAGACTGCAAAAAAGTTTGCTGAAATGTCTGTGGTTTAGTAATAGGAACAGTTTTAACTTGTTTTGAATCTGAAATTGGTTTTAAATTTGGTACTGGTCCTTTAGTGCTAACTGTTCCTTCTGCAAGTTTTGAAGTTGATATTGGTTTGACACTTTTTTCTTCACTTGCTTTAGACGTAGCCTCTATTTCAGGTAATTTCAAAATTTCAATATAATTATGCACTTGTGAAGAAATTGCTGCTTTCTGTTGGAAATCAGTTTGAGACTGACTAGAATTAGGAGGTGAATTAGTACTTGTTGTTTGTTTAGAATTTTCACCATTTCCTGTATTTTCAATAACTTCTTCCAGTTTATTTTCTAATTTTTGATCAGTCAAAGTAATAGACAATGAAGAAGGGATATTAATATTACAAGAGTCAAAAAGAGATTTTAAAGGGTCTCCTTGAGATTTGGGTGTCTTTGGAGATTGTAATCTCAATGAAGGTCTAGGTACTGATGAGTTAATAGGTTTTTGTATTTCTTTCTTAGGTTCAGGTTTCATAGTATTTTCAGATTTATTCGGTATTCGTGAAGCCACATTCGTTTTTGACGGAAGTGCTGTTTGCTTTAGTGGTATGGAAATAGAAGGTTTTTCTTTGTTGTCAAAATTTTTAATAGAATCTTTTTGTATCTCTGGTTTAGAAATGTTTATAGATTTTGAGGTTTGACTACCTTGTTGACAAACACTAGGCTGTTCATCGAGTAATTTACGTTTTACAGGTGATGATTTGGAATTAGGTAATGTCTTTTTTGATGGCACATCAACATTGGTATTTGTTTCAGTATTTACACTTTTAACTGAAGAATTAACATTTTTCTCTGCAGTTTTAGGGGTTTGATCAGAAGGATTAACGATTGGGGGAATTTTACTGGGTGTTTTTGCCGTTTTAATGGGCGTGTTCGTAAAAACAGTTTTGTTAGCTGGTACAGATTGTGCTGCAGACATTTTAAAATGTGATTCAAAAGAGGACCTTAATTCTTTCGGAGAAATGTCACTTATTTGATTACTTTTTGATGTATTTACATCTTTTCCACTTTTTTCGGGACTTAATTTAATTTTCTTTCCTTCTGAGGATTCTTCAACAATAGACGAAGACTTTCGTTTTCCAGGACTGGTAGCTTCAACCTTAGAATTTGAAGAAGAATTATGGAAGTTTTTTGATACATGACTGACAGATTCATCAGTGGTATTTTTTTCATCTCTGATCGAAGAATCTTTATTAGGTGATCCCGAGCATTTCCCTGATCCAATACTACACTTAGCAGTCAATTCAAATGAGTTTAAAAACTGTGATTTCTCAACATCCATTGAAGATGAAGATTGAGGAGAAGCTTGGAATTCCGTGTTGGAAAAACTATCTTGAGATGATACATCTGTCAACAATCTGCTATGAATATCAGTTTTACGTTCACATGTTCTTTCTTGAGAAAACTCAGTTTGTGATTTTTCGTGGGGAATAGGACTAAATGATCCAGAAGATGCATCAGATCCAGCTTCAGTAAGATGAGATGGTGCCGGACTGGCTGGAGCAGGACTAGCAGGAGTACCAGTTCCCCCACCTCCTTTGCTTTTTCTTCCACCTAACAAAGATCCAGGTCTCTTCAAACCGAAAAATCCAAATCTATCTCTAATAGCAGTAAAATCAGATATTTGGTAAAAAAACCTCATGGGCTCATTTCTTTTCCAATTGTATATATATGCAATATCCATTAATGTGTAGTAATCTGGCAAAGGAACTCTTTTATATAAAATGTCAACAAAGAAATGAGTAACATCTACATCGTATTTCATACTGAGAAACTTTTTTAAGTGGGAAATGTTTACTACTGCGGGACACTGTAAGTATCTACGTGTAGGAGCTCCTGCCTCGTTACATGGCATAGATTCATTTCCGCTTTCTGATGATCTACTAGAAGCGCTTTCATTTTCTGTACAATCCATATACTCCAATGAAAATGATATAACATCTTCGGGGCTAAATATAATACGTTCTGTATCTTCCCCTCTCTGTTCAGGAGTAGCACTGGCTGCTGGACCAGGTCTTGAGGCATAAAAAGCCTGACGACGTTGCATTTCTCTTTGAAATAATCCCGGAACCAACTTGTAAACTATATCTTGCAAAGCTTTGTCAGGTTTAATGTTAGGTTTGGCAGAATTAATCATCATCTCGCAAATCGGACAATAACTTTTCACTTGCAAATGTTTTATAATACAACTGCGACAAAAAGAATGCAAGCATTCAACAATAGTGGTCGCGTCTATATAATATCCATGACAAAGTACGCACATGAGTTGTGGGTTAACTTCTTCCAAGAGTGTCTTAGGAGGCACCGCCACTCCGCCAGTTTTATCATCCATTGCGATAACTTTGCTTTCAGATGTTTTACGCGTAGTGACCATTATGAGTAAACCACTCCAACGATTAAATTACACAGAACATTGCGATATCAATGTGCGGCGTACGTAACCGATCATCATAAAATTCACATGAACTAAAAAGGACGACATCTTTTCATTTCAAATAACTTAACATTGTTGTAACTATATTATGGATGTATGATCATTTTTTAAAGACAAATGTCAACAAATATAAATCACATTGTATTCACAATTTAACAAAACGTCTTAAAACAATAAAAATACAAAATAAATAATCAATAAAAATTATAGCAGCGAAAGTGTATACAAAGACGCAATGATAAAATGTTGGCAGCACTGTTTACCAATGACCTGCTGGTGTAACTATAATGGAATTATTTCCGATCTAATATCTTTAAAGAGTATATCTGCAATCAATCATTGTACTTAGAAACTAATATATTAAACATAATTCAATTAAACTCACCTTTTCTAAAATAATATTCGGAGATCTCACACGTCGAGCACGAATGCCTATAAAATTGGCGCGAAATTACTATTTCCTTAGGTTGTTGCAACTGTCATCCTTAATAACCATAGACTTAATAATTCTATAAGTCTATGGTAATACCCATAGATTTTTATTATAATATACCTAGATTTAATACTCTGTACAAAAAGTGTGATGAGACCTCTCGTCTACCACGAGGAAACATCAAGCCAAGGTGTGGGGAAGAAAAGGAGAGAAATGATGACGACACTTAAAATTTGTTTTAGTACGGCGCTTTTTTTTATATAATGTTCACAAATGGTCCATGGCGATAAAAATAATGAAATAAAAACAAACAAACAAATAAAAACACGTGGCATCTACCGAAACGAACTGTCAAACACACGCAAACACACGAAAAGACGCCGACCAGAATATACCGCCCCAGGGTACAGCGACATCCTTACTCCAGGCATGTCACTGTCTTCCACGTGGTGACGGTAGATCGGTGGGGCCCAGCCTCTGCGTCAGGCTAGCAGGTCTTCCTCGTGTCCGGCGTGGTTTCTTCTTCTCCTCCAGACCGTCACCCATGGCTGGCTCTGTGCCCCACGACACGCTATGACGGCGCATCTCGACAGAGGTGGCATGCCAGTCGGGACCTCGCCGGAAGGCGAACCGACGCCCCAGACGACACGGATTGCCCTTCGTGGTCCAATCTGCGAGCCGCCGCGTTCCCTACGCGGTGGCCCCACACTGCGCTCTGCCTCCAACCTCCTGTCCTGTTGATGCCCTCATCTTGGTTCTGGGGCACCATCAGCGTCCATGCGCGTGACGGGTCCTGTCACACAGACTTTCTCGCCGTCGAAAATATGGCCGCCATCGGGAGTACGTGTCGACCGATGACGGCGTCACACCAAACCGTCCGTCCTTCACCAGCGTCGAATGCCAAGAGCGCGCGTGCCATAGCGCGTGCTAGCTGCAAGTTCCGTTTTTCGCCCGCAACGAGCGCTAGCTGTTTTCCGAAATGTTGCCGTGGAACAAAATAAAAATCATTGTTTTTCGGCATTATTTTTTTCGGGCATAACAAGTGGGTCATGGAATATTGCGCGTTTAACGTTTTGGTCTGCAACATACTTCAGTTTTCCTTACATTTCAACACATCCTAGATAAATGTTCTCAAAATTATTAATAATTAAAATGTTTTTTAGACATATAAATCCGAAAACAATTCACATTAGTCGTTATTTTCTATAGAAAAACGATGTGGTCTGGAACGAAAACGTAAAAAATCCCCCCTGAAAAATAACTCACATTCGATTCATACAAAATTTGCGTGGCCTACGACATACAGGCCTACGCGCGCTTTTTACCGACATAGAACTTAGTGCTGTCGTTTCACCTACATAGGTAGGTTAAAGTTTAATTTACTAAATAGTTATAAAGTATTTTTTTATTATATTTTGAAACATTTAAGTAGGTATTTATGTAGTAAGTGGTTAAATGAAGCATGTAGATAAATTTAATAGTGTTTTATATTTCATTCCGCTACTTTTAAAATATTATTATCCATAATGCTTATTTCTGTTATTATGTATATTGATGCTATTGAAATTAATTAGGTTTATACACAAATATTTTTAAAAATGTAGTAGATAAAGAAAACAATATAAAATGTACCTATATTTGCATTCGCAATTTAAAATACTAAGAAATTAATAAATACATACAACAATTGATTATTAAACAAATCAGCAAAGGACTACAACTAAAAATATTTAAGTGTGTGTACCAAACTTTCAAATTGCAAAATATAGATATTATACCTATTAGTATATTGACAATTATTATTATTGAATGAAAAAATAAAAGATAGGTATGTGTACAAAATAAAATAAATTGTTAGGATTATGTAAACAATGCTATTTCAAATCGACTATGTGATACAATAGCAATGATTAATGACCAGTTTTAAGTCCTTTATTTGCCTTTATTAGACGAAATAGTTGTTCTTTCAATTTAATATCAATGTATAGCATAATTAACAGTATTTTATTCGATTATAATTTTTAAAATATAAGTCTACGAAGAGAAGGCCCTCATAGTAAATAAAATATTTCAATGAAACCCGAAAAGATGATCAATATGATAATTTTTGTAATTTTCTACCAACCCCTGTTTTTTGCATAGACACTTCATCATTTTTCTCTTTTACTATTTTACAGGTCCTGTTAGTAATACTTTGTAATGAATCAATAAGGGTTTTATTACATTCACATTCTTTTAGTACTTCATTATCATGCCTGAAATAATCTTTTACCTTATCTTATAAATTTAGCTGACGCTGAGATTCAAAAAAGGTCGTGTTGAGTATTTAAAATATTTTGTAATATGAACCATACATTAGATGTAGCTATTTTTTTTTTTTTTTTTTTTTTATTTATTTTTATACTATTACAGAATATTCGGTGGGCAATATTAATTTACCACGATCTAATTCCAAGACTAGTTCTTTAGGACATTTTCTACGTCTATTTCTTTATCTATTGATTGTAACCATGAAATGCAAGTGGAACAATTTTTTAGTCTTTATTCTTTTCTGACATTATATCTCGAAATATAAATTAAAATAGGCAAAATATCTTCAGGAACATTCTCTAAGTCAAATTCTAAATTTAAAATATCACTGTACATACTGAGATCAATATGATCACGATCAATGGTTGATATTTTCGGAGGAATCAGCGTATCTAATGTAATACCAATACCCTGATTCGTTAATATAACAATTTTTTTAAACCAAGTTTTCTTTCTTTCCAAAACTTGCATATAACTTATATAATAATTTCCTGCACTCATTTGTCGATAACATCCAAATCTACTTTCTGAGTCATCGTTCTGAAACAATATTCTGTAAGAATATATTAAAATCAAATAAAATCATGTTCCATTATTCGATTACATTCATGTCGTATAATTATAGTATTCTACATTATACTATAAATATCTGAGAGTATAATATAATATATTAAAATTTAAACTAGCTGTCAAATAGATATTTCTATTATTCAAATAATTCATTTAGAAATTGACAAATATTTTCTATAGACAAATTTTAATTAAAAATGTAAAATAAATTCGAATAAAATTCACGAAAACAGTTTCTATATATCAATATATAATATGTACTTTCAATTATATTTGAAATGAGACAAATAGTAAGAAAATAACGGCCGCCATTGATGAAATATTAGCACCATGTTAGCACGTGCTTAAAATGTAACTTGTGCTCTTTGATCGATTTGTGTATATTAACTAGTTAATTGTTGAATAAATAACTTACCAACGTATATCACTGCTTATATTTTACACTTTAATCTATTATACTAAAGTTTTAACACAAGTAATACTTATAAACACAGTTCAAAATAAAGTTATCTTCGCGGAGAAACGTCACCCGGTTGAAACTACTTCAATACTAAATTGGTAATGTGAGGATGGACGGCACTAAGTTCGTATTTTGTCAACGGAGATTGACCAGCGCGCTCAGGCCTGTATATCGTAGGCCACGCAAAATTTGCTAACTACGACATCTAGTATATTATATGAAAACCTATGTAATAACTACATACTAACCTAATCAACCTATTCAAACCAAACTTTTGGTAAGAATAGGTTGGTTAGGTTTGTATGTAGTTAACATTGTGACTCGCGTGAGCAAGTTGCATTTATTATTTTATTTTATTTTAAATTTTTTTTTTTTTTATTTATCAAGGAAACATATTGATACCGGCCCGCCTCGGCCCCATGTCCGCGAGAGAGATCCACCGTCCTATTCGAGTAGGTTGTGGCAAATTTTCTCCGCGGAACCTACCCCGACCGTCAGCGGAATTCTGGGGAAATTTATTTTAATTTTTTTTTATATGGCAATTTTTTTTGGACAATGATTTGAACTTTTTTCAAAAGAATCTGACAGCTACCAACAGCTGATCAGCTGATTTTTTACTCGACGGCCGGACACTCTCCGGCACACAAAAAAGAACCGACTTTATAACGGAAAGTCAGACTCTTTTGAAAAAAGTTCCAATCATTGTCAAAAAAAAAATTGCCATATAAAAAAAATTAAAATAAATTTCCCCAGAATCCCGCTGACGGTCGGGGTAGGTTCCGCGGAGAAATTTAGCCACAACCTACTCGAATAGGACGGTGGATCTCTCTCGCGGACATGGGGCCGAGGCGGGCCGGTATCAATACAATAAAAATATTATCAAAATGAGTTAAGTATTATCAAAATGAGTCATTCATTTTTCAAGAAATGAAAATGTGAGTATAATTAAAATATTATGTTGTAGTCTTAGATTATATATTATACAGATACCTAGTCAGCGCAATGAATGTATGCCAACTAAAACTACGCTGAAACAGACGAATTTCTAGTATACGTACACTTACGGATACGCACACCTACATAATACGTAGACCAACCGATCTACTGCCTCACACATACATGTAAAAAAAACTTGGCATACATTTGAATTCGAAATTTTTTTGGCAAAATTTGAATTCGCGGCTTCTATACATTATAATTCTAAGGTTGTAGTATAATTGTATTGCGCTAGTGTTTAAGTCTGGTGGTGAATTTTGGAAACTTGAGTAGAGTTAGTAAACCAACCGTTTTTATTATGGATTCCTTCTTACATTTATCGCGATTTTATATTATTTAAAAAAAAATATATTTTCCCGTAATATATAAGCTATTATCTATCTATTCCAACTGTCGATTCGTTCAAAAGAAGTAATTCTCTTGAAGGAAGAGGCAGTTTAAAGCCAAGACGCGTGTATGAAGGAGCATTTTGTATGGTGTAGTGGACTTTTTGCATGCCAAAACACCAACTTAGAGGCTTCGTAGCATATATGATGAATTCAGAATTCGAAGTAGAACATTTTGTCTATGTGTGTGTGTCCGTCCTTCCCTTATAACTTTTGACTGCGCAATTTACAGAGCCCAAAATTTCAGAATATATAAATAGTTATAGGCCTACAAAACTTTTATACTCAGAATTTTGAATTTCTGTTTCAGTCAAGGGTTATCAACTTTTGAATTTTTTACTTTATATTTCCATATATCTCAGAAACCACAAAAGCTAGAACGCTGAAAATTGGTATGAATATAGACAAATACAAAATCACAATTTTTTTCTTCAAAAAAATTCCAGAATTTCTCAGACATTTTTTATTAAAAAAAAAATTTATGATAAATTTATGTGTTTAACTGCCTTTATTTCCAAAGTTTTAAAAATATTGAAAAAGCCGAAACACCCCAACTAGAAAATTCAATTTTCTATAAAAGAAATGAACATTGTAGTAGTACATGAGCACATCTCATACTTTTTTTAACAATTTTTATACCAATTGATTTTAGTGTTTTGTATGGTAGTCGCCTATACACAATATCTAAGAAGACTCACATACATCATGCTGTTTTCATATTCTGGGTAGGAAAAAAGGACTGACCTCCATATTATCCTATCTTGACATACATACCTACATGTGTTGTATAGAAAACAAAATATCTTAAAATCTTAGATTATATATGATACAGATACCTAGTCAGCGCAATGAATGTATGCCAACTAAAACTACGCTGAAACAGACGAATTTCACTCGTATACGTACGGCTGTATACGTACACCTACCGATACGCACACCTACATAATACGTAGACCAACCGATCTACCGCCTCACACACACATGTAAAAAAAAACTTGGCATACATTTTGTTACCCTCCTCCCAAGAGGCTTTGAGGTCGAGCTCACCTTTCTTCCAACGTCTGTTATGGAATTAGATATTCCACACATTACCTCGCTGGACGAGATGCATAAAAAAAAGTAAACGATAATTGAAGCCGTGGTCTGACGATACACAAATGTCAAATGTCAGCGCACAAACGTCAGACGGCACAAGATAAAATGATAAACATTTGAAATAAAATAAATAATTAAAATTGGTAATAAATTAGGACGTCACAAATCAAAATTAAATAGAGTCAATATTGGACGTCACACGTTAAAATGAATAAAATAAAATAAATAACTTAAAATCACACAGCCGAAATATTGTCACACGGAAATAAAGAAAATGTCACAAATATTGTTTTGGGGCACACATAATTTTCTCGCCACGGCCATGAAAGTGCTGATGCACCGACAATGCCGGAATGGACCGTCGTCGATGGGCGAAGGGGCAAGGCAATCGGCGAAAGCAACCTCGGGTCCCAGACACCGGCAGATGCCGGTTGGGTGACTGGCGGGAGCGAACAGCGGCAGCGCGAGTCTCAAGGAGATGCAGGCCGTTGCTCCAGGGTCCAGCGCGACCCAACAGCGTTTGGAGCACTTTCCAAACTCAGCACCCGCTTCGGTCCAGGAAAACGGCTCTCTCGCCGAGTGGTTGTGCGCCGATCCATCTCGGCACTCCAGGTGTCACATCCATGGCTGCTGATGTGGAGCGAGCCTAACCGACACCCTCTGGTGCGGTTTGCAGCTGCTCTGGCCGCAGTGAGCGCGGTCCGTGTCGACACGACGCGTGTCTAATTTCGACTGTCACTGTCACTTCTAATGTCACATTTTTGGAGGTTATGTTATTGTCAAAATCTATTTCTTTTTTGTTTGACAATATTTTTATTCACACACTATTTTATCATAAATGTTGGTTTGTGGTCAGCTGATTTGGCGCCGAATTTAAATAAAAATAACGCGAACAGGAGAGGTCGCGTCAATTTGAATTCGAAATTTGTACTACATGCGGCTTCTGTACATTATAATTCAATAATATGGATTTATAGATTGGTACTTATTCTTCAACTATACATATTATCTCACAGTTGGATCTCATGTGTTACATGCAACTAGTATATACAAACCTGCAATAGAGTTAATCTAAAGTAATCAAAGGTTGATAATGTTAGTGTGCGTGTGTGTTTATCTCATGCCTCCCGCAAAAACAGAATTCATTCAAGATGTGATTTATGTGCGTGCATGTACCTTAATATCCTTAAGTAGATACTCACTAAAAAAATTATAAATATAAAAGAAATTAAAAAAAAGTTTTTTCATAATAAAATGTTTGAAATTCTATACAAATGAAAAATTACTTTTAAAGAAATCCTATAAAATAAATGGGATTATAAAATGACTATATACAGATACACAAAATATGCAGAAAGTTTTAAAATACATACATATTGTAAGTCTGTTAACCTTAAGTAATAAAGTAGTGATGCTTTTAGTGTATCTGTGTGGGCATGCGTATACAAACTATTTCCTATAGTCTTATTCATCTTCTTCTTTTATGTAGACCTTTGAGTCAGTTTTTGTACAAACTATTTTCTATAGTCTCATTCTTCTTCTACTTTTTTTGTAGACTTTGGGTCAGTTTGAAGTCTAATAGTCAAATAATGCAGAAATATTATAAACCATATGCACATTTGATGAATATATATATAAAAACTGATGTGACCAACACTAGACCCTTTTTAATACTTTTGTTTAATCAAATTCCCAACCATTTCCCATAGTCCGATAGTGCAGAAATTTTATATACTTTATGTACAGTTGAGAACAACGTAAATATAAAAATGAATGGGTTGTGGCCAACAATGGACTCTTTTCAATGCTTCAGTTCAATAATATTTTTATAATACATAAAAATGGAGTTGTGGCCAACATTAAACTCTTTACAGCGTTAATATTCAATCGTTTTTATAACCATTTTCCATAGTCTAATCATGCAGAAATTATATACTTTATGCACACTTGAGGGCAACATATAAAAACAAATGGGTTGCGGCCCTTTACAACGCTTTTAATAGTCCCCTCTTGCAGATTTTTTTTTACACTATAATACAAAGGAGTGGATTGGCCAAGCACTAAATTATTAAGAATGCTTATATAATGCAATATGATCAGCTACACGATGCTTTTAATATGCATAAGAAGCTAATGGAATTGACTGGTCTTAGTAGAAAACCCAAATCTACATGTCTCAGATGATTCTTATAATTTGATTTTGGAAAATTCTGGAATTTTAAAAACATGGGAAGATTACATCACATCCATCTTTCGAGATTCTCGCACTGATATTGAAATACCAGAACACGATCAAGATCCTGTAATACAAAAGTCAGAGGTATTTTTCACTATCTCAACCTCTAAGCCTATAAGGTTATAACATTGATAAATGAAAATAATATTGAATGCCTACTTAAATTATTTAATAAAATACATATATGATACAGGGATTATCCCCAAAACTGGTTGATATCAATATTTATTACACTACCCAAGAAACGACACCCGAAAAAATGCAATGACTACCGATTAATAAGCCTAATGAGCCAAATCCTAAAACTATTTTTAAAAATCATACATGCTAGAATCAGATTGAAATGTGAACGAGATTTGGATGATACCCAGTTCGGGTTCAGAAATGGCTTCGGTACTTGTGAAGTGCTGACAACAATAAATGTATTGTTACAAAAATGTTATAACCAAAGAAAAAAAAATATATGTGGTGAGTTCTGCTTTATGGGGTGGAGGCGTGGACTTTCAAAGTTAATATTATAAACCGCCTTGAAGCATTTGAAATGTGGATCCACCGCAGAATGCTAAGAATATCGTGGACTGACATGGTCAGTAACACTGAAGTACTACATAGAGCCAACACCAACAGAAAATTATTCACCAATGTTAAGCTCCGTAAAGTGTTGTACTTCGGTCATATTCTGAGAGTTGAAAAGTATGCCATCCTTCAGCTCGTCATGAAGGGGAAGATTGAGGGTCGTAGAGGGGTCGGAAGTAGGCACCTTTCCTGGCTGTGAAACATCAGCGAATGGACCAGTATGAGAACTGTGGAGGAGCTGTTTCGCACTGCACAGGACAGGGTGTGTGTGTCTGTGTGTCCGTCCGTCCCTTATAACTTTTGATCCGCTCAATTTACAGAGCCTAAAATTTCAGAATATATAAACAGTTACAGGCCTACAAAACTTTTATACTCGGAATTTTGAATTTTTGTTTCAGTCAGGGGTTATCAACTTTTGAATTTTTATTTTATTTTTCCATATATCTCAGAAACCATAAACGGTAGAACGCTGAAAATTGGTACAAACATAGACAAATACAAAATCTCAAATTAGTTTTTTCAAAAAAATTCCAGGGTTTCTCAAACATTTTTTATTAAGAAAAATATTTTTTTTATGATAAATTTATGAGTTTAACTGCCTATATTTCCAAAACTTTTACAATTATCGAAAAAAGCCGAAACACCCCAACTAGATAATTTAATTTTCTATAAAAAATATTAACATTGTAGTAGAAGATCTCAATTTTTTTTTAACAATTTTTTTAAAAATTGAATTTAGTGACGACATCGCTTCATACATTTTGTATGGCAGTCGCCTATACACAATATGTAAGAAGACTTAATAGTTTGTTACTTCATCTCCAAACATACATACATACCATCATGCAATTTGCATATTCTGGGTAGGAAAAAGGATCTTCTTCCATACTATCCTATCTTGACATACATACCTACATATGTTGTATAGAAAACAAAATATCTGAAAATATTCAATAATTTGTATTTATGGGTTTATAGTTTGGTACATATTCTTCAACTATACATACTATCGCTATCGACAGTTGGATCTCATGTGTTACATGCAACTAGTTATATTATCTGATATTCCATTCTTAAATATAGTGGTGGTATTTTGCACTGCATATGAATAAAACATATTTACTTACCATTACAGTTTTTAAATACATTTTATACTTTTTCAGCATACCTTCTTCATTTACAATGTTATCAATATAAATAAGACTATGAATTAGATTTATAATTTTTTGAATAATCAACAATTTATCTCAAATACTTGCCCACATAAGTCCTCAAAATACCCCACCACTTCTAATACCATTCATAGTTATTATCGAATCATACCTTTTTGATTTTTTGAAAGTTTAAAAATAACTATATTTTATGCTGAATATAAATTGTTACAATGATGTATGTCCCAGACCTGAGTAACTTAAAATGGTGGAATGTAGCCAGAGATGGCAATTGCTACCTCTATGGGACATCTGCATGCACGCCTAGGCATACCTTGGTCGGCTGCAGGGTAGCACTATGAGAAGGAAGGTTCTCATACAGACATGATTAGGTGCTTGAAATTGTGAGAGATGCTTCCAGCCTTGCGGTGGCAAGGGCCATCAAAAATATAACCACATGGAAACAGTCAGTAAAGTTGTAACATTTGTAAAACCTGGACAAGAAGTCAGACCTACAACATCAGCTGCCTGTTCTGTTGAACACAAATATTCCAAAAGACCACGAATACAAGCTAAACAAGTACAAGGAACTGGTAGATAAAACCTGTAGAGATGGGGGCGAGAGGCCTGCCCACTAAGTCTTTATATTCCTACTTTAACCTCTATGTTAGTATGGCCGTACCCGTACGGCGGGAAATGTTATTGCAAATCGAAGTATGGCCGTACCTGTACGGCTATAGTCATGCTTTATTCATAAGTAAACGTCAGAAATGGAACCAATAGTTGAAGACACCTGAAATAATCATTTGATTTTTCAATAAAAATTTTGAAAAATGGTAAATTTAATTTTTTTTACCCGATTATTGTGTCGGGAGTTGTCAAACGTAATACTTTTTATTTAAAAATTTTATATTTAAAATAACTCACTCCGTATAGGTATGTACATCATACCAAAACTTACTATCATAGAGGTTTAGGACCTCGGCCACCCTAGGTTTAAAAAAAAACTTCTGGATAGTGTGGTAAAAGCAACATTGTCCGTGTCCTATTGGATTTGGTTGCGCAGAGGAGTAGTGTTAGTGGTGAGCGTGACTCGAGAGACAAAGGGGCCCCTTAAGCCTGCATACATGGTCGCAAAGCCCGTGCGGCTCGCCTATTCTGACTGGTACTCTAGTCACATGTGCTCGTGGGCCTGGATTCGTGAATCTAGTGAAACCACAATTGCCATTCTCTTTTGTATCTTACAAGCATATAATTGGCAATTAATCAAAAATATACATTTCAAGCAATATAAATAATATGATTAAAAAAAGAGTGAAAGGACTAATAATTTTTTTGTATAAATGTTATTTGAGAAACACAAAAATAGGTACAAATCTACTATGCAAACGACAAATTCAAAAAATAATAAATATTCCATATATACAAATTGACTGAAAAATAATTAAACATAAATTTAGGCCATTCAAAATGACCGACAGAGGTAAGTATAGTATTATGGATATAGTAAGTGGCAAAGTTCCTGAGCACGTCACATGGGGTGCGCAGATGTTTTTTTCGCTTGGTTGGTATAATATGCGTAAACCGTTCCACTCTACAACAAAAATGCTCAAGTTATTTACTGGAAACTATACCCTAGTAACCTAGTTTACACACTAGATTTTTTGACAAACGACGCCAGATACCACCAACAGACGAAGGTTCTTCTTACGTATGTACCAATGCTTAACAGTATCTATTTCAATGTTTGAAAAGTCTGAAAAAGCAAACAAATAAAATTTATGGATATTTTGGGAAATTTACATAAACAAAAATCTAATTTTAAATAATTATTTATTAAAAATTATATAAATTTAAAAAGATAAAAATAATTATAATTCATAGATATTTTCTTAAGAGAACAGGAATATATATTTTTTAGGATAAACCAGGAATGCAGGAACCTACAACCTGTCATCAGCTGGTTTACATGTCAAAATGTTTTCAAATAATGTCTTTCAAAAAAATTGAGCCAATTTTCAACAGATTTATTTGGGTTTAAAGACTTTCTCACATAATCTGTGAGATTTTCAAACCAATTTATGTTTTCCATCTTTTTTTTATTAAATGTTACCATTACACATATTAATACAACCCAATTTTCAGCACAATTTGGGTATAAATGAATAGCTTTTTGTGCAAAATTACGACTTTGTTTAAAATTATTCAAAAACATTTCTGCTATACTTGCATGTTTAAGACCCTTGATAATATTTTTTGAATCCGTTTTAGATTTATCAAATATAATTGATTTCTGCGCACTCACACTAGCTACAAAAGGATTCCAAGATATTTCTGATAGACAGTATGCTGCCAAATGTTGCCAAAGATATGCATTATTTGGAAGTATATGTATAAATTCACTTAATTTCCTGAGAGCATCAACATGATGATTATTTTTATACAACACGTATGATTCAAAAAATCCTAAATAGTGTGAATACTTCATTTTATCTTTTAATTTGTGGAATTCATTTAACACAAGTGACGACAAAGTCTGCTCAGAATTCAATAAACCTAAAGAATAAATTGCTAATAAACCCTGAATACATGGATTATCTTTACATTGCTGAACACTTTGGAATAAATGAGTTTTACATTGTTGCGGTCCATGTATTTTATAAGCCATGGATGCCATAGCTACAAGAATTTCTGCTCTCTCTTTATCATTACTAGATAGCCATTGTAAGGCTGTACCGTATATTTCATATGCTTCATTAAATTGCTTCACTTTGTAATAAGATAGACCTAAACCGCAAGCAGAATTTAAACTTGCTTCCGATATGGATTTAAAAACTTTTACAGCAGATTCAAATTCTCCTGAACGATATAATGTTCTCGCATAATTAAGAAGTACAATATCTTTATTTTCAGTATTTACATATTTTAAAGCATTCTCAAAAGTTTTGGCAGCCATACTGATCATTCCCATTTTTTCTTGCAAAATTCCCAAAACATTAAGACAACAAGGATTATCAGGTTCATATTCTATTAACCATGACATTAGATCACAAGAAATAGGGATAGCGTGCATATTTTTAATAGAATACTCTATTTTTGATTCTCTTTTGTTTTTGTAATTCATCAAAGTTTTACAAACCCATTCAGAATAGCCCAGTGCACTTTCTTTATGGAAACCTAACTGGGAAGAATGACGAAACAAATCCATTGTTTCTTCATGCTGAATAGATTCTGCTATTAAAGCTTGACCCACCCAACTTTGCAAATAAGAAGGATCAAATTGTTGGGCTATTGTGAAGCATTTGTTTGATAACTTTGTATTATTAAAATTAAAATATAACAGACCAAGGTTGCTCCACAGCATGGCATTTGAAAACTCGAGAGAAATAGCCTTAATAAATGCATGCTGAGCAATTGCATACTTTTTAATGTCTTTAGATGTACAAATAACACCTAGTAAATTCCAATATTGCCAATTATTTTGTTCTACTTTCAGACATCTTTTTATTATAGTGTAAGCTTTTTTAACAGAATCTTGGTTGCCATAATAAATATAGTAATCAAGATATACAGTAGCCAGTTGATGATATATAAAAGTATTTAAAGAAGTTGACAAATGAAGTGCTCTACATAAACATCTTATTGCTAAATCAAACACAGTTTCGGTGGATACTACAACTATCTCATGATCAGAATCAACAAAATTGCAAATTTTATGACTAATTTCTAACCATCTGTATTTTATTGGTAATTTAGCTATTGTTGCAATAGCAGTGGCTAAAGTATTCCATAAACAAACAAATTGGTTTCCATTTAAGATTGCTTTTGACATAAGTATGATTGTTTCTTGAGCATTTTCTCGACAACCACCAAACAAATTTTGAGAAAGCTTTTCATTAGCTATGGACAAATGGACATCGGCCATTCCTTTAAGAGCAGGTAAAAATAATTCATAATCAAAGGACTTATATGTAAGAAGAGCTTCAGTATAATCTCCCAATAAACATTGCACAGCACCTATTTGAACAAGAGAATACTTTGTATTGCTATTCAATGAAATAGCTTTTTTATAACATTTTAAAGCAGAAGTAAAAGATCCTCTTGAATAATATGCATCAGCTAAAGACTCCCACGCTTCCACATCATTGGGATTAAATCTCATATAAGTTCTTAAATTAATGATAGCTTCGTCCCAATGCTCTTGGGCAAGATGATGAAGACCTAGTTGAAGCCATACCCAAGAATCCTTTGTAGTCTTCATGTTTGATAAACTCTTCAACAATTCATAATTTGCAACCCAATTATGTAATTTTCTATATGTACTACTTAAACTTTTACCAGCTTGTGAACTTTCAGGGTTTAGAGTGAAAGCTTTCAAGTAGCATTTATTTGCCTTGTCTAAATTTTCATCAACGATAGAATAATAATCACCGAGAAGCAAAAAAACAGAAAAATTATTTTTATCAACTTTAGCAGCATGTAGAAGTGGTAATAACATCTGTTCAAAATCTTTGATTTCCCAGTAATGCAATGCTAATTGATACCAGCATTGTGGTGATGATTCTTTATTTTGATATAAAATATTAAAAGACTCCAAATTATTACCAGACTTCTTTAAAAATATGGCATTCATTGAATAATATTCTGGGAATGATTCCACATGGTACAAATATTTCTCTGCTTTCTTTAAGTCATTAATTTTAATACAAGCCATGAATAATGCCACATATTCATCTTTTCCCATCCTTGATGTTTCTAGAATATTTTCAAGTTCAATTGCTTTATGACTTTTCTCATCACTATCTTGATGAGACAAAGCAATCAATAAAATCTTGACACCTTTTTGAGATAATAGATTATTATTATTTATAATTAACATACGAGAAAGGCTTTCCGCCTCTATCCATCGATGTAATTTTAAGCAATTCATAGCTAGTAAGACATATTTCAAATCTTTATTATTGTAAGAAAGCAAATTCTTAAGGAGATGATAAGAATTTAGATAATCCATTTTCAAATATAAAATTAGAGAAAATGTGAATGTTTTAATACAACAATCTGGTAACTGATTTGCCAATTCTTTAATGTTAACAAATAATTCTGTTTGATTTGTTTCTACTGATTCTTTGATCAACATTTCGTGGCTAAACTGTTCACAGATCCACTCAATTAATGCTCTTGACGCATTATTTCTTAAATAGTTTTTACATTGTTCCAACATACAACTGAAGCCATTAGTAATTTGTGTATATTCACAATACTTTATTATGAAATCAGTACATTGTAAATTATATTCACAAACAGCATCAAATAACTTTTGAAATAAGCAGAGAAATTCTTCAGTTTTAGTAAAAGTAATGGATGAAAGAATTTTTGTGAGAGTCAAATAAACTGCAGTCTTCTTCTGTAAATCACTTGAATTTGAAAACTGTTTGTACAACAAAATTGCACTATTTGAAGAATCAAGTTTCAAAGCAATGTTTGAAAATCGACTACACAAATCTTCACACTTACTTATGTCAGTCTCAATGGAAAGTAACTGAATATAAACATTGATCAATTCATTCGCATTGTTTAAAGAGTTTGTTTTTTCATAATAACTTGCCAAGCCTTGCCAAGCCAGCACTTTTTCTTTACTTATTGAAATTGCCTTTTTAAATGCCAATGGAGCTTGTTCAGAATCTTCAAGTGCTACGCCAAGTAAAACAAGAGCCATATAGTTGTTTTTATCTTTCTTGAGAACACTTTTAATAAGCTTGATGGATTCTTCGAAATCTTTTTTATCAATAGCATCTCGTGCATCTTTCAGAGTTTGTTTAATATCTCCCATTGTTGGTAGAAATGTATTTTAACTAAACATATAAAAACTATTCAGTAGGAAATCAGTCACACAGCCGTACAATTTAACTGTTATAAATTATCAGACAGCAAATTATGAATAAAAAGATAAGGAATGGAAATAACGAATAAACGGCAATGAACGGATTTTACAGAACTATGGGTAGATAGTGGATAGGATTCTCTTTTCTATGGATAGGATAAACCGATAAAAAAAGATGACAGATCGTGGACAGTGTGACCGTTTTCTAAACTGCCGAAAATACCAAACTTGTGGCGAAAATATACTAAACCCAATGTGAAAAATACCAAAAAAATAATACTAACGGCCGATATTTTGTTATCGCATATAACAAAGAAGAGCGTTGATAAAGGTGTTTACATGCCGGCTAGTCAATACAATAATTAAATATGGTGGAGACGAAAGAACGTGTTGAGAGTATAAATTAAAACAATGCTTCAATTGACAGAAATACACGCGTAATAGTAATTATCGGTTAATAAAAATTGCTGTAAAATTAAAAGGAAAATTAATTAGAAAACCAGTGATGACGGCCGCTGAAAAGAATTATTAAATACAGGAAATACACGTGGAGCAGAGAATAACAGTGCTGAAAAGAATACTCAAATACATGAAATGCACGTGTAATATTGATGACAATCTTGCTAAAATAAATTACGAAACGAAATGTTCAGAGCAAAGAAAACAAATAATAATAAATCAGAAAGATCTTACCAACCGCTGCACTCGTTCCGGGTCTATAGATGAAACACTTACACTACATAATATCACTTTTTATTAATTGAAAATAACTTAAAACTATCTTAAATTCACCCCTCGGTGGATATATGGACCTGAAACACACTTATTCACTATTATACGATTATTTAAGTTATGTTTATTCTTAAAAGTTATTTTTAATAGTAACTTAAACTATCTTAAATTCACCCCTCGTTGGTTATGTATGGACCTGAAACACACTTATGCACTACCATGCAAATATGAAATTTAATGCTGAGCTTCAAGCAGACGCCTCGCAGAGATAAGATTTTCTCTTTCACGTTCGCGGTCTACGTTTGTTTTAAAAAATATATATAAGTTATCTTTCGTACGCGTGAGTTAAAATTCGTCTATCCCGACCAAGCGTCCACTCAAATACTGATTCAAACCAGCTATCGCGTCCACCGCTGGAGACGGGGGGGGGGGGAGGAGCTACCCCACCGCGCGGCGGGGCGCGTTCTACCATCTACCAATAGGAAGCCTCCATTTCACCTACCAAGTTAGAAAGTATAAAGTTCCAGGAATATGCATTGAATATAAAATTATTAGAAATGACATATTTACAAAATATAAGCATTGTTTAAACACATTAAGGACCCAAAGACCCGTTAATATGATAAAACCATTATAAGAGAAAGTTTTCCAAGAATCAAGGTATTTTGTTGAAACAAAATAATAGATGTCTGGCTTCTATGCTACCATAACCCATGGTAATATTTTGATCATAATACCTATGTATATATCAATCGCCTCTCCTTTTATGATCGAGATATTACCATGGGTTATGGTAGCATAGAAGCCAGACATCTATTATTTTGTTTCAACAAAATACCTTGATTCTTGGAAAACTTTCTCTTATAATGGTTTTATCATATTAACGGGTCTTTGGGTCCTTAATGTGTTTAAACAATGCTTATATTTTGTAAATATGTCATTTCTAATAATTTTATATTCAATGCATATTCCTGGAACTTTATACTTTCTAACTTGGTAGGTGAAATGGAGGCTTCCTATTGGTAGATGGTAGAACGCGCCCCGCCGCGCGGTGGGGTAGCTCCCCCCCCCCCCCCGTCTCCAGCGGTGGACGCGATAGCTGGTTTGAATCAGTATTTGAGTGGACGCTTGGTCGGGATAGACGAATTTTAACTCACGCGTACGAAAGATAACTTATATATATTTTTTAAAACAAACGTAGACCGCGAACGTGAAAGAGAAAATCTTATCTCTGCGAGGCGTCTGCTTGAAGCTCAGCATTAAATTTCATATTTGCATGGTAGTGCATAAGTGTGTTTCAGGTCCATACATAACCAACGAGGGGTGAATTTAAGATAGTTTAAGTTACTATTAAAAATAACTTTTAAGAATAAACATAACTTAAATAATCGTATAATAGTGAATAAGTGTGTTTCAGGTCCATATATCCACCGAGGGGTGAATTTAAGATAGTTTTAAGTTATTTTCAATTAATAAAAAGTGATATTATGTAGTGTAAGTGTTTCATCTATAGACCCGGAACGAGTGCAGCGGTTGGTAAGATCTTTCTGATTTATTATTATTTGTTTTCTTTGCTCTGAACATTTCGTTTCGTAATTTATTTTAGCAAGATTGTCATCAATATTACACGTGCATTTCATGTATTTGAGTATTCTTTTCAGCACTGTTATTCTCTGCTCCACGTGTATTTCCTGTATTTAATAATTCTTTTCAGCGGCCGTCATCACTGGTTTTCTAATTAATTTTCCTTTTAATTTTACAGCAATTTTTATTAACCGATAATTACTATTACGCGTGTATTTCTGTCAATTGAAGCATTGTTTTAATTTATACTCTCAACACGTTCTTTCGTATCCACCATATTTAATTATTGTATTGACTAGCCGGCATGTAAACACCTTTATCAACGCTCTTCTTTGTTATATGCGATAACAATTTGGCGCCCAACGTGGGGCCAATTGACATCTGAAGAGAAGGAGGAGAATATACTCGTCCCACGTTGGGACGCGAAATTGGTATCTAGAGAAGGCGGAGAAAAATACTAGTCACACGTTGGGACGCGAGATTGATATAAGGAGGCTGGGAAGAAATATATTGGTCCCATGTTGGGACGCGAAATTGATAACTAAAGAAGCTGAAAAGCATAATAAAAATAAACATTAAACTCTGCCCCTGAAAATAAAAATCAAATAAAACATAATCGGCTGCGATGTGCCTGAAAAGACAAATACATACAAATACAGGAAAGATCTTACCAAACTGCTGGTCTCGTAACGGGACTGTAGAGGAAACACTTACACTACATATCACTTTATATTAATTAAAAATAACTTAAAACTATCTTAAATTCACCCCTCGTTGGTTATATGGACCTGAAACACACTTATTCACTATTATGCGATTATTTAAGTTATTTTTATTCTTAAAAGTTATTTTTAATAGTAACTTAAACTATCTTAAATTCACCCCTCGTTGGTTATATGGACCTGAAACACACTTATTCACTACTTTATACAATTAGAAAAAAAATGCTAAGGCCGTCCGATAGCCTAGCAAACTCGCACTCTCGCACGCGGGTCTCTACAACTACCGACCAACCACTGACTCCTACCGAATGACAACTGACACTGACAACTACCGAATGACAACTCACACTCACAACTACCGAATGACAACTGATCGACTACAGCCGGGCGACCCAGCGCCCGTGAAACATGGAGTAGGGGAGGGAGGGGGGTGGTTAACTGAATAATCAATCCGTACCGCCGGGTGCCAACCAAGATTCCAGGAATCTGCTTGATGCATTTTACATTTATTTTCAATAGAAAAGACAATACTTAAATATATGAACAAGGCCTGGGGGGCCGCTATAATCCGTACTTAGAATTTATAAAAGAAATACATCAGGCCAAAGTAAAATAATGGTTATTGGGTTTCTTTGATATTATAATGCATGGAAATATATCGATCACAATACCTATGGAAATATCAATTTCAATGGACAATAAAAAATGGAGTTAATTGTCAATCAACTGATCGTCGATTAGATTCGTAATTGCCAATTTAGAAAATTGGTTATTTCAATACACAATTAAGAAAAAATCAACTAATCGTCGATCAATGTTTTTAACACGTGTAATACCGTCTTATGCTCTATGGTATTCGTTGTTTACAGCATGGTTTACAGCTGTTTGCATCCATTATTTTGTGTTGTGACAACTGCGGGACGCTAACATAATAGTCGACATATTTGTCAGAATTTTTATTATTTTATTTCTGTTTTACAATCACATAAATTTACAAAGATAATAATTAATCTATGTATTGTATTATAGAATTTGTCTTATCTCAATTTTTAAAATGTTTTTTGTGTGAAATATTTATTACGTCATGGCCGGCCCGTCAATACACAGATGTTTCTTATGTTTATTTTTTTGTAATTCATGTATAAAATAAAATGTAAAGCAAACTATACAGTTAGTTGGTCACTGATACAGAATTCGTATTATCTCAATATTTAAAATGTCCACTATCCCAATTTTTAATTCAATATAATTAGATGCTTAATAGAATGTTTCTTTTCATTTACCTTTAGGACCCTGAAAAATTCGTAGGATTGTGCAGCTTTGGTTTCAGTGAAACACGCTGAAAAGGTGTTTTGAAATTTTAACTGTTATAATAAAATAACATATTGTTTTGAAACAATCATTTATTTATTTAATACAATATAGATAATAAAAAAAACACAAAACTTACAAAGGTTATGTTCACAATTGACAGTTCTTTGCTAACAAAAAACACAATTAACTCGCTTGATTGCCGAAAAACGGCCAATCAATTTCTGGCTGTTTGTAATTGACGATCAACGTTGATTTTGTAATGAAATAACGCCAACTCCGGTTAACCATAGACATGCCGAAAACCATAGAGAAAATCGACAATCAAGCATTTAATTGTACATTGAAATATTGGCCATAAATTTTTTAACGATATTTGGGAGCATACTAAGAAAACACGCATATATTTATAGTAAAATTATTACGTATATTAAGAAGGAAGAGTGTGGAAAACGAGTAAAATACCTGATAAACAAAATATTATGGCTGGGGAGAAAGAATGTGTCGCGATTAAGAAATGGAATCATATGAAATTCGGTTTTATGTAAGTACAGAATAATAATGATCATCTTTGAAGAAAAGTAAAATTAAACAGATCAGCTCTAGTCTTGCTGAAAATAATTAAAAAATAATCGGCTGTCATGTACCTGAAAATCCAAATATTATATTCAAGGCAATAATAATATATGAATGAATTGTGCGACGTAATAAAAGGTAAAGAAATAGATGTATTGTGTGTAAGTGAGACAAAAAAGAAAGGTAGAGGGATGAACGTTAGGAATAATGGTATGATAGAACTATGGTCGGGAGTGAAAAGTGACGAATTTGCATGCAAAGGAGTTGGTGTGATTCTAGCGAAACGAATGGGGAAATGTATGAAAGAGTACAAGCTAAAAAACTCTAGACTCATGTGGGTAAGGCTGAAGATCGGAATTACATGCGTATTCCTAATAATAGGATATGCGCCCGGAAACTCCGATAGTGAGAGTGAAAAGGATGATTTCTGGAACAGTGTGACCGAGATAATGAACGAAAAAAAGGATAATGAAAGAGTGATTCTGACTGGAGATCTAAATGGATGGGTGGGTGTCCGTAGGAAAGATTTTGAGTCAGTCCTTGGACCTCACGGCGATATTAGAGTGAATGACAATGGTAAAAGACTATTGGAAGTATGCACGGAAGGGAATCTGTTTGTGGCGAACTCAGTATTCAGCCACAAAAGAATTCACCAGTATACATGGGAAAGAGGGAATGAAAGGTCGATAATTGACTATGTATGTGTTGACGCCGCACTAAGGAAAGCAACAGTGGATACTAGAGTGTATAGGGGCGCGGAACTGGAGACAGACCACTACTTGTTAATATCAAGAATTGATTTGTTCATCGGGTGGCGCTCTAAAACACACCGAAGTGATCCACCGATGCGAACCAAGGTAGAAAGGCTGCAAGATGAGAGTGTAAGAAATCAGTATGCAAAAGAGACCGGAAACGAACTCTTTAAAGCAATTCACAGTAGAAGAAATATTGAGGAAGCATGGACGACGCTGAAAGAGACCGTGTGTAAGACATCGAAGAAGATCTGTGGTATTGCTAAAAGAGGTGGAAAGAAAGGCGATGCTTGGTGGAATGAGAGTGTTAAGATAGTTGTGGGTGAAAAGAAGACAGCATGGATGGCATTATTAGCCGCGAAAGGATCGAATAATGAAGAAAGAGCAAAAGAGAATTATAAAGTATACAAGAAAGTAGTCAAAGTCACAGTAAAAAGGGTAAAAGATGGTATAAAAGAGAAAGAAAGCCTGAAAATAGCCAGCGACTTTCCTGGAAACATGAAAATGTTCTGGAAAGGCGTAGCGAAGAGAAAAAATGGAACTGTGAAAGCTTCGAAAGGAATAAATGATAAAGATGGAAAAATAATTATGGACGAAGATGGCGTGAAAGAGCGATGGAAAGAATATTTTGAGGAACTGTATGATAGCGGAGTAAGAGGGGACGTGAGTCAGAGAACATGGCAAGTAAGTGAAGATGATAAGGATGAAATAACGCAAGAAGAAGTGTTTGAAGCAGTAAAACACGCGAAAGCGGGGAAAGCTGCCGGGTATGACAGTGTATCAGCTGAACTTATAAAATATGGCGGCGAACAGACGTTGGAGTGGTGTCTCTCTCTTTTCAACAAATGTTGGGAAGAAGGACACACTCCCTCAGACTGGAGAAATGCAGTCGTGGTACCTTTGTATAAAGGTAAAGGATCGAAGCTCGACTGCAAAAACTATAGAGCCATAAGTTTGCTAAGCTCAGTTGGTAAGATGTATGCAAGGATCCTGGATCAAAGAATAAGAAAGGTTACAGAGAGCAAGATTTGGGATGCTCAAGGGGCTTTTGTTGGCGGCAGAGGATGTATAGACCAAATTTTTTCTTTACGCATGGTCACAGAAAAGGTTTTGGGTAAAAACCAAAAACTTTTCTGCGCCTTTATAGACCTTGAAAAGGCCTATAGTTGTAAGAGAAAAACTATGGAATATACTATCGATGTACGGAGTGAAGAGTAAGCTGATACGTGCAATCGCTTCATTATATGAGAACAGCAAAGCATGTGTTCGTGTTAACGACACAACAACAACTTGGTTCTCTATAAATAATGGCGTTAGACAGGGGTGCGTGTTGTCCCCTTGGCTCTTTAATCTCTACATTGATTTCTGCATAAGAGCCCTTAAGTATGAAAGTAAGGGTCTGAAACTGAGTACTGTAACAGTACGTGATCTGATGTATGCAGACGACAAAGTATTGTTAGCAGAAAGTATGGAAGAGTTACAGTATCTTGTAAGTATGGTATATGAAGGATGCATAGAAAACGGACTTAAAATGAATGCCAGCAAACCAAAGGTAATGGTCTTTGAAAAGAGTGAAAGCAGAACAGTGTGTCAAATAAAAGTAGAGAATGAATGGCTTGAACAAGTCGACGAGTATGTCTATCTGGGTAGTATGTTCCAACGGAATGGACGGCCTGATAAGGATATTGAAAGAAGAGTTATGGCAGGAAACAGAGTGAATGGAGCACTTAGACCAGTTATGAATGATCGCAACATATCAAGAGACGCTAAAGTTGCCATTCATAATGCAATCGTAGTGCCAACCCTGACGTATGCAAGTGAGACCTGGACATGGCAGAAGTCGCACGAAAGCAGAATAAATGCAGTTGAAATGAGATCGCTTAGAAGAATTTGTAACAGAACGATGTATGATAGAGTTCGGAATGAAGATACAAGGAAAGAATGTAAGATAAAGAAAGATGTAATTAACAGAATGAAAGTTAACACATTGAGATGGTTTGGCCACTTGGGGAGAATGAACGAAGAACGCCTGACGAAGAAAATATACAAAGCTGACAGGAACGGAATAAGAGGTCGCGGGCGCCCAAGAAAAGGATGGCACGACCATGTAAACGATATTTTGAAAGATGGAAATGTAAGAAGCATGAACAACAGACGAACATGTATAAGACGATGTATGAATGTTGATGAGGCGATGAATGTGTGTCAAGATAGAAAAATGTGGCGTTCGGTTCTCTCTGCCTACCCCGTGAGGGACATGGCGTGATGGTATGTATGTAATAATAATATATAATTAAAAATATCTTATAAATCTGAGCTGCTTCCGTACTGGAGCTGTTAATCAAATATTTAGCACTGTCACTTAACTACTTTCGAAAAAAAATTTTTAATCGCCCCGTAGATTTACAGAAAAACTTAATTTTTCCTACAAAGAGTATGATTAACAAAATATTGAGATTACTTAAAGATTTGAGATGGTGCATCTGAAAGAAAATTCATTTCTGTTCCTTTTCAGGACAAAATTCTTGTTCGTATTTTCGCTTCATAATAATAATTATTAACTCCACCAAAACACAAAATGTCAACAAACTTTGTTCAATGTGGACGATTTTACAGAAGTTATTTAATGTTCGATACTTTTTAGTATTTTTTAAAATAATGTGAATTCAGAAATTCATCAAATTTTGCTAATTAAAGAGTCACCAATTGAAAAATATAATTCAAAAGATCCCGCCACTACTATGTCCATCAATGAGTAAATAATAGAAGTAAAGAGCGATAAAATTATCATAGAGAAAAAAGTGAATGCAGACAGAATATTAAAAAAATACCAAAAAATGGAATTTAATTTTCCAAAAATCACAAAAAATACCAAAAATTTGAAAAATACTAAAAAAATACCAAACGTGTTCCAAAGTGGCGAAAAAATACCAATTTAGTACTAAAAATACCAAAAACGGTCACACTGATCGTGGATAACTCAAAGATATTAATGCATATACCTAGATGGAGTACTTGTCGGAAAAAGTGTGTCGAACTACGCGGGAGTTTTTGCGCGCTGGTAGGCAGAAGACTGACTTTTGTACGTTTTTCGGTACATTTGCTCCTCGTGTTTTGTGAAAAATTCATCGCTACACCTCATTTTATTAATTTTAATGGATGTATTTATTATACCAATGACTTATTTAGTGTTTTGCGTTAATTAGAATCCCGATTGGTTTTTTATTTTAAGTTTGGTGTGATTTTTTTTTTTTTTTTACATTTGATGGTTATATTGAGTTATTTCTAAGTTTAAAACAGTTTTTTATGATATGTTTAGTGTTAACATTAGTGGTTAAGTTTATTTACACAGTAATTGTGACAGTTAAAAGGACTTTTGATTATATTTTACCTTAAAACGTTTTATGTGATCAGAGACCCAATACTTTCAAATTTGTTAGACCTAAGTTGCTAGTTTTATGTACCTATACCAAAATTTAAATAAATAAAGTTATTTTTTTTCAATAAATTTTTGTTTAATATTCTACAAACCCCTTGAATTAATATTGTTTTCTAAATATTTGAAAACAAAAGATAAAATGTCCAAGAGTAGTAAATTTTAGAAATGTTGCTGATGAAACAAAGGGAATCCATTATTATTTAGCTGTGATAAAAAATATGAACTCATTTTTCACATTGAGATGTTATCGACTGCCATGGCACAGTAGTATTGATACCGGCCGGTCAGTCGTCACGAGTGACGTGAGCGAGAGAAATCCGACGCCCCTATATGACGTGCGAGTATTTTCGGGTACCTACCCAAAATACCGCGGGAAGCACCATTCATTTTTGGGGAAATAATGATAATGATTTTATTACTTGGGATAATTTTTTTTATGAAATGGCAACATTTTGTCTTGTCAGCTAGGAGAAAAAAAGGCGCGCTGAGTTTTTGCCGCGTGTAAAAAGAATTTTTAATTTAAAAAAAGAGGAACGATTCTTTTAGCATTATTTTATTTTTTTCTAAAAGAAAAAAAAAAGTCTGGCCGTGCCGCCAGCCGTCGATTTTCAAGTCCGGTGCCCCAGAGCCGGCAATAATTTTTATGGTATTTTTTCTACCCAACGAAAGTAAGAAACTCTAACTTGAGCCAAGCCTGGTGCAGCTGGCTGGGTTTTTCCTGAGACCGTTGCCTTGGCTGAATCGTAGAGGCCTTTGCGCGTTTCGGCGAGTCGCCTGCCAGGGTTTCGTCCGACGGATTCCCTCGGTCAGGTTGTGCCACCTAGGTGTTTCCATCGGCTCTAAGCCAACTATAAGTTTTAAATCTTCTTTGCATACGTTGGGCTGAACACGGACCTTCCCAGTGGCCGAGGACGTCCACCGACCCGTAGGTCAACGCAGACTACGCCTGGTGGGCTGTCGATCCACCATCATCGACAGGGGTCCAAGCTGGGAGACCACGTCCTCACGGTGAGTGGCCTTTAATGTTCTCTTACCTTGGTCCAAGTAGTATTAACAGTTTATCCGAGGGGAGTGACACGTTGAGACGACGCTTCACGTCGTCCCTAGCGCTCCACCTAAACTGCACACGTCTACGCTGAGTGCTGTTCGGAGCTGGTCAGCGGCCTTGCCATCTGAGTCTCCGGACAGCGTGAAGCGAAGGAGTGTCAGTATGCCTCTCCTTCTTTGCTGGCGTCCAGGAGTCGATTCCCGGTAGAGGAGAAATTTATTTCTCACGCAAATCACTGGTTAGTTGGAAGAAATTGCCATTTGGCACCACTTAAATAGGGTGTAAGGAATAGGGTGTTTAAATAAATAAATAAAAATTATGAATTTTTATTCCTAGGGTTTTATTTCAGTACTTCGAGTTGGTAGATGAACCAAGCTACCAACAATGTATGAACCACCACACAAACAGGTAAAAAAGATAAAAATAAAACCAATGTTGGTATTTTTTACATTACAATACACACTAGTTACTTCCTTAATTGCTTTCTATTATTTTTTTTAACTATTGACTCTTTTTTCGTTTAATAAATACGAAAATATCATGTCATACTCAACAATCTTCATGCAAACCGTGTTTTTCTTGCCTATTAACTGAGCGAAAGAGACAACATTTGTTTTTTTGCCTCACTTCACCGCTATGAAAAGTTGACAAGTACTCCATCTAGGTATATATATTAATATCTTTGGGATAACTTCAAATTATTGTTAAAGTGTTGCTATTTTCATCAAGTAAATAAAAAACCTTTATATAATAATAAAAAAAATCCTGTAGCAATACCTACTCATAATTAATGATATAGGATTGCGATAGGATGCTCTATCCTGTAATAAATCAAATATCGACTAATTTATACAATTTTATGAGGTAGTAAAAAAAATTAACGGTGATAAAAAGCCTTTAAAATAAATGTCTATATTTTGTTGGTCATGCTGTCGCGGTTCTGAAGAGTAGCGGATCCTGTATCGGAAAGAGCTCCGGTGTTGATGGATCGCACTTGTCTTGGAGCCGCAGCCTACAGTGTCACTCTTAAGCCCTTCCACCCTGAGGACGGGACGCCTGCCCAGCCGTATCGCTTTGTTTATAAGGGATTAATAACAATTAAATAATAAGTATATTTTTTGTAATAAATTTGAGATTGATATTTTTATAATTTTTACTAATTATACTATACATTTCTAAAATTTGGCGTCACACCTTAAGAATTTCGCGGCACACAAAATAGCCGCGGCACAGTGGTTGAGAATCACTGGGTTAGTCCTCCAAACAAAAACGTTATTTATGAGAAATGTACTGTTATATAATATAATGGTATAATGTAATAAGTTGTTACAACAGTTAAGTATCACAGCAACGGCGATTTCCGCGTTACCGGTGAATTTCACTAGATATGGAAATACGGCCCCTTTTATGTGCACTCTAGCGACGAAACGGTTGGCCTTACAAAAAAACATTTGTGCGAGAAATATAGTGAATTTTGTCTATTTTAACTTTGTCTAGAATGGTGACGCGACCTCTCCTGTTCGCGTTATTTTTATTAAAATTCGGCGCCAAATCAGCTGACCACAAGCAAACATTTGTGAAAAGAAATAAAGTTGTGAATAAAAAGATTATATTTTGACAATACGATAACCTCCAAAATGTGACATTTACGAGTGAAAAATTTTTGACAGTCGACGTTAGACACGCGTCGTGTCAGCACGGACCGCGCTCACTGTGGCCAGAGCAGCTGCAAACCGCACCAGAGGGTGTCGGTTAGGCTCGCTCCACATCGGCAGCCATGGATGTGACACCTGGAGTGCCGAGATGGATCGGCGCACCACCATTCGGCGATTGAGCCGCTTTCCTGGACCGAAGCGGGTGCTGAGTTTGGAAAGTGTTCCAAACGCTGTTGGGTCGCGCTGGACCCTGGAGCAATGGTCTACATCTCCTTGAGACTCGCGCCGCCGCTGTTCGCTCCCGCCAGTCACCCAACCGGCATCTGCCGGTGTCTGGGACCCGAGGTTGCTGTCGCCGATATCCTTGCCCCTTCGCCCATCGACGACGGTCCATACCGGCATTGGCGGTGCATCAGCACGCCCATGGCCGAGAAGAGGAAATTATGTGTGCCCCAGGAAACTATATTATACTTATATGTGACAATTTGTTTTTCTTCGTGTGACAATAATTCGGCTGTGTTGTTGTGACGTCCAAATTTATTGACAATTTTATTTATTTTAATTATTTATTTAATTAGACATTTTAAACATTTTATCTTGTGACATAAACGTTCTGACGTTTGAAAAGTAATATTATTGGACCAGGGTTGTATTTGAAATGAACATGTGAATATATTAATTAAAATGAACATCTTATCTACATGAAACATTGGAAAAAAGAGAGCTCATCCTTCCAGCCTCTTGGGAGGAGGGTATCAATGGTTTGTCTAAAAAACGTTTCCTTTTTGCGATATAGGCCGAAAACTGAAAAAAAGTGCCCAAAAAACAAAGCTCCGGGCAAAATTTTTGCCCACAAACTTCAAATTCGTGTTCAGCGACCCAAAAAACATAAAGGGTGAGAAAATAAAAACTAAAACAAAATTTGCTTCTGAGACCCTATTTTTTTGCTAATATGCCTAGCCTAATAAGTATGAGCCCTTGGTGTGAGCGGTCATGTATCGCGCGCGTTCGTATTTGCTAATAATTACGATCCTTCCACAATGCCCGGTGGTATTCGAGCGAAACGTCATAGTCCTTCTCAGAACTATCAAACACGGGTTAACCTAGAAAATTATTTTACATCGATCAACGAGCAGACATACCAGCGTGACGTAATACAACGAACGGTACACAGCATGGTCATCGAGCCGCACAGATAGAATTTCGCAGTCTTCTATCCCACTCCATTGGGAACGTTTCAGAGCTTGTAACCCTATTCATCACCAAGTCCATGATACTATATCCCTGTTTATGTGTCCTGTGACTATGACATCGCGACATTTCATTCTAGTCTTAATTTTGCTAAATATAGTCGGACCGTGATTTGCGGTGAAAGTTTTATGTGGACATTAATTTTACGAACAAACTATTTTAACATTTAAAAGCGAGTCCGTTCTCTAAGCCTGTTGGGTAGGGTATCAATTGGCACCCAATAACGTGAGGCAGAATCAGAAGATCTTGGTGTCTGATTTTTGTGTCAAACATGGCATAGCGAATCCACGATCCTGAAAATCAAGAAAGTTACTGTTTCCGAATTCGGGAAAAAATTTCGTGGCGCACAACCATTCACCGTGTCTCGCCACAGGCTCAACGTAGCCTAATTGACGAAACCGAAGCTTTCTGATATACTTAAATCAAGCTATACCGAATATATGTAGGTATTATCGGTTCATTGTGTCATTCATAGACATCATTTGGTTGCAAAAACCCTTAGTGGACGTTTGCACTATATTATGCCATCTGTGGCCTTACTCTCCACTGCAAATCCGATCCCAATACGATCCGACTCGCTAAGAACCTACCTACCTTTGTAACGGATAATGAATGCGGTAGGTAGGTATGTTTTAATAGTAATAGTCGTTTATTTGAATGTACGCAGGCGACAGATAGGTAAGTTCTAAATGATAATTTGAAATCTGGATTGGATTCGAGTTTCAATAGTAAGGCTACAGAGCAGTTAATCAACGAGTGTCTCGGGACAGTAAAACCAATGGCTACCATAGAAAAAATACATTTCTTTAAAATCCATAGATGTCATAGCTAGATCCCTAGAAAGTGCACATACTTCAAAAGTTCTGACAGCCAGTGTGACAGCCAGTGAATGATAATACTAAAACATCGTTGATGTATGTATAAATGTAGGTATTTCTATAATACGAGTTGTTTTTTGTTTATTTTTTTTAATAAAAAAACTATTATGTACATCAAACTTTTGTAAATAAATATAAATGAAGTGTTTAAATATATTTTGAAAAGAATATTAGCCGTTTTACATAATCATTTATCGTTTCAGCCGTTTTACATCGTTCCTCCAATCTGATGAAGTATGTCCTACCGACATTTGTTGAAGAGGCAATGACACCATTCTATCGTCTTTTCGCCACCATATTTAATAAATTCAGTTGGTATGCAATCAAATCCCGCAGCCTTTCATGTACGTGCATGCTTCACTGCTTCTCTAACTTCTTCTATTGAAATTTTTTCTGTCATTCTCAATTTCATTTATTGGTACTCTTTCGTACGTCACACTGTCATACTGCGTACTTTCATATAACTCTTTAAAGTATTCCTTCCATCTTTCCTTGACATTTTCCTCGTCTATAACCATACATCCATTTTCTGAGACCCTTCCTGTTGGCCACAGTCACTTTTATCAATCATTCTCTCATCATGCCCAAACCACTTTCATTGATGCACAATGATAAAAATAAAGGAATGAATACATTATCAAAAAGATGCATTCTGGTGATTAGCTGCAAGTTTAGCTCTATCGTTTGCTTGGAGAGTTATTCTGCCAATTTCAGCTTCATGTCCTATGTGAGTGCTAAATAACGTAACACAATATGTGCCGTCTTTAACCACCACTTCAATTGTAGATGGGCAAGCTGCTCCAATTTTGTTTGTTCCTATATTTTTTATAGATCGTTGATTACTTCCTCGCCCTTTATAAGAATTAGATCTATGGCAGTGATAGTAATATTTGACTGTATTAGATGTACATTTCTTAGAAGAAGTATCCAACACATAAGAATAAAAATTCTTCCTCTCATAGTTTTCCTTCCACTCTAGAAAATCTAAAAATTAACAATTTTGTCAAGTAATCAAAAATACATTCAATGCTACAATTTCTCTAAGAATATGTAATGTATTATCAATTTAAATAATAAATAAAGTCTGAGTTTACCTTCATTGCATTTCAATGTCAGTTTTTCAATATGAAATTCCTTTTCATGTTCTTTTACAAAATGTTCTCTCAACCTTTTATAGGAAACTAAATTTTTAGAACATTCTGAGCACTTTATTCTACAATTGCGGGTTTTGGATGTATTATGTACGTTTTTTCTGTGTTTTAATAACGATGATTTAGTAGAAAAAACACATTTACAAAGATTACATTCTACCTGTTTAGTAACCGGATTTATTTTACAAGCAGTGGTTATACCATGAATATTTCTTCTATGCGCGTTTGAATTTTTTTCATGTTTATATCGACATCTACATTCATCACATTCGAAACTATTTACAGTAGAGTGGTTATCTTTCCCAGCCATTTTATCAATGTATACGAAAAGTTGGTTGAAGTCTGATGCAGATGAACGTCTGTTAAAAATTTACAATGAAAATTGTTGTAATATCATTTATATATATTAAAAGACATTTATATATATATATATATATCATTTATATACATAATTTATTTATATATTATATATATATATTTAATCTTGTATGTATTTATTTATGTGGAAATCCTTTACAGTAACTTTACATATGTCTTACACCATTGAACAAAATTGAACAGAGTTAGGCACACAGAGATAAGTAGACAGGGAGCAGTTTATCTACGCTAAAACATTTTTTAAAACTAGTGTCCACTTTTTAACAATACCCCTCTTCAATGAATACCATGTCTAAAAAAAATATTTTTTTACATTAAAAAAATTGTTGTTTTCATTCTAATCCTAATCCATCCCTGAGTACACAAATATCTTTCTCGCAAGAGGTTTAGTTAACATATCACTTATTTGTTCATTAGTTGGAATATACGCAATGTTAATACCATTATTAATAATTTTATTTTTTACAAAATGTAATTTAATATCTAAATGTTTCAGCTTTGTATGATGAGATGGACTTTTGCATATCTTGATCGCACTTTGATTATCTTCATAAATTATTATTTTTACCTTTTCATCATACACTCTGAAATCATGAATCAAATTTTGCCACCAACAAGCTTCACTTACAGCTAAATTTATTGCTACATATTCTGCTTCAGTCGATGATAAGGCAACCGCTGCTTGCTTTCTTGACATCCATGAAACTGTGCATCCTAGCACTATGAAAACATAGCCAGCAGTTGACTTACGATCGACTTTATATCCTGCCCAATCTGAGTCTACATAGCCCACGATAATATTTTCATTTTTTTTTTTTTTTTTTTTAATTTTGTCAATGCTGACGGTGTTGAATATGTAGAATTCCATAATGGGTATTTTAAATCAAACAAATGATTTGGTCTACATATATATTTTTTCCTGAGTCCAGGACGACCGTTTCAGCTTATTAGGCCCTTATCAACTGGTAAACATAAAAACTCTGCTTTTTCTTATATACTAAAATTCGGTACATTTTTGCAGTTATGGATTGTTCAAAACAGTTGTAATATGGTTTATGTTGGGAATTACGTCGATGCAGGTGTTTAGGTAGGTAATGAAAAAACCTACAGTACAGCTGTTTAAAAATATAAAGTCTTTACCGAAAAGGGTGAAGATCAGACGTATTATAGTTTTTGTCTGTATACCAGTGGTCAGGAAAAAATATATATGTAGACCAAATCATTTGTTTGATTTAAAATACCCATTAATATTTTCATTGTCTAATGCAAACACTAAACTTAAATTTACAGTTCCCTTTATATAACGTAGGACTCTTTTTAAGGCAGACCATAGTTCTTTGCTAGCACAAGATTGATAGCGACTTAGTATACTCAAACAAATACCGAGATCTAGTCTTGTGCATAACATGGCATACATGAGAGCACCAATTAAACTTCTACAATTACTTTCTAACTCTGGGCTCTCAGAAGATTTTCCTTTTAAGCTACTATGATCAAAGTTAGCACCTAACGGAGTTGACATAGATTTACAATCTTGCATATTATATTTTCTTAATATGTTTGTGAGATAGGCAGTTTGATTTAACTTAATTTGGTTCTTAACCATATCTTGGTGAATAGTCATGCCCAAGTAATTACATGCAGGACCAAGGTCTTTAATTTTAAAATTACTATTTAGACTATTTTTACATGTGACACCTCTTCCTCTTCAGTACCTGATATCAACAAATCGTCAACAAATACTGGTAAGTATATGTAACCGTTTTCTGTTGATTTTACATAAAGGCAGTATTCATTTTCAGATCTTTTAAACCCCATGGACTTGTTTTTCTTATTTCCATTAAATAAAATATCAAAAATTGCTAATTGTAATGGGTGACACATGTGCTCTGCGCGAGCACTCAAGGAGTACTTGAAGGGCCGAGTACTCTAGTGTTAATAAACAGATTTTTTCTATAATGTGTCTTTTATTGTTTTCTTCTCTGAGTTACATATATATCTTTTTTTCTCTATATTTCACTTTGTATATGCTATATTATAAAAAACAAAATTCCAAGCAAAAAAAATCCAGCCATGAATTTTTTGCCCATCATTTAAATGTAGATAAAGGAAATGTTCCAGTGTGCAAGTTTATGTCTTTATCGACATTATCATTAGGTGAATTTTGTGATTGGATAAAGAAAGCTACGTGCAAAAGGAAAATACCCAATATGTAATGGATTCTATTGTTTTTTTAAATGAATTAATAATTTATTATTATTGCACATATTACTTGTAAAACATGTGACTTTATTGTAGCACTATAGGATTTTCAATCCATAAATTTGTTAAAAGTAATTACTCGTAAGCCACAATTTTGTTATTTTTGGGGAAGCAATACCCAATATCCCACATAAAAAAAATATTATATTTCACATAAATTTAGATACCCTATGATTAAAAGATACATACATACATACCATAACGCCATGTCCTTTGCGGGGTAGGCAGAGAGAACCGAACGCCACATTTTTCTATCCTGGCTCGCATCCCTCGCTTCGTCCACATTCATGCATCGTCTCATACATGCTCGTCTATTGCTCACACTTCTAACATTTCCGTCTTTCAAAATTTCGTTCACATGGTCGTGCCATCCCTTTCTTGGGCGTCCCCGACCTCTCACTCCATTCCTTTCCGCTCTGTATATTTTCTTCGTCAGGCGCTCCTCATTCATTCTCCCCATGTGACCAAACCATCTCAATGTGTTCACTTTCATTCTAGTAATGACATCTTTCTTCATCTTACATTCTTTCCTTATGTCCTCATTTCTTACCCGGTCATACATCGTTCTATTACAAATCCTTCTTAACGATCTCATTTCAACTGCATTTATTCTACTTTCATGCGTCTTCTGCCATGTCCAGGTTTCACTTGCATACGTCAAGGTTGGCACTACGACGGCGTTATGAATGGCAACTATGGCATCCTTTGATATGTTGCGATCATTCATAATTGGTCTTAGTGCTCCATTCACTCTGTTTCCTGCCATAACTCTTCTTTCGATCTCTTTATCGAGTCGTCCATTCCATTGAAATATGCTTCCCAAGTACACATATTCTTCGACTTGCTCGAGCCATTCGTTCTCTACTCTTATTTTACACGCTGTTCTGCTTTCACTCTTTTCAAAGACCATTGTCTTTGATTTGCTGGCATTCATCCTAAGTCCATTCTCTATACATCCTTCATATACCTGACTTACAAGATACTGTAACTCTTCCATACTTTCTGCTAATAGAACTTTATCGTCTGCATACATCAAATCTCGCACCATTACAGTACTCAATTTCAGACCCTTGCTTTCATCCTTAAGGGCTCTTATGCAGAAATCAATGTACAAGTTAAAGAGCCATGGAGATAGCACGCACCCTTGTCTAACGCCATTATTTATAGAGAACCACGTTGTCACTGTGTCGTTGACACGAACACATGCTTCGCTGTTCTCATATAATGACGCGATTGCGCGTATCATCTTGCTCTTCACTCCATACACTGCTAGTATATCCCATAATTTTTCTCTAACAACTTTATCATACGCCTTTTCTAGGTCTATGAAGGCACAGAAAATTTTCTGATTTTTATCCAGAACCTTTTCTGTGACCGTGCGCAGAAAAAAAATTTTGGTCTATACATCCTCTGCCGCCCACAAACGCACCTTGGACATCCCATATCTTGCTTTCTGTAATCTTTCGCACTCTTTGATCCAGGATCCTTGCATACATCTTACCAACTGAGCTTAATAAACTTATGGCTCTATAGTTTTTGCAGTCGAGCTTCGATCCTTTACCTTTATACAAAGGTACCACGACTGCATTTCTCCAGTCTGAGGGAGTGTGTCCTTCTTCCCAACATTTGTTGAAAAGAGAGAGACACCACTCCAACGTCTGTTCGCCGCCATATTTTATAAGTTCAGCTGATACACTGTCATATCCGGCAGCTTTCCCAGCTTTCGCGTGTTTTACTTTACTGTTTCAAATACTTCTTCTCGCGTTATTTCATCCTTATCACTTTCGCTTACTTGCCATGTTCTCTGACTCACGTCCCCACTTACTCCGCTATCATACAGTTCCTTAAAATATTCTTTCCATCTTTCTTTCACGCCGTCTTCGTCCATAATTATTTTTCCATCTTTATCATTTATTCCTTTCGAAGCTTTCACAGTTCCATTTTTTCTTTTCGCTACGCCTTTCCAGAACATTTTCATGTTTCCAGGAAAGTCGTTGGCTATTTTCAGGCTTTCTTTCTCTTTTATACCATCTTTTTCCCTTTTTACTGTGTCTTTGACTACCTTTTTACATACTTTATAATTCTCTTTTGCTCTTTCTTCATTATTCGATCCTTTCGCGGCTATTAATGCCATCCATGCTTTCTTCTTTTCACATTAAAAGATTTATTTCAAATATATAAAAAACATAATTATACAAAATACAACACAAAAATGTATAAATGTAAGTTTTTTGTCTCTCCTGTAAAATCTTTGGTGAGTGGGTTACGAGGTATTGCTTTATCACAAACGATATGATACACTGTGTCGATTGTTTACCTACTTGATAAAATATATTATTCATGCTAATTATTGAAATAGTATACTTATATATTAATTATTGTAATTGTCTTATTTATTGTAATAAACAAAGTGAGATTCAACTTTTGTTTATTCATTGGCTAATACACCACAGAATTACATTTTCATTGAAATGTTTTTTACTCTCCACTGCTATAGAATCACTATACTACAGCCAGAAGAACGAATGTGTCAATTCTAGACGAGCTGAAGATCGAGGATCGTCTATCGACGTATCAAGATGTATTTATTTTTTATGTATTTCTACAGACGTATCCTTCAATTATTTGAACACATTGCCAGAAGGGAACCTGACTGCCTCGAGAAGCTTGTTTTGATGGGCAGCGTGGAGGGACGGAGATCTCGTGGTCGCTCACCGACCAGATGGAGCGATTTGGTTAAGTCCACAATGGGGTCTTCAGTGACTGGTGCTCTGCGTTCAGCACAAAACAGATTGGCATGGAGGCGGGCCATATGTACGTGTGGCGACGGACTGCAGCCGCTATCCTCAGTCATGAGGAAAAGGACGAATGATGACTATAGAATAGTAGAGAGTCATGATTTCACAATTTTTAAGCATATTTTTTACATCAATTTCTCAATGGGTGTCATGTATAATCACCGGCAAACTAGTAGAACCAAAATAGAGGGTGCGCATACCGCAAATTTGTGTCGTTTCGGTTGTTAGGTACATATACAGACCCCTCCACGGCGATTTGTCAGAAACTACAGAGAGTATACAGTTTGAGTTTCGTCAAGATGTTTTTATATGTACGGCGTATCCTTTTTGTGTCCTCTCTAGAACCCAAACTATAAGTCTGATCGACTTCAAATTTATATCATAGGTGTAAAGTACATAAGCCTAGAGCTGATTATAAAACATTTTTCGTCCATTTCGTTACCTCATGTAAATTTTGCAAATATATTTTTGGGTAGTTAGTTAAACATTTTGTACATATTTTGAATTATATAAATAATTGGATAATTTATATAGCCCCATTTTTGTAAGAGCTCACCACAAGCTAGGTTGGTAATGGTTTAAAAATGTAGGTTAGTGATCTTTATATTATATTAATCACATAAAGATTTTAATGCCATGAGACATTTAGAAATAAAACTATTAGAAATTAGTCAGTAATGTAAGTGTGATTGAGTAACATAAGTGAATATATTCTTCATTAGAAACAAATTATTTATTTTTTTCTTAAAAAAAGAATAATTTGCTATAAGTATATTTTATATGGCAGTATCTGTGCATCCACAATTGTCACAAAATAAAAAGTGTAAACACTAAACAAAGTAAATTTAATGTAAATATGTATAAACAATCTATCTTCAAAATCAATTTTACTTCTTCTCAGAACACGGATTGTCTGTTTATTCAGATACCAAAAGACTCAGTATCCCAGTGCAGTGCACAATACTTCTTACTTCACAACATTTTTATCCATTTAAGCAGCAGGTTACATACCATACACATTAATTACTTCAACAAATGAATATGGTTGGATGGAAGATATCGCCAACAAGCAATAAACCTCCCATTGTACATTTATTGTGTACATAAATTTATTGTAAAATATCTAACTGATAGTTTTCAAAATAAGTTATTCAATAAATTGATGTTCAATTTGGGATATTCCACCCTTCATCCATATTTCTGATCTCTTGCTATATTTGATTGACTATACACTATAATAGAAAATAGATTTTAATCACTATATTATATTTTTCTATGACAAAAACTTTATTATTTTAAAGTAGTCGCTGCTGAAAATTCAATATAAATTAATTAAACTACTTGTAAGTTTTCCAGTTACAATGTTACTATAATAATTCTTCTTCGTGCCTCTGTTGTTGGGTACTTCCGTCTTACTATAATTATATTATATCATCAAGGTATTAAGATGATATTATAGCAATTTAAATTTATAGATAAACGAAAATGTTTGCGTCAAGAGGAGGTTGCGGCCTCCATATATAAATGCCATTGAAAGGAATGGGCTGCCCAAGGAAAGGTCTGTTCGTCGTACCTGATCTTATTTATGCGCTGCCTCAAGATATATTTTCATAATATTATATAGCCTATACTAATATCAAGTTAATGAAGAAAATATTGGTGAAAGTCTGATTTCAATAAAATAAACAGTTTTTGATATAAAATCACTGAAATTGTAATTAACCTACATGATCAACATAATTTTAATATAAATGATTATGTAAAACGGCTAATATTCTTTTCAAAATATATTTAAACACTTCATTTATATTTATTTACAAAAGTTTGATGTACATAATAGTTTTTTTATTAAAAAAAATAAACAAAAACAACTCGTATTATAGAAATACCTACATTTATACATACATCAACGATGTTTTAGTATTATCATTCACTGGCTGTCACACTGGCTGTCAGAACTTTTGAAGTATGTGCACTTTCTAGGGATCTAGCTATGACATCTATGGATTTTAAAGAAATGTATTTTTTCTATGGTAGCCATTGGTTTTACTGTCCCGAGACACTCGTGTTAATCACGCCGGTGGCACTCTATTGGTAGCACTGGTTTTACTTTACGCTTACATCTCCAAAGGTGGCGCTATTTTTTTTTTTTTTTATGTTGGTATTTTTGAAAATGCAATGTAAAATTTTCAGACCTTCAGCATACTTCAGTTGTGTTTTGTTGTTTGTTGTGACGCGAAACATTTTGATCCTTTAAAATCTTGAAGTAAACCAGATAATAAATATATAACACGTGTGATTTTGTAAAATTCTTGTTGTTTTCGGTGTTCATCTACATACATACTATCACGCCATGTGATGGTGATGGTGTTAATCTATTGCCAGCTTTTTGTGTTTTTCGATTATCTTCGCAAGATGGCTGACAAGTTTTGTTGTGTTTTGAATAAATTGTCAAGTGAAATACGGCGAAGTGAAGTTATATAGTTTTCCGAAAATCAGTATTAAATCTTTCTATGTGGAAAATAAATTTAAAAAACCTAATAATCTACAATGCACATTTTATTTAGAACAATGTATTTTATGAATTATTTGGCATGATTATTGAAATATTGAAAATAAAATCCATCATATGTGGTTTTTTTTTAATAAATAATGATTGAAAATGGTTATTTTTCATTTAACTTATCCTTGAATCCATTCCTCAAAGCTGGAAACATTTTAAAATGGAAATTTAAATTTTCCGTGGACCGGTCGCGTATTCATTGCCCCTATAGCGGAGATGCGAGAAACCTTATGAGTATCCGGTTACAGCTTCTATGTATTGAGTGACACATCTGAAGTATACTGAAAGTTTACTTCCATATTATCTGTGCAGTTAATAAACTCAAAAGGAATACCTTCAATGAGAGATTATTTGCTCAACTTTGTTTGGAAAATGATGATGACCATAATCGTTTACTATGTATGTTGGTTATCTAAAAGTGCATGTTTCGATCGCTTCTATTCGCTCTTTGATTCAGCGTTGGAATTCCTGGAGAGTAAAGACAATAATTTGGGTCACAATTTAACTATCTTAAAAAATGGCATGGCAAAATGGCCAGATTTAATGAGACAAATTTGAAACTGCAAGTGTCCGTGGGTAAAAGAGTTTTGGAACCACTGGTATAGATAGAAGAAATTGCCATTCCGCCACAAAGAAAATGTTAAAATATAATTAGAAAGCAACCTTGCCTAACCCCAAAACATTTGACCAAAACACTGAACCAATCAGATTAAGAGACTTTCATGTGGCTAATGATGTCTACGGTCTATGTTGCCAACAAAATTATATGATAGGCATATTTTTTTTAAAACTAGCAACTCTCTCATTAATTTCGTTGTGTAAATAAAATTTGTCTGCCATTGTTCGTAAAAAAAGAAAAGTTGTTGAAAAGAAAAATTGTTTAGAAAATCCTTGTGTTATTCTTTTACGCTTGTTTTTATGTTCAGTGAATTTCCATAGCCATGTATTTCTACATAGACTGTGAACATTGACGATTATTTTGTAGAGTAAAATTTAGTTTACTCGGACTCGCCCTTGAAACAACGCCAAAGATATTTATAAACATTCACATAACACAAAACAGTGTAAGCATTTATTGAACCCTTTCGTTCGCAGTTGTGATGTTATCAAATCCTTTAATTTTCGAAAATATTCGCAAGATTTCACTTTATCCTAGTGCTAGTTTAATACACTCGAAAAGAAAAGGCATATTCATACATCCTACAACGATGTTCAGAAACTTTCAAGCGGAAAACATTGCATTTAGAAGACAACGAAGTTGTTGTCATATATGCGATTAATTTACTAAAATTCAGTGATTTCACTTTTATCATTATATTTAACTGTTTGTGTAATAGCCAATTTCAAACATGAAGCTTTTGGAAAGTAGTAGATTCGAAGCTATTAACAGTGGATTGTCCATACAAACTGGGGACAGTGCCATATCTGGAAGAATCGAGAGCTACAGTTGTAAAATGGCTGGTGGAGACAAGGCCCTGTATAAGAGATTTACTTCTGAGGGATGTACTCCTCATGACCTACAGGCTTTGTCCCCACCTCAAACTACTTTAGGGATGTCACCAGGATGTGGATCTTATAGGTATCACTTTATATTTATTTTATTCATTATTTAACAAACTTAACAGTATAATCTGATTTAATTCACATTTGGGTCAATTTACTTGACACGCATGAAATAAAAATAAAAAAACCTTTTGACCTTATCTTAGATATTTACTAGTTGCATGTAATACATGAGATCCAACTGTTGATGGCGATAGTTTGTATAATTGAAGAATATGTACCAAACTATTAACACTTAAACACAAATTAATAAATGTTGTAAGATATTTTGTTTTCTATTTAAACCATTAGGTATGTATGTCCGGATAGTATAGTATGGAGGTCAGTCTATTTTTCCTACCCAGAATATGAAAACACCATGATGGTATGTATGTATGTTTGGAGATTAAGTAGGTATCAAAATATTGAGTGAGATATTGTGTAGTGTATACTGCCTTACAAATTGTATGAAACAATGTTGTCACTAAATTCAATAAAGTTCGAGAGTTATGGGTTATGCGGATTGTGAACGCACTACGATGACGCTCGAAGTAAAGAATTTTGTATCGCATTTGGGAGGTCTGAAAGTATAGGCAGTTCTTGTAACCCTAATTAGCACATGCAAAGCTAATTTACTAAACAAGAGTCTTGAATCTGTAATCTTATATAAGAACGTTATATCAGCTAGTGTACGTCAGTTCTCTAAAGAAATTATTCCATGATATTTAGTGGATTGGGTCGGGGTGTTGAATGCTTCTCCACTCTATCTATATAAGTTATGTATTGTGGATTCCACAAAACAGATTCATATTCTTAACAGTTACGAATGTAGGCATAGTACAAAATCTTAATAGTTTTTGACGACTTGAAAAGTTTAGATACTCTCAGTATGAAGTTTAATGTTCTTACTTATTAGATTTCGTTAAAAGCTTACTAAATGCGCAACTAGGTAATCAAGACTAAAATTATTATTAAAAAATCTTACCTATAAATGTATACTAAGATGTGACTAACTAGTTCACTGAATTGTTTACAAACACCCTTATTTATTTTAATTATATGGCCGCATTGGCTTCACAGATGTCAAAAAATAGGTAAATGGATAACTGACATCGAAAAATGAAAACAAACACCGCGTTGTGCCGTGTTGAGTCAATTTAAACACAATTGCAATGAAGAATAACAATGAAAAACATTATAAGGATAAAAAAATTCTGTTCATCTCAAATACTGTTATTCATTGCGACACGCCACTTGTACCGGAGGATCCGCACCATCCCTCGCTCCTGATTAGTGTCTCTTTACGAGCAGATGGTCATCTACAAACTAATAACATTCCCAAATATAACTTTTATAAAGCTGATTACACCGGTATAAACCATAAACTCCAAATGATCGACTGGGAATTATTATTTACGGGAAAATCTGTAGACGAGGCGGTGGATACTTTCCACAATGTATTACTGGATATCATTGATATTTTTGCCCCAAAGAAAAAGGCAAGATCTTTAAGTTATCCTGTCTGGTATTCGAACATAACCGTAACATTACTTAAAAATAAAAACAAAAGCTGGGCAAGATGGAAAACTTTTGGTCATCCCCATGATTATTCGCTGTTTTCTAAACAAAGGGCTCAACTAAAGCAAGCACAGAGCAGGGACCACAAATTATATATTTCAAGTCTAGAACAGTCGTTGAATAGGAATGTAAAACCATTTTTCTCATACGTTAATAACTTGAAAAAAACTGCCAGCTACCCTAAGAATATGTTCTACAGCGAGGTAAAATCTAATGATCCAGAAACTACTGCTAATTTATTCTGTTCATTTTTTGCATCTGTGTTTAACCCTCCCACTAACATGCACTCTCCAGCTGACGCGTGCGTGAACCCGGAGGTCAACTCAACTCTATCTAAGATTCATGTACTTAGTTCCGAGGTATATGCAAAACTTGTTAACTTAGATGTCAATAAGGGTGCGGGGCCTGACATGATTTCGCCAATGCTTCTTAAAAAATGCGCACCACATCTTACAAGACCTCTACGACTAATCTTTAACAAAAGCCTTGCTGAGGGTCGCTTCCCAAAACTATGGAAAATGGCGTATGTTACACCTATACATAAGTCGGGTTGTACATCTGATATACAGAACTACCGTCCTATATCGATCTTATCTCAATTTTCTAAAGTTTTTGAGTCTATTTTGAAGGATCGATTGTTCCATCATCTAAAGCCATGCCTACTTGATAATCAACACGGGTTTGTGAACAAAAGATCAACGGTTACAAATCTGCTTGAATATTCTGATTACTTGTTTGAGGCCTTGGACAAGCGGGTGCAGGTGGACTCAATTTACACGGATTTTAAAAAAGCTTTCGACAAGGTTGACCATGACTTGCTGATTAGGAAGTTGAGCTCTTACGGAATTCATGGTAGTCTGCTGCGTTGGGTTGAGTCTTACGTTAGTAACCGTTTGATGACTGTTGTCATGAATGGCTACATGTCTAAATGCGTGGCCGTTACCTCGGGAGTTCCACAAGGGTCTGTTCTGGGACCCCTTCTTTTTACATTCTTCGTCAATGACATTGGTACATGCTTTAAAAATTCAGAATTTTTGCTGTTTGCCGACGATCTCAAAATTTATCGGCGAATACGTAATGAGGAGGACTGTATGGGGTTGGAGGACGATTTGAACAGACTCAGTAAATATTGCGATGCTAATAAGCTTCAACTTAATCTAAAGAAATGTAATTCCATTGCATTTACAAAAAATAAAAATGTAATGAATCACATATATAAGATTGACGGAGTGGCTTTGGAACCGTTGCATAGTATTAGGGATCTAGGGGTTATTTTTGATTCAAAATTGCACTTTGACGAACATATACGGGAGGTTCTGATAAGTTGCAACAGGATTTTGGGCTTTATTCTTAGATCAACGAAAGAATTCAGTAATGTAAATTCCATATTGCTGCTATACAAATGCTTAATTCGCTCTAAATTAGAATATTGCTCTGCTGTTTGGAACCCCCTATATAGTAAGTACATTGACGAGATTGAGAAGCTGCAAAGAAAATTTTTCCGTATCGGTCAGCGTAGATTCCGTAACATCAGCGTAATGAATTTGCCAAGTCTGACACATAGGCGCGAGCTACTCGACGCATTGACGCTGCGCAAGATCTGTAACTCTGATTTTGATGCACCTGCTCTGTTGGCTAGGGTAAACTTCTGTATACCATCGTTGACTCGAATTCGCAATTACAGACAGTTCTATATGAACACTCCGACCAGTAATGCTGGTGTTAGAAGTCCCTTATACAGAGTCACTCACAATTTTAATAGTAAGTTTGGGAGTGTGGATGTCTTTGCCTCTTCCCTGAATGCGTTTAGGAGATCCATTAATCAAATACTTACTGATTGCTAACCTGCACTATCCTTAATACACCAAATCCTTTCCTCTTCCTTTCCCCGTGGTACTTACGATTTTTGTATTTTTTGTATTTTATGTTAGCTTTTAAGTTTTTAAATATTTTATTTTTCTTACATTTTGTTAATTATCTATGTTAGTTTTTAAGTTATAAAATTGTTTTTTTTTTTATGCTAAAATTGTATTCACCACTAATTGGGCAATTTGTGGAGAAATGATTACAGCGTTCATATCATTGTAATATACATGTACTCTTTGCCTGTTGGTGAGTCTTTGGGATAAATAAATAAATAAATAAATATTCGTCGGATCATATGTGAAAGATCATCCATTATGAAATATTTGGTATGACGCGCTAGTCAAATGTTAAACAACCTCTCGACCTGTCATAACTTGACTTCTACTAAATAAAGATGTAATATAGATAGTCACGGTTTATAAGTAAACTTTTTCATTAAACATGCTCTATTACCAGGTACTATAGGTATTTTAAGTTTATAAGTAAGGCGGTAACCGTTTATAGGCCTTTTCCATAATTTTATCTATGTGACTTATTAAAGTCATTTTCGCATCGAGTAACACTCCAAGGTCTCTTATTTCATACTTTCTATATCAGTGTTCAAAAACAAATAATTTTTGGAGCAATATTCATATAAGCAGTTCAGCCCCCCTAGACAACGTGTCATTTAGCTCAAGAAAAGAAACAAGAAAAGATAACTCAATGTATGGAAGTGACAGTTGCCAGACACGTGACAACTGTCACCATACATTGAGTTATCTTTCTTGTTTCTTTTCATGAGCTAAATGACACGTTGTCTAGGGGGGCTGAACTGCTTATATGAAGGCTGAACTGCTGGTCGGATTGCAAAGCTAGCAAGTCATTTTGTGTACATAACTTTTTAAAAAATTTAATATCATCTGCATACACTGTGAAATTAGAAGAGCTAAACAATTAGAAATATCATTGATATATAATATGAAGAGAATAGGACCCAAATGAAAGTCCTACGGAACTCCTGAACCATTCACAACCATACACAAGTGTCCGCACTTCTAATGGGGACAATAGTTTTGAATTATTATTGTATTTAATTTTCAAATTAACTTTTGTATTCTGTAATGAAAAATAAATATTAAAAAAAAAAATTCACCCTGGATTCCAACCTAAAGTTACTTATTGCCACCTCTCGTAGTCTGTGTTTGATGTATGAAAATAACAATCTATGTAAATTTCCATGTATACCATAAACTTCAAGTTTGTGTATTAATTTATCATGGTTAATCTTGTCGAACGCTTTTGACAATATATATTATGTATATTCCAACATGTTAGTTTCCACCGATCTTCCAGGGAAAATCCATGTTGATTTGGTATTATGAATCGCTTAAGAAAAGGTGTTATTTACTCAACCAGAGTTTTTTTCCATAAGTTTACTAATTATAGAGAGCTTAGAAATTGGTCTATAGTTTTTAATGTCGGCCTTATAAATAGGCGTAATGTAAGATCTCTTTCAATACGATGGAAAGACGCCTTAAATACGCCGTTAAATTGAAAAGATACGATAGAGGACTTGCCTGTTCAGAAGCAGTTTCTTATAAATAAAGGTGGTGTGTTGTCTAGATCCGGGTCCTTATTCAAATCTAAGGTTTTTAATATCTTCAATACATCTGGTTCCGAGAACATTACACCACATATATCCACCTCATCTGAGCAAACGTCAGGCATAACGGGTGTATTGCTCATTAACGCCGATTGAAAGAAATCATTAAAGAGATTATTTTACATATGATTTTGATATCACTAGTTCTTTCATTGTTATAGAACATGTCACGAGGGTATGCAGAGTGTGGTTTATTTGATTTTGTATAAATGTGCAGTTGTTTTGTGTTAAAGATGATAGAAATTTCTATATGACTGACATAGTTTTCGAACCATTCTGCCTGGAGAGTCTTTTGTCTAGAGCGTAGTAAAGAAAATTCGTCATGAGAACCTGTTTTTTAAGTTTTTCTTTGATGATATTAGTAAGAGGCTTTTGGCCGTGTTCACCAAGGAACATCAAATGGATCATCAACTAACTACCTGCTCGGAGCTCAAATCCTTGAGTGCATCACTCAATGAATTTGTATTTCACCAACATTCTTAAATGAGCCTTAGGATCAACTCTCCTCAAATTTCCGGTGTACAAGAATACAAACTCAATTTAAATTATATAGAAATATTTAAAATTCAAGAACATTTCATTTATCTTGTTTCTTTTATTAAAATAATAATCAAATATTATTCAGTGTGTAGTTCACAATTTGAAAATAAGGATTACTTTGATCTCATCAGTAGGTATATTCACATTAGTGTCGTGAATGGCGTATAACGCCGCTTCTGTCTATTTCAGTAGGTAATTCAACTATTTTTACAAACCCAGTCTTTTTTATTTTCGTTTTTTATCGATATTTTTGAAATTTAAGAAATATAGGAAGTTAAACAAATAAATATGTTTTTCTTCATAAAAAAATATTGAAAAATTCAAATTTATAAAATTTGAGATTTTATATTTGCCCATATTTATACAAATTTTCCGCATTCTAGATTGGAAAATAAAGTAAAATTCAAAAGTTAATAACCCCTGACTGAAACAAAAATTCAAAATTCGGAGTATAAAAGTATTGTAGGCCTATAACTATCTATAAATTCTGAAATTTTAGGCTCTGTGCATTGAGTGGATCAAAAGTTATAAGGGGGGGGGGCAATGACGACACACAGACACTAAATGTTCTACTCCGAATTCTTAGTAAGTCCATATATAGAACATATATGCTGCAAAGCCTCTTAAGTGTTTCTTGACTTCAAAGTTGAAAGAACCATGAAAAATATAGACCTTGCATACAAATCTCGCGTATCTTGGCTTGATACTTTGTCGATATATTAAGAAAAATGCATATATTATTATAGGGTTATAGGGCTACTACTTAAATTATTATAGGGTTTATATTATCCTGTTGTTGTTACATACTGTGTTATCCTTTTACAGGAAAAAAATCAGCTTTTATACTATGACGTATATATTATGTAAGTGTAAATATAAATTTAGTATTGGACACTATACAAAGTGACGTAAGTTTGGCAGTCACGGGCTCTTCAGTCCAAGCTTCAGTCACACTATTATTATTATTATTATTACAAGTAATTAGGTAAATTATCTGTGAAGTAATAGGTATTCCTTGTTTTTATTTTATTTATTACCGCATGTCGTATTTATTTTAATTTATTAATATTTAATTGGCATTCAAATAAATAAAGTAAGTGATACTGCGGGTTTACAGCTAGTGTATTTATAAAATAAATAAATAAAAAAATATATATCAGAATGTTAGAGTTCTCATAATGACAACACATATATTCAAGAGCAATATACTGAACAATAAATACGACACAGTTTGTCTCATAGAGGTTAAATAGAAGCTTTTAAGATTATCAACTTTTTAACAATAGGTAGAGTTTTTCGTAGAGACCACGATTATGATGCAACAGGTCAAAGGCTTGGTGGGGGTGTACTAATTGCAGTGAAGTTTACATAGCTTGTCAGCAAGGCTCAATACCGATTTGTCTTGTTGCAGCGAGGATATTTGGGTAACTATTCAACATCCGAACTATAAGGTGCGTACTTTGCGTACCTTTGCTGTGAATACTTGTCACAAGGTGAAAATGATAGAAATCAACTTAATACTAATTTATCCAATCAATATAACATTGAATTTAACTCTTTTTACCCTTTTAATTTCAGTGACTGTGTCAGTTCACTTATTCTGGAATTCATGTCTTATAGTGTTTTAAAACAGAACAATGGTATCACTAATATAAACGGTAGAGTATTGGACCTTGTGTCGTCAAATACTATTTGTACTGTTTCTAAAAGAGTACTGACCTAATTATTCATAAGAACATTCATCATAAGCCCCGTTTAGTAACTTAATCCGCAGATACTGAAATTTTTATTAAGAACTGTCCTAGATTTATAAAAATCTTTCATAAGTCAGATTATGCACCCATTAAACAGCTTTTATCTGGCATTGATTGGGATTCTTTGTTTAGTTGACCAATCCACGAACGATTTCCACTGAATTCTGAACTATTGCATTTCTAGATTTATACCAACCAGGTTTGTCCCAGAGTATCAATAAATACCCAATATGGTACACAAACCCCCACTCTCACCAGGGTTCCTAAGCGCTTAAGTCAATTTTTTGATGTACTCGGTGTAAAATTTAGTTTCACCAAACAATCTTACTACTGTTAAACGACACAGGCGACTCGACTCTTAAGTGACGGTCTATTGTGGATCAAGTCATTCATCAACGTATTTTGTAATGTATTGTTAGTTGTTTTGTGTCATAAAAAAGTGTTATATTTTAAATATATATTTTATTTATTTAAATTAATTATTAAAAAAGTCATGACAATAATTCTTAGTTTAAAAATTGTAAAACAACAATCATTCAGCAACAATAAAATAAGAACATTCTAAAATTGTAGATTTTAGATTTACGGTCTTATTTCAGCGTTATAAAATGTAAATTTGGACTAAATGGAATAGGAATGTACCTATATTGGCCGGAATGTTCTTAAAAAGTTACTGAATCTGACGTATTAAGAATAATTATGAAAATTATGAAATATACATAATTTTCATAATTATTCAAAATACGTCTAATTCAGTAACTTTTTAAGAACATTCCGGCCAATATAGGTACGTTCCTATTCCATTTAGTCCAAATTTACATTTTATAACGCTGAAATAAGACCGTAAATCTAAAATCTACAATTTTAGAACGTTCCTATTTTAGTTGCAATAGTTACTGAATAGGGGGTACTATACAGCAACAAAATATACAGCAACACTTCACTTCAATTCTTAATTTGATTTCTATATTATCCAGATATATTATTATCAGGGAAGACTTTTAAATAAATTTTCTATAAAAATTATGAACATTGTAGTCGTACATAGAACTTTTTTTTACAATTTTTTTAAAAATTGAATTTAGTGACGGACATTGTTTTATACAATTTGTATGGCAATGGCCTATACACAATATCTAAGAAAACTTAATAATTTGATACTTAATCTCCAAACATACATACATACCATCATGCTGTTTTCATATTCTGGGTAGGAAAAAAGGATTGACCTCCATACTATCCAATCTTGACATACATACCTACATGTTTTGTATAGTAAACAACATATCTTAAAATATTCAATAATTTGGATTTATAATTTGGTACGTATTTTTCAACTATCAACAGTTGGATCTCCTGTGTTACATAGTGTAATAGTAGGTAAGTAAATATGATATTTTTATCTATATAGATGAAGTGCAAAATACCACTACTATATTTGAAGATGGAATATCAGATAATATAAAAAATATTACAAATCAAAATATTTTTCATGACCTTATTTATATTCAAAGAAGAACCTTTGAAAATTGAATGTCCATATTAGAAGTCCACAAGTTTGAGAATTACATATTAATTTAATGCTTCCTCATCACTCTAAATTATTATTCAAATTTCACGTTTTTAAAAATATTTTCAAATCTGCTGTTTCTACTTCCATATTGTTTATGTTTAGTTGTATGTACATATCGCTTGTTTGCGAGAACGACATAAGTCAGAAAATCTGATTTTTGAGTTCATAATGCAGAAATGTTGAGTTAGGTACAGTGAATATATGACAGTGAAACAATGACACATGTGCTGTTTCTCTCACACTTATAGAGATATTGTACTGAGAATTAGAGACGACATGAATATTGATAAACACAACATTTCTGCATTATTAACTAAAAAATCGGATTTTTGACTTATGTCGTTGTTCTCGCAAATGAGCTATATGTTCTTGTTGTTATTTATACTCTCCACTACTACGGAATAATGGAGACTCATGATTTCAAAATTTTTAAGCATATTTTTTTTCATCAATTTCTCAATGAGTATCTCATATGGGATGTATTTGTGTGTATGCCATAATCCATACGCCGTACACTAATATGAAAATTTGTGTCCTCTGTACAGACCAAACTAATAGGCCAATGAACTTATTAATACTATATGTGTGAAGTACATTTACTTAGAGGTGATTAGTTTTTCATAGACAACAGTTCATTTTTACTCTCCACACTATGGTATAGGGGAGAGTCATGATTTCGCAAAATTTAAGCGTATTTTTTTTACATCAATTTCTCAATGGGTATCATGTAGAGAATGCACACTATGAGTTTCGTCGTGATGTGTTTGTGTGTATGGCGTATACGCCGTACGCCGTAGCATTTATCTTTTTTGTGTCCTCTCTACAGCCCAAACTATAAGTCTGATCGACTTCATATTAACATCATATGTGTAAAGTGCAAAGACCTAGAGCTGATTAGTTTTCCATAGACAACTTTTGATTTCTTCTCTATGAATTCATCATTTACGTTGTTTTTTTTTTGTGTCCTCTCTGCAGCCCAAACTATAAGTCCGATTGACTTCATATTGATATCACATGTGTTATGTCCATAAACTTAGAGCTGATTAGTTTTCCATAGACAACGGTTCATTTTTTCCCAATGTTTCTTTATGATTTCATCTATTAAAACTGAAAAAATGCTCTCACGACCTGGAAATTAGAGATATTTTAATTTGGTTTCAACTATTTATACAACACCAAGAATCTTCATAAAATTGTATTCAAAGTTGGTCAATGTTAAAAGAAAAATATTCAACGGTTTCAAAAATTATATTTTATTTAATGGATATTTGTATGAAACTTATATGTAACAAGAGAATTTTTTTTTTATTTGGCAATGTTCAGTTCATTGATTTCATATTGATATAAGAATATTAATAGCTTGAACTTAGAACTGATTAGCTTTTCATAGATATCATAAAATTTCTTCATATGATATCACGTGTCAACATTGTCAAAATGCTCTAACGCTCTTTGAAACAAAATTTATCTGCTTTTTTTAAAATATTTCATACAACATAAGCAGTCTTCACTATACTGCATTAATAGTTTGTCTATCTTAACATAAAAATATACTATCGGAAGAAAATTTATATTCCTGATAGACATTTAGTATGAATAAAAATGTAATTAGATAAATTTCTATGTATGGAAACGTTCAGTAATTTGATTTCATGTTATAATGTAAAGAGCTTGAACATAGAACTGATTAGCTTTCCATAAATAACAAAAAAATTCTTCATATAATATCACGTGTCAAAATTTTGAAAATGCTCTCGCGTTCTTTAAAACAAAATTTATCTGCTTTTTTTTAAATATTTCATACAACATAAGCATTCTTCACTACACTGCATTAATAGTTTGTTTATCTTAACATAAAAATATACTATCGGAAGAAAATTTATATTCCTGATAGTAACATTTAGTATGAATAAAAATGTAATTAGATAAATATCTATGTATGGAAACGTTCAGTAATTTGATTTCATGTTATAATGTTAAGAGCTTGAACATAGAACTGATTAGCTTTCCATAAATAACAAAAAAAATCTTCATATGATATCACGTGTCAACATTGTCAAAATGCTCTAACGCTCTTTGAAACAAAATTTATCTGCTTTTTTTTAAATATTTCATACAACATAAGCAGTCTTCACTATACTGCATTAATAGTTTGTCTATCTTAACATAAAAATATACTATCGGAAGAAAATTTATATTCCTGATAGTAACATTTAGTATGAATAAAAATGTAATTAGATAAATTTCTATGTATGGAAACGTTCAGTAATTTGATTTCATGTTATAATGTAAAGAGCTTGAACATAGAACTGCAGGCTAAGTCTGTAAGTAGATCTCGACCGATAAATGTCGAGATTAACTGTCAAAATATCGACTAATCGATATTTTGACAGTTTTGGTAGTCACTAAGCAGATAACGCGTCGAATCGTTCTCGCCCACTTATTTGACGGCGAGATTGGGTCGACATCGAGTCGAGTCACAAGATCTAACGCCGCCATGTTGAATTGAATGTCATTTTTTACGCAAACAATGCCGAATTTCATATTTATTTTGAGAATAATTATGTAAACGGGTTAAACAACACCGTTTAAGAGATTCTTCAAACCCCTTAAATATTCCGCGTAATTCTTTTATTGTTAATTACCGCGTAACAAAAGTTTTATATGTTTACATATTTATTGGAAATATGCGTCCGTAAATTTTTTCCGTAGGTATAGATTTTAAATAATTTTTGATTTTGAGAAAGTATTCTTGTAAGCTATTTTATCACTTATGTATTTTAACACTTAACAAAAGAAAATTCGGCGTAGTTTTTAGTAAAAATATAACACGCTGCTGTCATCACACTAGATAAATTGATCGAAATATAATTAAAAATAATTTTTAAAATTACTCTCAAAACATTCAATAAATGAAAAAGAAACTTAATTTAATCGTATTATAACTTGCTTTCGTGCTTAAAATATGACCATATTATATTTATTTAACAAATTTATGTAAACAAATTTGACATTTATTCAAATCATGGGGAAAATATTGTGTATTGCCATAAATGATAATTCAAAAATGTACCGCAAGCCAGCCTAACGGCGACAAATACTAATAAGTGCATTTACGAACTCGACAGCGCTTAGTGACTACGAATTGTCGTCACGGGCGTAAACATGGCGAGAAGAGCGGCGATACGTTGTCGGATCTCGACTTTTTTACTGACTTGGCCTGCTGATTAGCTTTCCATAAATAACAAAAAAATTCTTCATATAATATCACGTGTCAAAATTTTGAAAATGCTCTCGCGTTCTTTAAAACAAAATTTATCTGCTTTTTTTTAAATATTTCATACAACATAAGCATTCTTCACTATACTGCATTAATAGTTTGTTTATCTTAACATAAAAATATACTATCGGAAGAAAATTTATATTCCTGATAGTAACATTTAGTATGAATAAAAATGTAATTAGATAAATATCTATGTATGGAAACGTTCAGTAATTTGATTTCATGTTATAATGTAAAGAGCTTGAACATAGAACTGATTAGCTTTCCATAAATAACAAAAAAAATCTTCATATGATATCACGTGTCAAAATTTTGAAAATGCTCTCGCGTTCTTTAGAACAAAATTTATCTGCTTTTTTTAAAATATTTCATACAACATAAGCATTCTTCCCTATACTGCATTAATAGTTTGTCTATCTTAACATAAAAATATACTATCGGAAGAAAATTTATATTCCTGATAGTAACATTTAGTATGAATAAAAATGTAATTAGATTAATTTCTATGTATGGAAACGTTCAGTAATTTGATTTCATGTTATAATGTAAAGAGCTTGAACATAGAACTGATTAGCTTTCCATAAATAACAAAAAAATTCTTCATATAATATCACGTGTCAAAATTTTGAAAATGCTCTCGCGTTCTTTAAAACAAAATTTATCTGCTTTTTTTAAAATATTTCATACAACATAAGCATTCTTCACTATACTGCATTAATAGTTTGTTTATCTTAACATAAAAATATACTATCGGAAGAAAATTTATATTCCTGATAGTATGAATAAAAATGTAATTAGATAAATTTCTATGTATGGAAAAGTTCAGTAATTTGATTTCATGTTATAATGTAAAGAGCTTGAACATAGAACTGATTAGCTTTCCATAAATAACAAAAAAATTCTTCATATAATATCACGTGTCAAAATTTTGAAAATGCTCTCGCGTTCTTTAGAACAAAATTTATCTGCTTTTTTTCAAATATTTCATACAACATAAGCATTCTTCACTATACTGCATTAATAGTTTGTTTATCTTAACATAAAAATATACTATCAGAAGAAAATTTATATTCCTGATAGTAACATTTAGTATGAATAAAAATGTAATTAGATAAATTTCTATGTATGGAAAAGTTCAGTAATTTGATTTCATGTTATAATGTAAAGAGCTTGAACATAGAACTGATTAGCTTTCCATAAATAACAAAAAAAATCTTCATATGATATCACCTGTCAAAATTTGGAAAATGCTCTCGCGTTCTTTAGAACAAAATTTATCTGCTTTTTTTAAAAAATTTCATACAACATAAGCATTCTTCCCTATACTGCATTAATAGTTTGTCTATCTTAACATAAAAATATACTATCGGAAGAAAATTTATATTCCTGATAGTAACATTTAGTATGAATAAAAATGTAATTAGATAAATTTCTATGTATGGAAACGTTCAGTAATTTGATTTCATGTTATAATGTAAAGAGCTTGAACAAAGAACTGATTAGCTTTCCATAAATAACAAAAAAAATCTTCATATGATATCACGTGTCAAAATTTGGAAAATGCTCTCGCGTTCTTTAAAACAAAATTTATCTGCTTTTTTTAAAATATTTCATACAACATAAGCATTCTTCACTATACTGCATTAATAGTTTGTTTATCTTAATATAAAAATATACTATCGGTAGAAAATTTATATTCCTGGTAGTAACATTTAGTATGAATAAAAATGTAATTAGATAAATTTCTATGTATGGAAAAGTTCAGTAATTTGATTTCATGTTATAATGTAAAGAGCTTGAACATAGAACTGATTAGCTTTCCATAAATAACAAATAAAATCTTCATATGATATCACCTGTCAAAATTTGGAAAATGCTCTCGCGTTCTTTAGAACAAAATTTATCTGCTTTTTTTAAAATATTTCATACAACATAAGCATTCTTCCCTATACTGCATTAATAGTTTGTCTATCTTAACATAAAAATATACTATCGGAAGAAAATTTATATTCCTGATAGTAACATTTAGTATGAATAAAAATGTAATTAGATAAATTTCTATGTATGGAAACGTTCAGTAATTTGATTTCATGTTATAATGTAAAGAGCTTGAACAAAGAACTGATTAGCTTTCCATAAATAACAAAAAAATTCTTCATATAATATCACGTGTCAAAATTTTGAAAATGCTCTCGCGTTCTTTAAAACAAAATTTATCTGCTTTTTTTAAAATATTTCATACAACATAAGCATTCTTCACTATACTGCATTAATAGTTTGTTTATCTTAACATAAAAATATACTATCGGAAGAAAATTTATATTCCTGATAGTATGAATAAAAATGTAATTAGATAAATTTCTATGTATGGAAAAGTTCAGTAATTTGATTTCATGTTATAATGTAAAGAGCTTGAACATAGAACTGATTAGCTTTCCATAAATAACAAAAAAATTCTTCATATAATATCACGTGTCAAAATTTTGAAAATGCTCTCGCGTTCTTTAGAACAAAATTTATCTGCTTTTTTTTAAAATATTTCATACAACATAAGCATTCTTCACTATACTGCATTAATAGTTTGTTTATCTTAACATAAAAATATACTATCGGAAGAAAATTTATATTCCTGGTAGTAACATTTAGTATGAATAAAAATGTAATTAGATAAATTTCTATGTATGGAAACGTTCAGTAATTTGATTTCATGTTATAATGTAAAGAGCTTGAACATAGAACTGATTAGCTTTCCATAAATAACAAAAAAATTCTTCATATAATATCACGTGTCAAAATTTTGAAAATGCTCTCGCGTTCTTTAGAACAAAATTTATCTGCTTTTTTTAAAATATTTCATACAACATAAGCATTCTTCCCTATACTGCATTAATAGTTTGTCTATCTTAACATAAAAATATACTATCGGAAGAAAATTTATATTCCTGATAGTAACATTTAGTATGAATAAAAATGTAATTAGATTAATTTCTATGTATGGAAACGTTCAGTAATTTGATTTCATGTTATAATGTAAAGAGCTTGAACAAAGAACTGATTAGCTTTCCATAAATAACAAAAAAAATCTTCATATGATATCACGTGTCAAAATTTGGAAAATGCTCTCGCGTTCTTTAAAACAAAATTTATCTGCTTTTTTTAAAATATTTCATACAACATAAGCATTCTTCACTATACTGCATTAATAGTTTGTTTATCTTAATATAAAAATATACTATCGGAAGAAAATTTATATTCCTGGTAGTAACATTTAGTATGAATAAAAATGTAATTAGATAAATTTCTATGTATGGAAAAGTTCAGTAATTTGATTTCATGTTATAATGTAAAGAGCTTGAACATAGAACTGATTAGCTTTCCATAAATAACAAATAAAATCTTCATATGATATCACCTGTCAAAATTTGGAAAATGCTCTCGCGTTCTTTAGAACAAAATTTATCTGCTTTTTTAAAAAATATTTCATACAACATAAGCATTCTTCACTATACTGCATTAATAGTTTGTTTATCTTAACATAAAAATATACTATCGGAAGAAAATTTATATTCCTGGTAGTAACATTTAGTATGAATAAAAATGTAATTAGATAAATTTCTATGTATGGAAAAGTTCAGTAATTTGATTTCATGTTATAATGTAAAGAGCTTGAACATAGAATTGATTAGCTTTCCATAAATAACAAAAAAAATCTTCATATGATATCACGTGTCAAAATTTTGAAAATGCTCTCGCGTTCTTTAAAACATAATTTATCTGCTTTTTTTAAAATATTTCATACAACATAAGCATTCTTCACTATACTGCATTAATAGTTTGTTTATCTTAATATAAAAATATACTATCGGAAGAAAATTTATATTCCTGGTAGTAACATTTAGTATGAATAAAAATGTAATTAGATAAATTTCTATGTATGGAAAAGTTCAGTTATTTGATTTCATGTTATAATGTAAAGAGTTTGAACATAGAACTGATTAGCTTTCCATAAATAACAAAAAATTTCTTCATATGATATCACGTGTCAAAATTTTGAAAATGCTTTCGCGTCCTTTAAAACAAAATTTATCTGCTTTTATTAAAATATTTCATACAACATAAGCATTCTACACCATACTGCAATAATAGTTTGTCTATCTTAACATAAAAATATACTATCGATAGAAAATTTATTTTCCTGGTAGTAAAATTTAGTATGAATAAAAATGTATATAATAAGATAAATTTCTTATGTATGGAAAAGTTCAGTAATTTGATTTCATGTTATAATGTTAAGAGCTTGAACATCAAACTGATTAGCTTTCCATAAATAACAAAAATTTCTTCATATGATATCACGTGTCAAAATTGTCAAAATGCTCTAACGTCCTTTAAAAAAAAATTTATCTGCTTTTATTAAAATATTTCATACAACATTAGAATTCTTCACCATACTGCATTAATAGTTTGTCTATCTTAACATGAAAATATACTATCGTTAGAAAATTTATATTCCTGATAGTAAAATTTAGAATGAATAAAATATTTCATTGTCAATATTTGTGGTGTGGAGAGTTTAGTGTTGGCCACAACCCACTCGTTTCTTTATGATTTCATCTGTTCAAAATAAAAAAAAATCTCTCACAACCTCTAAATTTGAGATATTTTAAGTTTGTTTAAATAATTTATACAACCTAAACAACCTTTACAAAACTGCATTCAGAGCTTGTCAACCTTGAAAGAAAAATATAATGGATTTTTTGTATGAAAAACATCTATATTATAAATTTCAATGTTTGTATGTATCATGTATCTATGTATGTATGTATGCTATGCGCTCCTAAACCATTCACCCGATTGCAATGAAACTTTGGTGAATTGTCGAGCGAATGCCCGGGATGGTTTCTGGATTAAAACTTTCTTCTTCTCTTCATCGGGTATTAGGTCATTTTACCTATGAAGGTGGAACTATCCCGGGAGAAGATGGTCCAATTTTTTTTCCATCTCTTCGCAGGTTTCTGGATTTAAACTTTTTTCTTCTTCTTCTTCATCGGGTATTAGGTCATTTTACCTATGAAGGTGGACTAACCTAGGAGAAGAAGGTCCAATTTTCTTTCCATCTCTTCACTGGTTTCTGGATTTAAATTTTTTTCTTCTTCATGTATTTGGTTATTTTACCTATGAAGGTGGAGTATCCTGGGAAAAGAAGATCCAACTGTCCTTTCATCTCTTCGCATGTCTTCCAGGATAGTTTCTGGATTTAAACTTTTTCTTAACCTACTGAAGGAGCGGGAGGTAATGAAGGAAAGGGAGGTACTAAAGGGCCTGAAGGGATGGAAGGTACTGAAGTTCCTGAAGAGACAGGAGGTACTAAAAAGCCTGAAGGGACGGGAGGTACTGAAGTGACGGGTGGTAATGAAGGACCATTTTTAATTATACTGGCAATACGAAGTTTGCTGGGGGTTCACTAGTATATTATAAGATGAGAAATTTTTTGTTTGACAATGTTGAGTTATTTGATTTCCTAATTTCTTCATATGATTTCACTTATTTATGATTTTTTTCTCTCCTCTATTATGAATGTAATATAATTCATCTACATACTATCCCGCCATCTTCCTCACGGGGTAGGTAGAGAGAACTAAACACCACATTCACAATTCCATCTCCTTATCAACATTCATGCATTGTCTCATGCGTGCTGATCTATTGTTAAAGAAAAATTTTCACTTCAATTTCTCGACAGTCTTCATGTAGAGAGTGCATAATATGAATTATGTGACAATATTTTTGTGTGTATGGTGTATTATGAAAACTTTTGTACTCTGGGAATATAATATTTATTTAGGAATCTAATAAAAAAGTGTACTTCATTAAAACACATTTAGGGATTGTCAACCTTTCCCGCTCATTTTTATTTAATTTGCAAGGGTTACCTACTATTATTTTATTTTTTTTATTTATTTTATTTATTATGATGATATAAAAAACTTACACGTATAGTCTATTTTTACTTTTAGTGAATTTCATTTAGATACTACTATAATGACTGTAAAACGATAATTTAAAATATTTAAAAAAATTGAACATTATTTAATGTTTCTAGCCGAAGCTTGTCAGGCGATGAAGAGGGAATGCTGTGTGACACCATTTCTAGAAAGACACTCTTTTACTTGATTGCTACCCTCAATTCTGCATTTCAAGATTACGATTTCTCTGATGCAAAGGTATATATTTTAATATAATGCAACATTATTTTTTTAAAAACATTAACATGATTTGTAATTTTACAGAATTGACTGTTCCAATTTGAAATTAAATAGTAGTCAAAAGTTATCAAATTTAAACGTAGCATTAGTTGCATGTGATTTTAATAACAGCCGACCGTGTTTTCCTTCGGTTTGTGCTGGGCTGGCTCACTTAGATTTGAGATGGCCTTGTGTATGATGTCCTCACTGCCATGGTGTTAACTCGTCAAATTAAAGTCGGTATATTGTGGGGAGTAAAGAAAGTGAGTTTTAAATGGTTTGCAGTGTTGGGATGGGGTTTAATCTAAACATTCAATTTTAATCATAAATTTTTGTTTATTTCAGAACATAATTCCTTTCTTTCACTTACCCCTTGTTAATTTATTTTCGTTAAAAAAAAGTGAATTTTGTATTAAATTTCTACTTTAATGATGATATAAAACATGGCTCTAATAGAATATTCTGTCATCTAAAACTATAATCTGTAAACCAATATGTTAAAATACCACATGGCTTCACGGGGAGTGAACCTCTTTGGTTGCTTTTATTTTGAATAAAGTAAGGAATATGTTTTGGCTTAATAAACTTTCATTTTTTTTTTATTTGTTTATAAGAGTAATTTTTGTTATAATGGAATCTTTTGGATGCTTTAAATGCAATGATGTTATATAAAAATATTTAAAAAAATTTGAATACTTAATAATGAAGTATTAGAAGAGTATTAAGCCAAGAGTCTGTATTTTTCATGGTTTTTTCAACTTTGAAGTCAAAAAACACCAACTTAGAGGCTTCGCAGCATATGTGTTCCATACGTGGACACATAAATTTATCATAAAAAAATGTTTTTCTTAGTAAAAAATGTTTGAGAACTCTGGAATTTTTTTTAAAAAACAAATTTGAGATTTTTCATTTGTCTATATTAATACCAATTTTTAGAGTTCTAGCTTATATGGTTTTGAGATATATGGAAAAATAAAGTAAAAATTTAAAAGTTGATAACCCCTGACTGAAACAAAAATTCAAAATTCTGAGTATAAAAGTTTTGTAACTATCTATATATTCTGAAACTTTGGGCTCTGTAAATTGAGCGGATCAAACACACACAAACACACTTAAATGTTCTTCTCCGAATTCTGAGTAAATCCGTATATAGAACATATATGCTGTGAAGCCTCTAAGTTGTTTTTTTTTTACTTCAAAGTTGGAAAAACTGTGAAAAATATAGACCCTGCATACAATCTCGTGTATCCTGGCTTGATACTTTGTCAAAATGTTAAGAGAACAATGTTCTCTTGAACAAATCGACAGTTGGATTAGAAATGGTTATTTTGAATATCTTACGATCATTAGAATCACTCCACAATTATTTCACCTGAAGCGATCTACTGTAAATATTTAGTAATTAAATAGATATTGTGTATCATTGGTTGGTTTATGTGGCTTCGTGATTAAATTACCAAAATTAGAATGCAACACTTTTCAAGAGACTTTCTATTTCCTGTGTTTGTATCAAAATTTATCCTCTAAATATACTAACATATTTATTCTATCTTGTTGAAATAATTGTTATATAATAATTATGAATTTATACTTTTCAGAGTCATGAATTTAGTAAGGAGCCATCACTTGAGTGGGTGATGCAACAAGTGGATGGAAACTTGAGTGCCGTGGCTGGTGAACAGTATCGGGGACTGCGAAGCCCTCTCTGGGCAGCTGTCGATGATGAAATATCTATGGCCGATTGTGACATTTATAGTTACAATCCAGATTTGGCTTCTGATCCATTTGGGGAGCCCGGTTGTCTTTGGTCATTCAATTACTTCCTCTACAACAGAAAACTCAAACGAATTGTTTTCTTTACATGCCGCGCTATTAAGTAAGTTTTTAAATTACTCAACTTAAACTCATATTTGGTCGTGATGTTTAAACCTTATCTAGTACATTTTATTTTAATTTCAACTTGCTTCTTGTGCAACTAGCAGGTACTTACACACAATATGCACCCAACAATTGAAACAAACTGGTGTTTGTTTCTCACAGATCTCACAGATCTAAAGTGAAAACACAGTTGAAAACTTTTAAGAAATGTGTTTTCTCTATGAATTAAACTAGGGAATATTGTAGTATTTATCTATCTATTTTTTTAAATTTGGAATTCAATGAGATTATCTAACAGATCCAATAACAATTGAGTGTAAAGTATTTAGCAAGTTCAATATGGATATGAAATATCTCTTTACCTATACTATCGAGTTTAAAACGAATATGTTTAATTTAATCTCTGATTAAGGTATAACTAGTATTGGTAATAATTTGACTTACCGAATGTCTGCTACATTGTAGGTTTACTAGGACACTTACACTGACTGAGAAAAGCACACATAGTTAGAAGTGGGAAAAACAGCTTATTTTTTTAAACGTTATAGACGTTTCGTTAATTTTAAAAAACGTTATTTTTAAAGGCATAAAAAGGTTAAAAGCTTATTTATATTTGTACTGTATATATACAAGTATAATATAAAAAATCTAAAAAATTTAACACATTAACATGCAATGAAAAAAAACAATGGTATGTTTTTGAAATAAATATAATATACTTTTAATTTTTTGCTTCCTCTAGAAAGTATTTAAAATGTAGTCTAAAACCTTTGACAAAAATACAGTAGAAATGTTATACAATACATACATATAAAATTAAAAATTATATTGATGATAATTTTGTACTCTCGAACAGAGGCGGCTCGTGACTGAAATTATAGACAGTGCATTTTTACATATGTACCTACATTAATCTACAAATGTATTAGTATATAGTCTATACTAAAGTAGCAAGCGATAGAGATTAACCATTTTTGTGTTAGAATGAAATAAATATAAATACATGTGGGGATCGGAGTGGACCGGCGTGACAGTGCCGGAAGTGCTCGAGCCACGGAAGCGGGTAGCGGAAGCGAGAGCGAGGCAGTCGACAAGCTAGACGAGCTGGACCCGGACGCCATAAGACGCATCATTTTGTAGATGATTATAGATTTGTTCCCGAGTCGTTTGTTTCATTCATTATTCACCATCCTAATCCCACACACTTTGGGGGCTCGTCCGGGATATGGAAAGTGAATGAATCGTGAATGACGCCGAATTTTGACATTTATGAATCGAGGTTATGAGTTAACTGTAACGGCGTGTTTTGTGCGATCCTTGTGTACAGTTGTACAGTAATAACAGTTGAAAATCAATTTGTGTTAATAGACAGAGACTAATAATTTTAGTTTAATCACGTTATTAAAAAGATACTGAACATTTTTTTTTCATTCGTGCAGACTGACTTTTGTTTTGTGTATAATATATCGCGGCTTAGCCGCCATATTGTGACGTGTTATAAAATGCCGAAAGCTACGAGCAAAAATGTTTCCAAGGACGCTGGAAGTGACAATGACGGAGTAAAGTTCTCCTTTAAGGACCTCCAAGATTCACTAGAAATTTTCACGGGCGACGATGGCACGCCGATTTCAAGGTGGATCGATGATTTTGAAGAGATGGCATCACTTGCGATGTGGCACGATGTTGAGAAACTAATTTACGGGAAGCGATTAATTAAAGGAACGGTACAGCTTTTTCTTAAAGCCGAAGGCAAAATAAGCACATGGACCGCCCTTAAAACAGCATTACTCGGAGAATTTTCCGAAAAAACGAGCGCAGCAAGCATCCACAAGAAGCTCGCCATGACGAAAATGTCAAAGGAGGACACTTGCATTCAATATTTTCTCAGGATGAAGGGAATAGGGACGAATGGTGGAGTAGACGACGCCTCTCTCATGGAGTATATTATAGACGGAATCCAAGACGCGGAAGCCAACAAAGTTATTTTATATGGGGCCCAAACTATGTCCGAATTCCGGAAGAAGTTGGAGGTCTATGGCACCATTAGAACCAAGATGGCCGCCAAGGTAGAAGATGTAGATGGAGGATGGAGGCGAAGGAATATCCGAAGCGACACCCGGTGCTATAATTGCGGAGGAACGGGCCATGAGTCCAAGAACTGTAAATTCAGAGAGAAGGGGACAAGGTGCTTTTCGTGCAATGATTTTGGGCATATTGCTGCCAGGTGTCCGAATGCAAATCCTGGTGGTTCAGGGGAGAAGAAGACACTCACGGCGTCCGCACAATCTGGAGACGCCACTCATAAAACAGTGAAGGTTGGCGAAAAAGATGTCAGGGCTCTAGTCGACACAGGGAGTGATCTGAATCTGATCACCGTGTCCCAGGCACTGCGAATGAAGGGCATAGATGTGGAAGATACCAGCGTACAGATAACCGGACTAGCTGGTAAAATGGTGTCTACCATAGGTAGATTTAATACCACAATGTATGTAGACGGATGCCAGTTTCGTACTTCCTTCCACATCGTTGAGGACAATGTAATACCAGTTACTGCCATCATTGGCAAGGAGATTCTCTCAAGTATGACGATGGTGGTGAGCCAGGAAGGAGTGTCATTTTCCAAAAAAGAGTGTGCTACAAACCCTTTGGACCCCTTTATAGGGTTATTGGAAGTTGACGAAGGTATTGATGTAGGAATTGAAAGACACAAGAAACAAATAGAGAAGATGATTAAAGATTATTCAAAGGACGCAACAACCAAAAGGAACTCGAGCGTGACTATGAAGATTGTGCTCAGTGATGACACCCCTGTTTACCAACCACCGAGAAGACTATCACCCAAGGAGTCCGCATTCGTAAGCAACCAGATTGCTGAATGGCTCAGAGATGGAGTGATTAAGCAAAGCACGTCAGATTTCGCAAGCCCAGTTGTGCTATCTAAGAAGAAGGATGGATCGTACAGACTCTGCATAGATTACAGGAGACTAAATAATAATATAGTGAAGGAGAGATACCCACTCCCCCTGATTGACGACCAGCTGGATAGACTACGGAACTCTACTATTTTTTCAACACTCGATTTGAAGAATGGATTCTTCCATGTGCCTATTCATGAAGACTCTCAAAGGTACACTGCTTTCATTGTTCCGAACGGCCAGTATGAATTCACTAAGACACCGTTTGGATTGTGCAACTCGCCATCGGTATTCCAGAGGTACATAAATACTATCTTCAGAGATATGACACTAAGTGGTACAGTGCTAATCTATTTGGATGACCTGATCATTCCAGGCAAGGACGAAGAAGATGGTTTAAAGAAGCTAGAGTGTGTCATAAGGCGGGCCCGAGAGTATGGGCTGCAAATTAATTTGAAAAAGTGTCACTTCTTGATGAAGTCTGTGGAGTATTTGGGTCATGAAATAAAGCATAACGAAGTACGGCCCAGTAGCACAAAAGTTAAAGCCGTTATGGGCTACCCATGTCCCAAAACCACTAAAGATGTCCAGTCATATCTGGGATTGACTGGCTATTTCCGTAAATTCATAAAAGATTATTCCGTTATAGCTCGTCCACTGACTAAGTTATTAAAGAAGGATGCCAAATTCACATTTAGCCATAGCGAAAAGGAGGCATTTGAGGCCTTGAAAATAACTCTGACGACTGACCCTGTTCTGAAAATATATGATCCGACGTTATGGACAGAATTGCACACTGACGCAAGTCAAGATGGTTATGGCGCAGTGCTGCTGCAAGAAGATCCGACAGATAAGAAATTACACCCAGTATATTATATGAGTCGGAGGACAACGGCACCAGAAAAGAACTATCCTAGTTATGAACTTGAGGTATTAGCAGTCGTGACCTCTCTAAAGAAGTTCCGCATATACCTTATGGGTCTTAAGTTCAAACTAGTCACAGACTGCAGGGCTTTCACGCTAACCCTGAAGAAAAAAGACCTTGCTCCTCGAGTCGCGAGATGGGCCTTAATGCTGGAGGATTTTGATTACGTTGTGGAACATCGTTCGGGAGATAGGATGAAACACGTTGACACGTTAAGCAGGTACCCAGTTTCATTGATAGTGGATGGCCTAACTGAAAGGATTAAGCGTACACAAGAAGAAGACGACACCTGCAATCTAATATGTAAAGTTCTCAAAGACGGTCCATATCAGAATTATGTTGTGGAAAATAAAAACAGGAACGTGAAAGTAACTTCGTTCTTTGAAAAATAGTAAATCAACGTATTGACAATTGACAACACAGTATAAATACAATATGTCATAATATTTCTTCAGATAACGTTGTACGTCAGTAAATGTAAAATAATCCTTACTAATAATGAGTAAATTATTTTTTATAACGCAAGTTTTATGTTATTCATAATCAGCGTTGACAATTTGTGGGGAATTCCCCAAATTGCGGGGATCTCAACCTCAACTCTCGTTGGCAACGCTGTTCATAATTATGGACAATATGATCTTACTCGTCAATGCGCAAGCGCTGGCAATGCACGGAGACGATATATTTCCATCCTTTTCTAACGTATATATACCAATGAAGGGTTATCCGTATCGCTCAAAACCACGGATTGAGCAAGTTTATATGAGATCTTTGACCAAAATACGTGCAGAATTTATTATGCACACAATCCTTTATACGCATGCGCGGAAACTTTTCGTGGACAGTTCTTACATATAATACTGGCAAATTTAAATATTAAATTATATTATAATGTATGTTTGCAAGTGTTTTAAGTTTTGATTAAGTTTTAGGGATATTTTATTCTTTTAAATTTATCAAGTAGTGCAGTGCACATATGCACACACTAAGGAATCGCCTGTGCTCTCGAATCATCTAACAAAGCCGACAACGCACAATAAACCAACCCGATAGGCGTTTTAACCCATACTAAAGAAACCAAAAATAAACGTTTACAAAAATCAGTAATAATAATAACTTATAATATTATTACTGATTTTTGTGAAACAAGACGATTTGAAACTGATCATTCGTCACAATGATGTCAACAGATCTCAATCATGTGCTAACTAGCGACCGACAATACTGCACGCCGGTCAGCTAATCATAAATCACAATCATCTTGCAACATTGTCGTTAAAAATAATACATCTTTGTTATGATTATAAAAACAGCTTTTAACAAAAAATAGCTTTTAACGAAATCATCATCGAAACGTTATGATTCATGATTGAAATCGTTGTAACACTCGCAACGTTCAACGAATATGGTTTAAAATTTATAACGTTTGATTGATTATTTTTTTAAACGAATATTTTAATCAGCTTTCGTTTAAACGATCATCTCTACACATAGTAGCAAACATTAATACAGAGACAGTAAGACTATATAGGGAAACTATCAAAATTTATAAAAGAAGAAATGTAATAAGCAGTAGAGACGATGGCCAACGTCTCCGACTAGCCTGGAAAAATATTTTGTTCTAACAATAGAATCGATAATAAAAATAACGACAGTAAAAATCCCATTACAGTACAGGATTTTCATATGATTTTAAATAACCAAAATATTTATAAATTACATTTTTTTTTTCAGTCCTATATACGCAGCAGATTCTGGGGTTGACTTTGCAATGGACGAAGATGAAGATATGTATTGAATGATTTTTTCATATATATTAAAAATTATCAAACAAATGAACAAGTTTCGTTGTGTGGGCCAGTGTTATATTATAATATATTATGTGTATTGATATCATATGACATAGATATTCTTTTATATTTTTATTTTTATTGTACATTGAATATTGTAGTCATCTTATCTTTTAATAACAATTTATTTTGTTGTATTTTTATTTCATCAAATTTTAAAACTACATATTCTACAACTGGCCCAGATGTTAATCTCACACAGATAATAATTTTATTGTAGAACAAACAAATTTATTTTAATTTAAATTGTATTTTTTTTATTACATATAAGTTTATCATATAAATTATAAAACTAAGGTGAATCAATAAACTGAACTTAATAATTATATAGGAGTACAAATTATTGATGTAAGTTTTCTCCTTATGACTTATGTTTTTAAATGTGTACCTACATATATTAATTTTTATAGGTATCAGTGTTGTGCAATGCACTGCAACTACTTTGAACATTTCTTATATTTGACTATTAAAATATCAATTCGATGTAGTTTATATTAATGGATAGTCTAGAGATGAATAGAAGTTTTCAATACTAACTATTATTTTCACATTATAAGTGTAAAAATTATCCAAAATATTTGATTTCGTATCCATGTTATCCATTTATATACTTACATACAAAGCAAAACTAAATTTATTACATTATTATAAACAATAACATATATATTTATAAGTAAAAATAATGTACTTATTGAATATCATTTTGTTGAAAAAAACTTATATTGTTACATAATAATGTATGCATCATTTATCGACAAAAAAAATATAAACCTTAATTTTAAATATGAAATAGGTACTTTTTGATTTTTTTTTCTTTAAATTCTAATACGGTTTTCGCAGGTTTTTTTTTTTGTAAACATTAGGTGCTACCATTCATAGTCAAATCACAACATATCCTGTAGCCCTTTGTCAATAAACTAAAATCCGATCTCAATTTAAAAATTTCGTTTAAATTTTACCTACCTGTCACTTGCATACATTCAAATATCTACTATTACGATTAAAACATACCTACCTACCTACCCCCTTATTCGCCATTATAAAGATAAGTTCTTAGCCAAAATTTTAAATTGGGATCGGATTAGAGAGTCAAGAGTAAGGCTGCTGGTCTTCTTTTAGTAAAATGACTTCTTCCAAATAACTTTGTTTTGGGAGTAACATAATTATCTTTTAGAAATGGATTAAGAATATGCATACAAAATTAGTAAATAATGAACGAACACTAGAGCAAGATCTGAGTGGGTGGACGACAAGCAATTCAAAATTATAAGAGCATGACTACATTGTGTTGTAGTGTCCCAGTGTCTACATTGATTTACAACTATCATGTAAAATAATATAATTACCTTTAGTCACAAATCCCTTGCAATTTTTCTTGAATGGTTTTCAATTGTCTTGCTTTAAATTTTCCAGTTATATGATCGTTTTCTTTCTACCCATTCATGAGAATTTCTTCTGAATCCCAAGAAATCATAATCATCAACTTTTACTCTAATTCTGACACCTTCAACTTCTTAAAGGGTTAGTGTACCTATGTTTTTTTATCGACTTGTGGTTTAATCCCGAGACATGATCCGCTCTATAATATAAGTAGGTTTATTACTACATATTTCCAAAAGCTCTTAATTTGTTTTTACTTCTGAGGCGGCGTAAGTTATGTTGTTTTACATGATAGCATCAGTAAAATATATTAGTTTATTTTACATATTCATCTCAAAAGACACAGAAATTAATAGTTACAAATGGTGTTTTTAAGTTTAAGAGCTACTAACACGAATGTCGGTCAATTCCTTTTTGGCAAAACTACGTCAATGGTATGTTACATAATATGTGAAGACTTTGATAACTATCAATTTAAGGACAGTTCGTTATATATTTAGAAAAGCAAAGTCAATCTATTTAGTTGTTATTCTAGTGAAGTAGTGAAATAACATTTCGTTAGTCAGAGTTTGACTTGTTCTTACAATTACCTTTTTATATGCTATGTTTGGGTGCTTAATTTAAAAAATATTATAGTTTTATTATTTTAATAACTGACCACACTAAATAAATGGTGTAATTTATTTGACTTCTGCATCAGAGTCCTTGGCTTGATTCCCAGCAGAGGAGCAATTAATTATTTCTCATGCAACTCTTGCTTCTTAGAATCGAAAACTGCTTGACTTTTGGCTGTAATTTTGCCACTTGTACAGAACACATATTTACTATTGAAAAGATGAAAAACATTGAATATTTGTTTACATAATGTTTCATCATTTTTTTCTGTTATATAAAATATCTAGCGTATATAATAAACTATGCCTTTGCAATTATTTTCTTTCAAACAAGGCATCAGTTTAAGGTTATATTTTATTATTAATAATATTTAGCAGATTTTTTAATAAATAATTAAAATTCAATTTCACAAAATATTTCATTAAAAAGGACATTAAGTTCTTATATGTTTTAATAGAACTCTATGTTGAGAAATATTTTTCTTACTATCACCAACTTTCTATAATGTTAGATTCTAAACTTGAAATAAAAATACATACTGATTGAAATAATTCTAGTTTAAAATGTATAACAAAGCCTGTTATATTTTTATTTTGATCAGATAATAGATATTCATAGTCTGATATGATCTCACTCGTGGAACTTCTTGATGTTGATGTGATATGAACTTTATTTTTGGTAATGCTCTGTGTATTTATGGAAAAAAAATCACCGCATACATGTAAATGTTATTTTTGTAAGAATGCAACATAGATGTATGTGTTGATTTATATTACAAATACCATACTATATGTACTAAGTTAATTTAAATATGATTTGCGTACAACCCAATTCATACTTTATTATTCAACATCATTTCATGTTTTATGAAACCAATTATTTTCTTAGATTGAGTGGGGTTGAATATTTTTTGTAAAATATTCCTTGTATGTATGTAAATAATATATTATTTTATAAATTTGTGTATTAATGTGTTTTCTATTTTCAATCTTCATGAATCTTTGTTTAATTATCAGAATCTACCACATTTTGTACTATAGGTTAATAGTAGTAGTAAAAAAAAATAAAACAAATTTGACTAGTACACCCAGTTCTTTTTATTCAATCTGAATTTAGTGTGTTTTAGCACTAGTATAAGTAATATTGTAATTAAGCTTCATAAATATCTATATATATATATATATATATATATATATATATATATATATATATATATATATATATATATATATATATATATATATATATATATATATATATATATATATATATATATATATATATATATATATATATATATATATATATATATATATATATATATATATATATATATATATATATATATATATATATATATATATATATATATATATATATATATATATATATATATATATATATATATATATATATATATATATATATATATATATATATATATATATATATATTTTTAAAATTTTCAGTTAATGTGATTTAGTATCTATGGTTGAGAATAAAAATTAGATTAATATTATGTATTTTTAGTTGCTCCTAATATTTTGGTGAAAGTCCCTGTTACTTGAAATAAATAAAAAAATCAGCCCATATGTTGTTTTGATTTATTCCTAAATAATATTGTGAAAAAATTGGTCCCATCAAAAATCAAATTTATTTATACCTATTATAAAAGTAGATTATTTACACGGTGCCAGCCGATTTATTAATAATATTAATAACAAAGTACTACAAATAATAATAATCAATTCCTCAAAAGAATTAGCAGATCAATTGCAGGAATTGTAAAAGATTTAATAGATCAAAATAAAATGCAACAAACGCACCAATCAACCTTTCAATTGGGAATAATTCACCCATTCAGATACTTAACATATCAAAGGATTAGGCTCTGAGTAGGTCGCTATACTACCTATCAACTCTAATGTTTAACGTTTAAAAAAATTCACAATGATTCTACATGTATTCATTATTACAGATTTTCTCATTATATTTTTTTCTAAAAAACGAAAGTTTCTAAATTACGGATATACAATTTTGGAATAATACCAGTGGCTGACATAATGAAGGGAATTATTACGAGAATGCCAGTCTTGTTACCAGTATATAAATCTTGTTACATAAATCAGTGTATTTTCTAATTTTTTCATCAAATGATTTTATAATATAACTAGAATTTGGAATACCCACGTCGCAAAGGTATGTTGTTTTTTTATTTTTAACTGACTTCTAAAAACGGAGGTTATCAATTCGACATGATTTTTTATGTCTTCAATTTGCAAAGTCGTCGTAATATATCAAATCTATTCTCATGTTTTTACTCATCTTTTAGTCATGATGAACGGCCACCATTGTGATGAGTCGAGAATCAATATGTGGATTCTAATATGATGTTTGTGGTGATGGGTGGTGGCAGAGCGGTTAGCGCGCTGGGCTAGCAACCCAGAGGTCGCGAGTTCGAATCCTGCCACGACCGATTTCCATTCACCTATAGTACAAGCATTTATGCTTAGTTTAGGGAATGTATAAGGATGAATATGTACTTGTTATACAAGGACATATTCATTCTTTTTAAAAAAAAAAAAAAATAATGTCGGTGGTTAGGGGCATGTTGCTGTCACTGATGACCTTGTACTGAAATATCTGTTGCGTGTTAACGGCAAGCAGTCAATGGGTGTCGAAGATATTTATCCGTTTTTAATTCACAGATGTCATAATCGCCTTGTTGCACCTCTATCCTTAATTTTTGACAGGTCTTTGAGAGATGAATGTTTTCCCAGTAAGTGGTAACATGCATTGATAGCACCTATTTTCAAGTCAAGCCAGAAACGACATTTTTTATTACAGGTCTATATCTAAGTTTGGTACATTTGCAAAGATTTTTTTCATAATCTATCAGCTCTTCTCATCTGTCAAACCTTAAATGAATTAATCTCAACATGGTTTTGTACAAGGAAAATCTACTGCCACTAAATTAGTGGTTTTTACAGATTGTCACTGAGAGTAAGGAACAAGGTGGTCAGGTGGATACCACATATGTGTAAGGCATTTGACCGTTTCAATCACTTTATTCTCTTGTGGAAGCTTTGGGGGCTGGGCATACACGGTGATTTGTATAGATGGTTCTCTTCCTATATTTCCAATAAAAGGCAAGCAGTGGTTGATGGAGATCAGATTATTAGACGGATGTTCTGTCTGGGGTGCCACAGAGATCCATACTGGTCCTATTTTGTCTCAATATTTACATAAATGACAAATTCTAGCTTTAAAGTTTGCACACAAATCACATGAAAATTTATTCACGTGTTCAATCAGTGAAAGATTGTAGGAGGTTCCAATGTGATTTGGATTGATTGGCTGCTGATTGTATGGAAAATTGTTGATACATGTCTCACTAGGAAAAAGACACCAACAGAATTTACTTATAGGCTTGGACATTCCGATTTGAGGGTGGTGTTGGAGGTGAGAGATCTTGGTGTTTTACTGAGCGCAGGGCTTACCTTCCGCTGCCATTATTAAATCAATTTCTAGGGTCTCATGCATACTTGGTTTTGTTTCTAGAATGATAAAACCTTTGTGGAAAATATTGTACCAATCCTACGTACGAAGCTTACTTGAATGTTGTTTGTCAGTGTGGAATCCACACTTTAAGCTTCATATAGACAGAACGAAAAAATTCAGCATAAAATACTGCAACTGCTCGGCCTTTTGAGTTTCTGCAGATTTCATGATTACTCGGAAGCACCACAGACTATAATAACTCTCCAGTCAACGTCGAGTAGCAGATCAAATAATGCTTTATAAAATTGTTAATTCAATTTTTGATTGTCTCGACCTCAACAAGTTGATCTGCTATCACGTACCTAGGACAACCACTTGGCATTCGGGAACGTCTCATATAACAAGGTTTGATACAATACATTAAAATGGAAATAAATTTGTTCAACGATCTTGTGAGGACTATTATTTCTTGTTTGAACATATTTCAGCTCCCAATTTCTAAATACAGATCTGGTTTGATATTAGTGCTGGTTATGGTGGTGTGAAGCTAGTGGGTGCGATCAACTTTCTTCCTATCCCACATACCCTTTCTTCCTCCTGTGACAATATTTTTTTCTTTTTTTTTACATTTTTTCATTTGTAATACTTGTTCAATTAATTTGTAATTTTCTATAATTAGAATGATTTCTGTATTAAGTTTATTTTGTTATTATATAGTCTATTGAAAACCCTAATAAATGATAAAAAAATATTCCTTAATTTGTGCAAAACATATAAAAAACGTTTGACAGCATATAATATCCATAAAAAACGTTGCCAAATTGAAAAATTAAGAAAGGCCTGGATTCCTACAACTTGTATAGAATTCTGGTATTTGAAATAATGAATTCATGGCGAATTTTTCAATGGAAATAAACATATTCAGTGTTATTTATAAAAATAAATTTGGTTCAATTGAACCCGGTTCAAAGTCTTATTTATTTAAATTCAAATATTCTCATATTAGAATAAATAATTCTTGTATAAGAATATTTAAATTTCAGAATAAAACATTGAACCAAATTTATTTTTATAAATAACACTGATTGAGTTATAATTTGTCAGATCTGCAGTGACACCTGTAGTCCAAATATCCAAGCTAAGTAATAATATGGCTATGTTTCAATAAAATGATAACTTATATTTATTAGTTTGAGCTCCGTTTACTAGATGGCTGCTTAAAATACCAATGTGATATAAAGATCTAAAGCCAGCCGATAACAGGCCATAAACCCTGTAAGAATGTCTATGTGATCTTGCTTCCACCTTTCCTTCATTTCTCTATTTAGATACTTAATTTTTTATTAATAAATATTAAAGTAAATAATCATGCAGTCACCAAAAAAAATAAATTATAAAGTATTGCCAACGAACACGGCAGGGGGGCGTGTCACAAAGAACCAATCCTGTTGCGCTAACAACAATTGACATAAGCAGCTCATCACGCTACGAGCGGTTGTATATCACACGCGTGCTCTTTGGAAATTCCTGGTGTATTCAGTCGAAACGTCGGGAGGCAAAAGGTAATATCCAAGACCAATTAATGCGAGAAAAATGACTTTCATGAGATATTATTTTTCTTGGATGTCAAAAAAAGAAAAAAACATGTAAGGAGACGATTTATTTACTAAATCAAATAATTCTTTGTAAAATTATTTACAATATTATTTTCTTAACTATGTACAGCATTTTTATAATTATATTTACAGTATTGTTGTAAAAATATTCTAAACAAATTATAAACATAAAAAAATATGTAGAAAGTATAATTATAATACAATATACATTACATTTTAGGATTTTTATTCCAATAGTTTGTAAAACAATAATCTACATATTTTAACATTATGAACTTAAAATGTTACACAACAAGCAAACATTCAGACACAATTCAAGATCCACAACTATGTATATTCACAATTATAATACATATGCAAAATGTGATGTATTTATTTAATACATATTTTATATATATGAATAATTAGTTACATACATCAATATTACAAAATTAACTTTAAATGAGAATAACTTTGATAACCAATATTCCTGATAAAAATTAATAAACTCCGTGTAATGTTTATTATATCATTGAAAAAAGTAGACAAAGACTTGCATTGCTTAAATACTTGAAAAAAAATCTTCCTTGACAGTAACTACATATGTTGCATCTATGGATGATTTATTTTCCCATTATACGAAAAAAATATAGGAAATTTGTCTTGAGAAATATGACCTACAATTAGTTAATTTGTGTTATATTACATGTACCTGCTTACATACACATCTATTAAGTCACAGAGCAGTGCGAGTGTTTGTAATTAAGCTTGGCATAAATTATAGGCATCCCCAGATTTACAGATGATTTAAATTGTCTTCGCTTATGATCTTTCAATATGTTTCAATTAAGATTGTGGTCCCAAAACCTTATCTTTTTTAACATTCTAAATTGAACTGAATTCTTTAAACCCATTGTATATATCGCTTGATAACTTTCACAACCTCGTATCTCAAAAGCTGCATTCTCGTAACAATAAATAAACAATGTTTTAAAGACTTGAAATAAAACAAATACAATCAATGAATTACTTAAACGCATCCTTAAAAGAACTATCAATCCACATTAACAGAAGAATAAAAAAAATGTGTAGAGAAAGTCATGAAGGTTTTAGTGTCTCCCATATAATTATACTTTTTGAGATACGGTTGTGAAAGTTATCCAGCGATATGTGATAAAGTAACAAAATTATTATATATATATTTTATAAACAGGGTCGGATAGAACAAATAAAACTAAAATTTATTTGTATTCCGAGTGGCTCAATGAGATTAAAAGTGGCAGTGGAGTTCATAAAGATATTTGAAGTTGGAGCACATAAGTTCCATTTAGGAAAAGGGAACAATTGGGGAAATGAATTAGAAGAAAATAGTTTGAATCAAGGGGAGCAAGTCTGGTTCGACCGGCGAAACCAAAACCCTAGTGATTACCCATATCATGGATATAATTATTATATGAAGTTCTACAATATCTTTAGATGTCATAGAACTCCATACGACAATTATATCCATGATATGGGTAGTCAATGGGGTTTTGATTTCGCCGGTAGAACCAGACTTGCCCCCCTGGTCTTGTTCAGCACTGGATGTGAACACATTAAGCTATTCTTAAGTTTTTTAGAGCCAAACATCCAATTTCTCAAACCTCATGATAAGGATACATACTTGAGTATGCTATTTCTACGAGTCACTCAAGTATGTAATGTTAATCAAACAATTATTTGAAAGTAATGTCCTACAAGTATTTAGAGAAACAGATTGAAATATATTAGATAAATTTAAACTCGGTGACAATGGGAGGTTATACATTACAAAAATTTTCCTCGCATAAGTGAAAAAAACACAAATTTGTCTTACATATAATATTGATGTAGAATAATACCATATTCAAGGAATATTTGTAAATACTTGTTAAAGGACATCACATTATAGGTAGGTAATGAGTAAACAAATATACAATGAAGGTGTATATGTATAACTACATATTAGGAATCACAACAAATCTTTATGTTTATATCAATTGAACTACATACATGTGTGTTTTATTTTCTACATATTTTGAAGTTATTTTGTGAATAATTTAGATTTTATTCTGGTATTATAAATATTAGTTTTATGGTTTAGTTTTTGTCAAATTACAGTAAGTGGAGATTTTATTTAATTATTTTATGTAAATACTTATTTGTAGTATGTATTAAACAATTTTATATGTGGAAAATATGAACTCAATAGATTTCTCTTAAAAAAAAAACACTGTATTTTACTACAAGCATACATTTATGGAATTATTATTAACTACACATAAATTTATAACAACATCTATATAAATATATAAATAATACAAAAAAGATAAATTTGTGGAAGTAAACATCCTAATAGATAAATAAATATCCTAAATAATTAAAATTTTCATAATGAAAAACAGTTAAAAATAGTCATTTTCTAGCACAAATTGACACAGTATTAATTAACTATCCACTATCACATACATTCATATTTGTATTTACATATTTTTCTATTAGTACTTAGGTACTTAATGTTAATATTAAAAGAAATATAAAAATAATAATATTTTGTATCAAAGCGTTACATGGAAATATAATTTTCATGAACAACTTATATAAGTATATATTTTTAGAAAATCAACTAAATATTTTCATTGAAAATTAAAAATGGAATAATGTATTTAGGCCAGGCATATTAGGATTTTCAGACGCAAATTTTGCTATAGTTTTTATTTTCTCATACTTTATGTTTTTTGGGTCGCTGAACACGAATTTGAAGTTTGGGGGCAAAAATTTTGCCCGGAACTTTGTTTTTTGGGCACTTTTTCACGAAATTTTGGCACTTTTTTCGGCCTATATCGCAAAAATTATGCATTTTTTCGACAAATTGTACGAGACAGAATTAAAGAAGACAAAATTTACTATATTTCTTGTATAAAAGTTTTTTTTGTCAGACTAACCGTTTCGTCGCTAGAGTCCACCCAAAAGGGGCCATATTTCCATATCTAGTGAAATTCACCGTTTTCGCGGAAATCGCCCTTGCTGTAATACTTGACTGTTGTAACAATTTATTACATTATATCATTTGTTTAACAGTACATTTCTCGTAATTAACGTTTTTCTTTGGAAGACTAACCTATTGATTTTCAACCACCGTGCCGCGGCATTTTTGTGTGCCGCGAAATTCTTAAGGTGTGACACCAAATTTTATAAATGTATATAATTAGTAAAAATTATAATAAAATCAATCTCAAATTTATTACAAAAAATATACTTATTATTTAGTTGTTATTTATCCCTTATAAACAAACTGTTGTTTTTTATAATAAGTACATATTATTTTATTTTACATTCTTTCCGCGCCATTAGCACCATTCGGCACCTTTCCGCTGAACTTTTTTAACGTGGGTACAATGTTGTTGCCTACTTTGATCACAAATCTTTGATCATTATGGCAAAAGGTTGAACTCGGTCACTCCTTTGGAATTTGACATTTTTAACACATCTTTCGATGCCCCTCATGCCCTTCTCCCACGCCTCATGAAAATTTACCCTCTCATCACCAAGAATGCCTTGACCCAGAGAAAATAATTTAAGGCTTTCTGGGAATGGAAAGTGTTCTTGCAACCACGCATACATCTTGGCAAAATCCTTATCATCCCGAATAGAGCTTGCACTTGATAGGTGTTTTTAGCTGTTCCAGTTGATTAAAGACCTTCTTTCTGATTTCTCTACATCGCTCTAGATCAGGGATATATCAAAATCATATAACACTTTAGCTAAATTTGATTCTAAGTCTGGGGAGAGAGTTATCGTTTTCATAACAATTTTCATCAGTGCAGTGTGAGCTAAAATGTGGGCTCTGACTGCTCTGTAATATAGGCGTGCCCTGTCATCATTTTTTCGATTGAATTCATCGAATTGCAGGTGTTAACCAAATCCATCCATCCACTGCCATCCATTGAGTAACAGACTGACCCTAAGTAACACATAAGTAGGTGAAATCCGCCTAGTCGAGGCACCACATATTTCAGCCTGGGTTCGTTGCTGTTAGCTGCAATGAACCTTGCCTTTAAGTACAGGGGTCGGTCGAATGTTATGAAGCATCACGTCTGACCTTTTGCACGACACTTCTCAACAGATTCCAGCATCGCGGTGTAGATTGTGTCATAATCAGAGGGAGGAGAGTTGATGAAAGCAAGGCAAGCAGTGTACGTTTTTTCGAAGAGGAGGTCCTTTGTCGCTTGCTCCATAAATCCACTCCATCCAGGAATAATGCCGAATTCCATGTGTTTGCTGTACAGCCACAGAACTTCAACTGCTGGGGGATAGGTGCTCGGTGATGTTTGAAATTCGCTTGACAGGTCTTTCATCTTGATTTCCTTCAGTCCATCACAAACCTGTTTCGTCTCAAAATTCAAATGACCAAATCTTCTAAAGACCTCTGCAGCTTGTATCTTTGTTTCTGGAAATGGTGGCATCTGTAGGAACTACAGAAGCTGGGCCAATAGTATACATCCCTCCCATGACATGGAATGTGTTGTATCCATCTATCGTGTGAGTGTTGTAATCTGCGTTAAATGAACTGCATAAAACCCTCGGCACATACTTATGATTCTGTTGTTAGGGTGGAAGAAAAACCCCAGCGAACTCAATACATCCAATAATTTTCGGGATCCAAACTTTTTATAGGAATGCCGTTAACCCAACATATAAATTAGACAAAAAGGATCTAGGTCTTACAGCACTGATGATACAATGAGAAAAGGCGTGGCTCCTATTCTTCCACTTCTCCTTGTCCCTGCCCTTTTTCACAGACATGGAAATATAGCCCCATTTACTAATTATATACATTTCTAAAATTTGGCGTCACACCTTAAGAATTTCGCGGCACACAAAAATGCCTCGGCATGGAGGTTGAAAATCAATAGGGTAGTTTCCAAAGAAAAACGTTATTTATGAAAAATGTACTTTTGTAGCATATAAATTGTATAATTTAATAAATTGTTACAGCGATTTAAGTATCACAGCAAGGACGATTTCTGCGTAATCTGTTAATTTCACCATATGAACATATGGCCCCATTCGGGCGCGCTCTAGCGGCGAAACGGTTAGTCTTACAAAAAAATGTTATGAATAAGAAACATAGAAAATTTTGTCTATTTTAATTTTGTCCTGACTGATTTTCCGAAAAAACGCTTTATTTTTGCGATATCGGCCGAAAACTGAAAAAAATGTGCCAATATTTCGTCAAAAAGTGCCCAAAAAACCATAAGAAAATATGGTTCCTTTCGGGCGCGCTCTAGCGGCGAAACGATTAGTCTTACAAAAAAACGTTATGAGTAAGAAATATACAAAATTTTATCTTCTTTAATTTTGTCTTGAATGATTTGCCGAAAATTTGCTTTATTTTTGCGATATAGGCAGAAAACTGAAAAAAGTGCCAAAATTTCGTCAAAAAATGTCCAAAAAACAAAGTTCCGGGCATAATTTTTGCCCGCAAACTTCAAATTCGTGTTCAGCGACCCAAAATACATAAAGGGTGAGAAAATAAAAACTATAACAAAATTTGCATCTGAGGCCCTATTTTTTTGCTAATATGCCTGGCATAATTTATTTTGTAATAAACGATAATGTCAAAAAGTGGTAATATCATTGATTTATATGTACTACGTACAATTCAATGGGTAATATAAGGAATATGAGAAATGCCTTTAAAGCAAAAAGTCATTATGATTACATTAATGACAATGTATCATAATTTAAAAACTTGACAAACATCTTTAAGTGAAACCATAAAATATTACATTTAATTTTATCTTCTAAATTATCAATAGGCAAATGACTTTATAAAGAATAATATTAGAAGTATTTTAGTTGCTAATTGTATGAATTACGCATGAATTATATAAAATTTGCAATGAGACCAAAAATCAATAGATTGTTAATTAGTAACATAAGAGTACTTAATAATATTATATATGTCGGTCTTCGTGGTTCAGTTGGTTAGATACCCGACACCTGGTGCCGGGTTCAATTCCCCGTGGAGACAGTTTTTAATCGAGTCTTCAGTCTGAATCTGTGAGATGATAAATATAATAAGTCTCCAGAATGTGGCAACTTGTTATTGGGTAGATGTTAAATTAATGTTTGACATAGTAATATTAGATGCCCGAGAAACAATTAGAAATAAAAAAAAAATACTCTTAAAATGGGGATTACTAATCTAGTGTCAAAACTAGATATTCTTGTTACCAACATTTGAAATGACAAAAAAAATATATATTATTTCAATAATACCATTCTAAAAAACTAAAGTTAAATAAAAGTAAAGTCCACCAACAGAAGACAGTCTCTATTTTAGTTTAAGAATAATAATTTAATGTCCGTAATGTTGATCCAAATATTACTATTATTTATTTTATACAAGTAATTCTAACATTGTTTCTTATGTAAAATATTGCACATTTTTTTCCATTCAAATAATAGGTTTAGTTATTATACTTTTTTAACACAAACAAAAGTAAGCAATCTTGATAAAAATGTACTAAATAGGAGGAAAATGTATCAATTTTAAATGATACTTTTCAACTAATTAAAATTAAATTTCCAATTGAAAACCTCCTTTTTAAAATAAAATAACTGAAATTTCCTCGATTCATATTTGATTTCTATAATATGTATAACAATCGCTACAAACAACATACTATTTTTAATCATGATTTTTTATGATACTCTTTCGGTTATTATAGAGCTGCTGCCATTGCAGAATTACAAACATCTTAACTGTGTTAATAACAAAAAAAATACTGATAAGGAAAAGAAGGGATGATACCACAGATGACATAAAATGTTATGCAGAACAAATAGCCTTTAAACACATCATAGAAAATCTTTCAAAAAACCAAGAGGAAAAAATTATCAAGGGTATATAGAAAGTAAAAACAAAAACTATACTTAGGATAAGACAAACTAAATTAAAATGTTAAAATAAAAAATACTAATTAGAAATAATTAGTACTATTGAGGCTTACTTTAGAGAAAGAAAATAGTTGATGACGGGCAAAAGGTTGGCAAGATAGGGTCCCTTATAAAGAAAAAAAAGTCTAAACAAATTTTACGGCAACCACATAACTCATGTTTCACGATCTTCGAAAACATAAAACTTTACATGTGTTGAATAAAAAAAAATATGTACCTACTTAAGAATAAACGTGACTGAGGAAGAACAAACTTTAATTTTAAATTGTCTTAAACCAGTAATCATATTTTTGACTTATTGCTCTTCTACCAAAGGTTGTGTTAATAATAATTAAGTGTAGTGATATGAAGAAATATATTAATTTTCAGTATTTTTATCAAAACATTTCATTTCATAAAACCTTTCTTTAAAAACAAACAGTACAACACGGTGAACAACAAACACATGAATGTTACCAACTTTATAAAATGTGTATTATATTTGTCTTTAAGTAATAAACCCTAAGTAAGACCCTACGCTCCATTGCAGGAAGAATCCTTAGGGACCGCATCAGAAATAAGGCGATCATGTTTATATGCAGTGTCGAAGACATAAGATGGGGACATCGCAGAAGAGGCTTCTGGACTGACTATGTCGACAATAGAATCGTCAAAATTGCATAGACAGAAATACCCAATACCTAAGAGTTAGAAGGACAGCTGCCCATCTAGTCAACGTGTCATTTAGTGATGGAAAAGATAACTCAATATATGGAAGTGACAGTCACTTGAGACAACTCACGTCGCATGACAACAATACATTGACTAATGTTTTTCTTTACCGACACGTTGACAAGGCCCACTGGACTTCCTCCTCCCAGGATAGTCCACCTTCACAAACATGTCAAATAGCCTAATACATAATGAACAAGTATCATATTTAGTATGGTTATAAGTACACTGATCTTATTTGAGTTTGCGAATCTTTAGAATAAATCCAAAAGTTCTGATATAAAACAGAAACATATTGTTTTAAATTAACTCAATTATATTGTTCATTAAGTGATATTGCAGTTATACCTATATGTAATGGCTCACATATTGCCAATATAGTGCATGTTTGTTAATGGCCAGATTTCATGAGACTTATATATAATTAATAAAGGTCATTAGTATTCACACAAACTAACACAGCAAAGACAATTTTTTTGTTAAAAATTAACATATTCATATTTAACTTGTTCTGTAGTGTCAAGCCAGAAGGTCGTATCTGCAGAAATGTGATTTTTCGTTTCTTTGACAAATGATAATTTACGACCTCCATCACTTGTTAAATAATCACAGCTTTCCATTGTATATTTTTTGAGATATTTAAAAAAATATTTTGGGCGTTTGCTATGAGATGAGGGGTGACCACACCTAAAATGGAGGGATGATATCAAACAATATGCTGGGATGTCCTGCATGCTGAGTGCACAGGACATGACTACAAGGAGGCAAATAGAGGAGGCTTTCGTGCAGGAGTTGATGGATATAGGCTGAGGCAAAAAAAGATGAATCTGTGGCATAGCGGCCATCGCACTGGATTAGTAATACAGTGATGGAGATTTCAAATCCACCCTACCTCGACCGATACCGTTCGCCTGTAGCACAAGCATTTATGCTTAATTTAACAAACTCAACTATAAAAACTTATTAATACTAGGCGATTTAAACCTTCCTCAAGTAACATGAGTGTTGTGAATATAGGGATGCAAACGATACATCGATGTTTTCAAAACATCGATGTTTTGATGAACGATATATCGCCGATACATCGACCACAAAAGTCAAAAACATCGACATCGATCATAACCTTAGATTATATATGATACAGATACCTAGTCAGCGCAATGAATGTATGCCAACTAAAACTACGAGGAAACAGAAGAATTTCTAGTATACGTACACCTACCGACACGCACACTTACATAAAACGTAGACCAACCGATCTACCGCCTCACACACACATGTAAAAAAAACTTGGCATACATTTGAATTCGAAATTTGTACTAGACGCGGCTTCTGTACATTATAATTCTAAGATCATAACTCATAACTTATTCATTTCGTTCGTAGATTCCGTTGCGTTACGACTTATTGATACGTGTACTACTAATAGGATTAAATTATTGTTTGCAATATTGCTTTTATTTTTTAATTTCACTGTTTATATATCTTATTCTTTATTGTTATAGTATATCGTCCATAGATCCTCCGGACACTTGGAATCGTCAGTTACAGTTTACAAATAATAATTTTAATAACACAGGTTTTATTTTTACTGTCGTGTAAACTGAATGAAATACGATGAAAATACTATATAAATATGTATTCATGTGATATAGAAATATTCCACCTCTGTACACGCAAAGCCTTGTGAGGTGGATATATATAATAAGTGAAAAAAATGATTTTTTAAATTATAATAAATACATTTTCATTAAAACAAAATCCATATTATCATTTATGATTTTAAGTACTTTATTTTATTATTTACTATGCTTTTTATATTGCTAAGGTCACTACGGCATATTTTTATAAATATATCTAAAATATAGGAAAAACATCGACGATACATCAATGTATCGTTCTTATTGCCGATGTTTTCTAACATTGATACTTTGTCATAAAACATCGATGTTTTTAAGAACGATGTTGCATCCCTATGTGAATATGCATGAATATTTTAAATCATTTTATGGACTTAAAGATTACAATATAATAACTAATGACTTTAACTCAGTTCTTGATATTGCTCTATGCAACGCCGAAAGTTCTATAATCCACGTTGATAGACGCCATGACCCCCTTATTAGCGAAGACAAATATCACCCAACTTTATCAATTACTCTAGGATGCGCTCATACGGGTAGCCCAGGCCCAGGTCAGGCCGCGTACTGATAAGAAATGATGCTTGGAAAATCAACAAAGCCAATTTTCTCTTACGCGACGTCCTACGTAGGCGATTCAAAGCGAATGCGAAGCGGCGCGGCACAAAAATAACAGTCGGTAATTATGAAAGTATCCTACGTTACCGACCGCGAGTAGGTTTCGATGCAGCGCGGCGCGATGCGAAGCGAACGCGATCAGTTGGTTTGATATTTTCGCGCGAATTGATAGCGGTGCCATTGTTTTTTGACATGTCAGAAACAGAAATTTTAATTTCTGTCCATGAACGTCCCATTTTATGGGACAAAATAATTATTATTATCGAATCGCGAATTGTAGGATTTGGCAAAAATAAATGGGACTACAAGTAAACACATTTATTTATTATTGCTATTTTACAATAGGATGTTGTTCAAAACACACAAAGTTTTCTCTCGCTTGCACGAATGTCAAATTTTGATATGTTTCCCAGAAAGATGTATATTCAGTCTCATTTATTAATTCAAGATCACGTAATTCTTCATACAAATTGTGATATCCCCCATAAATAAGTACACAATTTAGTTTCACTTCTCTGCCTTACATACTTCTTGAGTATTTTATATACGTACATCCATGACAGTAGCTGGCGGCAGAGGGAACAATTCGCGCACACGTAGGACAAAGCCGCCGCGTCGCACCGCATCGCATTGAATTCGCTTGTATCCGCACCGCATCGCTTCGCAATCGCGTTCACTTTGAATCGCCTACGTAGGATGTAGCATTATTGTATGAACTGCTAAGTAAATGTTCCTGGGAATCAGTTTACAAAAATTCAGTTGACATAAATATCCGTTGTGGAAATTTTTACAAAACATTATATGATATTTATTTGCATTCCACCTGATAAACCATCTTCACATAGTGTTCGAAATTTGGGATCGGATTTGAGTGTTCTGCATATCTACTGGTTTTCAACAGTTTCATAGGTAAAAAATGAAAAACGCTTTTTTCTATACAATAGCAAAATTTGGATTATGTATCATGTTTTGTTTATGAGTCACATTCTGTTATATATCTGAAATCTAAATATTTACTCATTGTAGAAATTTATTTACTGCAAAATGTAATTCTTCTTCTTCTTTTGAATAGACCTTCAGGTCTGTTTTTTAAGAGGCCTGCTCTTCCTGCGAAGTGGACCCCCAGCTATCCCTCCATCTTTTTGGCGGTCTACCGCGAGGGCGGGTTCCGTGAGGCTGATTGTGAAGCACGATATGAGGAAGTCTGGTGCTGTCCATCCTTTGGACATGACCATACCAGTCCCTCCTCCGCTGCCTGCTCCATCTGATGATATCGTCAACCTCACATAGTTCCCTTATTCTGGAGTTCCTCACTCGGTCTCTCAGGGTTTTGCCTGCAATTGCTCTCAATGTCCTCATTTCTGAAGTCCTCAACATTTGTTTGCTTCTGACTGTGTCTGCTCGTGCCTCTATACCGTATGTCATCACTGGTCTTACGCATGCTTTGTAGATTCTCACTTTGCTTTTAATGGCCATATCCTCATTTTTCCAAATAATGGATTTTAGGGCGCCCGAGACTGCAGCTGCCTTATTGACTTGGCTCTGAATTTCTTCACAGAGGTCAGCATCTTCTGTTATGTCAATTCCTAGGTATCTAAAGGTATTAACCTGTTCAATTGGGTTGTTGTCTATAGTCAGATTGCATGCTATGTGTGTTTTTGAGAATGTCATACATTTAGTCTTATTAATTGAAATTGCCATGTTGTATTGTTTGCAGGTGCTATGTAACCTGTTCAGCATTGTCTGTAGGTCATTGTTAGTTTCGGCTACTATAATAGCGTCGTCGGCATAGCAAATTACATTAACAATTTCCTTCCCCATTCTGTACCCAAGCTGGGGCGATTTAATTTCCTTGATTAGTTCATCCATTATTAGATTAAACAGGAATGGGCTTAGACTATCTCCTTGTCGGACACCTGTCATTATAGGGATTGAATTGCTTAATTCATTGTCGTTTCTTATCTTTGTACTATAAAATGTAATTTATTCATGTTTTATTTAGCAACAATTACTACATATAATATGTAATCAGTCATGTTTTTGAAATAAGATGCAGAAATATTGCATTTGAATATCTTGTAGATGTGCAAAATTATTCAATTTATGTCAAATGGTATTAAGAGATTATATGTAACAAACATATATACCATCATGCCATGTCCCTCACGGGGTAGGCAGAAAGAACCGAACGCCACATCTTGACACACATTCATCGCCTCGTCAACATTCATACATCGTCATACATGTTCGTCTATTGTTCACGCTTCTTACACTTCCATCTTTCAGAATATCATTCACATGATCGTGCCATCCTTTTCTTGGGCGCTCCTGACCTCTTATTCCGTTCCTGTCAGCTTTGTATATTTTCTTTGTCAGGTGTTCTTGTATATGTGATACAATAATGCATGGTCACTTTATCTTTTTTTTTGTTTGTATAATGGTGCTATTTATTAATTTGTATGTACATAGAGGTATATAGTGAGCCTACAGTTGGGATTGTAGGATTATTGTAGCAATTATCACCACAGGTACTCAACTGTGGGTAACTGAGGCACGGTTTATTACAATTCTGAGCTGATTTTTTTTTCATTTGTGTTTTATTGTATTTTATCTGCACAGATAATCAAATAAATAAAATTAGTTACTTTTTAAAATGCCGTTTGAACAAAGAATCCACAAATTAGGAAGTTCTTAGCATCTTAGGTAGTTCTTACAAAGATACCAAAATTTGCATTAGGAAGTATAGTGTAAGTATAAAGTAATTATTGTTGCCCTCCTTTAACTTGACCCATCATCTGCCTCCCATTAGGTAAACACCCGCACACCACAAGAAGTACCTAAAAATTTAGGTAGATAATTTTTAAGATTTAGAAAGCAGTAGTGAAATTGACCATTAGAAAATGTGTAATTTGCGTACATATCAAACATAACCTGGCTGTGTGTTGTATAAGTATATATATATATATATATATATATATATATATATATATATATATATATATATATATATATATATATATATATATATATATATATATATATATATATATATATATATATATATATATATATATATATATATATATATATATATATATATATATATATATATATATATATATATATATATATATATATATATATATGTTAAATCTAAGGTTTTCGCGAGTACAAAATATGTTATTATTAAGTATTTTGGGGATAACCCGCGTCAAATTATGATTCCCGAGAGAATCAGTCGTCTGCCGACGTTTCGTCTGAATCTCATCAGACATTTTCTAAAGGCGCCTTGTTAATAAATTTTCGTCTCGAGGGATAGTGCACGCACGTCCGTTCGAGTCGAAAGCTTACTACCAAGTGAAAGTTTGAAAGGAAGCCGCGTCAAGTGTTAGTGGAGGGGTGGGTTTCCCCAATGACGTCATTATTGCGTTTTGTTTGGCTTCTAGTGACTCTAGTACTTAACGGTATATTGTTTACAGGTGGATTATCAGTTTTCGGCTTACTAAGAATTTTACTAATGTTTTTAATGTGACTATTGTTTGAAATATCGGTAGTTTGATTACTATGGTTTTTAAAAATGTTGTTTTCAAGTACACTTGTCCATGCGGTCGGGATTCGAATGCTATCGTCCCTGTTATTCATTATACTGTTGCTTCTTTTATATATTTCGATTGCTTCCCTGTAAATTCTAAATGTTTCATTATTAATATTCGCGACTACTTTTGAATTTTCAAAGTCTATGGAGTGATTTTCGGTCAATGAGTGATTTACAAGAGATGAAGTTAGTTTCCGGTTTTTAACATCTACGCGATGTTCAGAGACGCGCGCCGAGATTCTGCGATTTGTCCTGCCTATGTAAGTTTTTGAGCAATCACCGCATGGGATTTCGTAAATACCGTGTGACTCTAATGGTATTTTATCTTTCGGACTTTTTAAAAAGGATGAAATTTTGTTGTCTGTTCTAAAAATGGTGCGAATATTATGTTTATAAAGTAGGTGACTGATTTTGTCTGTAGTGCCTTTTATGTAAGGCAAAAACGCAATGGAGAGTGGCTTTACTTTAGTTGACGTATCTTTTTTATTATAATTTTTATTAGTTTGATTTTTTACTGCATTATTTATCGTAAAATTAGAAAAACCGTTATTTCGTAGCGCGTTTTTAAGATACTCTAATTCGTTTTGAATGTTTTCGGAGTCGGCTATCCTTAATGATCGTGTTACCAAGGTGTTTGCTACAGAGGCGATTTGTGCTGGATGATGGTTCGACGATGCGTGGAGATATCTGTTGGTATGTGTTGATTTTCTGTACACAGTTTCTGTACAACATTTTCTGTGATTTTCTGTACACAAAAAAGACGATGGCACTCTCGGCCACACTGTGTACAGAAAATCAACACATACCAACAGATATCTCCACGCATCGTCGAACCATCATCCAGCACAAATCGCCTCTGTAGCAAACACCTTGGTAACACGATCATTAAGGATAGCCGACTCCGAAAACATTCAAAACGAATTAGAGTATCTTAAAAACGCGCTACGAAATAACGGTTTTTCTAATTTTATGATAAATAATGCAGTAAAAAATCAAACTAATAAAAATTATAATAAAAAAGATACGTCAACTAAAGTAAAGCCACTCTCCATTGCGTTTTTGCCTTACATAAAAGGCACTACAGACAAAATCAGTCACCTACTTTATAAACATAATATTCGCACCATTTTTAGAACAGACAACAAAATTTCATCCTTTTTAAAAAGTCCGAAAGATAAAATACCATTAGAGTCACACGGTATTTACGAAATCCCATGCGGTGATTGCTCAAAAACTTACATAGGCAGGACAAATCGCAGAATCTCGGCGCGCGTCTCTGAACATCGCGTAGATGTTAAAAACCGGAAACTAACTTCATCTCTTGTAAATCACTCATTGACCGAAAATCACTCCATAGACTTTGAAAATTCAAAAGTAGTCGCGAATATTAATAATGAAACATTTAGAATTTACAGGGAAGCAATCGAAATATATAAAAGAAGCAACAGTATAATGAATAACAGGGACGATAGCATTCGAATCCCGACCGCATGGACAAGTGTACTTGAAAACAACATTTTTAAAAACCATAGTAATCAAACTACCGATATTTCAAACAATAGTCACATTAAAAACATTAGTAAAATTCTTAGTAAGCCGAAAACTGATAATCCACCTGTAAACAATATACCGTTAAGTACTAGAGTCACTAGAAGCCAAACAAAACGCAATAATGACGTCATTGGGGAAACCCACCCCTCCACTAACACTTGACGCGGCTTCCTTTCAAACTTTCACTTGGTAGTAAGCTTTCGACTCGAACGGACGTGCGTGCACTATCCCTCGAGACGAAAATTTATTAACAAGGCGCCTTTAGAAAATGTCTGATGAGATTCAGACGAAACGTCGGCAGACGACTGATTCTCTCGGGAATCATAATTTGACGCGGGTTATCCCCAAAATACTTAATAATAACATATATATATATATATATATATATATATATATATATATATATATATATATATAATAAGCACCTAATACATAATATATACATACTTAATATATGCTTGATGTTTTCATGGGTGAAATATGTTATTTAACATTCTTTGTCTTGCATAAGACCTTTTGTCTCCCGACGTTTCACCTAAATATAACCATACATTTTTAAAGGGCTTAACGGAAAGAATGCACACACATTACATAACTGCTCATACTGAGAGCTCTCAAATCAAGTGATTAGATTTATAGAGTGACGAAATGTCTTATCCAAGATCAACGGACGCGAGAAAACATTATAACATATATAATATATACATCTTAAAATTAATATAAATTTAAAAAAAATAATCTCCATCGTGTATTATCAACCGCATGGTTGACATCAATGTGAATATGTAATATTGAAACAAGTAAAATATAGAAATATGTTTGTCAAATTTGCGTTTGCACAAAAATTATGTGGAAAAATCATTTCATACAATCTTTTCCCTAATTTTCTCTGTGGTAATAAATTCTATTCATTTCATAGACCCTCAATGTGATATGCCCAAAATAAGTTACCATATGCTTGTTCTATAGGTAAATGAAATTGGTCATTAAAAGTAATCCAATGCACCAGCCGCTCTGCCAATGACCTATCAATACCCAGAATAACCCAGAACTTAAAGGTAGGCGCGCATGGAAGCTAATTTCATCGGCCGATTAATTATCGGTGAGGTACAACATACGAATTACATGTAAAAGCGCGCATGAAAGCTAACAGAATCGGCCGATTTAAAAATCTGCGACGATACACAAAAAAACTTGTAACCAATCAAAAATTTTTGTAACCAATCCTGTTGTATGAGAGAGCGCGCATGGCGCTTGCTCACCGATAATTTAATCGTCCGAGCGCAGTAGATCGAGAAGTACGTTGTCAGTGTTGTCAAACGAAATGTCAGAAAATATGTATGAAATAAATATTGATTCCGAACAATTAATTACATTAGTTGAAGCACGTCCTTCATAGTATGATTAAAAATTTAAAAAAATATAGTGACCGCCAAATTAAGCAAAAATTGTGGTTGGAGATTAGCGAAATTTTAATAACTAGTTGGTGTACTTAAAAAACTCCTCAAGGTGTGATCTTAAATCTTCGTAGGACCGTACAAATTGTCCTTTCGGTAATATAGCACTTATTAGCGGATGAACCCAGTGATTTTTTTTGACGTTTCTTTTTACGCATTTTGAGGACAAGAGCACAAAAACATGCTACTTCAAAAAAATCCATATTTCTTATCATATAGGTATTAAAACTTATGAATATGCATATTGTATTTTAAATATATGAATGTTGACCGCCGTGTTATTTCCAATAGTACGATTCTGTAAGCTTCCATGCGCGTTAGAACCGATCGGCCGATAATAAATCGGCCGATAAATTAATCGGCCGATTTATTTAAGCTTCCATGGGCGCCTTACCTTAGATTTTATTTGTGAACAAATGAAAAATAAACATAATTATTTAATTATTTATCTCTCATAAACCTTTGTATTTCTTCGCTGTTTTTTTTTTACAGCGCTGGCCAATATACTAATGATATTAATAACAATTAAGCACTAAAAATAATAACACTCAATTATCATTATTATCATTATACACTTCCTCAAAAGAATTAGCAGATCAATGCGAAAATTGTAAATTATTTAAAAGAGCAAAATAAAATGCAACAAGCTTTCAATTGGGAATAGTTCACCCATCCAGATACTTAACATATCAAAGGATTAGGCTCTGAGGAGGTCTCTATACTACCTAACAACCCTACTGATTCCCGAATATTAACGTTTAAAAAATCTTTAACGATTCTACATGTATTCATTATTACTGATTTTTGCATTTTTATTATTAAGTTTTTCGATAAATTTATAATATCTAAATTACGGATTAACGATTTTGGAATAATTCCAGTGGCTGAAATAATGAACAGTAATATTATTATTTTACGAGAATGCCAAAGTCTTTTTACCTAAAGTGGTGTATTTTCTAATTTTTTCATCAAAAGTTATTATAATATTACTAGAATTTGGAATAGCCACGTTGCAAATATATGTTATTTGTTTAATTTTATCATGTATTGTTATATCGGGTTTGTTATGTTGAATTGACTGGTCAGTTAATATTGTTTTATCGTAATAAATCAAGATATTATTATTTTCTAAAAATGAAATTGGATCATATTCATAATATGGTTATATGTTAATCGCATCAATTAATTTATATTTAATAGCTAAATTTTGATGTAGGTATTATTTTTGCTACTTGGTTATGTCTAAATGTATATTCTGATTGCGCGAGAAAAGAACAGCCCGATATTATATGCTCGATTGTTTCCGGAAAAGCCAAACATTTCCTACAACTATCATCTACTACATTTATGTCTTATATTATATATTTTTGATAATTATTAGTTTTTATTACTCTATCCTGAATCGCTATTATAAATCCTTCTAAATCCGCGTCCAAATCACCAATACTCAACCATTTGTTTGACCAAATTTTGTCAACATAAGGTTGGTTGAGAAATTTTGGATGTATAGAATGAATTATTTTATTTAGCTACGAATTTAGAAGGTCATCATTTATATTTATAATATTGTTATTGGCATTCTCGTCATTTAAATTTAATGTTGTTAAATTTTTGTCCGTCTCACAGATAACTTTATGCATTAAAGAACTATCAGATTTTTTGTGAAAGAAAGTTTTTAGCAATTCGATTTGATTATAATGTAACGATGTTATTTTTATTATACCCCTACCTCCTAAATTCCTAGGCAAATTTATTCGTTCAATCGCGGAATTAGGATGATGACAACGAAATTTAGTTACATGTGTTCTAATTGTTCTTTCTAAACTATCTAAATCTGTTTTTGATCATTTAATAATTCCAAAAGAATATGTCAATATCGGTATTGCCCAAGTATTAATAGCTTTAGTTAAGTTTTTAGCTGACAGATTGCATTTTAATATTTTTGTAATCCTATCTTTAAATTTTATATTAATATCATTTTTTATTTTAGTGTGGTGTAATTTGTTAGAACTGCGGATAACCTAGATATTTATAAACCTCCAACCCTTTCAAACTATCTATTTGAAAATTTCTTTGTATATCTCCACCCATTTCTAGTATTTTACCCATTTCAACATGTAACGTTTTACATTTATCTAAACCGAAAGACATTCTAATATTAATTACTCGTTTTTATTTTCCTGTTATGTTTATTTTTCAAGAAAAAAGAAATTATATACCAAGACTATAAAAAGATATATTCAAAATCATCAATCAAAAATTACATATTAGGTATGTGCTACTTATGACGAGAGAAAGAGAATATGTAATTTTAAGTTTGTAAAGAAATGATACAAACATGACTTTAGATAAACCAGGTACACATTTCAACATTGAATTTTGATTTATCCACAATATTATATTACACAAACATAGGTCCGAATGCAGAGTCCGACCTAAATACTAACCGTGTTTTCATTGCACAGTCGCTCACTTAAGTTAGGCGTAGTATTTAGTAAGTGATGTCTGCAATGCAATTGCTAATTTAAAAATACAAATACTCCAGTGAGGTTAGGAGTTAGTATTTAGTTACCTAGGACTGTGCATTTGGGACAAAATGTCTAGTTTTCTTCAGATTGCTGTGTACAATTTTTTTATAATACACAAAAATAAAACAAAACATCTTATAAAAATTAAGCAGGAGTCTCACTAAAAAGTATAATATACAATAATTTGTTTGTTATTTTAAAAATGAATTAAAATGTCAATAAACAAGTGTTAATAAATCTAAAACTCTGAAACTTAATAGACACTGGAATAACATGCGAGTCAGACTCGTATCTTTAGAAAATCTGTACGTTAAAAATATAGGCATATCAGTACGATAATAAAAATATTACAAGTATATAATATGTACAATAGAAATATAGTGGGTATCGAAAAGGGTTAAAGCAATAAGGCTGACTAATATGTTAGGTTCACGTGATTCCTTGAGTTGTTTGTGATGGTGTTGAAGGGGTTTGTGAAGGAGTCTGTGAAGGATGCTGAGCAGGTGGGTCCCGGCGATCTCGTTGCCTTTCTCGTCCGGGTCTCCACGCATCTAACAGGGCTTCTACTCTATCTTCTGTTGGACCCCATCGACTATGACCTGCCCCGTTTTGTAGCCACACCACTAGTGTACCATGTGCTGAACGAAAGTGCACCTCATTCCTGAAAATTATATAAAAATAATCTACATTTTTATTGATCAAACTTTTCTAATCATATATACATACAATGAGTCTGATTCTGAAAAGGCACTAAAATTATAGTGAAAAGTCAAATTTAGAAATTTCAAGAATTTGTTCTATCCTGTGTTGCGCCCCAAATGTCATCGAGTAATCGGTCAGTGATGTTAGAGCGTCATCAGAAGCTTTTGGAATACATCAACCGATTTGTGCGGTGATTCACTTGGAATCACGGTTGAAGTCACTTTTGGCAGGTATTTATGAAATTTCAGTCATCATAGTACTTTTATTTAGGTATGGTTTTCTTTACATTACGTATTTCGAATCATTCATACAATTTTACTTCGGATAATAATGGTCAACCATCAAAAAACACGAAAAGCCGTTAATGACTATGGAATATTATACAAACCAAATGACATAATAATTCAAAGAAAGCTAGACAGATCAACTTATTACAGGTTGACATTTACAAAAACACAACATTATGCATATTAATAAGAACACTTAAAATAAAAAAAAGATGTATAGATTGAAATACTGGAATTCAGCATAGATTATTCATTATTATATTTATTTTAATGCAGTGGTTCTTAACATTTTTGAAGGTACCGAAACCCACCAAATTTTAAAAATAAAATTAGATTTTAACAAATTCAAAACATGGATATACAGGTGTACAAAATGAAAACAAAGATCAAAACATTAAATTTTAATGGTTAAATCAAAACATGAAACACATATTAATTAAGTAATATATACTTCAAATCAGTGTAACTTCTGCTGTTGCCTTTCAGAAACCAATTCAGAAATTCGGGGGTCTTGACGTCCACCGAACCCCTGGGGTTCAATCGAACCCAGGTTAAGAACCACTATTTTAATGTATTCGTAATATGAGGTTGAGTTACTCTATTTTTCATTTATCATTTATGTGTATTATTAGGGTGGTTTCTTGTTTCGTTTCTGAGTCAAAGGTCCCTAATTTAATTCCTAGTGGAGAAATAGTTGTGCAGTCTGAATTTATGAGATAATTAATATCATTAACATAATACTTGTTAGTTTCTCGAGAAGCAATACAAAAATAAATATTTTTAAGAAATGGTATTCTTCAGTATTCGGATTGCTAAAAAAAGGTTTAAGCTTTCACACTGCTTGGGTCGGCTGTCTTTCAAGAATAAATCTACAATTGTATTTCCATGTACCCAAGCAACATAAAAAAAACTAAATCACAAGTGTAAAAATATTTTCACATAGGTACTGGAAAACTTTTACAAAAAAATAAATAAAAAAATATATATATTACTTTGGCATAACATGTTGATAGCCATGTCTGTATTCATGTTCCATAGCTGGTACGACAACCTGTTTCCTCTTGAAATGTGATGCTTCAAGTTTGAGTAATGAGTTTGGAGACTGCTCCCGCCACTCGGGCAAGAACACAATAAAACTCAACGGCTCTGCTGAATCGGACAATAACCTTTCTACGTGCCTGATTGTCGCATCCAATAGTTCTTCACAATACGGAGGATTCACTTCAAAAGAACCAGACACTGGTTTGAAATCCAGAAATGGTCTAAAAAAACAATTTGACAAAAATTGTGAGTAATTATGGGCCGGTATTACAGTCGGCCCTCAACTCATTGAGTTTATTAAACTCAAGATTAATGTTAAGGGGAGATTAAATCCATTTCCGTATTACAGTGCAATATGACATGTCAGTTACTAAATCTTCAATTATAGACATATTTTACTTTTTCTGTGGTTATCATGTCAAATTTTAAATAACCTCAAATAATACGAACTACAAAATGGGACGCTAAGACTTGAAATACTATTGTTTTATTATCCAACATGGTAAATTTAATTTTTTTCACCAAAATTTTTTTAAATGCCCATGTTCATTTCAATATGGTTGTGTGGCGCCACCGTCGATACAACTAACGCCTCTAGTGATAGAACACTGAAACTACACTTGTTGCCTAGCAACGAGTCAAGAAATGACAGTTGACTCACCGTTAAGTACTTAATCCGCCAGAAACGTTGAGTTAAATATTTGTTTTTTTAGTGACGTATTTGAGGGAACATTAGGCCTAAACGGACACTGTAATACTCTATATTTTTGAGTTTAGCTCTTAAACTGAGACTGTGATACCGGCCCTATGACATGAACATTCAATTAATAATAACATCATTATTAATAATCTGACTTCACTTGGTACTGGAACATAAATAATAATTTCTCATTTGGACTGAACTATCTTTTTAAATGATTCAAACATTTCATAATGTATCAATGCTTAACCACTCACTTCACCTTGGTCATTAGAGTACATTTTACTCCATTTTACCGTCACTACACATTGGTCACTATAGTGTCGACACAGAAAATTGTTGTAGTTCTGTATAATATAGTCATCCTACTCATTAATGTATTATATATTCTTTAATTCATTTGCCATCCTTTTCTCGGATATATAATTAAGTTTATTTCCAAAGACAGGGTCATGCCTGCGACTTTGCAAATGTCAAAAACTAATTAGTTGAACAAGTGTAGCATGGGTTGATATCAATGCCTCGTATTTATATATTTAAGACAAAGTATAACTATTTGCTTATATATTTTATCATAGTATACATATGAGTTAAATTTTATACTAAAAACATATATTTCAATATTATCATATCCGTCTTAAAACATAATAGTGAATAAAATAAATACAAGACCATAATTTGACAATAATTTGTGTTATAAAAATTATTTTCATCGTATACACCGTGCAAGAAGCAACCACCGAGAGATGAGGTGCATCAACGGTATAATGCTCCGCGCGCTAGGTGAAGTGAGAGGATAACATAGATTTTTATTATAATAACGTGCACGGTGTATACCATGCAAAAAGTGAGTCATGGAATATCGCACATTTAACGTTTTGGTTGGCAACATATTTCAGTTTTCCTTACATTTCAACACATCCTAGATAACTGTTCTCTAAATCTTAATAAAAAAAGTGTTTTTTTCGACAAATAAATCCAAAAACAATTCACATTAGTCGTTATTCTCTATAGAAAAACGATGTGGTCTGCCAACCAAAACATCAAAAATCCAGTGGTAAAATGCCTCACTTTTATTCATACAAAATTTGCTAACTACAACATCTAGTATATTATAATAAAAATCTATGGTGGATACCATTCATTCAATTATTCCAATTTCACGCACTTCTTGTATAGTTATGGGCAAATAGCTAATTTAGCAGGAGATGGCGTCAGTTTACACAGATACCAACCAACCAACCAAACAAACAACGCAAATTTGTGCCCTGCGTAGCCTATGTGATATTTCAAGTTATTTGCCAAAAACTATACCTATGTAGGTGCAGTATTTCTTTAGTAGGTGCAGTCCTTGACTTTGTTCTTGTATTCTTTCTGCTTTTTCAATGCTATGTACCTTACTTTTATCTTAAATAACTGTTTATTGGACATGGTGCTAGTGGGACCCTTTACATCCTTCTAGCACTCAATTTTTCTTTTCTTTTTTTTCCCGAATTGCTTATTTTGTATACATATATTTTATTTTTTATTTCTCTATATTCTTTTATTTATTACTCTTTAATATACTATATCTGTACTATGTTAAATCATGATGTCAATGAATTATATTAATTATTGTGTAATGATGAACCCAAGTGTTCTGTAAAGAACCTAGGGGGGATAAAATAAAAAAAAAATAAAAAATAAAAAAAAAATTATGAGCAGACAGGTGTACTAAAGTAATAATATTTTTTATAATTGATTTACACAATAATAAACATCTTGATAGGTAATGCAGAAGTTAAAAAAATTACCCTCTTGATCCAAAGTAGCTATCTGTGTCAGGAAATGCTGAACAATATTGTCTGAAGTAACAGTTTAAGGGACTGGCAAAACATTCAAATGTCACACCAAACATTTTGTTGAGACACTCCAAAACTGTCACAGGCAATGAAGATTGTGTGATGTGACTCTCACAGCCGGGACTTGCTGCTCCAAGGAAGGCGGCATATCTCTTAATCATACACCATACTCGGGCTAAGAATACCTCAAATTTTTTGTCATCAAAACAGCTGTGTCGATATAAATGTTCCTGGAATAAAAATGTGATAAATATTATTGGTGTTAAACCATTTTTGAATTATTAATTAGCTATAAACCACTTGACACTGTCATACCTAACTCCTCGTCCCACCCCATCTCCCACAAACTTGCTAGCTTCCATTCCATGATAAACAGACTCATAAATATACCTATGACACAAAACAACTTCCAACACGAACTACACATCATCAAACAAATCGCATTGAATAACGGCTACAATTACAAAATAATAGACAGCATGCTCGACAAAAAACAAAAACAAAAAACAACTGACCAATACATATATCCATTCAACACCAACAACCTAAATACAGAACAAAAATGGAGAAAAATTCTATACACAGGACCTATTTCTATAAAAATAAAAAATACACTGCCAACTAGCATCAAAGCTGCATTTTACACCAACAACATCAGTAGATCATTATTAAATTCTAAAACTTAAAGAAATTACAAAGAAAAAAGTGGAGTTTATAGAATAACATGTGGTGACTGTAATGAACACTACATAGGACAGACATCACGTAACCTAAATATAAGAATTAACGAACACAGAAGATGCTTAAACAACAATAATTTCTCAGAATTTGCTAACCACATTATCCAAACTAATCACTCTTTCAATAACCACAAACTAGAACTATTACATGAAACACAGAATAAAGGATACCGACTTAACAACTACGAAACGCTCGAAATACATAAACACATAAATTCCGGTATAAAACTTATAAATAACCATACCTTTCATAACACCTCTCCAATACTTAATATATTTCCCATCAAAAACAAAAACACTTCACAATTCTCCCCTCCCCCCACTAACCCAACCAACCCTCAACCGCCACCCCCCTCGCTTCACAGACAAATTCAACATGTTAGTCTCGACACGCCGGTCGATGGAAGGACAGCGCTTCCGAAACAAGTCGCGAAGTGACTCAAAAAACAAGTGGTTTATAGCTAATTAATAATTCAAAAATGGTTTATATTAACTACCACAAAATATCCGCCGAATCATTAAATGATATTATTGGTGTTAATTATCTCCTTTACATATTAGTGTTTCACTCTGGAAAAGGTTGTTATGTTCTTTTTTAATTGCATATTTTTTTTATGTCTTTGATTGTATATTTATATGAATTATAAATAAATAAAAAAAATTGAATACACCCATATCTTATTACCTTACACATTATTTGGAAGTATATATATACTGCCGAAGCAAGTACAAAACAGACAGAACCGAATGTCTCATTATTGTATTGTAATGAATGAATGTCATACATTTTTTTCTTATTCACATCATGCACACACATAACATATATGCTCTCCTATATTTCTCACTTCATACACTTCTATTTTCCAAAATTTCATTTATATAATATATAATAATAATTTGGATAGTTTATATAGCACCCTTTTTGTTAATATCTCACTTCAAGGGCGTTGAAAATTGATTACATTGTATCATTTTGGTTTTGGTAAGATTTGCGAAAATTTGAGTTATTTCTGAACGAAGATATATTTTCAGTTTGTCTGAGGGTGTGTGGGAGCTTATTCCATGCATTTGGTGTTGCCACAGCAATCGCACAATTGCTGAAATTAGTTGTGTGCACCCTGTTTATTACAACTAATTTCCCAACATGGATGAAGAAGCAGAACGAAGTGATGATTGTCAGTCATTTATTGAAAGCGGAATACTCAGTTCAGAGAGGTATGCAGGAGCCATACCACAAAGTGCTTCTAAGATTATGAGACAAAGCTTATATTCAATTCTTTCGGGGACTTTAAGCCAATGTAGATTGAGAAGATGGTGAGAGATATGAGAAAATTTGGACGCTCCAGTGATAAGTCTGGCTGCAGCATTGAAAACTGACTGAATTTTATTAATTTCTTTCTTTGGTTAATTTGTTCATATACCTTACAATAATCCAAACAAGAGACAACGAAGGCACTTACCAAAGATTTCATGGCTTCAATTGGGACACTCCTTCGGATTGACTTTAAACGTCTTAGTTGAAAGAAAGCAGAAGAAGCAACTGTGTTTATTTGGTTTGAAAAGCTTAGATTATAATCTATTTTGACTCCAAGAAAATTAACACAGGATTTGGGAAGAATATCTGAATTTTCGAAGGTTAGTGGGGAGGTGTCTATTAAATGGCTTTGTTTGCGCGTTGCTGTCCATATTAGTTCTGTCCTTGTTGGGTTTAGCTTAAGTTTGTTTGCTGACATCGAAACACTAATATCTTCAATACATTTACGAATTAAGGTTTTTAGATGGTGAGCATTTTCTGGTGTGCAGTAAAGCTGCCAATCGTCCGCATAACAGTGTGCGAGTAGTCCGTAGGAGTCAATGATTGAAAATATGTCTTTTGTGTATAAGATAAATAGTAATGGACCTAGCACAGAACCCTGGGGAACTCCAAATTTTACAAAAGCGGGAGATTATTATAGGTTATTGAATCACATAGATCATGTCAACTCATCAACCAATCCTTACATCTTTTTCCACTCTTTTTAGCTTTGTATACTATATATATTAGACTTTGTTGTTAATTCTTTCTATGTGTCCAAACCATCGTAAGGCATTTAACTTCATTATAGGCATTACTCATCATGATATCTCATTCAATCTTACATTCTTGTCTAATAGCTTAATTTATTATCATCATAAATACTATATTTCCAGTGCATTAATTTGGCTTTCATGCATCTTCTGCCAATTCCATGTATCACTTGCATACATTATTGTTGGCTATTAACTAATGGATTGTGCACAGCGAGCTTTGCTGACCTTAAGATAGTTGAATAGTCCATTACTGCTGTCACTCTGACAAAACATACAAAGACTTTCACTTAAGACAAGTATTGCAATTGACTATTAAAATTTTATCAATAAATATAATACTTACACAAACTGCAGCCGCTACACAATGAAAACGAGTATAAAAGAGGAACTATAAAAAATTATACAGAGAAGAAAATACAAACCAGTTTTTGTAAATGTAAACTATTGATGACGAGAGTGTCATTCTGAAAGCGCAGCATGGCCTGATCCCTGTCAACATAGTGGTCCACAAGTGGTGGTCTGGGCGACGGTATGGCAAACTGCACGGGATAGCACCAAACTTTCCTCAGAGCAGCCTGCTGTTGAGGAGCACTTAGCTCTCCTATACCATGTTCCTTCAGCAGCAAACTGTGTTTCTCTTTTATCTTTCTTGAGTACTCCGCTGACAAGTGATATATCTTCAAACAGATTCCCTCAACTGACGCTTTCACTGTCTCCGTAAGATGTGGTTGGCACTGCCGCTGAAGGAAATCAAACAATAACATAAAATTATTATTATATTTGGACTGTTTATGCAATACGTCAGGTATTGACGTATTATTATACATTTATATGAACAATGTCAAAAATTGGTTGGATTGTTAAAACTTCCTCGCGCTCAGAACAAGTGGTTAGTTTATAAGGTGAAAGACGATTTCTTATAATTAAATAGTAACAGGAAAGCAACTATTGCGTGAGAAAAAATTCAAATAAAATACTCCTCTGGTGGGAATCGGACCCAGAATGCCCACACAGAAGTCAAATGACTTACAAATATGATGCAGCAGTCAAGTGTGCTTCAAATAGAAATTGTATCTGCAATCTTCGAAGATTCCGCATGTATGAACCAGGCCTAAGAGCATATACCTCCTTTAATTAAGAAGCACAATTATCTGTCACTTGGCACCCCCACATCGTGGGGTATGCTGTGAATGAATGAAAAAGCGTTTTTTTTAATAAAAATGAAAATGTCCTTGTTGAAAAAGTACATATTATATACATCTTCCTACATTCCCTAAATTAAGCATAGGAGAACGAAATCGGTTGAGGCAGGACTCGCGACCACTGGATTACTAGCCCAGCGCACTGATCGCTCTGCCATCGACCCATCTATAATACTCTGTTTTGTAAGTAACGATTTTCCTCCATCTTCCAATAAGTAAATAGACATTTTTACTGTATATATGTATTATATTATGTAAGTAAACATCGTTCCCGCAAAATATTCAGGCATACAATAAAAGTGGTGTTAAAACAATGTATTGTTTTTCATATTCAATTATGTAACAATGATTATAATAATGTGAAGTAAATAAAAACCTTAAGATGTGCCAATCGATCTTGAAAATCATCATAAGTTGCACCAACAGTTCTTCGCAGCCATTGGAATGTATTTTCCGCATTCCATTTCACAACTTTTCTACTTTCTGGTGAGGCATTTCTAGATTCAATCATAGTTTTAGCTGCTTCAGCATACCTCGACAGCTGCTTCCTGGCATCTCCAGTAAATTTGGGGTGACCTAACTTAATTGGAATGTCATTCATGATCTCATCGTACATGGACTTAGAAATCTCAGGAAAGCAATGGCTAGGAAGGAGAGGATCGCAACCCCCCTGGTCACACACCTTACGTTCCATGAGCCAACGATTGAAAGAGTCCTTAGGAGCATCTATGGACTCCCTTGCATGACATAGTTCTTGATAACAACTACGTAACTTCCCAACCAGTGAACAACGGAAGGTCTCTATCTCAGGATGTGGGTGAGGTATAATAGTTGGTGGACGTTCATAAATGACAACATTAGTGGGAATATCCAAATCCCAAGGACCTGCTAGAACAAACTTTTTAGGAGGAGGACCATTATCTTCTGAGGCCCTACGTTTAGGAGCTGGCGTAGTTGGTGGAGGCCCGCAAATGCCCAATGGATCTGTAATGGGATCGAATTCTCTCTTTGTCATTGGCATCTCCCACATAGATTCGCCCGACAGTTTGTTCCAAAAGTATGGACGATTTTCTCTTTTGGACCAGTATTTGCGCCAACCTTGTTGCAACAACTCTGGATGAATATCATCAGCAAATGAGCTACCAGGTATTGGTGGTCCTTGTGGAGTCTGTGGTGTAGGTTGAGCTGGGGAACAGCTAGGGTCGCTACTAGAAGAACCACCGCCGCTCGGAGACGTCATTCCTTCGGGAGAACTTTCATTATTGCTGACCAGGCTATCCCAGGTAGACGGTCCGGCGACTACTTTATCTCGAACTTCGTTCATTTTTATATGTAAAAGCGCCTTTCCATCAGCAAACAAAAAGGCGGGAGTTTGTTTGTCAACGATTCAATGAATAAATATTTGCAATAAAAGATGTCAAAATCTCGTAGAACTTTCAAAAGATCATAATAAATTCGAACCAAATCAATAAAATAAGTATTTAATGTAATTATTCAATAATGTTAAATTTGAGGGATATGACATTTTTAACAAGTTGGAAACAATCATTGTTTATAAAGGAATGTTACGATATTAACTCAAATAAAACATCCTGAAACAAATTTGTTACGGCTCTATTTCATTAATTGTAGTTTTGACAACTTAAAAACAATAAACACTGAAAATATGAAAAATCTTTTACAAAATTACCAAGCACAAACACGAAACACAAGCTCCGCCATTTGCACACGGAATTACATAGACCAGCATAGACGAAACAATTTCCAAACATTACGAAACCATAGAGGTTAAATAATAGTCATAGATTATCATAAAATATACTAGATGGAGTACTCCGTGCAATAAGTAGTCCATAGAACACACTAACTAAAGAACACAAGCCACCATACATACTTTGTACGCCAATACACATTACTGTCATCTATACTTGCGGTGTAAAAGCTTTGAGAAGGTTGGACCACCCAGGCGGAATATTTTATTTATTTATTTGTTGTATTACATTACTCCTTTGCATATTCATCCTCCATAATGCTTGAATAACATATTTTTTTCAAGTTATTCAAGCATTATGAAGAACAATACACAAAGGAGCAATGAATAATTAAATTAGGTAAAATTATTTAAGTAAAAATAACATTATTTTTATTTTTTATTAGTATTAAAAACAATATACATATGACGAAATACACAAATATATTAATACAATAATAACTTGTATAGTGAAAATAGAAAATATAATTAATTAGCTCAATTTAAAACACTTTCACTGTTGTTATTAAATAAAAATCCATCCATCGTAACAATGTTTCTATGTCAAATCCTTTGAGCTACACGAACCGACACTACAATAGCAATGGGATTCTTTCTTCAAATTTTACATTGTCTTTTTTACACAACAAATAACACACTTATTTTATTTACTTCAGCGTGACGCAGTTCTTCATTTCAACATAAAATGATCCATCCATCGTAAGAATGTGCTTCGATCGCGAATGGACGAAAAACGGAATTGTTTGTGTCAAATCCTTTGAGTTACACGAACCGACACTTTATTAGCAATGGGATTGGGATTTTTTCTTCAAGTTTTCCATTTTTTAACACAATTCGATAAAATTTAACGACAGCAGCAATGACAACAAAGGTCAAACAAAAATGGCGATTCATTTCCAACTGTTTTCAACGCGTTGAAAATATTGCCATATTATGAAATCTGTTCCCATAGTGCATTAGTAAAATTGTAATATAACATAATGATTTGATGCTTTTAAATATTCATAAAACATAGAAGTATTCATTTTTTTATTTAAAAACTATTTCGAAAGTAAAAAATATGTTTTTTTAATACCAAACTATAACAAATAATAATAACATATATAACATGGGAAATTTTTTAAATTTTTTTTACTAATGGTATCAACGATGAGTGCCGCCGGTGGCGCCATCTGAGAAGTGCGGTCCTCACTAAAAAGTGGAAAAAAAGACAGACAGATATATGTCTATCTCAGTCTATCTGGCGTAAATTATTTGTTCTAGGCTTGCGGGCCCTGAAGTAGTCATGGTATATCGTGCGTTTGACGTCTTGTTTGGCAACATATTGCAGTTTTCCTTATGGGCCGTTTCCACGATCGCCTTGGCTCGGCGAGACATCCCGAGCTCCAACATGTAAACAGGGTGTTTGGATAGGCTCACGTGGTCTCGCCCGGGCTCGCGCCCGATCCGATCGAGTGTCGGTATCATAGAAAAGAGAACTTATTTAGAAGGGAAACTTCGACTTTTTTTTGATCCCGCGCTTTTAGCGCCATCTCTGTTTGTAGAAGGGAAACTTCGACTTTTTCTTTGATGCCGCGCTTTTAGCGCCATCTCTGTTTGGTCCCCGTTACTGGAATCCAGTAATAATAATAATAATATTACTGACCTTCCCCAGTGTTTAAGATTAAAACACTGAATTTTGTTTTTTGGGAGAATTACCAAAAAATTCTAGGTATAAATCACTTTTTATAAAGAAAAATTATAAAAAAATATTTTTACGATAGTGCAAAAAAAGACATTTTTCCCAAAAAATCAAAGAATCAGTGTTTTAATCTTGAACAGCAGAGATAGCAAATTGTTTTTCTAGAAAGTTAGAAAGATAGGTAAGTATTCTTTTTCTCTCTAATTGAGTTATGAAAATAAAAGAATATTTAAAACAAAGTTATTATATATTATAAACTATATCATACCTACAATGTTTGTATTCATTAAACAATATAATTAAATCTTAATATTATGTAGTAGACAAAAATACTATGGACTCATAAATTTCTTCGTGGATTCATGGGTTGAACTGTATAAATTTTCATGGAATATCGCTCAGTCTGCCGATTCTGCTCAAAGTCAATTCTGAAAAACAAAACACCATTATATTACATACATAAGCGCATTGAACTATTAGTTTTCTAGTATTAATAATGTTGTCAACTTGGAATTGATAAAATAACTATATTTATAAAGTTTTTGCCAAATTTCTAACCAGAGTAAAATATCACCACTACATGCAATTGTTTTAAAAATATTGCTAGTACTATCATTTATAGATATCGGATCAACTTGTTACTAACAAAAATATTGTATTATCGATAAAATAAGTTGTTTCATTAAAATTGATACATCGAATAAATTTCAAAGTGACATACAACATAACCTCTAAACAAAAACGGTAATAATATTATTTTACCTGGGGCAAATATTGAATGCATCTTATTTATTCCTCTTTGTTTTTCTTAATTTCCATCTATAATAGATGACTTTCTCAAAATATACTACATATTTTGTATTTTTTCACTCACACAAAAAAATATCCGTTGGAACATAATGTATCACAGTGTATAATTGCCTTTGTTTAGTAAAACAAAATACTTCATATGCATTTTCGATAATATAAGTGCAAAACTGGAACACTAGCACCAATCGATTTCAGATAAATTTGAAAATTCGTAAATTTTAAAATATAAACATCGATGTTATCAAACTTTCCATTAAAACTGTTGGTTGTTGGTTGACCTCACACCACTTTTTAGATTTGAAATGGGTGATTCTAATTGGTTGAATAACTAAAACAAGCATAGACAAAATAATATTTGTACCATAAACAAATGTAGGAACCTACCTACTCGTTTTTTATTTTAATCGGTTAGTAAAAAAACTGGTAGGTAACTGAATAGTAAACCTACCATAATTGACACTACTGCCATCTATACAAAGTCCCCGAAGGTAATTTAATATTTTTTTCCAATGTACTGAGTTTCCAGACGGTGGTCGGTATTTTGGCACGAGTCAAAGGGGGTTTGCGGCAGACGTTTGCGAGTCATTACACGTTAGCCCTGACATTAGAATCACACCGGTGGCACTCTATTGGTAGCACTGGTTTTACTTTACGCTCACATCTCCAAAGGTGGCGCTAATTTTTTCTTTTTTATGTTGGTATTTTTGAAAATGCAATGTAAAATTTTCAGACATTCAGCATACTTCAGTTGTGTTTTGTTGTTTGTTGTGACGCGAAACATTTTGATCCTTTAAAATCTTGAAGTAAAACAAATAATAAATATAACACGTGTGATTTTGTAAAATTATTGTTGTTTTCGGTGTTAATCTACATACATACCATCACGCCTTGTGATGGTGATGGTGTTAATCTATTGCCAACTTTTTGTATTTTTCGATTTTCTTCGCAAGATGGCTGACAAGTTTTGTTGTGTTTTGAATAAATTGTCAAGTGAAATAAAATAAAATCTTTCATATGTGTTTATTTTAATAAATAATGATTGAAAAATGGTATTTTTTTATTTAAGTTATCCTTGAATCCATTCCTCAAAGCTGGAAACATTTTAAAATGGAAATTTAAATTTGCCGTGGACCGGTCGCGTATTCATTGCCCCTATAGCGGAGATGTGCGAAACCTTATGGATTATCCGGTTACAGCTTCTATGTATTGAGTGACACATCTGAAGTATACTGAAAGTTTACTTCTATATTATCTGTGATTAGAATCGTTTGAGCTCTGGCGCTGGAAAGACGTATCGGAATTTTGACAACTGACATCCAAAATTATAATAACACGTATTTTACACCTGGAATTTAAATATTCAAAGTTATATTTATGATTATAGTTTATCTGATTATGAATTATTTATGATTAAATATATTATGATGTGAAAACATTCATTTTAATATTTTTATAAGTATTTATTTATATGTTTTATAATAAAATATATTTATTAAATCATGTTATTTTATTTATTAATTAATACACCATATGCATAAAATTAATATCAAATAGTGAATTTATTGAAAAATTAAATAAAATAGTATATACATACTAGTTGCATGTATGTATGAATGTATGTATGTATGAATGCATGTATGTATAGGTTTGCCTAATTAGTATAGGTATTGGCATACAATTAGAACAACACAAATAAATAAATAATGATTAAAATATCTTTTTTATATTTTGATATGCATTTCTTTTAGAATTTTTAAATAATAATTATTGAAAAATGTCCATTGTTTGATTAAGAACATGTACATGGAGAGATAATTGAAAAAATCCTATATTATAACAAAAATACGTAAGGCCAAAAGTTATGGCCGATATAACCTCAACGTCCATCATGTTTGCCGCTTCAAAGCATTAGAGACGGGGAAAAATGAATGATCCGTATTATTTTACCGGATCATTAAATTGAATCGGTGACTCACGGTTCACGTTGCCACAACGATCCGGTCATGAACCAGACATCACTCTCACACTTTCTATCTCATATAAAATATATCGTTAGAATGCGACACACAGACCGACTCATCGATTCCGGATCATGTGTTCTCTTGTTCTAATTCACATAAAGTATATAGTTAGAATGCGATACACAGACCAACTCATGGCAATCTTCGATTCACAACTAATTCATTATGGTTCATAAAATCTAATTCATTGCGGTTCTTAAATATGTTAAGCAATTTTGACCGCAACATACTTTGAAAAACAAATACGTAACGTCCATAATTGAATATACTATTTTGAAGGCGATCTGTTATCTCATACTTCTTTTGAGATAAAGAGAGATGGCAATCTTCGATTCACGACTAATTCATTATGGTTCATAAAATATTTAAGCAATATTGACCATTAAGTACATTGACATGCAAACATTTTAACGCCTACATTTGCATATCATATTTTAAATCGGTTTTGTTTTCTCTGTCATACTACGTACATTTTATGTACGATAGATAAGGATAGCCATATTTGAATCATATTGAATCGAAGAGCGAATTGATGATCCGCATAAATTTCATGAATCGATTTGAAAAGACAGGATCTTACAAAAATATCGAACTTTGCACCACTACAAAGCATACTGTACTGACCTCTTGAGTATATTATTCTATGATACTGACGGGCTCGGCGAGCATGTAAATAGTGTCCGAGCTGTCGACTTTTAAGCCGTTTACACGCTCGCCGAGATGTTGGCCGCGCCTATACCAACATTTAAATCCGGCATTACATTTTGTTATCGCATATAACAAAGAAGAGCGTTGATAAAAGTGTTTAAATGCCGGCTAGTCAATACAATAATTAAATATGGTGGAGACGAAAGAACGTGTTGAGAGTATAAAATAAAACAATGCTTTAATTGACAGAAATACACGCGTAATAGTAATTATCGGTTAATAAAATTGCTGTAAAATTAAGAAGAAAATTAATTAGAAAACCAGTGATGACGGCCGCTGAAAAGGATTATTAAATACAGGAAATACACGTGGAACAGAGAATAACAGTGCTGAAAAGAATAATCAAATGCATGAAATGCACGTGTAATATTGATGACAATTCTGCTAAACTAAATTACGAAACGAAATGTTCACAGCAAAGAAAAACAAATAATAATAAATCAGAAAGATCTTACCAACCGCTGCTCTCGTTACGGGGCTGTAGATGAAACACTTACACTACATAATATCACTTTTTATTAATTTATCACTTTTTATTAATTAATTTATCTATATTTTGTAAATATGTCATTTCTAATAATTTTATATTCAATGCATATTCCTGGAACTTTATACTTTCTGGTAGGTGAAATGGAGGCTTCCTATTGGTAGATGGTAGAACGCGCCCCGCCGCGCGGTGGGGTAGCTCCTCCCTCCCTGTCTCCAGCGGTGAACGCGATAGCTGGTTTAAGTCAGTGTCAGTATCTTGTTGCACGCTCGGCCCGGATAGACGAATTTTAACTCACGCGTACGAAAGATAACTTATATATTTTTTTTAAAAACGAACGTAGACCGCGAACGTTATATATATATATATATATATATATATATATATATATATATATATATATATATATATATATATATATATATATATATATATATATATATATATATATATATATATATATATATATATATATATATATATATATATATATATATATATATATATATATATATATATATATATATATATATATATATATATATATATATATATATATATATATATATATATATATATATATATATATATATATATATATATATATATATATATATATATATATATATATATATATATATATATATATATATATATATATATATATATATATATATATATATATATATATATATATATATATATATATATATGCAGTTTTCTATATACATATAATATATATATACACAAAGTTGTAAGGTTGCCTCCTTACTACTGTGATTTTGAATCCAATCGAGTTGATATGGAGTCTTTTAAAACGGCGAATTGCTGAAGGAAATGTAGCACAGGAGCCCAAAAATATAGTAAAACTGACAGAGGAAGCATTTTTACGTATAACTGCAGATGAAAGGAAAAAGGAATGCGATTACGTCAAAAATATCGAAGATAGGTATTATAGTAATGATGTAGGCATGGATACACAAATGGATCAATTCATTATAGCACTAGAAGACAGTGAAACGTCTTCCGATAGTGAATCCGATGAAACCTCTGATGGCGGCAGTGACGTGTCAGCTGGTGTATTTGTATTTATGTCGCTCACAAAAATATCGAAGATAGTGATACCGGCCGGTCAGTCGTCACGAGTGACGTGAGCGAGAGAAATCCGACGCCCCTATATGACGTGCGAGTATTTTCGGGTACCTACCCAAAATACCGCGGGAAGCACCATTCATTTTTGGGGAAATATTTTTTTATTACTTGGGATATTTTTATTTATAAAATGGCGATTTTTTGTCTTGTCAGCTGGGAGAAAAAAAGGCGCGCTGAGTTTTTTTTGCCGCGTGTAAAAAGGATTTTAATTTTTTTTAAGAGGAACGATTCTTTTAACATCAATTTTATTTTTTTGTTCAAAAAGGAAATTTTTTTTTGTCTGGCCGAGCCGCCAGCAGTAGAAATTAATAAATAACTTCTCGTCTCAAGTCCGGTGCCCCAGAGCCGGCAATAATTTTTATTGTATTTTTTCTACCCAACGAAAGTAAGAAACTCTAACTTGAGCCAAGCCTGGTGCAGCTGGCTGGGTTTTTCCTGAGACTGTTGCCTTGGCTGAACCGTAGAGGCCTTTGCGCGTTTCGGCGAGTCGCCTGCCAGGGTTTCGTCCGACGGATTCCCTCGGTCAGGTTGTGCCACCTAGGTGTTTCCATCGGCTCTAAGCTAACTATAAGTTTAAATCTTCTTTGCATACGTTGGGCTGAACACGGACCTTCCCAGTGGCCGAGGACGTCCACCAACCCGTAGGTCAATGCAGACTACGCCTGGTGGGCTGTCGATCCACCATCATCGACAGGGGTCCAAGCTGGGAGACCACGTCCTCACGGTGAGTGGCCTTTAATGTTCTCTTACCTTGGTCCAGTTAGTATTAATAGTTTATCCGAGGGGAGTGACACCTTGAGACGACGCTTCACGTCGTCCCTAGCGCTCCACCTAAACTGCACACGTCTGCGCTGAGTGCTGTTCGGAGCTGGTCAGCGGCCTTGCCATCTGAGTCTCCGGACAGCGTGAAGCGAAGGAGTGTCAGATTGTCTCCCAACAGAGGGGCCTTCCATCCAAACGAGAGAGTTTGGACGAACCAACGACCCTGAGTGGAACTCTCAGAATGGGCAAATTATAAATAATTTTTATATTAAGTATTGTTACAAGTGGCAATGGAAAACCCATTGTATGCTGGACATTCATAGTAGAGAATGTTATTTTAAATTCATTCTGTTTGAAATACAAATGGGAAACAATTTATAAGTAAATAATGTTTTATTCTTGTTTTATTGTTATAAATATAGTGTTTTACAAATTGAGTATAAGGAAACAATTTTAAAGTGAATGGTAAATAATAAAAGGTACGATTGGCGCTCAGTGCGTCTCAATGATGTGTTTTCACATAGGGTATTGTATTATTAAAGGATTAATATAGATACTAAATAGTAATCTTAAAGATTAACGGTTTAATATAGATACTAAATGGTTATCTTAAAGAGACAAATATAATGAATGTAACATATGTACATAATAAAAGTAAAGCTTATCATAGGCTATTGTGTACATATCTAAGAGACTGATATCGAGTCAACGTTGAATGTCAGGTTAAAGAACCATAATGATTCATTTTAATTGAAGCCCAGTTGCACTGCAAATGTTGGAGCTGTGAATATAAAATTCTTTGTAGAACGAGTCACGAATGATCGTTGGAATCGCCCATCAGTTGTGATACTCCGTGATTGTCGATTTTGGTTCGATATCGATCTCTTGTAGCTGGCTATTGCTGTCATGAGTGAATTTGGCCGTCACGTCAGTGTTGAAGTTGGTTTGAGATATATATTGTGTAATTGGCCGTAGTTAGATGATTCAGAAGTTGTCCGTCACTGGCAAAAGCTGCTTCAGACACCTGACAAACGTTGCATTGCAGTTTGTTGTATAAAAAAAAAGCTCAAATTGAATAATGTTGTGCTGAGGCTGAATCAAACTGATTTATATAGTTAAATTTTGACAGTGACAGCGCCAAGCCATAGAGAAAATATTGTCTTCAAAATATTTTTTCTATGAATAATATATATGGCTATCAAAAGTCATACCAAAAAAATATTTTTAAATCGTTCTGAACAAGATCGTTAATTAATTTAACTAAAGAAAAATATATGTGATAAATAGTGCAAATTCCATTATTTTTATATTGATATTCCTTATTCATAATTTATTACTTATTCATAATTATTTTTTTACTATTGATATTCGAGTTTGGATTAATTATTACTTATTTATAATTATTTTTTTTATTATTGATATTCGAGTTTGGATTAATTATTACTTATTTATAATTATTTTTTTTTATTATTGATATTCGTGTTTGGATTATTTGTTATATATTTATAGTTATTTCAAATAATCGATAATTGTGTTTTAAATTATAATTGCTTGTTCTTAATTATTTTAAGGATTTATTTTTATTTATTGATTTAATTGTTGATTGTTATTTATAATTATTTTAAGAATTGATTTTATTTATTGCCATTTGTTTATTAATTGAATTAACAACATTTATTTTAATTTTCAACACTCCAGTGTTTATTGATGATTATTTATTGTGTTTTTATCAACGCCGATTTTATAGAGTATATTTATTTATTTTTATTTATTTATTTATTGTTAATACAAAGACAATTTTACACATTTAGGTTAAGTAAGTAACGCCCCACTAGGCAAAACCTGTTCTGGGGCTGTTACTTTTACAAATAAGGTATACAAATTATTTACATATAGAGGATACAAAATATATAAGGTGCACAAATGTTACATTCAAGTTATAAGAAAATGATTACAAAAGAGTAAGAAGTAAAGTTTTAGATTAAATAAAAGAAATGATTAAGAAGATTAAGAAGAAAGGAAATATATGAATAAAAGTGAATAAGTCAGATGTTAAGGATGATTTAATTGAATGATTTGATGTAATTAACTGTTTTGCGGTTATCCCTTACCGGTTCGAACTACCCCGTTCTGAGAGAATCGATTCAGGGCGCGTGGATTTTTTTTTTTTTTTGGACCGGGGGGGGAGGATATTTTAGGGTCGCTTACGGGTCCGTCGCCAGTAAGGGGATCTCGCCGCCTTTTGCTTCCGAAATGTTTGTTGCCGCGCGATCTCCCACCGAGAGCGGCTCCCGCACGCGGCTTGCGCGAGGAGGTCATTCTCGGTCAGCCATGGCTCACCGAGGAAGAGGCCTGTGTGGACTTTTGTAGAAAATGCGTAAACTTCGGAAAGAGGGAGCGGACGAGCGTCCACCTGATCCCCGAGCAACCGTGTCCAACTCCGAATTCCGTTACATTGCCATCTCGCGACGATATCCCCGCTCTTCATCGGGACAAGATTCGGAAGGTCTTGGAGGATCTACATGAAGTTTTCCTCCCATTCAGCGGGCCTGCTAGAGTGCCCGAGCTCAAAATACGTTTAACCGATGCCCGTCCGATAAGCGTTCGCCCTCACCGACTCTCTGACGAGAAAAAGCGTGAACTCTACGTCCAGTTGGAAGGGATGCTCGCTGATGGCGTTATCGAGACCAGTCAGTCGCCGTATAACTTTCCCGTAGTGATGGCTGCACGGAAGGGAAAGGATGGCCGGCGGTTCTGCGTGGATTACAGGCGTCTAAACGCAGTGACGGTGCCCGAAGCCTCTCCTCTGCCAGTCATAAGTGACACGCTCAAGGACTTGAGCGGAGCGAAGATATTTACAACATTCGATTTAAAGAAGGGATATTGGCAGGTCCCGATAGCTCCTCAATCTCGACCGCTGACGGCTTTTACGACGCCGGACGGTGCCCGCTACCAGTTTCGGGTGATGCCTTTTGGCTTGGCTGGTGCGCCCTCCAGTTTCCAGAGGACGATGATGCAAGTGCTAGCAGGATTCGTTCGCGAATTCTGCATGGTCTACTTGGATGACATTATCGTTTTCTCGGGGACGTGGGAGGAGCACTGCCGTCACCTGCGGTTGGTGCTGGAGCGTCTGGCGCTGTATGGCCTGCGCTGCGCCCCCGAGAAGTGCATTGTTGGAGCGAGTTCCCTCCAGTATTTGGGACACGTGGTTACTGCCACTGGTACTCGTCCCCGATGACGGACTTGCTTCGGCTGAAGAAGCCCTTCAAATGGACAAAGCAAGCATCAGCAGCGATGAAGGCTATTAAGCAGGCCATGAGTCAGCCACTCCAGCTGACCCGTCCAGACTTTGGCCGAAAATTTTGCCTGCAGACGGACGCCAGTAAGCTGGGAGTCGCGGCCGTACTGTTTCATCCAAGGGAGGATGGAACACGAGACGTTATCTCCTACGCAAGCTCGCGATTCAATCCCGCTGAGCAGAAATACCACTCAAACGAGCAGGAGGCTCTAGCGGCCGTCTGGGCGTTAAAGAGATACCGACCATTCTTGGAGGGCCACCATTTCACCCTGTATACAGACAATCGTGCCCTAACCTGGCTGAATGTGGGAAAGGACAGTAGGGCGAAGCTGATGAGGTGGGCTTTACTACTCCAGGAATTTACTTTTGATGTAGTGCATTGCCCAGGGGCGGAGAATCAGCTTCCTGATTCTCTGTCGAGGCATCCGATGGATGTCCCGCTAGGCGACTTAATGGGCGAGGAGGATCGCATGATGTACCCCTGCGTCGGGCCGAGTCATCACTCTGTCGACCGCCAAGCCGCGGTTATGTGTATTGGGTCCAGGGACTCTACCACATCGTCATTAGGTTCTGAAATCTTGCCCGATGTGTCCGGGGAAGCCTCTTTTGCGCTCGCCGTCAGAGCGGCGCAACAAACGGACGAGGTTATACGATTGCTCGTCCAACGATGGGAACGTTTGCACGAAGCGCAAGCTGAAGCAACGAGGCCAAGCGATCGACGGTTCATAAGGAACCATGAGGTGCGAGATGGGCTCCTTTGGAGGGTATCACTAAACCGGCCACCCTGTTTGGTGGTGCCTTCTTCATTTATCCCGCGAGTACTGGCAGAGTATCATGATGCTGACCTTGCCGGTCACCCAGGGGCGGAGGAAACCGGAAGAGCAATAAGAGAGTTGTTCTTCTGGGCACACTTGCAGAAAGACGTGCGCGATCACGTCCGAGCGTGCATGGTGTGTGCCACAACAAAGGCGGGGCCCAACCGCCAGCGAGCGCCGCAGGGAGGAATCAGACCAACGGAGCCGTTCAGCCTGATAGCTGCCGATATCATGGGTCCGTATCCCAGGACGGACCGAGGAAAAAGGTTTATTTTCGTAGTGACTGACCTGTACACCCGATGGGTAGAAGCCTTCCCTATAAAAACAAGTCGGGCCTCAATTTTAGTCCAATTACTCGAGAGGGAAGTTTACCCTCGCTTTGGGTATCCTAAGGCGGTCCTCACCGATAATGGGCCACAATTCGGTCATCGACTGTGGACAGGTGCGATTGCTCGATGGCAGTGCCAGCACTGGACCACGGCTATTTACCACGCGAGGGCAAACCCCACTGAACGTAGGAAACAGGAGCTTAAAAAGGGTCTCCGGGTTGCCCTCCAACGCTACCCCCATCGCACATGGGACCAGCACTTGTCTACCGTTCTAGTAGGTCTAAGAGGTAGATGAAATGAAGCCACGAGCGTCACGCCAAGCCAAGCGCTCTTTGGCTACTCTCTGGCCAGACCCGGAGAGTGGCAGCTGAAGGAGCCGGATGATGCCCCGCCCTCAGATGCCGCGGCTCGAGAGAGAGTCGCCATGGACGAAGATATAAGGGCTCACCAGCAGGAGTACCAAGAGAGGTATATGGGGCCCACGGAGCCGCGCCCCGTTTTTCTGCCGGGACAGAAGGTCCTTATCAGGGAACATCCTAGAACGAATGCCTCCGGAGACAGGCATCCCGGTTTCGCCCCTAAGTGGGGTGGACCATGCACGGTCCTCATGGCTGTTGGCCGGGGGAACGTCTACTGGGTAGAACGGAGTGGCAGGCCTGTGAAGGTGCACGCTGACGACATGAAAGCGGCGCCGGCGTCGGGGGTCGCCAGACCTGAACATCATGTGGAACGCCTCGCGGAGCGAGGACCGTCACCAATTGTTCACCGAAGAGAGACGGATGAGTCCTCCTCCGAGAACTCCGACCTCGAAACTCCGGACGTCCTAGTGGATTCGGATGACCCACTGGCGGAGACGAGCCACATTCCCGCATTGACTTCTCGGCACTCGGCCTCGACCTCCGGACTTGACCGCCCGCGCAGGGTTTCGCGTTTGCCTAGCCGCTTTCGGGAGGATTGAGCACGTACCGGGACGTTGGGTTTCTCTCGAATTGGAGGTGGCGATTGATACCGGCCGGTCAGTCGTCACGAGTGACGTGAGCGAGAGAAATCCGACGCCCCTATATGACGTGCGAGTATTTTCGGGTACCTACCCAAAATACCGCGGGAAGCACCATTCATTTTTGGGGAAATATTTTTTTATTACTTGGGATATTTTTATTTATAAAATGGCGATTTTTTGTCTTGTCAGCTGGGAGAAAAAAAGGCGCGCTGAGTTTTTTTTGCCGCGTGTAAAAAGGATTTTAATTTTAAAAAAAGAGGAACGATTCTTTTAACATCAATTTTATTTTTTTGTTCAAAAAGGAAATTTTTTTTTGTCTGCCGAGCCGCCAGCAGTAGAAATTAATAAATAACTTCTCGTCTCAAGTCCGGTGCCCCAGAGCCGGCAATAATTTTTATTGTATTTTTTCTACCCAACGAAAGTAAGAAACTCTAACTTGAGCCAAGCCTGGTGCAGCTGGCTGGGTTTTTCCTGAGACTGTTGCCTTGGCTGAACCGTAGAGGCCTTTGCGCGTTTCGGCGAGTCGCCTGCCAGGGTTTCGTCCGACGGATTCCCTCGGTCAGGTTGTGCCACCTAGGTGTTTCCATCGGCTCTAAGCTAACTATAAGTTTAAATCTTCTTTGCATACGTTGGGCTGAACACGGACCTTCCCAGTGGCCGAGGACGTCCACCAACCCGTAGGTCAATGCAGACTACGCCTGGTGGGCTGTCGATCCACCATCATCGACAGGGGTCCAAGCTGGGAGACCACGTCCTCACGGTGAGTGGCCTTTAATGTTCTCTTACCTTGGTCCAGTTAGTATTAATAGTTTATCCGAGGGGAGTGACACCTTGAGACGACGCTTCACGTCGTCCCTAGCGCTCCACCTAAACTGCACACGTCTACGCTGAGTGCTGTTCGGAGCTGGTCAGCGGCCTTGCCATCTGAGTCTCCGGACAGCGTGAAGCGAAGGAGTGTCAATAGGTATTATAGTAATGATGTAGGCATGGATACACAAATGGATCAATTCATTATATCACTAGAAGACAGTGAAACGTCTTCCGATAGTGAATCCGATGAAACCTCTGATGGCGGCAGTGACGTGTCAGCTGGTGTATTTGTATTTATGTCGCTCACAAAAAATAGGATTTTATTTAACCTCGATACGGGTTTTTTTCTAGTGAGGTTGAATGTGTATTATATTTAAATGTAAGAATTGTGAGATTTATTAAATAAATAAATATAAATTATTATTTCCCAAATTATAGGGAATATTATTTTTTGTAGCTTAACCACACCAAATCCAGGGATACCAACATAACCGCCAGGTGCACACTTACTTGAAACGGACTCTAATATCGCGATAGGTCTCTTTAGTTTGAATTTTTGCGTTCCCGCCAATCTACAGCACGGCTATGTTATTTGTAGAACGCAGTGGCTATAGCCATCCATGGTTTTATTTGACATTTCATGAAACGTCAATTCATAGAAAGAGATTTTATTGTCAATTATTCGTTTTTTATATATACTTATTGTCTTTTCTATTGATATATACCAATATATACACTGATATACACCTTGGAGGAGTAAATATACACTAACTTAAAAATATTTATCGACTTGTTTTTATTGAAATATTAGGAATAATAAATATTTTTATAATGCGCATGTTTAAAAGAAACGTGTTTTTTATTTTAATTTCTCCTGTTTAGTATTTCAATAGTAATATATTTATGTAAGTACATATATACTATATAAATCAAATCAATCGAATAGATAACGGATAAGCCTGGTGATATACGAGGATAGTAAAAAAAGTACAAAGTCTCTTGACCAAGGCATTGTAATTTTTCAACATATTTGAATTCAAAATAACTTAAGTTGTGCATAGTGATATTTTTTAGGGATATAAAAAGCGAGTATAAAAGGTGACGAACTTTTCTCGAGAAATTATGTTTACATTAAGTATTAAATTAGAGGTTTATATAACTTGAAGTTATAAAAAAATGATATGTTCAATAAATGTATGAAAAGATAAAATAAGTGTTTTTTTAATATCAAAGTATTTTTTCAATTATGTTATGTCATTCTCCTTATTGTAATGGCCCATTCCCACTTGTGTAACAACAAAATGTTATGTGATCTATTGACAATACATTTTGCACACTGTTCACATCTATCCGACAACGATTTTTTACCTTCGACGGCAATAATTTTTGTATATTATGTCAGCGTCTCATGTCTGATGGAAAATAGTGTCATGTCTCACTCGCGTATGACGCTGTTCATATTTGTCGGTTGTCATGTACGACAATCTCTCCCAGTTACCCTACCCCGCCGGCTCTCCTCGACCATTCATAGTCACATCGCGGTAGCGTGCTTACTGTATTGTTTGTTTTTTTTTTTACTAATTATTTTTAAGTCTTTAATTTTACTATAATGGAAAATGCTGTAAAAATTATAAAACTTATATTCATCACTTCTCAACTCAGTGATTAAAATCGAATATGTTCCCAAAGTAAAGCTCTCTTTCAGGATTGGATGTACCTAAAATTTTCTTTAGACTGTTTTATTTTCTTCTCATATATTCTATATTTTCTTATCATATATTAATTCATATATTTTCTTCTCATATCTTACTTCACATCTAAGCTTCTTCGACATCCATCGTGCACCGATTTCGAGCCTATATTTACCGAAAAAAATTGTGCCTAGAACATGATGTGGGAATGGGTTCTTACTCACATGAACAAAATATATCATCCTTTTTATTGCAAGCACGCATAACTCTTTATATATTTAATAAATTTACAATTTTTTCCTATACACCTATAGTTTAAAATTCCGCGATTCTAGACTAATGTCATTTTGTATTATGTGCCCATATAAAATTTATACTTAAATCATAAAGGCTGATTTTTTTCTGTAAAAGGATACCACAGCAGGAAACAATGATTGGATAATGCGAACCCTGAGTATTGGTGGCTTTCGGAGATAACAGTCTTCAATTCAATGTGTTGAAAATTATTATTTTAACACGTCAGTTGCATATGAAGTGTTATGGTATAAAGTGTAGTTTTTTTATATTTACTACCGAAGATTATTAGAAATCACACCTTCCATTGACAGACACTTTGGTTGATGGAAACCCCCTGACAGACACCTTTAAAGAGACAACAATTTATAAAGCTTTTCATACTATCCAATCGTTAACTGCTGTGGCATCCTTTTATAGAAAAAAAACAGCCTTTATAATTTGTCTTCTCTATTTAATAACCAATAGAGTGTATTCACCAAACCAAAAATGTCTTATGAAATACTTGTGCAACTCTAATACTCAAAAATTTCATAATATGACAATAATAAAAATATGATAATGTATTTTACAAAATAATTTTTTTTGGATTAAAAAATCAAGTCTGATTATTAATCTGATAAAAATGTATATTTTTGTAAATATTAAGAAGTGTCAATTTTTTTATGGTAATGAAATTATTTTCTATATTTCAGCGATATCGTGTATCCTGTAAAAAAATTGAAAATATGGCACTAAGAGGAATAAAAGTAGTGGAAATGTTGGGCTTGGCACCTGCACCATTTTGTGGAATGCTTCTTGCTGATTTTGGTGCCGCAGTCACTATTGTTGATAAAGTAATTATTTTATTTGACAAGTAGAACATTTATTTAACAACAAACTGTTATGGATTATTTTTAAAACATATATTTAATTTGTATTTTATTAGTAAACAATTATGTACGTACTAATATGTTCATACAAACTTACAAATTTTTACTCATTTTACCAGTATCCCGAATTCCGGCACTTTTATCTGAGAATTGGCATCTTTGTTGTACTGAAATCTATGTTAGAAAAAGAAGTTTATATCATTTAAAACAAATTTTTGCCTTATTTAGATTATGTTGTACAATTAAAATTACTAGTGTATTTGATAATAAAAAAATAAATTCTCAAATTTATCAAAGTAAATATGTATGCTAAGTGAAACAATGATTTTTATTATTTTAATTTATATTAATTTCTTCTAAACACAATTATTAATTTTACACACAAGCTTTATAACAACTGCCTTATTTTGAAGACTTATCAAGAATTAAAAAGTGTCAAACTTATTGATTTTCTTATCAGCATTAAAAATATATTTATTCATACCATCATGACATATCCCACAATGCGGGGTAACCAGCGACAGGTATGCGGGGGTGAATGAGTTTATAAAAGGAAATACAGCACATTCGTGTATCCCCACACACCAGTCTGGTCCCACCTAAAAAGGCAACAACAGTGTGTCGAATAAAAGTAGAGAGTGAATGTCTTGAAGAAGTCGACGAGTATGTCTATCTGGGTAGTATGTTCCAACGGAATGGACGGCCTGATAAGGATATTGAAAGAAGAGTTATGGCAGGAAACAGAGTGAATGGAGCACTTAGACCAGTTATGAATGATCGCAACATATCAAAAGATGCTAAAGTTGCCATTCATAACGCAATCGTAGTGCCAACCCTGACGTATGCAAGTGAGACCTGGACATGGCAGAAGTCGCACGAAAGCAGAATAAATGCAATTGAAATGAGATCGCTTAGAAGAATTTGTAACAGAACGATGTATGACAGAGTTCGAAATGAAGATACCAAGAAAGAATGTAAGATGAAGAAAGATGTAATTAACAGAATGAAAGTTAACACATTGAGATGGTTTGGCCACTTGGAGAGAATGAATGAAGAACGCCTGACGAAGAAAATATACAAAGCTGACAGGAATGGAATAAGAGGTCGGGGGCGCCCAAGAAAAGGATGACACGACCATGTAAACGATATTCTGAAAGATAGAAATGTAAGAAGCGTGAACAACAGACGAACGTGTATAAAACGATGTATGAATGTTGATGAGGCGATGAACGTATGTCAAGATAGAAAAATGTGGCGTTCGGTTCTCTCTGCCTACCCCGTTAGGGACATGGCGTGATGGTATGTATATTAATAATGAACACTTCCTTGCACCCTGCGCAAGTGGCGAGTTTATTGCCGTATGGCAATTTCTTCCAAATAACCAGTGTTTCCAGCCCAGAGAAGCAATATTGGCGTGAGAAATAACTTTAAATAAATTTCTCCTCTGCTGAGAATCGAACCCAGGACGCCTGTACAGAAACCAAACGGCTTACCAACTGTGCCACGGCGGTCGGCAGAATGAATATATTCAGTCACGCAACTGTCTCTTTTATGTTTCTTTGGTTAATACAAGGTTTTTTTATTTTAGATTGAACCTCAGATGCTAAATGTACTTGGAAATGGCAAAAAGAGTGTTTCTTTGAATTTAAAAAGTGAAAAAGGAAAAGATATATTCAGAAAATTATGTAAATCTTCAGACGTTTTGATTGAACCCTTTAGACCAGGGGTTATGGAAAAAATGAATCTTGGTCCAAATATTCTTATGGCAGATAATCCCAAATTAATATATGCCCGTCTAACAGGATATGGACAAGACGGAGTTATGTATAAAAAAGCAGGTCATGATATAAATTATGTTTCTTTATCAGGGCTTCTTTCATTACTTGGTCATAAAAGTACAAATCCTTTTCCCCCTATAAACTTAGCTGCTGATTTCGCCGGAGGTGGATTGATGTGTGCATTTGGAATTATAATGGCACTTTTGGAAAGAACCAAATCAAATCTGGGCCAAATAATAGATTCTAGTATGGTAGAAGGAAGTGCATATCTTGCTAGTTGGATATTCAGAACGCAAGATTCAAATTTATGGGGAAAATCTAGAGGACAAAATATACTAGATGGTGGAACTCATTTCTACAATACATATATGACAAAAGATGGAAAATATATAGCAGTTGGAGCCATCGAGCCTCAATTTTATGGTGAATTAGTAAAAGGTTTAAATTTGTCTGATGACGGACAATTTGAAGATTTTGAAAATCAACAAATAAATTTTAATGAACTCTTTTTGAAACGTAGCCAGAAGGAATGGTGTGATATTTTTGATAAATATGATGCATGTGTCACTCCTGTACTATCGATCGATGAAGCTTCTATGCATCCTCATAATGTCTCAAGAAAAACATTTGTTCAGAGTTTTGATGGTCAGATGGTTCCTAGTCCAGCTCCTCATTTGAGTCGCACACCGGCTTCCTCAGTAGCTTCACAGAGACCTCCTCATCATGGGGAACACACATTAGAAACATTATTAAGTCTTAAATATTCACCAACAGATATTGCAAAACTCCATCAGGATGGTGTTGTTTTTGCTCATCATAACTCACATTTGTGAATCATTATAATATATAAAAGAAAGCATGTCATAATAATAAGGTGGTTATTTTTGGTGAAAGACTGCAAATATTTTGATATATTTACTAATTATATATTTTTAATTATTATTATATTTGTATTACTTAAAATAAAATATTTTAAAAATATATGTTAAATAAATCTTTTATTTAATGTTGTCTGTTTATGAAACAAATCACAATAACAAAACAATTTAAGAGAATTCAACAAGTTACTTTTTTTAACCTAATATGACACATTATAGGAATTTATTCATAAAATATAATTATGTAATTACATATGTAATTAAAAATAGGTATTATTAATTACATTTATTTGTTTTATAAGTTCTTTTAATTCAGCATAATAAGATTCACATAAACATTTGTCTTGTAAAATTCTTTCCAACAAACATTCAATTACTTTCAAGTCATATAAAATATGATTTTTATCAAAAGTCCATTTCTCAAAGTGGACATCAGTTCCAGTTTCAAGATAATTTATTCTTTTTTGGGTTATATGTGAAATAAATTGTACAAAGTCACTGTAATTCATACCAAATAAGGCTTTTAGCATAATTTGACAATGGTCTGTCCAGCCATCTGTATTTTTATACTCAATAATTTCTTTTTCAACCATTTCTAAATTTATTTTTAGAGATTTCCAAACATTTTCAATATTTGAGGCATTTACCCAATTATGATTGATAGAAATGGTATCTTCAATATTCAAAACTTGATGATACCAACCAGATGGAACAAATATGGCATCTCCAGAACTTTGAATAACTTCATAATATTTGTGATCATTTGTTAATTGAGATTCAACATTTCTAGGGAAATTTCCAAATGAATCTTTAAATTTCAATTCTTCACCAGGTGGAAATAAAAGCCATCTTTTTTTTCCAACAACATTTGCAGACCAGCTAAATGATGAATAGACATCTGCGTGAAAAGGTGTCCTACAAAAAATATATTTTTATGTGTATTGAAAATTACTCAATACTTAGAGATATTATGTTATTAAAATATATTCATCAATGTAGGAATATTTAAATTGGATAATAAACTATGATTCATAAGTATTTAAAGTTTCTTACCATGATCCTTTTGGTCCAATATATACAAACATGAAATCATCTTTATTATTATCTACAGCATATTCATTTAACCAATCTGATGCAAAATATTCAGGGACAGTATAAAAATCGTCAAAGGGATATTCTTTTCTTAAATGCCAGTCTTTGAGGTATAACATATTTGAAAAATTTCCTTCACTCAAGTATTCAATATATTCTGTAAATGGTATTAGTGTTTTACATTGCTGTACATTTTCTGACACATCACATTTGGAAATTGGAACAACACTTCTTCCATATTTTTGTAATAAATTTTGAAAATTCAGTTTATTATCCAGCACCCACTGTGAACTACAGTTCCATGATTTTGAAACATTACTTAAAATACAAGGTTTATTTCCTATTAAAAATTCTTTATAAAAATCTGAATACTTCTTAATTCCTATTGTTGGAATTGAATCTGGTATAGCACATCTACTCTCAAATATATCCACAAAATCCAAATGAATCATAATTTTATCAATTCCCAGAATAAGCTTATATTCTAGTTGAAATTTAATTTTCTAAAAATATTTATTTATTTAATAAAGTGATCAATTTCAAATATTACTCATATGTAATGTAATAAATTCATGCAACTAAAAAAAGTAAAAAAACCAATTTAATTTGTGGTTCTGTTGACATTTGACTGCATTTGACATAGGGTCGCGTTCTAAACAGTAAATTTTCTATGGTTCTAAATCAGGGTAGCGTTCGGAAAGACGCTTGGCGATGTTAGAGCGTCATCCTAAGCGTTCGGAATTCATCGAGCGATTCGCGCGGCGATTCACTCTGCCCGTTCGGAATCACGGTTGACTCGCACCAAAGTCGCCCAAGTCGCTCGATGAAATAGTAGGGTGAATGTCGCTCCTGTCAAATTTTTAAAGTTTTTGGCGGGATTTATGAATTTTCGCATAGTCAAAGTGACATTTTATTTGGCGGCAATTTATAATTTTTCACATAGTCGTCAACACTTTTAGTTTGGTATGGTTTTAGTCGGTTTTATTTGTATTTATAATTTAATTTATTTAATTATTTATTTTTTATAATTTACAAAAGTTAATTCAATGGATATGAATTCATACAAATTTATCATGGATAATAATGGTCAACCACAAAGAAATGTGGAAGGCCATTATTTTATACATCAACAGTAAGTGTATTTTGTTTTATGAAAATAATGCATTTTTAAATGAGTGGTTATCATTTTAAGGGAAATAAACAATTTTGGAATGCCCAAAACACGAAAAGCTCGTGAAAACTATGCACACACAATAAAAAATCGTAAATACTTACGAATAATACGAATCACTTGTCACAGCACGTTTAATACTTTTAAAATTAATAATTAATAAATTATTCTCTCGTTATTATAATGAAAACATCCGCTAAACACCAAAACAAATTATACAACCACTATTTTACTATATTTTTTGACCAAAATGATTTATTTTGTATGAATTTACATTTTTGTAAATTATAATTAATAAATAATTCAATAAATTAAATTATAAATACAAATAAAACCAACTAAAACCATACCAAACTAAAAGTGTTGACAACTTTGTGAAAAATTATAAATTGCCGCCAAATAAAATGTCACTTTGACTATGCGAAAATTCATAATTCCCGCCAAAAAAATTAAAAATTTGACAGGAGCGACCAACCCTATTATTTCATCGAGCGACTTGGGCGACATTGGTGCGAGTCAACCGTGATTCCGAACGGGCAGAGTGAATCGCTCGATGAATTCCGAACGCTTAGGATGACGCTCATCGCCGAGCGCCGAGCGTCTTTCCGAACGGTACCCTTGAGAATTCACAAGTTGAGAACACACAAACGTCACCATAACGTCACTAACTGACTGACATTAGAGTCAGTTGATTTGAGTTGATTTGAGTCAATTTGAGTGCAATATGCAGTATCGTATGCACAAATGTGAATTTTATTATGTCGTTAAATTTAATATAAACAAATTAATGATTAGGTAAAAAATGTTTCAAGAAAATATTGTTATGAAAATGAGTTGGAAAATGTTATTTTTCTCATATTTCCTTCATACAGTTTGTTCAATTAATTTTGAAGTAAAGGGACCCGGTTTATCTCCCGAATTTATTGTATTACCAGCAAGATATTTTTTTATTACAGTGCTCCGACCAGATTCCAGGTATTTAATTTTATTGATTCCCCAAGTCTTATGAAAGCATATTTGAAAAGTAATGATTATAACCTATTTAAATTTAGTTTTAGAGCAGATCTTCTTACAGTCAAAATAAGTGGTGAATCTTCATCAGGAAATTGCAAAATATGGATGGAAGTATTAGACAGAAAAGATGATTCATTTATTGTCAGATATCGTCTGTACGAATCCTGTTATAATTTTCAAATAGTCATAAAATATAATAGGTCACATATTGGAAAGTCACCTTATGTATTCAAAGGTATATTTTTCTTTGGAATTTTAATCAATATTGTTTTATATTATTTAAGTAAGTATATACGTTTTATGAATATTGATCTAGAATTTTGGTTCTCCAATATTCTATAAATTTGACTTATATGTAAGTAATATAATATGTATATCAATAATATGTGAGGTTTTTGGAGTTTATTTTGTTGCTTACTTGTCTAACAAAGGTTTTTTTAATTCACACTATTAAAATTATTGTTAAGAACACTAAAAAAATATAAATCCATTTTCTGCATTTTAAAAGAATGAGTGATGATCATCTGACAAAGAATTGAACAATTAGAATAAAAGGGTTAGGTCAGTTGCAGAAATGGTGGCATGATTATCATTATGAAAGAAGCCACTGAACACGAGAAATTATTGGAGCGATCACACCATCCAATCACTCAGGAAAAATACTATTAAATGATATGCTTAGTTAAATATTAGCTTATATATTAAATATCAGCTAAAAATGTGTCATGCGTAATATCAACAAAAGAAGTAGAACTTTCCCTTCAGACGATTTGTTTAGAATTTTTACTGTCCTAGATCCAAGACAGCTGTTTTTGAAATCTGCATTAAATTAATTTCTCGGTAATTATGATTCAGAACATGTATGAGTCTCAACAGAAAAGCCCTTAAGGCTCTTGACAGGGTTCTTCACAGGACATTATAGACTTGCGAGGACATCTGCAGAGAGTAGGATTAGAATATGAAGGCACATGCAGGTTCTGCAAGGAGGGGGCAGTAACGCCACACCACCACCGCTGTGACACAAGAATGAGAACCTTGGGCAATCCCCAAATGGATATTTTTTTTTTTAATTAATAATTATGTGCTTGTTAAACAAGTACATATACATCTTCCTACATTCCCTAAAATAAGCATAAATGCTTGTGCTATAAGTGAACGAAATCGGTCGAGGCAGGATTCGAACTCGCGACCACTGGATTTCTAGCCCAGCGCGCTAACCGCTCTGCCATCGACCCATCTAATATCAACTCTATTCCCTCATTAAATCCCCTCCGGGTCCTGAATTTCTTAAAAGGCCTGAGACTTGAGAGGATACTGTAACAGGAAACTAGGTAAGCAAGTAGGGAGAGTGCAAAAGATCTTAAGGGTCGCAGTGCATAAGACCACCTCAACGAATAATAATAACATAAGAAGCCAAAATAATAAAATATCTCGTATAAGAAGACGTACAGTGTTTTTTTTCCTCATGTAGTTGTTAAGTTACTTTTGATATACATAAATACATATTCATTACATTATGTACCTTTGGTCCCTATGGGTTAGAAATAATAAATAAATGATACACACCTCTATTCTTGCAAAAGTTCATTGCTCCATTTACATTCATGCACTGTCTTATATTGCTCAGGCCTCATAATACATATTTCCTCTCAAAATGGTATATTTTTTAGGTGATCTTGCCTCTATTCTTTAACTCGTTAATTTGACTCATTGTTTAGTGTATATTTTATCTAATTTATTTTGTATACTTTATATTTTTAAGGTTACATATTGCATGAGCATTGCTACTGTCCCGAAAGAAACTTTGATAAATGGTCTTCATCTTACGGTTGTCCAAAGGACATTGCACAATTGACTGATGATTTGAAGCCTTTTAAAAATGTAAATATGACAAAAACTTTACAAATTGTGAAGCGACATTACAATCATCCAGGCAGCATGAGTTTGTGTCATTATTCTATAAGGAACAATAAACTTTACAGAAAGTGCTATGGGCAGCATGTTGGATTTCACATATTTTCTGATGCCATCATATTGTCCATACTAAGAAAAGTTCATATCCCTGATCAATCATTCTTAATTAATCTGGGTGATTGGCCGTTGGTAAAGAACAATGGGAAAATGATTCCAGTATTTTCATGGTGCGGCAGTAAAGACACTATGGATATTGTTTTACCTACTTATGATATAACAGAGTCAACTTTAGAAAATATGGGAAGGTGATATTTATTCTCTTTTAAACTTCTCTGTTTTTCATTAAAACATCTCGCTAGACTTTCTGTTATATAGGTTTCTAGTGGACAGGAAGTAAAACACCACAATTTTAACTTTTCAGAAAAATCTCATAATAGGGAACATTCACTTTTTTCTTTTACTAAAAAAATGATTCCTACAAAATTAGTAGAAATTATAATAAAGCTTGTTATAGTAATTTGAAAAACGTATTTGGAATAGCTCGCTAAAACGGTTCATTTGGGTCATGAAATGAGTGACGTCACACATCATAGTGGATGTATTTTTCAAATTCATGTCATACATTTTGTTCACGATTTGTTGAATATTGCATTCAATGAAATTGTATTAAGGAATGCAAAAATGTATATTTTAAATATTATTCGGATTCAAGGTGTATTAATATGAGTGTAATATTCCCAAAGTCAGAAAATTCCCAAGATTTTAACCTTAGATTATAAATTATAATTCTATGTTTTCACCAAACAAAAACACGTCGAAAATGATTCTCAGTCAGCAGAGAGATTTTTCAACGATGAAACTCCAACGAATTTAAAACTACGAATGTATATTTTTTTAAATTTTATTATAGAAAAACAATTTGTTTGCGCCATAAAAATAGTTTAAATTAATGTCAGATATCATAAGAAATATGTAATATGTACACAGAACAGAGAATCTAGTCGCGAATAGAATGCAGCCAGAAAGAGATGGACTAAATACGTGTAAAAAGAATAGATTCTGTTCAGGTCGGTTGCGAGAACAAAATTTCGGATCAGCATGTTAAAAATATTATTTCATTTTATTCGAGTTTCTTCCGTCAGAAAGAGATGTACTTCTATACCCATGTACGCGTAATAAGGACAAAATATAAACAAACAATGTCGTGTCATCACAAAGAAATACACTTAAGTTTACTTCTATCTTATCTGTACGTGTGACAAGGATAGATAAATTCTGTTAGTGGGTCTAGTCAACGTGTCTGTCTCGGCTAGTTACAAATAATATTGTTTTATTACATCCAAACTTTCGCAATTTATCCAACTGTCGATTTGTTCAGGAGAACTTTGTTCTCTTAACATATCGACAATGTTTCAAGCCAAGGATATGCGAGAATTGTATGCACGGTCTACTTTTTTCACCGCTTTTCCAACTTTGAAATCAAAAAACACCAACTTAGAGGCTTCGCAGCATATATGTTCCTTATACGGATTTACTCAGAATTCGGAGTAGAACATTTCGTGTGTCTGTGTCCCCCCCCCCCTTATAACTTTTGATCCGCTCAATTTACAGAGCCCAAAATTTCAGAATGTATAAATAGTTATAGGCCTACAAAACTTTTATACTTTTCAATCAGTGATTATCAACTTTTGAATTTTTACTTTATTTTTCCATATAACTCAGAAACCATAAAAGCTAGAACGCTAAAAATTGGTATGTACATAGAGATATACAAAATCTCACATTGGTTTTTTCAAAAAAATTCCAGAGTTTCTCAAACATTTTTTATTTAGATAAATATTTTTTTTATGATAAATTTATGTGTTTATCTGCCTATATTTCCAAATTTTTTAAAAATATCGAAAAAAGCCGAAACACCCCAACTAGATAATTTAATTTTCTACAAAAAATATTAGTATTGTAGAAGTACATCTGAATTTTTTTTTAACAATTTTTATAAAAATTGAATTTAGTGACGACATCGCTTCATACAATTTGTATGGCAGTTGCCTATACACAATATGTAAGAAAACTTAGTAGTTTGATACTTAATCTCCAAACATACATACAGAACCATCATGCTGCTTTCATATTCCGGGTAGGAAAAGAGGACTGACCTCCATACTGTCCTATCTTGACATACATATCAACATGTGTTAAAATTTTCAATAATTTGGATTTATAGTTTGATTCTTATTCTTCAACTATACATACTATCGCTATCGACAGTTGGATCTCATGTGTTACATGCAACTAGTATTATTAAGAATGATGTAAAACTGTGTAGTTATTTAATGCACAGTACTTATATATGTTCTCAATTAATTTCAAAATGTAATGTGACAATACGTCAAAATGAATTATCCATTGTGATGTGTGGCGTCATAAAGTGATCAACCAATGACAGACTGTTTATAATTTTGATGAAAAATCAAATTTTTATAGTTGAATTGTTAAATAAACTAATATTTCACAGCTTTCATTAGTATTTTCGTGATCGCTGTTCTTTTTTACCTCTTAATCATTATTTATTTTTTCTTATCTCATATCTCTCACACATGCTATTTTCATATCTCTCACACATGCATGTTCTCTATTTGTGTTTGTTGAGATATTTACTGGTCCGGACACTACTATAGATATTGTGCTAATCAGGATAAACTTATATATTCTGGTGAAATTTAATTTTGTGACTGATTTATTTGAAAATAAATTCTGATATTCTCAAAGATATTATGGTTTGATCATCAGAATAATAAATTTTTAATGCAATATGTATTCTATGATAGACTTTATAACTAAATACCTAATATAGTTCTACACTTTTTTTTTTCTCATTGTAGATTAATGTTGGATATGTTATCAATTCAAGGCAATATTGGTAAAAAATGGGATGAAAAAATACCTATGGCTTTTTGGCGTGGCAGAGACTCCAACAAAGAACGTTTGAAATTAGTTGATATAAGCAGACAGTATCCTTCGTTATATAATGTTACCATAACAAACTTTTTCTTTTTTCGTGACAGAGAGAATGTCTATGGGCCCAAAGCTCCTCATGTTTCTTTTTTTAAATTTTTTGATGTAAGTAGCACATATAGTGTATTACAAATATGTTGTTTTGACATTAACATTGATTAGAAGTTGTATATCTTGGCAAACATACCTACTAACAAAATCGAACAAGACACATTCATGTATAACTCCTCTTCTTAAGCAGTCACTTTTCTAGAACAGTTATCAATCAATTAATTTATTTATTTTTGGGTGGTGGCAAAGCGGTTAGTGCATTGGGTTAGTAATCCAATGGTTGCGAGTTCGAATCCTGCCACGACTGATTTTGTTCACGTATAGCACAAGCATTTATGCCGAGTTTACGGTATGTAGTATGAGGATGTATATGTACCTACTTGTTACAAGGACATATTCATTCTTTTAAAAAAATATATACATGTTGTACGAAAGAGCATTGACAGCAAAAATAACAATATACAATAAAAAAAAGAGATCACAATAGACAGTGGTAGGCACACATCCACATAAACAATAGGCGGGACATAACAAATTTTTTACAACATCAACATCATTAAATAACATCATTTGTTTACCTACGTATTCATTTGATTGACACTTATATTTTGCTGCCAGTTAGTGTTTTTTTCTCCAATATGCTAAGGTCCCTGTGTTATTTTGGGAGCAGTCTCTCGTCACTTTTTAATATTCCATGTTAACTTATTTTTAGTTCACCAACTGTAAGTATATTGCTTGTAACAAATATGGTAAATATTATTTGTTTCAGTACAAATATCAAATCAATATTGATGGAACTGTTGCAGCTTACCGCTTCCCATATCTTTTAGTCGGTGACTCTCTGGTATTAAAACAAGAATCTCAGTATTATGAGCATTTCTATGGCCAATTGGAACCTGGCATACATTATCTTTCTTTCAAGAACGATTTGTCAGACTTGACAGAGAAAATACAATGGGCAATAGAAAACGACGATCAAGCTAGGATTATTTCAAAAAATGGAAGAGAATTTGCCCAAAATAGTCTCATGCCACAAAATATACTGTGTTATTATGCATTAGCATTACAGGTAATCATATCCCTTTGTTCTTGTTATAAGAATATTTAATATATGTTATAATATTTTTATCTCGGTTTTCCCGTGTCAGTAGGTCTTGACTAAGACCATTTGTCTTCCGACGTTTCGCCTGAATATCACCAGGCATTTTCAAGGACTTAACGAAAAGCACGCGCGCGACACACGTCTACTCACACTGAAAGCCTTGATGGTGAGCTTATATATATATATATATATATATATATATATATATATATATATATATATATATATATATATATATATATATATGTATATATGTATAGCTACTTTTCCGGGCTATCCGCTCGTTTTCGTCCTGAAAAGGACGGTTTTGCCGACGTTTCAACCGAATATCATTGGTCATTATCGAGGCTGGTCGGTTCGCAAACGTAGACACGGTGCGACTGACACCGCGTAGCGAAATGCAACGCAATATATATATATATATATATATATATATATATATATATATATATATATATATATATATATATATATATATATATATCGTGGATCTCGACTTCTGAGTTGAACTGGTGTGCCCGCTTCCAATTCAAACAGAACTTGAAATACAAGTCGAAAATCCCTATGATAATGGACAGTTCTCTCTGTTCGAAACATTGGGTGTTAAACAACAGTCTTTCTCAAGACTACAGTATGCGGGTTAGCCTAGAAAATAACCCTTCACCTTATTGAAAATAAAATAATACAATGACAAATTATACCTACTCACTAAATATCAACGAGATGTTTTTATTGTCTGTGTTGATATTGAGTAACTGCATCTTGGTTTTATATAAATAAAATCTGATAAAATTCACTGATTTAGATATTACAAAGATTAATTTTCTTCACTGGATGATCATCATGGCTGATTAGATCCTTATCAAGTAATATATTATTTATAGCAATGTCTGGTTTCTTTGTATCTTGCAAATTCCACAATATATAATGTAGATATTGTAAATTGAGTGCGTATCTTACAAACATATTAACCTTTTCCCTGCTTCGCGTATGCTAAACAAAGCAACACCTCAGTGTGGCGCAATTTTCGCACAAAATTAAAATTGTCATATCTCAATAACCACTCATCTGAGATACTCGAAATCTTCTAAATATTTGTTTTTAGCTGGTTTAAATGTTAAATAGATTTTTCCTTTTTTTGTCATTCTGCATACTATTTAATTGATTTTTTCAACATTCCAGCTTCCAAAAACATGACTAACTAGCAAAAAAATCACATAGGTAAAAAAAGATATGGGAAAGTATATAGTGAATAAAAAACAGTTTAACATTTATGAATTTTCAAGTATTTCTTTGAAAACAATCACAGTTTTATACAATTACTTAATGCCTCATACGTGTCTATGAAGTTTATCTGTAAGTGCTAAAACCTGTGCGCCGCCGCAGCGTGACAGTATCAGCTTATATAGTATACTATTTTAATAAAAACATTGGTTGCTATAAATAGTAATATAACAACGCAACAGGCTCTTAGTATTTTTTCGGAATGATCATAATAATTAGATAAATGGTTTGATTACACAATGTAATCATTAAATTTTGGATATGTCAATAAATAAGATTTCTACAGTGAGTTAAGTTAAGCATTGTCCATCCCGATTACTCATCGTGATCTGCACTGGTGTATCAAATGATCCATCACGAACATCTCTCGAGATCAGCAGGGAAATTTTTCATTTTTTTATTTTTCAAGTATATTTATTTTAAAATATTTGTGATTGTACTTGCTTTTTAAATGTACTATATAACCTTTGATTTTGATCTGAAGATTGTTCTTTTAGGAATGGTCAAAGAGGATAATAGACCCTATGGAAATATTTGAGGACATGGAATATGTTCCTCAAAAGGATGAGCAGCAGTGTATATGCACAAAGGAGCAAGAGATTAAAGATGAATTATAATTTTTGTTAAATATATTCCAAAGATTTATTTTCAAATTACACATGTGATATAATTAGGGCCAGTTTCTAAACAAAGATGATTATCACTCTATTTTTTAGGTAGTTTTTGATAAATAATATATAGAAGTGTAATACATTTATAAAGATATATATTTTTAATACTAAGTGCCTTTAAGGAGAGAATATACATAAACTACATACAAATAAAATAATATGTTGTGTTTATTGCTTTTTTAATCTCTATTTTTAATTATGCCAATTTAAGTCTAAGACCAAAAATTTATGAGAATAATTGTAATGGTTTAGTTTTTTTTTTGTTAATAATAGACAGAACACATAAAATAAATTAAATATAATATATCTCTTCATTAGTTTTAATAGTGGTATACAAACAAGCACTGTGCATTTTAATACAAGATTAAATATTAAAATCACACACAAGTTGTCTTGTAATTATTCTATTTACTTAACTTGAAATTGTCATTATATTTAATGTATGAATTAAATTTTACAAAGAGAAAAAATCTCAAAAGATTAAATGAAATCATTTATCTTATGATATTCCATAAAATATTTATTTGTCTTCTAAAATATGTAAAAGAATAAACATGTGATAGATACAACATGTGAAAAAGAATTAATACTTATGTGATAACTAATCCAAATATAAGTTTTTTAATTTACAAAGTTGTTTATTATTCATTGGTTGAGTTGTAACTGATATGAGAGTGAGAGACCCAGATAGTACAGGTGACTCATTCCATGCCTTGATAAAATTAGCAACGAGTACCTTAGAAGATCCTTCAAGGTAGCCCCAACAGTAGAGAAATTAAAAGTGGGCAGACAACTATGGTATGGCCATGTTATGCGAAGGGAGAACTCCTACTCCCTCAAAACTGTGCTCGAGATCCCCTCAAAGCCGCAAGAAAGAGGCAGATCACCGGCGACATTGTGGACGAGCTGGCGAAACAAAGTGTCCCTCAGGAGACAACTCCTGAGTCGCAGTTCATAGTAACTATTGAAGATAGAGGGAGCATTGAAATGATGATGAGTTGATTTGTAACTGATTCAAGATGGAGTAACTGACCAATATTTTGAAAATGGGGCATAGAATTTGGAAAGCAGTGGAGAAGCTAGTTGGATGAATTATTAGTAATATGAGCATTACATTTTATTTTAAAATATTTGGTGGTATGTTTATATAAGAGAATTTATTTCTCTTAACAAATTCACAAAGTTTCTAGCCAAGATCTGTGAGATTTTGTATGGCCAGATCTACGTTATCATGGTTTTTCAACTTTGAAGTAAAAAAAAAAACACCAACTTAAAGGCTTTGCAGAATATAATGTTATATGTATGGATGAACTCAGGATTCGGAGTAGAACATTAAGTGTGTCTGTGTGTGTCCCCCTTATAACTTTTTTCTCAATATTTGGAATAAGAAAAAACATTTTTTGAACAAAATATTTATGTTTAACTGCCTATATATTTCCATTTTTTTAAATATCGGAAAACGCCGAATCACCCCTAAATTAGATAATTTAATTTTCTATAAAAATAGATACATTATAATAGTACATTTTTGTAAAAATTGAATTAAGTGAAGATATCATTTCATACAATTTGTATGGCAATATACACTGCACAATATCTACTGGGATTCTCAATAGTATTCTTAATCTCCAAAAATACATTCATACCATCAAGTTGTTTACATATTCGGGGTAAGAAAAAAGGACTGACCTCCACACTATCCTTACTTGACATACATGTTTTGTATAGAAAACAAAATATCTTAAAATAACCAATAATTTGGATTTAAGGGTTTATAGTTTGGTATGTATTCTTCAACTATACATACAATCGTCATCGATAGTTGGATCTCATGTATCACATGCAACTAGTTCTATTAGAAAAAAGTTTGGATTATAAAAATATATCACTTTTTATGCTATTACTATTGCACACTTTTTATGCTATTAATATTTTCCACATATATTGCTTCTATGTCCAGGCATGCTCTCCTTTATTCTGGATCCTTCTATTCTCACTTTTCATTATTTCATAGAAATATCTAGCCATCGTTTTTGAATATATACAAATCTTCTCAGATAGTAATTTAGTCTATTTACTTATGTGGATGAATTTTCTGCTTAGGGTCCTATAATCACCCTATTGTCCACTGCTACTTTCTCAAAGCAAAATCTACAAATATATTAATTATACTAGTTGCATGTAACACATGAGATCCAACTGTCGATGGCGATAGTATGTATAATTGAAGAATACGTACCAAACTATTAACACAAACATAAATTATTTTAAGATATTTTGTTTTCTATATAAAACATGTAGGTATGTATGTCAGGATAGGATAGTATGGAAGTCAGTCTGTTTTTCCTACCCAGGATATGAAAATAGCATGATGGTATGTATGTATGTTTGCAGATTAAGTAGGCAAAATATTGAGTAAGATATTGTGTAGTGTATACTGCCTTACAAATTGTATGAAACGATGTCGTCACTAAATTAAATTTTTATAAAAAGTTTGAGATGTACTACTACATTGTTAATATTTTTTATAGCAAATTAAAATATCTAGTTGGTGTGTTTCGGCTTTTTTCGATATATTTAAAAACTTTGGAAATATAGGCAGTTAAACACATAAATTAAATATTATTAAAAAAAATTTTCTTAATAAAAAATATTTGAGAAACCGGAATTAAAAAAAAAAAAACAAATTTGAGTGTTTGAATTTGTCTATATTTATACCAATTTTCAGCATTCTAGCATTTATGATTTTTGGGATATATGGAAAAATAAAGTAAAAATTCAAAAGTTGATAACCCGTGATTGAAACAAAAATTCAAAATTCTGAGTATAAAGGTTTTGTATGTCTATAATTTTCTAAAATTTTAGGCTCTGTGCATTGAATGGATCAGAAGTTATAAGGAGGGTGGGGGGACACAGACACACTAAATGTTCTACTTCGAATTCTGAGTAAATCTACATATAAAACATATATGCTGCAAAGCCTCTGAGGTGGTGTTTTTTGACTTCAAAGCTGGAAAAACCGTGAAAAATATAGACCTGGCATACAAATCTCATGTATCTTGACATGGAACTTTGTCAATATGTTAAGAGAAATAAATTATCTTAAACAAATCGACAGTTGGATTACCTAACACTTTATCTATTTTCCGTAAAAATAAATATAATATGAAAACGTTTGAATATATCTTCACACCTTCTCTCCCAAATATAATGAAAGAATTTTTTGTTGCTTTTAAGATAAAATTTTTCTCCACTTAGTATCAGTCTTGTTATTTATATTTGTATAAAGAAAACATTAATTATAATTTTAACAAATATCTTTGTCTAGTATTATTTTTATCTCATTTTATTTGCAAATGTCAACATTACTAAAAGGTGTTTGTACATTGGCCTGGTTATCACACGTAAACAATGGTGTGTTCATGAAGGTATATTAGACGTGTATTATTATATTATCTGTATATTTATGTAAAGATATGACAAGAGACAAGAATGTTTTGCTCGTTCTTTATTTCTTATAGTGAATTTTATTTTACTGTGTAAAAAAGGATATGAAAAAAGATTTAATTATGGTCTATCTGCAGCTGTATACCTATAACATACACAAAATATGTTATAGGTATACATGCCTATATATAGTTTTTCTCAAAAATATTAATAAGTTTCTTGCCAATATTATTAATTTGTTAAATATTATGAAATAAACAAAATATCAACCAGGATTGGGTTGTCCCATAACCTAAAATTTCTTTTAATTTTTATTATGTCACTCTTTGTTAGTTAGATGTTTGACTTCCACTCATAGAATGTATATTATAATTCTATGCTTCCACTATATTTTGAAATATGTTTCTATTTACTAATTACTAGAGACCTGAATTATTCGCGTTTGTGAGTAACCCGATTTTATTCCCAAATGTTGTACTTTTTCGCAAATAACGCAAATTTTCACATTTTAGAAAACTAACACCGAAATTTGGTTCTTTTAGGATAATTTCATAAAAAATTTGCATCAATTATCCACCAAAAAAGGCAAAATTAAAAAATAATTATTGTAACTCAATTTCTGCAGGTGAAATCTAGTCAATGCAATATAGATAAATTAAAATAAGACATCATGACTATAAGAATTTGTTGACAATATCATATGAATGTGTATGTTAATGTTGATTCATATAGGTTTCTATACTCCTACAATACTGTTTTGGCAGAAAGAAGAACAAACCTAAAAAAATGAAGTTGATTATGACAATTGATTCTTAAATTTAATGTAATATTGTTGTTTTTTTTTTAAATATAAATATAATGTGATTTGAATTGAAAATGCCGTTAAAATAGTATTTTATTATTATTTTTTAAATTATTTAAGCTATTCATTTATAGTGAAAAAAGAATTTGCAAATCTAAATCAAGTTTGGATTTTTCTTAATTTACATTTCTTTGTAAAAGATAATGATTTCTTAAAAAAATGAAAACTGAAAAATAACACTACTTTTCACTTTTCTACAAAAATATCACTCCTTTTTAAAAAAAATAAAGGGAATAATAACACTGCTTTTCCATAAAAACAACACCTCTTTTATTAAAAAAAAATAAAAAACTCAAATAATTGAGATCTCTATAAATTACACATACAAATATGCATACAAAAACAATAAGTTAATTAAAATAAATTTATATTAGAGTATTTAATTACAGGATACATGTATAAACTTCAGGGACAGAAATATAATAATTTTTCCTTTTTACTGTAGGATTTTTTTTTTCTTTCAATATAGTAAGAATTCAATCAATTTATTGAAGAGAATGTCAAAAATACTTAATTATATATAAATGAAAATTATTTTAATGTGCATTTTATTAAGATTAACACAGTTTTTTATGGTTAAATAATTATCTATACATGCTAACATCTGGGCTTTGATACATACACATGTATGCATCACACAAAAGTCTTTTAGCGTGTTCAGGAAGCATTTTATCGTTAGGTGCAGCTTCATGGAGAGAACGAACACCATCTTCACTCAACCATAATGAAATATCATCAACTAGAACTATTTCTGGAATGTTGTATCCATTTTGCTCACCTATACATTTATTACATTTTATATTAAAAATATTGTCAAAATACACACACCTATGGTTGAGTTTCTTAGTTGGACATAAACAGACACTTATGTAATAAATAATGCTTATTTATAATTATTTATTTTAAGAAAATACTAATGTATTTAAAATTTACAATTGCTTATTAAAAAAAGATTGTCTTAACGAATTCAAGGAAATACTAATTGAGCAGATAAATTGAAAAAGAATTACTAGTGCAAAAAAAGTGTTATTTTTAATTTAAATACTAGGTACTGTACTTACCTACATTAAACTAATGACCAATGAAAGTATATCATAGCATTGTGGAATATTCATATATGTAATTAAAAAAAAATTGTTTGTATTAAAAAATATGTGTAATACCTTTTCTATCTGCCATAGAATCAAAGAAGCACCAAGGAGCCTGGTGTCCTGAACCAGCTTTGACAAAAGCAACATAATGTGATGTTTCAATGCAGACAACAGCAAACAGTTCCATGTATAATCTCGGTACAGGGCAATGTTCTGCCATTATTACAAAATCTGATGGGACTGATAATACACTAGCCTGAAAGAAAATTAAGATATTTTTAATATAAAAGAAAGATATTTACTACGATAGAATTGATGGGGAATAATATATTTTAAATCAAAGGTGAGTAAATATAGGTATGGTTATTTTTCTCCCCGAAGCGGCTGCTCGTCGGGCACAACAAGGACTACGATCAAGCATATTTAATACCACTACCACTAAGAGACCAACCACAAACGTGAAGGTCCGTCAATCATGGCGAGGGTTTCCCACCCAACAGTGCCACGGTAACATGTGACTCAACAGGGAACCTTCACCATACCTGTAGCTCTTTCAGTTCTTCGATTCCCACACCAAGTGCATCGTCGGATACACCTGTCTCATCAGCATGGCGGACTACCGCTGAGTGGGTCGTGCCCACCAGTCATATCGGGGAGCTCCTCTACCCCTTAGTAACCCCTATTTCATCACGAATTTTGTCCCACGTCTAAGTGACTGCAAAGCGAAAATGTTGTGTTCTTTTGATTTCTACTTGGTAAGTTCGTGTCGCGAATATGCGGAGTGAAATACTAAACCAGACAAGTAAATGTAATTTCTTTTTTGCAACGTGGAATAATATATTATGGAAAAAATATAAAAAATCTAGTATTATAGCTTCATGAAAAAATCCTTATATATAAAACTCTTCTAAGAACCGTTGTTGTGTATGGAGCTAAATGCTGGGTCTAAACAAAAAGAGACAATAATAATTGAAAGAAAAATCCTGATAAAGAATTTTGGCCCAGTAAACGATAATGGACTTTGGAGGATGCAATATAATCATGAACTACAGAGAGTATATGACGAACCCAACATTGTGCAAGTGCTAAGATGGCTGGATGACACAGAAGAGGACATAAGGGCGATCAGAATTGTAAACTGGAGGAGAGTGGCAGAGAACAGGGACCGCTGGAGAAGGATTCTGCAGGAGGCCAGCCCCCCTAGAAAATGTGTCATTAAGCTCAAGAAAAGATAACTCATTGTATGGAAGTGACAGTTGTCAGTCACGTGACAACCGTCACATCCATACATTGAGTTATCTTTTCTTAAGCTAAATGACATATTGTCCAGGGGGGCTGGGCCCACACAGACCTGAAATGCCAATAATGATGATGTAAAAATAGCTGAATATGGGCCTTGACTTGTAAGAGAAAATTTATTATTTAAAATATGACTTACCTTATGGTTTGCTCTTTTTGAATGAGAATGTGCCTTATCTAGACAGGTTCTGCAGAAAGCTGTACTTTCTAATCCCACAGCACACTGACCAAAGCATTCTCTACATTCAAATGTTGCTAACTTTCCACACACTGTGCATTGCCGTGGAGCTGAAATTTTTTTATATGAAATAAAAAACAGATTATTGAAAATAACAATATGTAGATAGGAAAGAAAATAAAACTTACCATCTTCAATAACATCTGTTACATCTAATAATTGTGAAGGCAAAATCCTCGGATACATTTTGTAGGATTTACCAAATCTTGGCATTTGTATAATAAGACAAGAAGGAACTTCTTTCAGCTTTATATTAGACGTTAAAAAACTTTGTTCAAAAAGTTGTTGCACACTTGGAAATATAAGTTTTTCATCTTTTTCCACAAACAATTGATAATGAAAAGCTTCTTGTCCAGAATTTAATTTTAAAAATGGTTCAGCTCTGAGTATTTGTGCAACAAGACTGTTGAGAAATTCTTCGGGATCCTGAAATGATCATATATGTAAATACTTATCAATATTAACTGAACATATAGGTAATAATTAATCTTCAAATATATTTAAATCAATACAAAAATGAAAAAAAAAACACCTTTTCTTCTGATGTGAGTCCAGATATAGAACTTAATTTTTCTAAAAGTTTACGTAGCTTCATAACTCTATCTGCTCTCACATATAAATTCTGTCTCAAAGGATTTACTATTTCCTCTCTTAAAACTCTTTGCACCTCTTCATAATGAACTGAATCCTAAAACAATACAACATGGAAAATGGATTTTTAAAAAAATCTGTCAAAATGATACCTACTCTTGAATATGTTGTACAAAACACAAAAAACTTTGTTTTTACCAAAATTATCATACCTTGGAATCGGCAGGTCTAAAAAGAAGTGAATCAAAGACACTCGTGAATGTAAACATGGAAAAAAGTGTTGCATCAAGATAACAAGAATTATGATGCCCCTGAATGCCTCTAAATTTTCCACAAAGTCCCTCTAAATCATTTGTATGATTTAATGGAGGAATAAATCCAGGTACAACAGGGCAATCCATCTAAAATGAATAAGAAAAATTATTACAGAAAAATCAAACAAAAAAAAAACTACGCACTTTTCAATCTTTCGATTGTGACGGCTTCTAATTGGTAGAATTCCATTATGATAATGATGAATATGAACACATATATAATTCTACAATTTATTTATTTTACTCCCGATGACCGTTTCGGCTTATAAGGCCATAATCAATCAACTGATTGATTATGGCCTTATAAGCCGAAACGGTCGTCGGGAGTAAAATAAATAAATTGTACAATTATATATGTGTTCATATTCATCATTATCAAAAAAAAAACTTTTTAACATATTTTTAATCATCATTATACCTCGAAAATATTCTATTTATTTATTAGAAAACCAACAGTTTATTTTTATTTTTACAAAAAATATATATAAATATTAGGCAATAATAACAAGGAAACTAATAACAGGTTTTCACTTGAGAAGTAATACATTATAAGCATATAAATACAAATTGTTTAAAAGAAAAAAAGGGTAGAAGGAAAGGTGGTGAGAGAGGGACTAGTGATTTGAGGAAAGGATTAAGTGGGGAGATGGTTTATTTGACATCAAAAATGCTCACGTGAATAAATATGAATGTGATTGATGGATTTGACGGTAACTTTGTGGTAGTCCATGATTACAATAATAATGATGTAAATATGTACTTTGCTAAATACCACTTATTGAGTATAATTAAACACTACTAGTTTCGGGAGAGCACTCCTCCCATCGACGGGTGTATTATAACTAAATAATATTATTTACATACTACTGTGTCTACTATGTGTGTTGTGTTGATTGGTGGGGTGTAGGTGGGGTATTCGTTATTGTGATTGGTTGGAGAGAAGAATGAGGTACGGATAACGGGAAAATTGTCAATAATGGCGAAGAATTGGGGAATTTGGTGTTATTGATAAGTGGTTTACCTAAATTGATGTTTCTGTGAATTTCTATTGTTTCTAAACTATTCATCAAATGACCTTTGTGTGTAACTTGGTGTAAGAGTTTAACTGTGTGGCTATGGAATGAGTGGTTGGTATCTATTATATGATTTGCGAATTCCGAGAAGTTGCTATTCATAATACATCGTCTATGTTCTTTAATCCTCGTATTAATGTTTCTAGAGGTTTGGCCAATGTACAATGAATCGCAGTCTCCACATGATATTTCATAAATTCCGCTTTTTTCTTTAAAATCTATTTTTGTTTTAGAATTGCAAAGTAATTTACCGAGGTTATTATTTGTATAAAAGGCTGGTTTAATTGTTGTAGGCATATGTTTCGTTATTTTTGTGGATAATTTATCTATGTACAGAATTTTTCTCCATTTTTGATTTTCATTATTGTTTATTGGTGGATAAATAAATTTATCAATAATTAATTTAAATTCTTTCCTATTGATTATTTTGTCTATCAACTGTTGTTCGTATCCGTTATTGAAAGCTATCTGTTTAATTGTAATAAGTTCTTTTTCATAGTTTTTCTGTGAGAGAGGGGTCTTTAACAGTCTATCAATTAATGAATAAAAACATGCGAGTTTATGTGTAATTGGGTGGTGTGAAGATGCAGGAATAATCATGTCAGTGTGCGTAGGCTTTCTATATATGCTAAAATCAAGTCTGTTATTAATTATTTTTATCGAGAGGTCTAGAAAATTCAAACATTTATCAACTTCTTTTTCTACTGTAAATTTGATTTTATGATGTTGTGAATTAATTAATGAGAGGAATCTGTCTAATTGTCTATCTGTCCCTATAAAAATACAGAAAATATCATCTACGTAGCGGAACCACTCTAGAACACATTTGAGTAGGGGGTGGTCAGAATCAAACAGGTCTGTTTCGAGTTTGTTCATGAATATGTCAGCCAGGATCGGACTGGCTGGCATACCCATCGGTAAGCCGTCTTTTTGGAAATAAATATTATTATTAAATTCAAAATAATTTTGATTCGTGCAGACATTGAAGATTCTGACCAACTCCTGTACAATATCATCTCCTAACTGAGAATTAACTAAGGTTTCTTTCAGAATGTTACAGCAGTCTTTAATTGGTACATTTGTGAAAAGGTTAGTGACATCGAAAGATATTAATCTAGCGTTGTTAGGAATAAACTTATTAATTAACTTATTAGTCAGTTCAAGGCTGTTCTTAATTGTATACTTCGGTGTGGAAAGTTCATGTAAAATAATCTTGTCGTTTAGTAATTTGCACAGGTTGTAGTTTGGAGCAGTGAAGTAGGAGACAACAGGTCTTACCGGAATGTTTGTCTTGTGTAGTTTAGGAAGACCGTATAGCTGGGGTGGTCTTGAGTTCCTTTGTATCAGGTAGTTGGTATAGGATCCGCAAAGGTTTTTACAATACTTTATTGTATTCTTCACTGCTTCTAGATATTTGCTGGTAGGGTCGCTTGTTACTAGCACGAAATTGTCATTATTTAAGAAATCATTTACTTTATTCACATAGTCCACAGTGTTAAGGATCACAATACTATTTCCTTTATCAGCTCTCGTTAGTGTCAAGTTATTCGACTGTAATGCCGATTTAATGCTGTTCATTGTGATGGCTTCCTTGTTATGGAAATTTTTAAAGGCATGGGTGTTTTCTTTTAATGTTTCTGCACATTTATATTTATGTATAATTGGATCTTTGGTCAGTGCAGTGTCGATATCTGCTGCGAGTTGAATGAATGATTTTTCGCTTTGTGGTTGGATATTGTATTTAAGACCTTTATTTAACAATTCGTATTGTTCTGTATTAAACGAGTGGTTTGAAAGATTCACTATGCGTTCACTGAATTTATGGTGGGTTTTATTAGTATTCAGGTTCGGTGTGCCCGAGTTATTTAATGGTAGCTTCGATTTTAAGTTTTTTAATTTTTTATCCACTGTATTTTTCATTTTAAACACTTCTAAGCTAACTAAATAACGCACTTTGTCATCTAGTAGGTCCCATTCTATCGGGTGTAGTAAATTAGAGAGATCAGTGTGTAAATATTTTAAATATGTTTTAACCGTGTCCCTGATGTTAAAAAACTTTTTTAATTCTTCTTTTATCCATGTTAGTTGGGCAACTTTCAACGCTTTTTCAGATGATTTAGATTTTGATTTAATTTTAACACTGACGTATTTTGGAATCACTTTCAATTTAAGGCACTGTTGGTTAAAATATATTTTGATAGACACAGTTCTGTATTTTAACATTAATTTTTTATATATGATCGTCTTTTTTGCCGTGCTGGTTTCTTTAATAAGATTGATGGATTTGACGGTAACTTTGTGGTAGTCCATGATTACAATAATAATGATGTAAATATGTACTTTGCTAAATACCACTTATTGAGTATAATTAAACACTACTAGTTTCGGGAGAGCACTCCTCCCATCGACGGGTGTATTATAACTAAATAATATTATTTACATACTACTGTGTCTACTATGTGTGTTGTGTTGATTGGTGGGGTGTAGGTGGGGTATTCGTTATTGTGATTGGTTGGAGAGAAGAATGAGGTACGGATAACGGGAAAATTGTCAATAATGGCGAAGAATTGGGGAATTTGGTGTTATTGATAAGTGGTTTACCTAAATTGATGTTTCTGTGAATTTCTATTGTTTCTAAACTATTCATCAAATGACCTTTGTGTGTAACTTGGTGTAAGAGTTTAACTGTGTGGCTATGGAATGAGTGGTTGGTATCTATTATATGATTTGCGAATTCCGAGAAGTTGCTATTCATAATACATCGTCTATGTTCTTTAATCCTCGTATTAATGTTTCTAGAGGTTTGGCCAATGTACAATGAATCGCAGTCTCCACATGATATTTCATAAATTCCGCTTTTTTCTTTAAAATCTATTTTTGTTTTAGAATTGCAAAGTAATTTACCGAGGTTATTATTTGTATAAAAGGCTGGTTTAATTGTTGTAGGCATATGTTTCGTTATTTTTGTGGATAATTTATCTATGTACAGAATTTTTCTCCATTTTTGATTTTCATTATTGTTTATTGGTGGATAAATAAATTTATCAATAATTAATTTAAATTCTTTCCTATTGATTATTTTGTCTATCAACTGTTGTTCGTATCCGTTATTGAAAGCTATCTGTTTAATTGTAATAAGTTCTTTTTCATAGTTTTTCTGTGAGAGAGGGGTCTTTAACAGTCTATCAATTAATGAATAAAAACATGCGAGTTTATGTGTAATTGGGTGGTGTGAAGATGCAGGAATAATCATGTCAGTGTGCGTAGGCTTTCTATATATGCTAAAATCAAGTCTGTTATTAATTATTTTTATCGAGAGGTCTAGAAAATTCAAACATTTATCAACTTCTTTTTCTACTGTAAATTTGATTTTATGATGTTGTGAATTAATTAATGAGAGGAATCTGTCTAATTGTCTATCTGTCCCTATAAAAATACAGAAAATATCATCTACGTAGCGGAACCACTCTAGAACACATTTGAGTAGGGGGTGGTCAGAATCAAACAGGTCTGTTTCGAGTTTGTTCATGAATATGTCAGCCAGGATCGGACTGGCTGGCATACCCATCGGTAAGCCGTCTTTTTGGAAATAAATATTATTATTAAATTCAAAATAATTTTGATTCGTGCAGACATTGAAGATTCTGACCAACTCCTGTACAATATCATCTCCTAACTGAGAATTAACTAAGGTTTCTTTCAGAATGTTACAGCAGTCTTTAATTGGTACATTTGTGAAAAGGTTAGTGACATCGAAAGATATTAATCTAGCGTTGTTAGGAATAAACTTATTAATTAACTTATTAGTCAGTTCAAGGCTGTTCTTAATTGTATACTTCGGTGTGGAAAGTTCATGTAAAATAATCTTGTCGTTTAGTAATTTGCACAGGTTGTAGTTTGGAGCAGTGAAGTAGGAGACAACAGGTCTTACCGGAATGTTTGTCTTGTGTAGTTTAGGAAGACCGTATAGCTGGGGTGGTCTTGAGTTCCTTTGTATCAGGTAGTTGGTATAGGATCCGCAAAGGTTTTTACAATACTTTATTGTATTCTTCACTGCTTCTAGATATTTGCTGGTAGGGTCGCTTGTTACTAGCACGAAATTGTCATTATTTAAGAAATCATTTACTTTATTCACATAGTCCACAGTGTTAAGGATCACAATACTATTTCCTTTATCAGCTCTCGTTAGTGTCAAGTTATTCGACTGTAATGCCGATTTAATGCTGTTCATTGTGATGGCTTCCTTGTTATGGAAATTTTTAAAGGCATGGGTGTTTTCTTTTAATGTTTCTGCACATTTATATTTATGTATAATTGGATCTTTGGTCAGTGCAGTGTCGATATCTGCTGCGAGTTGAATGAATGATTTTTCGCTTTGTGGTTGGATATTGTATTTAAGACCTTTATTTAACAATTCGTATTGTTCTGTATTAAACGAGTGGTTTGAAAGATTCACTATGCGTTCACTGAATTTATGGTGGGTTTTATTAGTATTCAGGTTCGGTGTGCCCGAGTTATTTAATGGTAGCTTCGATTTTAAGTTTTTTAATTTTTTATCCACTGTATTTTTCATTTTAAACACTTCTAAGCTAACTAAATAACGCACTTTGTCATCTAGTAGGTCCCATTCTATCGGGTGTAGTAAATTAGAGAGATCAGTGTGTAAATATTTTAAATATGTTTTAACCGTGTCCCTGATGTTAAAAAACTTTTTTAATTCTTCTTTTATCCATGTTAGTTGGGCAACTTTCAACGCTTTTTCAGATGATTTAGATTTTGATTTAATTTTAACACTGACGTATTTTGGAATCACTTTCAATTTAAGGCACTGTTGGTTAAAATATATTTTGATAGACACAGTTCTGTATTTTAACATTAATTTTTTATATATGATCGTCTTTTTTGCCGTGCTGGTTTCTTTAATAAGATTGATGGATTTGACGGTAACTTTGTGGTAGTCCATGATTACAATAATAATGATGTAAATATGTACTTTGCTAAATACCACTTATTGAGTATAATTAAACACTACTAGTTTCGGGAGAGCACTCCTCCCATCGACGGGTGTATTATAACTAAATAATATTATTTACATACTACTGTGTCTACTATGTGTGTTGTGTTGATTGGTGGGGTGTAGGTGGGGTATTCGTTATTGTGATTGGTTGGAGAGAAGAATGAGGTACGGATAACGGGAAAATTGTCAATAATGGCGAAGAATTGGGGAATTTGGTGTTATTGATAAGTGGTTTACCTAAATTGATGTTTCTGTGAATTTCTATTGTTTCTAAACTATTCATCAAATGACCTTTGTGTGTAACTTGGTGTAAGAGTTTAACTGTGTGGCTATGGAATGAGTGGTTGGTATCTATTATATGATTTGCGAATTCCGAGAAGTTGCTATTCATAATACATCGTCTATGTTCTTTAATCCTCGTATTAATGTTTCTAGAGGTTTGGCCAATGTACAATGAATCGCAGTCTCCACATGATATTTCATAAATTCCGCTTTTTTCTTTAAAATCTATTTTTGTTTTAGAATTGCAAAGTAATTTACCGAGGTTATTATTTGTATAAAAGGCTGGTTTAATTGTTGTAGGCATATGTTTCGTTATTTTTGTGGATAATTTATCTATGTACAGAATTTTTCTCCATTTTTGATTTTCATTATTGTTTATTGGTGGATAAATAAATTTATCAATAATTAATTTAAATTCTTTCCTATTGATTATTTTGTCTATCAACTGTTGTTCGTATCCGTTATTGAAAGCTATCTGTTTAATTGTAATAAGTTCTTTTTCATAGTTTTTCTGTGAGAGAGGGGTCTTTAACAGTCTATCAATTAATGAATAAAAACATGCGAGTTTATGTGTAATTGGGTGGTGTGAAGATGCAGGAATAATCATGTCAGTGTGCGTAGGCTTTCTATATATGCTAAAATCAAGTCTGTTATTAATTATTTTTATCGAGAGGTCTAGAAAATTCAAACATTTATCAACTTCTTTTTCTACTGTAAATTTGATTTTATGATGTTGTGAATTAATTAATGAGAGGAATCTGTCTAATTGTCTATCTGTCCCTATAAAAATACAGAAAATATCATCTACGTAGCGGAACCACTCTAGAACACATTTGAGTAGGGGGTGGTCAGAATCAAACAGGTCTGTTTCGAGTTTGTTCATGAATATGTCAGCCAGGATCGGACTGGCTGGCATACCCATCGGTAAGCCGTCTTTTTGGAAATAAATATTATTATTAAATTCAAAATAATTTTGATTCGTGCAGACATTGAAGATTCTGACCAACTCCTGTACAATATCATCTCCTAACTGAGAATTAACTAAGGTTTCTTTCAGAATGTTACAGCAGTCTTTAATTGGTACATTTGTGAAAAGGTTAGTGACATCGAAAGATATTAATCTAGCGTTGTTAGGAATAAACTTATTAATTAACTTATTAGTCAGTTCAAGGCTGTTCTTAATTGTATACTTCGGTGTGGAAAGTTCATGTAAAATAATCTTGTCGTTTAGTAATTTGCACAGGTTGTAGTTTGGAGCAGTGAAGTAGGAGACAACAGGTCTTACCGGAATGTTTGTCTTGTTTAGCCGTCTAGCATTAAATCGGCATTACAGTCGAATAACTTGACACTAACGAGAGCTGATAAAGGAAATAGTATTGTGATCCTTAACACTGTGGACTATGTGAATAAAGTAAATGATTTCTTAAATAATGACAATTTCGTGCTAGTAACAAGCGACCCTACCAGCAAATATCTAGAAGCAGTGAAGAATACAATAAAGTATTGTAAAAACCTTTGCGGATCCTATACCAACTACCTGATACAAAGGAACTCAAGACCACCCCAGCTATACGGTCTTCCTAAACTACACAAGACAAACATTCCGGTAAGACCTGTTGTCTCCTACTTCACTGCTCCAAACTACAACCTGTGCAAATTACTAAACGACAAGATTATTTTACATGAACTTTCCACACCGAAGTATACAATTAAGAACAGCCTTGAACTGACTAATAAGTTAATTAATAAGTTTATTCCTAACAACGCTAGATTAATATCTTTCGATGTCACTAACCTTTTCACAAATGTACCAATTAAAGACTGCTGTAACATTCTGAAAGAAACCTTAGTTAATTCTCAGTTAGGAGATGATATTGTACAGGAGTTGGTCAGAATCTTCAATGTCTGCACGAATCAAAATTATTTTGAATTTAATAATAATATTTATTTCCAAAAAGACAGCTTACCGATGGGTATGCCAGCCAGTCCGATCCTGGCTGACATATTCATGAACAAACTCGAAACAGACCTGTTTGATTCTGACCACCCCCTACTCAAATGTGTTCTAGAGTGGTTCCGCTACGTAGATGATATTTTCTGTATTTTTATAGGGACAGATAGACAATTAGACAGATTCCTCTCATTAATTAATTCACAACATCATAAAATCAAATTTACAGTAGAAAAAGAAGTTGATAAATGTTTGAATTTTCTAGACCTCTCGATAAAAATAATTAATAACAGACTTGATTTTAGCATATATAGAAAGCCTACGCACACTGACATGATTATTCCTGCATCTTCACACCACCCAATTACACATAAACTCGCATGTTTTTATTCATTAATTGATAGACTGTTAAAGACCCCTCTCTCACAGAAAAACTATGAAAAAGAACTTATTACAATTAAACAGATAGCTTTCAATAACGGATACGAACAACAGTTGATAGACAAAATAATCAATAGGAAAGAATTTAAATTAATTATTGATAAATTTATTTATCCACCAATAAACAATAATGAAAATCAAAAATGGAGAAAAATTCTGTACATAGATAAATTATCCACAAAAATAACGAAACATATGCCTACAACAATTAAACCAGCCTTTTATACAAATAATAACCTCGGTAAATTACTTTGCAATTCTAAAACAAAAATAGATTTTAAAGAAAAAAGCGGAATTTATGAAATATCATGTGGAGACTGCGATTCATTGTACATTGGCCAAACCTCTAGAAACATTAATACGAGGATTAAAGAACATAGACGATGTATTATGAATAGCAACTTCTCGGAATTCGCAAATCATATAATAGATACCAACCACTCATTCCATAGCCACACAGTTAAACTCTTACACCAAGTTACACACAAAGGTCATTTGATGAATAGTTTAGAAACAATAGAAATTCACAGAAACATCAATTTAGGTAAACCACTTATCAATAACACCAAATTCCCCAATTCTTCGCCATTATTGACAATTTTCCCGTTATCCGTACCTCATTCTTCTCTCCAACCAATCACAATAACGAATACCCCACCTACACCCCACCAATCAACACAACACACATAGTAGACACAGTAGTATGTAAATAATATTATTTAGTTATAATACACCCGTCGATGGGAGGAGTGCTCTCCCGAAACTAGTAGTGTTTAATTATACTCAATAAGTGGTATTTAGCAAAGTACATATTTACATCATTATTATTGTAATCATGGACTACCACAAAGTTACCGTCAAATCCATCAATCTTATTAAAGAAACCAGCACGGCAAAAAAGACGATCATATATAAAAAATTAATGTTAAAATACAGAACTGTGTCTATCAAAATATATTTTAACCAACAGTGCCTTAAATTGAAAGTGATTCCAAAATACGTCAGTGTTAAAATTAAATCAAAATCTAAATCATCTGAAAAAGCGTTGAAAGTTGCCCAACTAACATGGATAAAAGAAGAATTAAAAAAGTTTTTTAACATCAGGGACACGGTTAAAACATATTTAAAATATTTACACACTGATCTCTCTAATTTACTACACCCGATAGAATGGGACCTACTAGATGACAAAGTGCGTTATTTAGTTAGCTTAGAAGTGTTTAAAATGAAAAATACAGTGGATAAAAAATTAAAAAACTTAAAATCGAAGCTACCATTAAATAACTCGGGCACACCGAACCTGAATACTAATAAAACCCACCATAAATTCAGTGAACGCATAGTGAATCTTTCAAACCACTCGTTTAATACAGAACAATACGAATTGTTAAATAAAGGTCTTAAATACAATATCCAACCACAAAGCGAAAAATCATTCATTCAACTCGCAGCAGATATCGACACTGCACTGACCAAAGATCCAATTATACATAAATATAAATGTGCAGAAACATTAAAAGAAAACACCCATGCCTTTAAAAATTTCCATAACAAGGAAGCCATCACAATGAACAGCATTAAATCGGCATTACAGTCGAATAACTTGACACTAACGAGAGCTGATAAAGGAAATAGTATTGTGATCCTTAACACTGTGGACTATGTGAATAAAGTAAATGATTTCTTAAATAATGACAATTTCGTGCTAGTAACAAGCGACCCTACCAGCAAATATCTAGAAGCAGTGAAGAATACAATAAAGTATTGTAAAAACCTTTGCGGATCCTATACCAACTACCTGATACAAAGGAACTCAAGACCACCCCAGCTATACGGTCTTCCTAAACTACACAAGACAAACATTCCGGTAAGACCTGTTGTCTCCTACTTCACTGCTCCAAACTACAACCTGTGCAAATTACTAAACGACAAGATTATTTTACATGAACTTTCCACACCGAAGTATACAATTAAGAACAGCCTTGAACTGACTAATAAGTTAATTAATAAGTTTATTCCTAACAACGCTAGATTAATATCTTTCGATGTCACTAACCTTTTCACAAATGTACCAATTAAAGACTGCTGTAACATTCTGAAAGAAACCTTAGTTAATTCTCAGTTAGGAGATGATATTGTACAGGAGTTGGTCAGAATCTTCAATGTCTGCACGAATCAAAATTATTTTGAATTTAATAATAATATTTATTTCCAAAAAGACGGCTTACCGATGGGTATGCCAGCCAGTCCGATCCTGGCTGACATATTCATGAACAAACTCGAAACAGACCTGTTTGATTCTGACCACCCCCTACTCAAATGTGTTCTAGAGTGGTTCCGCTACGTAGATGATATTTTCTGTATTTTTATAGGGACAGATAGACAATTAGACAGATTCCTCTCATTAATTAATTCACAACATCATAAAATCAAATTTACAGTAGAAAAAGAAGTTGATAAATGTTTGAATTTTCTAGACCTCTCGATAAAAAATAATTAATAACAGACTTGATTTTAGCATATATAGAAAGCCTACGCACACTGACATGATTATTCCTGCATCTTCACACCACCCAATTACACATAAACTCGCATGTTTTTATTCATTAATTGATAGACTGTTAAAGACCCCTCTCTCACAGAAAAACTATGAAAAAGAACTTATTACAATTAAACAGATAGCTTTCAATAACGGATACGAACAACAGTTGATAGACAAAATAATCAATAGGAAAGAATTTAAATTAATTATTGATAAATTTATTTATCCACCAATAAACAATAATGAAAATCAAAAATGGAGAAAAATTCTGTACATAGATAAATTATCCACAAAAATAACGAAACATATGCCTACAACAATTAAACCAGCCTTTTATACAAATAATAACCTCGGTAAATTACTTTGCAATTCTAAAACAAAAATAGATTTTAAAGAAAAAAGCGGAATTTATGAAATATCATGTGGAGACTGCGATTCATTGTACATTGGCCAAACCTCTAGAAACATTAATACGAGGATTAAAGAACATAGACGATGTATTATGAATAGCAACTTCTCGGAATTCGCAAATCATATAATAGATACCAACCACTCATTCCATAGCCACACAGTTAAACTCTTACACCAAGTTACACACAAAGGTCATTTGATGAATAGTTTAGAAACAATAGAAATTCACAGAAACATCAATTTAGGTAAACCACTTATCAATAACACCAAATTCCCCAATTCTTCGCCATTATTGACAATTTTCCCGTTATCCGTACCTCATTCTTCTCTCCAACCAATCACAATAACGAATACCCCACCTACACCCCACCAATCAACACAACACACATAGTAGACACAGTAGTATGTAAATAATATTATTTAGTTATAATACACCCGTCGATGGGAGGAGTGCTCTCCCGAAACTAGTAGTGTTTAATTATACTCAATAAGTGGTATTTAGCAAAGTACATATTTACATCATTATTATTGTAAATATGAATGTCCTTAAATTTATGTTTGAAAAAGACAAATTTTTAATAAAATATCTATAGAGATGTTTAACAGTAGACAATGAATTAAAATTAGTAGAGGTTCGTAGAACAAAGCCTAACATCTTCAACGCTTTTTTAGATCTGGAAATTTATATGCATAACAAAGGTTAATCGCTCATCAAAGATAATTCCTAACAGATATAATTTCTATTTTTATACTTCTCGGGCAACTAACAGGTACTATGTCAAATATTCATTTAACACACACCCAATAACAAGTTGCCACATTCTGGAGACTTACTATATTAATCGTCTCACAGATCCAGACTGAAAACACAATTAAAAACTGTGTCTCCACCGGGAATCGAACCCGGGATCTTTGTATCAGCAGCCAGATACCTAACCAACTGAGCCAAAAAGGCCGACTAATATATGTGAAACCCTAGTTAAGATTACATCGTTAATCGAATAGTTGAAGGTAATCTTATTTTTTATATCAAAGGTAATTTATTTACTTCACACCATTCATAAAGCCTGACTAGATTATCCTGCATAATATGACACTCTTTCATATGACCGATGGCTCTATAGATTTTAATGTCATCAGCATTTAGGTCATTAAATATACTTATGATGTCATTAATAAATAAAATAGGACTCAAATGTGATCCCTGTGGTATGCCACTTGTAGCAGAGAAAGTATCAGATCTATTAGATAGGTAAAGATTAAGAATTAGTAATAATTAATTATTACCCAAAGATTACTATTAGATAGGTAATTAAAAAACCATTTCAGAAGGCTGCCTATCCTATTATTTAGGATGGTTTTAAGAAATTGTCATATCTTTATCTTTTTTTGTAATAAACTTGCTTTAGTTAGTCTTTGTGTCTCAGTCAGTTTAGACATCTATGTTTTGAACCATAGGTCCCTGAAAAAATATTTTCAGTCTGGACTTGAGACATCTCCTAAGGCTGTGGCAACTTATGCATGACAATATTTGACATAGTACTAGTTTCCTACCTAAGGTCAAATTTTGCTTCTTAGTATGATTTATATACTTTGTTTTTTATTGAAATGATATAAGATAATTGTACTACATTACACATTCAACCAGGTTTAACTCAAACAATTCAATTAAGCCAAATTCACCCGCGTTTGTACAAGTTATTCAGTTTTCAGTGTTTTTATCAGCTTATAGAAAACTCGGTCATCGGTCAAAACTTCAGCTTAATTTTGGCCGATGCGCTGAAGACGCAGATGCTTTTTTTGGTCAACGTAGAGGGTTAAGTCGGACACTATATTATAGTATTCATGAGTTTTCTGAAAAGCATTATAAATAAGAGATCATGAAAGGAAAAATTGAGTGTAGTTATGGTATGGGTAGGAGGCAAGTGTCTTGGCTAAGAAACATCAGGGAATGGACCAGAGTCTACAGAGTGTAGGAGCTATTCTGGTTAGCAGCCCAAGACAGAGAAGCCTATGCCAAAGTAGTAGCCAACGTTGGGGCAATCTGACATGACACAGAAAGGCAAAATATAAATAAATAAAATTATATACTTGTCCAAAGTCTACAATTGAAACATCTGGTTGTGGTGTAATGGGAACATCTTGAAATCTCCCATCTTTACGACAAAGAGCCATTGGTACAAATAGACCTCTTCCTGGAGGGCATGAAAAATATCTTTCTCCACAATATGTGCCATCAGTCAATCCAGACTGTTCATCTTCTAATTCAATACCAGCAAAAATTGTTTCTGTAAATACCAAAATGATATTATTTTCAAATTTGTTTGCAGAAAGATTAAAATGAGCATATGTGCAAAAAAATTTGTTATTAATAAACCAAAAAAATATTTTTTATTTATTAAAAAATCATAACAGACACCTGTTATATATTTTTAAGAAAAGTTGTTCTTTCAGGCAATATACGTGTGTAATTTTTTTGTTTATAATTAGTGTCGTTATTATAAAATGTATATTGATACCTGTACAACAGAAAAAATATATTATTAAAATGAAACACTTTGGATTCTACAATATATTTTGCACTAATGCCGATACCTATTTCGCCTTACTAGGGCATAGTCTTGACAATGCCCTAGTAAGGCGAAATAGCTATGGGCATAAGTGCTAAATATATTGTAGAATCCAAACAAAGTGTTTCATATTAATAATATTCAGAATGGAATTCTACCAAGTAAATATTAACAAACTTAATAAGAAAAAATATATATAAAAAAGGAAACTATTGTATACTGATGTTTAGGATTTAGGATTACCGATGTACAGAGACATGTATGATAGGATAAGGTGACAAAGTAATAAAAATTAAACAAATAAAGCTTTGGAATGTTTTGGATAATATTGATAGAATAAGTAACTACCTAAAATAATGTACAAAAATACATATATTTATTTCTTTTTTATTTATTTTATTTGTTTTTGGGAAATTCACAGTATAATAACACCAATTAATTTTTTTTTAAATCTCCCGAAACTATGAACGGTCAGAGATGTTCCAAAATGCACTCAGTAACATACTCGATGCAAGACTAATTCGATATATCAAGTGTGTATCGGAACATCCCTAGTAAAATCGGAACATCCCCTAAATTTCACAAACAAATTTGATCGATTGCCTGGCGCATAAGGCTCTAGATAAAAATGTTACTGAGTATAATATATTTTTTAAAAGAAACAAAACCACTGAGAAATGTTACGCGTGCTTAACAAAGGGTTCGGAAAAATATGGAAATTTTAACAACGGGTTTGGCCGAACCTCTGTGAACCCCTTGAATTGAATATCACTACTGATTGTATTATTTAAATAATATTTCCAATTCAGACCTTTCTGGCATTACAAAGTATGAGTATGGTATGTCACAATAAAAACACAGGTTACATAGGAAACAGAAATCAAGGCACCCACAGGACATAGGTTAATGTGACTTTATGTTATTAGAAATGATATGCATGAATACTTAAATTAATGTATGCACTTACCATCGGCATCTGCATATCCAATCCAACGAACAACTCCATAGTATAAATTTGTAGAATCTCCTATAACTTCAACCATAGATCCAACTCCAATATCTGAATGATACATGGCAGTATCAGGCAGAGATATGGATGGTGATTCTGGAATATCATACTGGGTATTATTTTTTTTATCACTGCCACTCTCACTCGGAATAACTAAAAAATTATATTTATATGTCATAACAAACATGTAACAGTTTGTAAAAGTACAAATAAATGGGTCATAAACAATTAAATAAAAACAGTAAATACATTCGGGATTCTCATGAAATTCATTGTTTCCGTATTCAAGAACAAACACCGGTATATTATCAAGAGACACACAATCATCATAAATAGGATATAAATCCATCTTTAAAATAGTGATAAGCAAACCAAATTGTGATCAAAATATCAGGAATACAAGTCTATTTATAACATCCCAAAACATGCTAATACAAAAATAGCCCGCTATGTATTGCCATTATAACAGCTCATTGATATATAAAATAATTTATTTTATACAAATCAGAGAAGTATGGAAAAAATCAGAATAGAGTAAAATATTAAATTCACATATTAGTTACCCATTTGTGTATTTGTCAATGTAGTTTTCGATGAATTAAAATATTTTTTGTTCACCGATACATGGCTTTTGATGAAAAGTCTTCGAGAAATAGTTTTTTTCTTATCTGGGACAACATGGTTTAGAAGATTAATTGATTTAACTCGTTCAAATTGATTTTGGTTATCAAAGTTGTTAGTGATATGTGTACATGATTTCACATTTTTGAATTCTCTCTGGGAGGTTTCACTCAAAATGTTATCATTAGCCTGCGGATATATAAAACAAAATAGGTATGAAAAGATATTATGATACCTTTAATTATACACAATAACAACATAATACTATATAAAAATATTATAAAACCTGTTTGAAAACTTTATGTGGTGTGTATTGACCCGAAAAATCCATTAGAGTAAGATTTAAACATGAATTAAAAATTATTCTACCATAAATGATTAAAATACCTGTGTTATCAGAGATTATGAATGTTCCTTATCTTGAAACTATTTACAATATGGAGGAGAACTAGGGAGTGAGAATTATATTTTTATGGATGCATAATGTATTATTTTAGTAGTCAAACGACTTCAGTATGTATTAAATAATTTGGCCTATTATTCTTAGAATTATAAGAAGATTACTGAAAATTATGAATACTTGATACATAATATTATAAAATGTCGATACGTCAAAGTTACATTATTTTTGTTGTTGATTATTGCCATAGAAATTATTTGATTGTGGATTACCAACTTATAAAAATATTTACCCCTGGTGGCTTTCGGAAAGTCGCTCGACGATATTAGGGAGTTTGGAATTCATCGAGCGATTCGCTCTGTCCGGACGGAATCACGGTTGACTGGTTGACTCAAAGATATTAATTTATATACCTTAATATTGACTCCCACACCGCCATCCCGTGTTTAGTATTTTTTGTACTTTATTGGTATTTTTTCGCCTCTTTGGAACACGTTTGGTATTTTTTTAGTATTTTTAAAATCTTTGGTATATTTTGTAATTTTTAGAGAATTTAATACCATTTTTTGGTATTTTCTTAATATGAAGCGAAAATACAAGAAAAAATATCGTCCTGAATGGGAACAGAAATAAATTTTACAATAAAGTTTCTTTCACATCCACCATCTTAAGTCTTAATAATAATAATAATAATAATAATAATACATTTATTGAGCAGAAGAAGTTACATACAAATACAAGATATAAACAATAAAATAAAAATAAATTAAAACAACCTCTCCAACTCAAAAGGACCATGCTCAGCTATGTTGCAGGAGGACAAGCCCCCTGCAGCTGATTTTCAGCATGATCCTAATGCTTACATATTTTAATTAAAATTTCAAAAATGCCCCAAAACTATAACAAAACAAAATACTTACATAAATCAAAAACGCACTCATATAATACATAATACATACATACATTGATACATATAAACCCACACACACACACATTCACAAAAACATCTTACATACTTCACACTATGATTGCGAGGCCAGAAGCATCGCTCGACATTTCTTCTTAAAAATGTGGATATTTTCCACTGCTTTTAGTGGTGGAGGCAAGTCATTCCAGCATTTAGTTGCAGCGTATTTGAAGCAACCTTCAAATGCTGCCCCTCCATGTCTAGGAATGAGCAATAAGAAGCTTCTGGCTCTCGTACCATAGTTGTGAACACTTTCAGACCATTCCAATCGTTCGAACAAGTATTCAGGTTTCTTATTTTGGACGACTTTATCTTTAAGGAATCTTGATATTTTCTAAGTCTTAATTTTTATTTAGTATTGTAGTAAAAATTAAGTATTTTCAGATCAACGGGGCGATTATAAGTTTTTTTTAGGGCGATTATAGGGCGATTATAGTGCTGTTTCATTTAAAGCTCTAGTACGGGAATAGCTCAAATCGATAGGATCTTTTCAATTATATGTAATATTTTTGCCTTGAATATAATATTTGGATTATCGTACACGACAGCCGATTATTTTTTAATTCTTTTTAGCAGGAGCTTGTTATGCCCGAAAAAAATAATGCCGAAAAACAATGATTTTTATTTTGTTCCACGGCAACATTTCGGAAAACAGCTAGCGCTCGTTGCGGGCGAAAAACGGAACTTGCAGCTAGCACGCGCTATGGCACGCGCTCTCTTGGCATTCGACGCTGGTGGAGGACGGACGGTTTGTTGTGACGCCGTCATCGGTCGACACGCGCGTCCCGATGGCGGCCATATTTCAAGAGCACGAGGAGGTCTGTGTGACAGGACCCGTCACGCGTATGGACGCTGATGGTGCCCCAGAACCAAGATGAGGGCATCAACAGGACAGGAGGTTGGAGACAGAGCGCAGTGTGGGGCCACCGCGTAGGGAACGCGGCGGCTCGCAGATTGGACCACGAGGGGCAATCCGTGTCGTCTGGAGCGTCGGTTCGCCTCCGGTGAGGCCCCAGCTGGTATGCCACCTCTGTCGAGATGCGCCGTCATAGCGTGCCGTGGGGCACAGAGCCAGCCATGGGTGATGGTCTGGAGGAGGAGATCAGGAGGAGAAGAAGAAACCACGCCGGACACGAGGAAGACCTGCTAGCCTGACGCAGAGGCTGGGCCCCACCGAACTACAGTCACCACGTGGAAGACAGTGACAAGCCTGGAGTAAGGATGTCGCTGTACCCTGGGGCGATATATTCTGGTCGGCGTCTTTTCGTGTGTTCGCGTGTGTTTGACAGTTCGTTTCGATAGATGCCACGTGTTTCTGTTTTATTTGTTGTCTGTTGTTTTGTTTTTTTTTATTATTTTATTGCCATGGACCAACTATAATGATTTTTTGAATAAATGCGCCGTACTACTACAATTTCATAGTGTCACCATCATTTCTCTCCTTTTCTTCCCCACACCTTGGCTTGATGTTTCCTCGTGGTAGACGAGAGGTCTCATCAAGCTAATGTGTTTAATTTGATTTTCTGCAAAGGAGATCAATATTATTCTGTACATATAACCTCCAAGATATAACCAATTAAATATTATTCCATTTTTTATTCGCGCCACATTGTTTCTCCCCCGCCATATTATTTTGTTTATTTTGTGTTTTTATCGTTTTCCACGTTCTTCCTTGTTATATACGTAACGATTATACTATAAATATATTTGTGTTTTCTTATGTTCCCAAATATTGATAAAAAATTTAGTCTTTTTTTTGGTATTTTTTCACATTGGGTTTAGTATATTTTATAACCTTATATACATCCATGATATTTTAGTAAATTTTCGCCACAAGTGCGGTATTTTCGGCAGTTTGGAAAACAGTTACACTGATCTCTTTTCTATGATTGTCATGTCATTTATCTGATTTATCAATATCATAACCATGATCATAACCAATCAGAACCAATCATAACTGTCACAGAAATGAGATTTAACCATAAGTATTGTAATTACTATAAATAATACTCTGTATTTGAAAAAGTAAAAAAAAAATATTTCTGTATTGTATACTCTCATTTGATAACAACTTTTGACGCTTATGGAAATGATTCATTTCGATAAATTAGAAATCAAATATAAAATTATATCATTGTTAAATAAAACTGTTAATGATTAATTGTATTAATCATTTGTTTTCTTTTGCAATTGAATTTATGTACAAGATTTTCTATACTCCAAACTTTTCTAGTTGTTTTTTAGTATAAGTTAACAATGCCAAGAGAGAGTTCGATAAAAGAGAAATCACGCAAGTATGACACATCAGAAAGTTCGGATTCAGAATATTCGGAAAAATCTTCAAAACGAAAACACAAAAACGACCGCTCCAAAAGGTCTCGGTCTCGCGAAAGACTTTACAAACACAGTAGACGCTCTTCAAGTAGAGGTAAAAAGAAATCCAAAAGAAGTTATTCTAAAAGTCCCTCAAGGTACTATTCATCAAAGAGAACATCTTCGAGAGAAAAATTAAGTAAAAGAAGATATTCAAAGTCAATATCCAGAGAAAGATCATATGATCGATCCAGATCACATTCTAAAGATAAATCAGATTATTCAAAAAACAAATACAAGAAATCTTCTAACTACAAGTCTAAAAGCAGTTATACAACTAGAAAAAGAAGTTTATCAAGAAGTGCATCACCTTATCAGAGTAAAGAAGGTAATATTTATGAAAAACTTATTAGAAAAATGCATTTAAGTTCTCATTTTTTGGTAGTCTTTAGATATAGTGGCCCCACATGATGCAATCTCTACTGTTCGTTTTGGATTTTGAATTTGACGCCAAATCACCACACTACAACCTACCAACAGAAAGGAAAAAAATATTAAACTTCAAAAAAATAAATATTGTTTTAACAAAACTAACAGTCACCTAATCTTCAAAAATGTGACAATGAGACATTTGAAATTGCACACGCGTCATGTTGTTATGAGTTGCGCTCATTGAATGCAAATAAGCGTTCCTTGTGCAGAGACCGTGTGGGGAGACATCGGTTGGGTCCTGCCTCCTGGAGTCATGAGGACCAGTTCTGAAGTGCCACCAAGAGACGTTGCAGCACCAATCCAGTGGGCATGCTGCCGCTGTCGTGAATAGTGGTGGATTTTGCATCGGAAAGGGCTCCGATGTCAATGAGCCATGCTCATCCTGGAGCTGCAGTTTCACTCTCAGCCAGCATCCCCATCAGCCAACGTCGTCGTTCGTCCTGGAATTGGGCATGCCTTTTCGATCATGGTCGTGGGAAGGGAGGATAAGAAAATATGTGCCCATCAGAAAAATGACAACAATACTTTTGTAAATTTTTATTGGTGATATTTTGGCTGTTTTTTTAAATTGACTTTATTTGTTTGATTTTTAATTTGTAACATCCATAATTGACGATTATTTTACATTCATTGTTTGTGACATCCTAATTTATTGACAATATTTATTATTTTATTTGTGACATTCTTTCATACTGTCAGATAGCGATTCAATATTTGGAATTTTTACTATGACGAGCAATGAGTAACAAAGGTTTTTCAAATGATCTGACACTTAATGGTGAGCACGTCCTCTATACCTGTTCAGGGGAGGGTATCACAAACCTAAAAATCAATGATTAGCAATTTAGCTGTGACATTGGGTACTCGCTTGTATAAAAATCAATGATTAGCAATTTAGCTGTGACATTGGGTACTCGCTTGTATAAAATGTTTTTAGAGTGACAATTACAACATGTGATGCGATACTTATCAGTAAATCCAACTAACCAAAAAATGTATTATATTTTTTCTTGAAACTGCTGAACTGAACAAGAATTGTAAATAATTTAATATAACTTTCAACATATGTATTCAAAACATCAATTGAATGAATGCTTCATACATGAATTAGTTCTTTTAATATTTCTGATAATAATGAGTTCCACAGATTTAATAAATTAAATTCCATTATTATTTTAATATCTTACAGGTCTTCTATGTTTTATTCTTTAGGTTTATCTTATTTTATATAATATATTTAATAGTTGTATTTTTTCATTATTTTATTTTAGCATCATTGTCTCAGGATTCATTAAAAAAGTATGTAACCGATGACACCGAAAGTAAAATAGAAAAGGCTATAAAAGCAGCTGAAGCAGCTGGTCTCACAATGTGCAAACTTCCATCATATGAATATAAAGAAGTAGATATAAAAGAGGATATGCCGACAATACAAGATAGAAATGTTCTCGATGAATTGAATAGCGAAAGTTTTATGCCAAAACAATTTACATCATCTCGAGGCAAGAAGATTCCTGACAACATTGTAATTGACTTAGATGCTGGAACAGTCATAGTACCAGACGTTGAAATCACCAAAGTCCAGTCATTGTTTCATCCTGATGTGAGTTGATTATCAAAACACTTTTGCAATTTTATTTTAAACTTAATACCCTAACCCCCGCTTTCACCAAGGTTCCTAAGTGCAAAAATAAAATTTTGATGCACTCAGTGTGAAATTTCGTTTCAGCAAACAATCATACCATCGTTAAGTGACGCTGACTCTTAAATGACAGTCTATTGTGAATCAAGCCATTAATCAACATATTTTACTACTAAAATTATGACATTTTAGCACAATATCGTCTTGTAGTTAGTTGTTTCGTGTCATAAAGTCTGTGTTATTTTAAATTATATTTTATTTCTATATAATCCAGATATATTATTATCACGAATGATTGGGTTTGGGAAATACTTGAATTAGCTAATGAAATAGACAGAAGTGGGTTATACCCAGGGTGAAATGAACAAAAGAATTTATTCATGTCAAAACATTGCTTTTTGGATATGTGAAATAAAATTGAATTTCATTTAAAACAGCATAATAACTGATGTCAAAGAAAACAATAATGGCAGTATGCACAAAATGCGCATAGCAGGGGTAGAACATCGCATAACTGCTTTGTATGTATCCATTATACAGCGCTCACAGCCATTGACGACACTAATGCTGATTATACCTACTGATGAGGTCAAAGTAATACTTTTTTCAAACAATTTCACCAAAACTTGTAAAAATTGTGAACTACACTTTTGTTTGATATTTTAATTAAAGAAACAAGATAGATTACCAATGTGTTCTTGATCATTATATATAATTTGAGTTTGTATTTCTGTACACCGGAAATTTAAGGAGAGTTGATCCTAGGGCTCAATTAAGAATTTAGGTTTTTATTTGTTGAAATGCAAATTATTGAGTGATGCACTCAAGGATTTGAGCTCCGAGCTGGTAATTAGTTGATGAACCATTTGATGTTCCTTGGTGAACGCGGTCATTAGACATTGTGCTCAAACAATCCATCAAAATTTTGTCATAAAATAATTGATGTGATAAACATAATACCATAATAGAAATAAAAATCTTTTCCTATTTTCAGTTTATTATAATTTCATAATGGCGCTATATAAATTTGTATTATTATTATTACACCTTTAAAAAGTGTGCATAGTTCTATTAAATTTCATTCTATTAAAATGTAAGAATTTGTATTTAACATAATTCTGTGTAATTCATTATATTATTGCTATCATTAAAGTACCTTGATTACATATTACCCTGATAAAATTTGATATTGTACAAATCATAATTTTTTTAACAAAAAGATTTTCAAATTTCTAGTTGTTTCCTGATGAAAAGGTGCGCATGGAGAGATGGGTGAAGAAATTATTTCAATTCAGACAAAAAGCCATAAGAGGAGAGATTTAAATATTGAATAAAAAAAAATCTTGTTCTGAAATAAAATATATTTCAGACCCTATATGACTTACTTACTATTTTTATATGGCTCACGAATTTTCAATGTACATAACGACTATCAGTCTGCATATAAAAGTGACTTCAAATTTTAATTGCTATGTTTTATTTATTACAAATTTGTCAATAAAAATCACTCTGAAATGGTAATGTCAAGATGATTCATACGTAAAGACTTATTAATTGTCAAATGATTGCTAATTCCTTTTGTAAAAAACTTTTTTTTTAAGTAAGGTCAATAAAAATCACTCTGAAATGGTAATGTCAAGATGATTCATACGTAAAGACTTATTAATTGTCAAATGATTGCTAATTCCTTTTGTAAAAAACTTTTTTTTTAAGTACTTATCAAAATATAACTTTTTAAATTGCTTTGTTGGAATGCAAAAGTATTTTGATGTAAATCAACATAAACTTTTACTAATTTTCATAAATTATTGTGAAAAAGTTACGATATCTATGCCAATATAATCTATGAAAAATATGGAAACTGATGGGTGGTGGCAGAGCAGTAAGCACACTGAATTAGTAATCCAGTAGTCACAAGTTTGAATCCTCCTGCCATGACCAATTTCATTTACCTATAGCACAATCATTTATGCTTAGTTTAGAGAATGCACATGTACTTGTTAAAAGGACATTATTTTGATTCTTTAATATATATATATATATATATTAGGGTGGCCCTTATTTTTCGAAATTCGAAAGTTCAAAGTGCTACCCTCTGAAATGGTTACCTACCACGAAAAAATAATTCCCTCAAAATTTTGACTTAATTGATAAAGTGGAACCCGTCGCGCAAACGTGTCAAAGTATCGATGAGGGTAGTAGTACGTGGCGAGCTACCTACCTTGGGCGAGCTACTCTGTTTATAGGTATGGATCGTCAAATGACGACATATTGACAAGAATAAACATGTATAATACGAATGTGCATGAGATAGGCGGCTGCTCGATGCTCATTAAGTTCATAACATTGTACAATACCAGTCAGTTCTTTATACACTGTAGTTCGCAGTTTGTAGATTCACAGAGAAAACGAGGTAGTCATCAAATAATAACTGATCGTTTGATTTCTGCTTTAGACAAGTGTACAGTAAGTGATCGAGAAACTTTGTACCTTATTTCTGCAGTAGCAGATGCTTTAGGGCATGATTTAAATAATTTGGTGCTAAATAGAACATCGCTTCAAAGATCTCGTCGTAAATTGCGACAAATGAAAGCCATGATAATAAAAAATAATTTAATAATGCTGATTTAAATACGGCAGTAATTCATTGGGATGGTAAGCTTTTACCTAGCTTAAGAGGGCATGAAAAAGTTGATAGACTTCCGATAATCATTACTAATGGTGATATTGAACAGATTCTTTACGTTCCATCACTGGAAAAAGGTACGGGAAAAATGCAGACTGAAGCTATTTTCCATGTTTTGTGTGACTGGGACATGGAAAATACAGTGAAAGCTTGCTACTTTGACACAACTGCAGCAAATACTGGTGCACTCAAAGGATCTTGTGTTCTTCTTGAAGGACTTATAGAAAGAAAGCTGTTATATCTACCCTGCAGACATCATATTAGTGAAATCCTCTTAAGAGCAGTCTTTGAATGTAAACTTCCAACAACATCTGGTCCTGATGTTTCATTATTTAAAAAAAGTTATGATGTTTGGCCAAATATTGACAACAAAAAATTCCTTCCCGGAGTTGAAGAAAAAAGCGTGGCTCAAATTTTCAATGAACTTTTAATAATAAGATATTTGAAAATCTTGAAAGATTTCACAAGAAATGATTATAAAGAATTCGTAGAATTATGCATGATTTTCTTAGGAGAGCTCCCAAAGAAATAAGTACATTTTTCCTATCCATGAGCAATGCATCACGCCCGTTGGATGTTTAAAGCTATTTACTCTTTGAAAATGTCTTTATTTTGAAATGAATTTAACATGAATGCCAAGACAAAAAAATTAATTTGTGAAATATGTATTTTCATTGTCAAAATTTACGTGAAACATTGGTTTTTATCTCCACTGTCGATAAAAGCACCGCAGTCAGACTTAAACTTAATTAAAAATTTGCATGAATATCGAAACATTGATGAAACCATATCTGAAACCGCTCTAGCCAAATTCCTCAATCATTTATGGTATTTAAGTCCTGAAGCAGTGGCATTTTCTTTTTTCGATGAGGACATATCGATTGAAATAAAAGAGAAGATGCGCCAAAATATAAACAATGTTGATGAGTCGGAAGTCGGAAAAAGTGCTCATTACAGCTACAATAATAGGTTTAAAACGTTCCAGAGTTAAAGAAATCGTTAAAAAAGAACTAGACCAATTTGTTTGTCCAGAGACTAAAATATTTTTCATGCGATTTAATATAAATTATTCTTTTTTAAGTAAAACCATATATTAATGGGAAACTGATGAACATTACCAGATGGTGAAAATAATGGTGGAAAAAATTAAGGTGGTTGATGATACAGCTGAAAGAGGCGTCCACTTGATGGAGGAATACAATAAGAAACTAAGCTCTGATGAAGATCAGAAGCAGTATATTATACAAGTTGTTTCCAACTATCGAAAAAAATATCCGGATTGCCAAAAACAAACTCTGATTATTGAATAAGAAGATTGTGAAAACATGTCATGTTGGAAATTGCTATATTTTACTTTTTACCCACAAATAAAGAGTTTTTCTCTATCAAATTTTGTTCTTTTACATTATATTACAATAATAATTGAGAAATCAATACCTGCATACCCCTTTTACGAATCTATTATAGTAGTATATATCTGTGTAAGGTAGCACAACAAGCCACACCATGTGGTTTTCCCGAGGTAGTATAACGCGACGTTTTACTGTAATTTTCAAAACTTTGACACATTTGCGCGACGTGTTCCTCTTTGACGATTAAAACGAAAATTTTGGAGAGTTATTTTCTTATAGTAGGTAACCATTTCAGGGGGTAGCACTTAAAAAAAATCCAACTTTTTTTTCCCCCATACATTGAAGGGCCACCCTAATATATATATATATATATATATATATATATATATATATATATATATATACATATACATATACATATACATATACATATACATATACATATACATATACATATACATATACATATACATATACATATACATATACATATATATATATATATATATATATATATATATATATATATATATATATATATATATATATATATATATATATATATATATATATATATATATATATATATATATATATATATATATATATATATATATATATATATATATATATATATATATATATATATATATATATATATATATATATATATATATATATATATATATATGTGTTGGTTTTGATGTTTTCGCGGATCGTAGAATATGAATTATCATTATTTTTCCGGATAATCCGCTGTGGCTTTTGGTTGTCTTGCCGACGTTTCGCCCGAATGACATCGGGCATTATCGAGGCTATTAACTCGAGCGCGTGCACGAAGATAATGATTATCTTCGTGCATAACATTATCTTCGTGCACGCGCACATTATCTTCGTGCACGCGCTCGAGTTAATAGCCTCGATAATGCCCGATGTCATTCGGGCGAAACGTCGGCAAGACAACCAAAAGCCACAGCGGATTATCCGGAAAAATAATGATAATTCATATATATATATATATATATATATATATCAGCGCCGTGGCCTCACCAACACAACGCCGCATGCAACATCATGTAGAGACTGCGTCATCATACATAAAAAACGCCGAACACTTCATCGAGCGGATAAAAGATGTTAAATTACAAAAAGAGGACATACTCCTTAGTTTAGACATAGTGTCTCTCTTCACGAACATACCAGTTGACGAAGTGTTGGACGTAATTAACGAAAAAATAAAACCTACAAAAGATATTACTGAACTTACGAAACACTGTCTTAATAGCACATATTTCCAATACAACGGAGAGATGTATAAACAAATAAGAGGTGCACCGATGGGATCTTCACTATCACCAGTAGCAGCAAACATCAAACGACTATCCCCACAAACCAACTGTATGGGTCAGATACATTGATGACATTTTTATAATCTGGCGCCATGGTGAAGAGCTGAGCAAATTTATAATATACCTAAACAATAGACACACATCTATCCAGTTTACAATGGAAATGCAAATTAACGACCAATTACCATTCCTCGATGTGTTGGTAAAAAAGACTCCCGATTGTTCATTAAGTTTTACTGTATATCGGAAACCAACACATACCGACCGATACCAACGCAAACTCACACCACCACCCAGCCCAGTTAGCAGGATTAGTTAATACTCTAGTTACCCGGTCAAAAAGAATATCGGACGAGGAAAATATCAACCAAGAAATAAGTAGCCTCAAGAAAGCTCTCTAATAGTAGATGAGTTAAAACAGAATATAGTTTTTGTTTTAAAATACATACAAAAATTACAGATAAAACAGTACATAATATATAAGTTAGATTTATCATTTATTTAAATCAGCTAGTTTTTAAATGTCTATGTTTTATAGGTAAGTACAAAAATTGTTTATGTCGTTCACTACATTCTTACTTTTGAGATAGGCATGCTACATGGCTAGGTACACCGAAGACATTCTGAGGATAATATTAGCTTGGAGACTGCAAATGACCCCCAATGAGATAAACGGTTGACATCAAGCTGATGTCAATTGGATGCTAAGAGCACAAGAAAGTGGCTCCGAAGAATATGGAGGAGACCTTTATCCAGGAGTGGACGGAATTAAGCTGAGAAGAGAGAAATAATATAGATTATACCATAGAAGGTATCTATGGTAAGATTTTTATATAACATTTACAAAACTGATTTTTGTGATAAAAATATGTATGATGCAACTATCTTGTATGTGGAACATTAACTGGCAGTGTGGAAATAATTGACTTAAATTTGAGATTTTCGGACAGTTTCATTTACCTGCGATATAGAAACCTATATGTAAAAATTCATGCATTTTAAACATTTTTTTGTGTATTATATATTGAAATGACAAAAACAAATATATAACGGGTTGAAAACATATATTTACACTAAAACAACTAGGTTGAAACTATTTCACATGTTATGTCTTTCCTTTTGTATGCGACCACTATAAGTTCTGGAGACTAAATTCCAAGAATCCATATAACGATCCATGCACATCGCAATGCATTTTTGTTCGGAATTATCCAGGGATGTTCCTGGTTTACTAATACATTTTTTGAAACATTTTTCAGTCATCTTTGTCAGTAATTCTTGAGCATTAGCCAATGCGATTTGTTGCTTGACTTGATCCATGAGCTCATCCTTTTGTGGTCCGGTTAACCCGCTCGGTTGAATTGAATCCATGGTCAATATACGTAAATATGCAATAAATGTAGTATGATGCGAATGTGCAATATACAAATCGTTGAATAAAGTTAATCACTATAGTATTGCATTACCACAACTTTCAACATTCATTCATAACCTCACAATTTGACTTTTATGTATTGAAGTTCTCTTTTCTATGATGTATTGATCCATAGATAGGTGTAATATTTAATATGGACATAGACTCAATTGTATACATAGATTTTTATTATAATATACTAGTTGTCGTAGTTGGCAAGTTTTGTATGAATCGAAGTGAGGGATTTTTGATGTTTTGGTTGGCAGATCGTTTTCTATAGAGAATATCGACTATGTTAAGCCCGAGAAAAATTTTGGCGAAAAACAATATTATTATTTTTTATTCCACGGCAACATTCCTGGAAAGATACTAGCGCTGGCTGTTTTTTTGCGGGCGAGCAACGAGACTGGCAGCTAGCAGCTAACACGCGCTCTCTTGGCGTTCAACTCTGGTGAGAAACGGACGGTTTGGTGTGACGCCGTCATCGGTCGACATGTGTTCCCGATGGCGGCCGTATTTTCGACGACGCAGGAGGTCTGCGTGACAGGACACGTCACGCGCATGGACGCTGCCGGTGCTACGGAGCCAAGATGAGGGTATCAACAGGGCAGAGGCGTGGAGGCAGGGCGCAGTGTTGGGCCACCGCAGCAGGGAACGCGGCGGCTCGCAGATTGGACCACGAGGGGCTTTCCGTGTCGTCTGGGGCGTCGGTTCGCCTCCGGTGAGGCTCCCAGCTGACCTGCCACCTCTGTCGAGATGCGCCTTCATAGCGTTGCCGTGTGGCACGGAGCCAGCCATGGGTGACTGTCTGGAAGAGAAGAAGAGGAAACTACGCCGAGTACGAGAAGGACCTGCCTGCCTGACGCAGAGGCTGGGCCCCGCCGGACTTTCAGCTACCACGTGGAAGACAATGACATGCCTGGAGAGAGGATGCCGCTGTACCCTGGGGCTGTACCCAGCCAACTCGCACTCTCGCACGTGGCTCGTTACAACTACTCACTACTACTGACCGACTACCACTCACTGAACACTATCTGACAACTGACTGAACACACTAGGGTGGCCTTGCGCCAGCGGGACAGGGAGAAATAGGGGGGGGGGGGGTAAACCAAAGAACCTGGTGGGAAAACTCATATTCCAGAAATCTGTTAACAACATTTTACATTTTTTATTTTCAATACAAAAGATAATGATTAAATATATGAACAAGGCCTGGGGGCCGTTATAAGTCGTTCCTAGTATTAATAAAAGAAATACATTAGGCCAAAGTAAAATAATGGGTTTTGGGTTTCTTTGATATCATAGGTTGACATCTGAAGAGAAAGAGGAGAATATACTCGTCCCACGTTTGGACGCGAAATTGATATCTAGAGAAGGCGGAGAAAAATACTAGTCCCACGTTGGGACGCGAGATTGATATAAGGAGGCTGGGAAGAAATATATTGGTCCCATGTTGGGACGCGAAATTGATAACTAAAGAAGCTGAAAAGCATAATAAAAATAAACATTAAACTCTGCCCCTGAAAATAAAAATCAAATAAAACATAATCGGCTGCGATGTGCCTGAAAAGACAAATACATACAAATACAGGAAAGATCTTACCAAACTGCTGGTCTCGTAACGGGACTGTAGAGGAAACACTTACACTACATATCACTTTATATTAATTAAAAATAACTTAAAACTATCTTAAATTCACCCCTCGTTGGTTATATGGACCTGAAACACACTTATTCACTATTATGCGATTATTTAAGTTATTTTTATTCTTAAAAGTTATTTTTAATAGTAACTTAAACTATCTTAAATTCACCCCTCGTTGGTTATATGGACCTGAAACACACTTATTCACTATTATACGATTATTTAAGTTATGTTTATTCTTAAAAGTTATTTTTAATAGTAACTTAAACTATCTTAAATTCACCCCTCGTTGGTTATATGGACCTGAAACACACTTATTCACTACTTTATACAATTAGAAAAAAAATGCTAAGGCCGCCCGATAGCCTAGCAAACTCGCACTCTCGCACGCGGGTCAACTACCGACCAACCACTGACTCCTACCGAATGACAACTGATCGACTACAGCCGGGCGACCCAGCGCCCGTGAAACATGGAGTAGGGGAGGGGGGGGTGGTTAACTGAAGAATCAATCCGTACCGCCGGGTGCCAACCAAGATTCCAGGAATCTGCCAAATGCATTTTACATTTCAAATTTATTTTCAATAGAAAAGACAATGCTTAAATATGTAAACAAGGCCTGGGAGGCCGCTATAATCCGTTCCTAGAATTAATAGAAGAAATACATTAGGCCAAAGTAAAATAATGGTTTTTGGGTTTCTTTGATATCATAATGCATGGAAATATATCGATCACAATACCTATGGAAATATCAATCGCCTCTCCTTTTATGATCGAGATAATCCATGCAAAGACAAAAGAAACCAAATATCGTATAATCAGACAAAAGTAAACGCATTACCAGAGCAAGAACGTATACGACTAAACACGATTCTTCTTTCCACCGCAATGTTCTACATAATAACATTTTCTTTTTCGATAAACGTATATGTAACGCTTAATATCGCTTCCAGAAAACTGCATCGCGAAGAAGCTTCACCTTAATTATAATGGGGCCAATACCATACCGCAATCGCTTCCAACCATCGAACAAACAAAACCGTATAACAACTATCCATAATACAATTCGATTTCCGATAACTCAACGTCATATCGCATTTGCATAGTTTTACGCTCGTACCTATCTATCTTCAATCGCAATACAACATCTTCCGCAAGTCCCTTTATCTAATACGTCTACTTCGTCGGCTGATTCATTCGTGTCCATCCGTTATCTCATTTTCCTTGGTGATTTACTTACGCTGTCCTCTCAATTAAATAATAAAAATACCGCACTTTTTCCTATAGTAATATAACACACTAAAAATCCATCACGCCGTATTCTGCTATTTACCTATCAATTATTACGTCATTATCTCATCTTTTAAGTCATTATATCATCGTACTGCGTCATTATCTTACCCGATTACGTCATTATCTCATACTACTACGTCATTATGTCATCTTCTATCGTTAGCTTATCGTAATTAATCTCGACTTCATCTCATTGCATTATTACTCATCTTATTACATCTCGTTAACCGGCTACTACTAAACTTATTCCTTTCATCTAATTATTCGCTTTCGAGTAGTCTAATTCTGCTTTCGTTACAAATCGTTGTCCCTTTGGGTCACAGATTTTTCCAAATCTGCGCTTATTTAACTGCGAGTGGCTGTAGAGTCTATCAATGCTACATAGAGAGAATCATCAATCGTCTAGTTTATCTGCGGGGAGGCTAATCCTACCAATAACACATAGATCGTCTATATTGTATTCTTATTCGTAATTCAGTCATTCTACTCCTCTTCGTACCTATTCATCTCATTACTACTCAGCGCAACTACTGGCGTACCTAACTCATGATCCGGCGCGACTACCGGTCTTCTTTCTTCGAATTTCTCAGGATCTTCTCATCATCCGACGTATCATCATCATCATTTTGCTACCTCTCGACGTATCTGCTTGCTTCCTTTCATCCTACGTATCTAATCAACTATCAGCTTCCTACTGCTCGACGTATCTGGCGCGACTACCAGTTCTACTTCCGACGCGAATTCTGAACTACTTCTTATGATGCGTATCTTCTCGCTATTAGCCTCCACGGTCTTTACATCGTCATCATCCTCTCTATGCACATACAGCCTCCACAACCACTACAGCAAAATCTACAGAATTGGGATCATCATTATCCTCCAAACAACTTCATTCTTCATTCACAGAATTTTTATTACTCATCAAAACCATCTACAGATTTATAAATCACCTTCATCGTCAGAGTTATAAACCACTATAACTTCATCATCTACAGATTTATTATCCACCTTCATCGTCAGAGTTATAAACCACCATGCTTCATTAACTACAGATTTATTATCATCATCCATCGTCAGAGCTATAAACCACCATAACATCATGATCTACAGATTTATTATCCACCTTCATCGTCAGAGTTATAAACCACCATGCTTCATTAACTACAGATTTATTATCATCATCCATCGTCAGAGCTATAAACCACCATAACATCATGATCTACAGATTTATAATTCACCTTCATCGTCAGAGTTATAATAAATTCGTCACCTACAGAGTTATTATTCATCAATATTCATATACAGAGTTATTTTTCTAAAACTTCACCTACAAATTCAATAATAATTACAGCCTCCTGTGAGGTCACGATATCTTCAAACAATCGTTATATTATTATTATTAGGGCGCCAGTTCCACGTGTATAGACCTGGTGGAACACAGGTTCAATTTATTCAGATACTCGTTAGACCATTTGCAATAAAAAATCTCATTCGATAAAAAAACGCTATCATATCCTCTCCTATCCGACGTCGTAAAAATAGTACTAAATATTCTATTAATTTAAAATATTTAAAAATAAAATAAATATCTAACTCCTGGGCTAACAAATAACAGCAATTCTATATTACCGCGGCTCATATTATCATTTATATTATTCGCTACAAACCTAGTCTCATATTTTTATAAGTATACCACTGATTTCGTCATCACGTTCTACTATTCGATAATTACATACATATATAACGACCGAAAATATATAAAGCACATCCACCTAAAAAAAACATAACTATCAAAACAGTAATAAATTTCTACAAATGAAAATCTCCACGTGGTCTGTGAAAACAACAGTTATTAAAACACGCTCAAGTATCCCGACAAATAAATATTTCAATATCAGTAAAATAAATATACCTAAAAATCATTCTTAAAAATTACACGCTTCAAAAAAAAAACACAGCTATCTACAAACAAAACTTAAATCTCAGGGCGGTTCGTTAAAAACTACTGTTTTTAAAATGTCCCACGTTTTGGGGGCCAATTGACATCTGAAGAGAAAGAGGAGAATATACTCGTCCCACGTTTGGACGCGAAATTGATATCTAGAGAAGGCGGAGAAAAATACTAGTCCCACGTTGGGACGCGAGATTGATATAAGGAGGCTGGGAAGAAATATATTGGTCCCATGTTGGGACGCGAAATTGATAACTAAAGAAGCTGAAAAGCATAATAAAAATAAACATTAAACTCTGCCCCTGAAAATAAAAATCAAATAAAACATAATCGGCTGCGATGTGCCTGAAAAGACAAATACATACAAATACAGGAAAGATCTTACCAAACTGCTGGTCTCGTAACGGGACTGTAGAGGAAACACTTACACTACATATCACTTTATATTAATTAAAAATAACTTAAAACTATCTTAAATTCACCCCTCGTTGGTTATATGGACCTGAAACACACTTATTCACTATTATGCGATTATTTAAGTTATTTTTATTCTTAAAAGTTATTTTTAATAGTAACTTAAACTATCTTAAATTCACCCCTCGTTGGTTATATGGACCTGAAACACACTTATTCACTATTATACGATTATTTAAGTTATGTTTATTCTTAAAAGTTATTTTTAATAGTAACTTAAACTATCTTAAATTCACCCCTCGTTGGTTATATGGACCTGAAACACACTTATTCACTACTTTATACAATTAGAAAAAAAATGCTAAGGCCGCCCGATAGCCTAGCAAACTCGCACTCTCGCACGCGGGTCAACTACCGACCAACCACTGACTCCTACCGAATGACAACTGATCGACTACAGCCGGGCGACCCAGCGCCCGTGAAACATGGAGTAGGGGAGGGGGGGGTGGTTAACTGAAGAATCAATCCGTACCGCCGGGTGCCAACCAAGATTCCAGGAATCTGCCAAATGCATTTTACATTTCAAATTTATTTTCAATAGAAAAGACAATGCTTAAATATGTAAACAAGGCCTGGGAGGCCGCTATAATCCGTTCCTAGAATTAATAGAAGAAATACATTAGGCCAAAGTAAAATAATGGTTTTTGGGTTTCTTTGATATCATAATGCATGGAAATATATCGATCACAATACCTATGGAAATATCAAGGTAATGCATGGAAATAATATATCGATCACAATACTTATGGAAATATCAAATTTGTCGAAAAATCCCCCGGAAAAATGCCTCACTTGGATTCATACAAAATTTGCTAACTACGACATCTAGTATATTTTAATAAAAATCTATGAATATTAATGACAGCTCCTCATCATAGAAAAGGCTCCTTTCTTAGTTTCTTAAAATTGTTTTTATTTTTTTTTTGTGATTTTGTGAATCAATTTCATAAATTATAACTATTTTAATTGATTTTAATGTTTATTCTTATGTATCTCAAATGGACACGGGATCACTAGATATTTTTCGAGGACTGAAACATCCTCATTTAATTGAGATAACCAATTCCTCTCTATCCACTATACTACAAACCGACCGTTTGTTTAAAGATATTCCTTATGATGTTAGTTTAGAAGAAATTATTTGGAAGGTCATTTATTCATACATTTTCTATGATCGCATACATATTACACCGTGAGTGTAAAACCGAAGTATGTGCACATCATCATCACTGGCGCTACGGACCCTAGCCTCCTCCAGAAATCGTCCATTCAGTATGTGCACATACGTTGGAGATATGGAAGTTACCTAGTCATCTTCAGAAAGAAGGGGTAAGTCTTAGACTGCGTCGAGAAGCAATCACTGGTCATTTTGATAAATCCCATTATTCCAAGAAATGTGAAATCTTTAAATTCCTATATCTTAAACTATAGTATTTGCACATATAGTTATCGGAAACTTTAAACCTTAACGTGGCTGCGCAGATTGTCTTTTTCGCTTGGTTGGTATATGTGCAAACCACCCCCCTCCATCACAAAAAGGCTTAAGAAGGTTGAGGGCATTTATACTTCGGTTTTACTACCACGGTGCGATGTATATATACATATAGGTACACAAACATTGGCTATTTTTTTCCTTAATGGGAGTCAATGATATTTTATGCCCAACTTTCAATAGAGACGAATGTTGGATATACAGGTCAAATCTCTGAATAACTAATACCGAAGTGACAATTTTTCAGTATAACGTATATTATGTAATTTGTCCCCGATAAACCTTCATACAAAAAGTACTGAACCAAAATTCACTGTAGCAAAGCTGATCTCAGAATAACGAATTATTTTCTAGAATGATGGTTTGCGCCACAGATGTTTCAATTTTATGCAAACTCAGTCTGTTTTTGACACTTGGTGGTGCAGTACATATTTATAAGATATTGCATAGGTAACAAATGGTTTCCAAATGCTAGTTTTTATCAGAACACATCTTTGATGTGGAAAATTCCCAAGGACAGTCACGGAAGTGACTCAGTCAGCTATCCAAGCAGTTGAAGAATGGTGCAAAGATGTGGGACTGAAAATTAACCCTAATAAGGCAGTCCTAGAACCATTCGCCAACTGGATAACAGTCACACACAGAGAGTTCTGGGAAGCTAGTTGTGGACAACAGCAGGCGAAAGAATTCATAGAAGGGCCCTCCAAAAAGAGGACAAGAAACCTGCTGAGTCTCAGCAGAGAGCCACTAAGAACGATGACTGGTCTATTTACTGGGCATTGTCATCTAAAAAGACACCATTACATAATGGGGATCGCTGATGAACCAAATTGTAGAAAGTGTCAACAAGAGGAAGAAACAGCTTCTCATGTGATCTGTGAGTGTCCAGCCCTATTGGAATCCAGACACAGACACCTGAGAGCCTTTATACTAAGACCCCAAGATTTGGGAGGCATTTCAATCTGCAAAATATGGGACTTTATTCAAGAAACCGGATTGCTGTTAAAGTGACATCCCCCTAAGGGAGGCACAATAGATCAACCTATGGTCGCAGTGCATGGGCGTGTTGGACCCACTCCTAATAAATAATAATAATGATTTTGATGAGCAAATTTTCAGTATAATGAAACATTTTTTGTGGTCCCGTGAACTTCGTTGTACTGAGATTTCACCTGTATATTATATTTATAGTAGAAACGGGAAATCAGGGAACTATAGGGTTAACAACCTGTTATCAACTGGTTTACGTGATCACTTTAAGTGCCATTCAACATAATGAACTTATTTTTTTTCTTGTAACAACCTTTTTATCTCTAGCAATTGTTGAATATTTTACATAGTTCTACTTTCTAAGAAGAACCTTATTACGCAAGCTATAGCGCATAGGTAAATATTGCACCGTGAGTGTAAAACTGAAGTATGTCCAAATACGATATAAGATTTCACATTTCTTGGAAAATTGGATTACCAAAACTGTCAGGGTACCAAAACATTCAACGGTAATTGCTTCTCCTCGACGCAGTTGAATATTTCAGAAGCAGCCTCCTCGTACTTTCTGATATTGATTGAATTACTCCCATATCTTCAATTATAGTATTTGCACACACTTCAGTTTTACACTCACAGTGCGATTTATTTATTATATTGATATAGATACAAAGTTTGTCTAAAAATATTGATTTTCCTTTTTCATTCACAAATATTATTTATTTAAATAATAATAATAAACACTTCCTCGCACCATGCGCAAGTTGTGAGTGGTGGTATGGCAATTTCTTCCAACTAACCAGTGTTTCCAGCCTAGATAAACAATATTTGTGTGAGAAATGAATTTTTAATAAATTTTTCTTCTGCTGGGGAATCCAACCCAGGACGTCCGCACAGAAGTTGAATGGCTTACCAACTGTCGGCAATATGACAGTATGATCTCTGATAATAAGTCAATGCCCTGAGTCATTGAAAACGCTGTTCGTTATCGCCAAACGCAATATTATTGTATGGGATTTGACGTTTGTAGTAGAAATTTATTCTGCAACAACGGAGAACAAACGTCAAATCTCGTAAAAAAAATAGTGCTTGGCGATATCGAACTGTGTTTTCAATTTGACTCGGAGGCAATCTCATACATTTTATTTATCATAATTAAATTTGCTTAAAGCATAAATGAGCATAGTGCAAAATAAATCATTTGTGGTTTAACCAAATTATAGGTATGCTCTTTTGCTTGGTTAAGATGTTTGGAGCTATATCAGCAAATATTTTATTTTATGTAGCTTGTCGGGCAACTAACAGGTACTATGTCAAATAATTATTTAACACGCACCCAATAACAAGTTGCCACATTATTGAGACTTACGATATTAATCGTCTCACAGATCCAGACTGAAAACACAATTAAAAACTGTGACCCTTGGATCAGCAGTCAGATACCTAACCAATTGATATGTTGATTTGTTTCAGTTATTTGACACAAATACAGACTAAACATATGTATATTTTTCTTTTCAGACTGCTGTTGAGTGTGGAAAATCAATTACTCTAACAGTACTACGTGATCATGAAGAATCTTTAAATGTTATTGTGAGTATATTATTTTAATTTTATTAACGGCAACTATCCACAATAAAATCTTTCATTCTACCATTGTCAAATGGTTTACTTACACACAAAATTAAAAACCCAGTCCTTAATGGATGGGTGGATGGCAGAGCGGTTAGCGCGCTGGGTTAGTAATCCAGTGGTCGCGAGTTCGAATCCTGCCTCGACCGATCTCGTTCACCTATAGGACAAGCATTTATGCTTAGTTTAGGGAACGTAGGAAGATGTATATGTACTTGTTTAACAAGGACATATTCATTTTTTTGTAAAAAAAAAAAATGTTTCCACCATGATATGATAGAAGATCAAATTGTCCCAAAAAGAAAAGACTTGTTATAACCAAATTCAACTTGTATACATTTGATTATATTATACATTTTAAAGCGTTAGCGTCGAAATTTCCGAAATGCAACTCAGGTTAAGACAAATTAGTGGACTTTATAATGTGTATAAATAATTGCATTTTTGTCACGGCGTGTTATTCATGGCATTAAGGCAGATAACGGGAAGGAGATCACCTACCAGTGCGGATGCAGTCCTCATTTTAATCTCTCGCCCAGTCTGACGAAATATGTGTGTTCTATATGCCCAAGCACATATAATGTTTCCTGTAACGATTATTCATGACGTTATTGAGCACTCAGCTCAATATAGTCCGTAGTCCGAACGACATGCGTTTGAAGTCGCCAGAAGCAAGTTAGTTGGTGTGTAGCAGGAATAGAACATTAGACCTTAAAATACACCACTGCTCGCGCATTACCAAGATCGGGTGAGCTGTCAAAGTAGACATTAAATGCGAAAATTTTCAACACAAATAATAAGTAGTATTAAAAATCATACAACTGTGGAAATAATATGTTGAAAAATATAATTAATTTTAAAAATGAATGCATAATAAAATTATTCTTAACCTCAAATGACAAGGTGTTGATAACATTTTTCTTGCAACCAATTACTATTCAATTTATAAACCAACTTGCTCATGCGAGTCGCTACATCATTGAAGACCAAGTAAACCTAACCGAAAATTACACGGGATGCAATAAAATATGACTGTATTCACGCGATTTTTGTATTCAAGCAACCAAACAATAATGAACAACACTGTGTTTATATTAAAAATGGATAAAAATAACAAGAATCTTATTTATAACATGTTTGAAAAGAAGTAAAGAATATTGTAATTTTGTTTTTCAGGTTCCTCAGCAAGGATCTACAGTATTGACATTAAAGAAAGCGATACGTAGACATTTTGAAATATATCAAAAACGTAATAAAAGTAATAATGCTAAAATATCTTGGAGGTATATTTGGCGAGTATATGATTTGCAACACTCCGGAGAAATTTTAAACAATGATCAATCATTATTATTTGAATATGGTATAGTCAATAAATCTGAAATCAAATTTGTAAAGAAACTTAAGAAAAGGCAATAAAATAGGTACATGTATTTATTTGTCAAATAAATTTTACAAAATATTTTATAGAAACAAAAAATATAAATACACTGATTAATATTATAGTCCTATTATTTTAAGATGCAGTATTTTCACGTTGTGAATATATGGTGGGAGTGGGTATTTCTTGAAAATATCTAAGAATTTAACAATTCTATAAAATTGCTATGAGTATAAAAACCCCCTTTTATGGCTCTGTAATTGAAATACAGAAGTACATATTATCGAGAATCAATAATAAATTATTCTAAAGCTAAAATTTGATAGACTGATTTATTGGTTAAAAAACTTTTTTTGATCATTATAAAAACAAAATTATACAGATAAATACTATTTCAACAAATGTTTACACAGAAAGCTGATTAATTAATAAATATAACTCTTCTGTTGATTTTATACAATATTATTTTTTAAATACTATTTATTTTTGAATACTCTTTTGTTTTTCCTGTTATTAATAATTTGATGCATATGTTTTTTATGACTTTGTAAGATTACTTAACTACGGTTCAAACTGTGTTATCTGAATATTCAAGAGGATCAAAAACCACTATAATATTTATCATTCTTAAAATCAATAAACAGATAAATATGAATTTTTCATATTTTTCTAAAATATATCTGAAATACATTACCATTAAATTTGACATGGTACATGTAGATATATCTCCAAGGGCTGGTCTTACGAATATTTTGTTAGTTGAATTTCAGCCCAAATAAAGCAAGAAGTCTACAATCCATTACTTAAATTTTGGTTAAATTTAAATTGATGGCTTTCATTGACATTATAACAACCAGTCAATTTTAATTTCAGGTGTAAGGTATAATTTTTTGTAAGTTGTATTATGTTATAATAATTCTTCTACATAATATGGTCAAATGTCATTTATTGAAATATGTATATTTGAAGATGTTATTATGTCTATCACTTCAACTTGTCAATTGGATACATATATGTATTTAGGTGCGAAATAATGGTTAAGTATAATATGATTCAGAAACATGTGATATTTACAAATAAAATCAAGTTCTAACATTTATAGTAAGACCAATATTTACCAACAAACATCTATCTATCCATTAATTTATATAATGAATATTTTAGTCATCCATTTATAAAATCAGTTCCCGTGATTTGGGACAAAATTCTTGACTACATAATTTATTAAATACTCCCTGATCCTAAAACTTTTGCAAAAGGGCTATATATTCTTCCAACTCTTGCAGAACTTTATATGGAGGATATGCTATATATATAAGTAAAGATAGTTTCTATTATGTGCCAGTCTGACCAGGTAAGCCTAACAGATCAGCTGAACACAGTCATTAGATTAGCTTATATGGCTTACAGTAGTTCCTGGACATTGTTTAGTCATTCATTTTGTCAATAACTTTGCACCTTTTCATATAATAATATTTATTATAAATTGCATAGTGATTTTTTAAAAGAAAATAATATACATAGATAATTTGTATGCTTAGTAAAGAGATAAATACATATCTGATGTGAAATATAATTAAAGTGGTTCGAACTCTGGTTGTGGCATTGGTTCAGCAGGAAGAGGTTCAAATTCTCCAGTGCTGTCCATATAACTGTCGAGTCCCTGTGTCGATGAATCCATCACTCCATTATCTGTTACACTGCTGGCTGATGGATGCACAAAGTCACTTCTTGCTACATCCATTTCTTCATGTTGAACTCTCGGTGTAGCCAAAGGTTGCTCATATGTTTCGTTCTTTACTTGTTCTATTTCTACCATCTGAAATAAAATTTAGTATTAAATGCATCATAATGGCGAAACAAATAATATTAATAATATACACTTTTTTGAACCATGCAAAATGGCAAGTTTATTGCCATATGGCAATTTCTACCAACTAACGTAAAAATGTAATTAGTTAAATTAATTTATTTATACTTGAAGGTATATAATTCTGATCATTTCAAGAAATTATACATATAAGCAGGAGTACAAACTCTTTTTGGGGGGTAATATGAAAAAAATATTTTTGTAGTTGTATATTATATAAATATGTACAGTACACTGTAAATTGTTTTAAGTGGATAGATTTATACAAAAATAAAATAGGTATTACTTGATCCTGTTGCAATACGGATGGTGGGGCTAAATCGTCAAGGGACAATTGTGTGTTTAGCACAGAAGGAGGGGCTGGATAATCATCATTCTAAAAATAAAATACGCATATTATGTATGTTGCTAAAATAAAATTAGAATACAAGCGCATTGCGCATATGCAATAATAAAAATATTCGATTAGAATACAAGATAAAAAAATACTAATTAACTGTGAAAAAGATTCATGAGTGAAAGAGAATTTACTGAACAATGAAAATTTTGCATCGTATCAATATTTTTACATACATACATACCATCATGTTGTTTTCATAATATGGGTAGGAAAAATAGTCTGATCTCCATACTATCCTATCCTGACATACATACGAACATGTTTTATATAGAAAACAAAATATCTTAAAATATTTATTAATTTGTGTATAAATGTTTACAGTTTGGTACGTATTCTTCAATTATACATACTATCTCCATTGACAGTTGGATCTCATGTGTTACATGCAACCAGTACAGTAATCAATGTGAGTTAGTTTTTAGATATTACCAAACATTGGAAAAAGAGATTTTGTGGCTCGAGGATCATTTGCGAATGGTATTGGAAAGGTTGAGAAACTCTTCAAGCTGGCGAGGGGCAAGTAGACTTTGAATGAAGTAATAGCCAACTTTGGGAGAACCTGACATGGAACCAGTGAAGAAAGAAATTGAGAAATAATATAGGTATATGAATAGATGTACTCCATATTGTATATACCTGTGCTTGAGTGATTGTTTCTTCAGGTTCTTTATTCCTCTGCAAACCCAAAGAGTCCATCATACCATGTTTTGTTGTAGCTACTGACACAGAATTCATTTTAGCTTGTTCTTCTGACGGATATGCGCTTTGTCTCTCACACTGGGCCAAATGAGTAGCTAATTGGTTACCTAGAAAATTAGAATAAAACAAATAATGACATTCACAAATGTTTCAAAGCAAATTTGTGTGAATGAAAGACATAAATAAAGAATGATAAATACCTTCATCTGTAGAAAAGGAGCAAATGCAATGCATGACAGATTCCAGATGAATAGGTTGAAGGCCTTTGCTTTTTGCTTCCAAGCAAGTACCTGAATGTTGTAACATTGACCTCCAGCAACTGGTTTGATACGGACATTTAGAACACTTGCAAACTCCGCTAAAAAACGTGAGACACACTAGTAATATTATTTGCTAAATATTTTTGCATGTTTATGTGAAAATTAACACTGATGTTTTCATATATTTTTTTGTATTTACAAATAAAAATTATAATAGACAAATAATTATACCACAATAGTAACAGACAAATCATAAAATATATCTACTTATGCCTTTTTATAGGAAACTAATGATTTTGAATCTTCTATTTTTGAAATAAGTATTTAAGCTTAGCCAATGGACCTAGCAACGACGTCGTTTTTGTCGACGATCCGATGCACTTGCATGAATTCCAATATAGAATACTAAAATCCGTCTGATGCGTTGCGTCCGCTGCCCTTATGTTAATGCTAATCCTGAGAGTATTTAATACACAAATAGTCTTGAAACAGAGTTGCTTAACTTGGGAAGCATTATCAAGCAAGTGTAGGTGGAAATAATGTTAACTGTACACATTTTGTATACTTACAGGAAATGTCTTTCATCTTCAAGTTGAAAATCACATTCTTTACATAACAAACCCTCGGGAATATCCAGCATCACATCATCAAATATTTGTTGGAAGGAAAGATTTCCAGAATCTTTTACTGGTGGAGTAGCTTTGTTCTAAAAAAATTTTTTTATTAATGAATGGTTTCTAATATAATTCTTAAATAAGCTAGATATTTTTATTTATTTGTAACTTTCTGTAAACATAATTTGAATACTGGCAGGCTTATTGCCAAACAGAAATTTCTTCCAACCAACCAGAGTCAATGTTAAATATACAATACAATGTGTATTACAGCAATAAGATAAACACATGACAATAATAAATAATAAAGTCGGCCTTCGTGGCTCAGTTGGTTAGGTATCTGACTGCTGATCCAAGGGTCCCGGGTTCGATTCCCGGTGGAGACACAGTTTTTAATTGTGTTTTCAGTCTGGACCTGTGAGACGATAAATATTGTAAGTCTCCAGAATGTGGCAACTTGTTATTGGGTGTGTGTTAAATAATTATTTGACATAGCACCTGTTATTTGCCCGAGAAACTACATTAAAATAAAAAATAAAATAAATAAAAATAATAGAGATTACAGAAATAAAAAAAAAGATTATAAGAATAGTTCATAGCTAAGATAAGAAAACAAAAGAAGAAGAGAGGAAGAAGAAATCAGATAAATATTTAGCTTTGGCCTTTTTTGAATATGTTAGTGAGATAGATGACATAGGCCCGAATGCAGAGTCCAACCTAAATTATAAATACTAACCATATTTTCGTTACACAGTCGCTCACTAAAGTTAGGAGATCTAAAAGTTTATGTATGAGAATTGCATTGTAGAGACATATCTAAATACTTAACTCATGCGTGTTGGCGTAAACTAACATTTGCGAACTGTCAAAAAGTGAGGTTGATCGCGAGGAACTTTAGGAGTGGTTTAATACTAAAATACGAGATGTTTTCGATGGATTATGATTTTAGCGACTTCGTCGAATATTTGGTAATTTTTTAAAATCAAATCCCACAGAGTATTAAACAATCTATACGAGGTACCGAAAATTTGCTGAAATTTCAGAAGAATTGTGAGAGCTGTCAGTGTAAGCTTGGTTACATGTGTTTGTGTTGTTATAAAAAAAAAACATTTTAAATGATAGTATAAACCCATAGAAAACTATCTATCTCTTTTCTTCATACACAGTCATGTGAAATGCTATGCCATCGGCCTTAACTTTGGCGTAGTATTTAGTAAGTGATGTCTCTGCACCGCAATTACTAACTTAAGAATACTAAATACTCCAGTGAGGTTAGGAGTTAGTATTTAGTTACCTAGGACTGTGCATTCAGGTTTTAATATCAGCACTGAGACTATTCCATAATCTTGCTGAATACTATTAAGATTAAAATGAAATAACAATACATGAAATTAAACATACCTTGGGCTTACTAATCAAATGGCCTTGACTACAAAGAGGCCTTGCACCAAATACAGTGCAATGTCCACTAACTTGATGTTCTTTGAGAGTTCCTAAAATAAGACAAAAATATAAGATAAATAATAATATTGTCAACTCAAATCCGAACCCGATCCGATTCTCTAAGAACCTACTTTTCTAAAGGATAATAATGGGGTAGGTAGGTATGTTTAAATCGTAATAGTCGATAATTTGATGTACGCAGGCGACAGGTAGGTAAGTTATAAATGAAAATTTGAAATTGGGATCGGATTCGAGTTTCAAGAGTATGGTAGCAGACTATTATAAATTTATTAACGTTTGAATAATAATTATGGATGTATATAAGTATGATATACTCTTCTTCTTCCTTTGTATAGATCCATAGGATCTGTTCCTGCCACTAATCCGTCTCCTGTGATGTGGATTGCCAGCTGTTGCGCCATCTTAACCCTTTGAACGCGTAAATTGACTAAAGTCTCCTGAATTTTTTACCCTTTAGACGAGTAAATGGACTATAGACCATGGCTTGTAAAAAATGTTACCTTTGGACGCGATAATCGAGTTTAGTCGCTCCACATTTATGACATGTCTGTGATATACAGACCCTTTGATTTTGTTTTAATATTGCGCAAGTCGCAAATTTTTAATATATGTCAAATATGCGAGGTGCAGTGGACACACTAGCGACGTGACATTTGACGTTAGAATAGCGTACGGTGATCGGTCATTTTCCAAAATTGTTATAGGTCGGCGTATGAGACGCAACGTGGTGATTGGATGACATATAGGGGTATAGGCGACATCTTTTTAATTTAACCATTTGTATCGTCTGTCATTTTACTTTGCTTTAAGTGCTTTCATTTTTCGCATACTCATCTGTACAAATACAAAATGTCTCAACAAAGAAAAGCTTTGTCAGTGCACGAGAAAAGGAACATTCTCAAAAAAGTGGAAAAACACGTTGGTTCACGCGTTTCGCTGACCCGCAATTTAGGGGTTCCTATTACCACTTTGGCTACAATCATCAAATATCGAGAATCAATTGAGAAAAGCGCTATTCAATGTGGCCCCATGGCAAAAAACGCATGCACATAAGATCGTCAAAATATAAAAAAATGGAAGTGATTTTAAAAGATATTTTTATTATGTACTAGCTTTTATGTCCCGCCGTTGACCAAGAATGTAAATTAGTGAAGGAATAAGCAATCATTTATATAATATTGTCACACAAAATATTTTTTCATCAAGTATGCATGTTGTTTATAATATTTGTGTACAATAGATTATTAAACTTAGAACTAACTCAAAAGACTAAATAAAAAATAAGAAGAAGTATAAAACTATAACAAATAGTTTGTAATAAAAAACTGACCCAATGGTCTACATAAAAGATGAAATAGAAGAATTACACAATAGGAAATGTATTATATAAAAAACTGACCAAATGGTCTTCATAAAAGAAGAAGATGAATTGAACTATAGGAAATATTTTATATAAAATTCACCCAACGTTTACATAAAATAAGAAAACGAAGAATTAGACTAAAGGAAATAGTTTGCATAAAAACTAACCAAAAGGTCTACATAAAGGAAGAAGAAGATGAATTAGACTATAGGAAATAGTTTGTATAAAAACTCACCCAAGGTCTACATAAAATAAGAAAAAGAAGAATAAGACTATAGGAAATAGTTAATATAAAAACTGACCCAAAGGTCTACATATTAGAAGAATAATCATACGTCAGGAAATAGATTGTATAAAAACTGTCGCAAAGGTCAACAAAAAAGAAGAAGAAGAAGAAGAAGAAATAGACTAAAGGAAAAGTTTGTATGAAAACTCTCCCTTGGTCTACATAAAAAGAGGAAAAATTAGACTTTAGGAAATTAGTTTATATAAAATTCAACAAAGGTCTACATAAAATTAGAAAAAGAAGAATTAAGTTAAAAGAAATAGTTGGTATCAAAACTGGCACAAAGGTCTACATATAAGAAGAAGAATTAGATAATAGGAATTAATTTGTTTAAAAACTCACCCAAAGGGCTACATAAAAGAAGAGGAAGAAGATGAATTAGACTATAGGAAATATCTCACCCAAGTCTATATAAATTAAGAAAAAGAAAAATTGAACTGTCCCAAATGACTTCACAAAAGAAGAGGAAGAAGAATTAAACTCCGGGAAATAGTTTTATAAAAACTCACCCAAAGGTCTACATAAAAGAAGAAAAAGAATAATTAGACTATAGGAAATAGTTTGTAATGAAACTGAACCAAATGTATACGTAAAGGAAAAAGAAGATGAATTAGACTATAGGAAATAGTTTATATAAAAATTGACCCAAAGGTCTACATAAAATAAGTAGAAAAATAATTAGACTCCAGGATATAGTTTGTATAAAAAATCACCCAAAGGTCTACATATTAGAAGAAGAAGAAGAATTCGACTATAGGAAATAGTTTGTATATTGAATATGTATTGAAGTTAACCTAAAGTAGTTAAATAATTTTCCTATAGGAAATCAGAATATTGTTGGTTTTTAAGTACCTAGTATTAGGTAGGTACCTACCTACAACAATCTTCTAAATAAATTCGATTCATAAACAAAATTATTTGAATATCACATTCTGTCTGTAACCATAGTAACCATTCGAACACGTAAGTAATATCAAATGGTTCAGATACATTTTTTGAATATGTAGGTACCTACATTGGTTTGTTCGAAGCCACAAAAACGAAAATCAACAATTGTCCGAAATATCAAATACATATTATATACAAATTATGCAATTTTATTATACCTATATCTTTACTAATATTTAACAGACTTTTACAATATATGTCTTAAAACTTGCTATAAAGTCTTGTGTTTCATTTTATTATTTCATAATCACATTTATTTCATAGGTAATTATTATTTAAAAAAAATTAATAATAATTATTAAAAAAATTAATAATAATTAATAATTAATTAAAAAATTAATAATTAATTGAAAAAATTAATAATTAATTGAAAAAATTAATAATAATTAGTAATTATTATTGTCTAATAATTTTAAAGAACATATTCATTCGGTAGGAAAATTAAATATCGTATGAAAAGATATTAAAATGGCGGGGTTATATGTACATTTGTACAAAACGCTTACTTTAAAAATAAGTTAAACATTATAATTAGACAAAATATTCACCATGTTTTTCACTTAAAAGCTAAGTTATACTTACAAATATATTTTATTCGTGTAAATACGTACTTTTAAATTAACAGATATTTGCGTGCAAACAGTACACTTTTTTGACAGATATGGCTTGGAAAATTTTGTATGAAAAAAATAATTATATAAAATATTTTTAATAATTCAGCATTTTTATCGCATTTTTTTTAGCGTGACACTGCGTCAGGTATAGTTGTACATGTTCGCACATAAATTCGATTTTTAGATGCTCTTGGTTTTTCAGAAGGCGCGAGACAAACACACACACACTAACAAAATCATTGTTTTATTACTTTATATTTATGAAAATAAAACTTTTTGAAGGTCTCCATGGTGGTCTTCCCCGTGTTCCCCGTCAGACGATGTCTTCTGTACTACTTACTATTTGTCTTATTTCTGCGATTCTTACTATATCTCTAAGTGTGTTTCCGGTTATGCATCATAGAGTTTTCATCTCCGAAGTTCTCAGTAAGGATTTGAGTCTCTATTCCATATGTGAAGATTGGTCTTACACATGTTTTATAAATTATTACTTTTGCGGCGAATAGGTACATTTGTTGCAAGTACATCTTGTTGTCATACAATTTGCACTAGGACGAGGTCAATAACCTACTGGAATATTGACAACAATGAATATTCGAGAACCACCATGGACATTGACCCACCATGTACCCATTTAACTACCTCATTGAGGGTATAAAAGGTGAGGCAGCGCTTGACATTTCATCGTAGTTACTAACAAACATCTACCGTGAAAGCTTACATTTTGAAATTGATCAATTTTTATTCATATTTATTTGTTCTTTTCTTAATGTGAAAGTTTATATTGTGATATACATTATATATTTAATTGTGAATTGTAAAAATACATATGTATATGTAAGTATTCAAGACTTTCTAATTCTCTCTCTCTGGGAGATCCTACTATTTCAAAAAGCTTTAATTACTAGCTTAAATATATAGCGACAAGCTAAATTAATGCCCCTACAGGCTAAACTTTGCTCTCGATATTATTGTGTTTGTTATTCCAAATGCTCAAATTCTTAGGCATCCCAATATTGCAGCTGCCTTGTTTAGCTAATTCAGAGTGTCGTCATAGAGGTTGCTATTGCTGCCGATGCTTACTCCCAGATATTAAATTCCATCACCTTTTTTATTATTTGACTGTCCACGATTAATTTACATCTCACTGGGTTTTCATATTTAAAAATTTATCAACTTAAGAGATAAATTCTGTTGCAACAAGCGAATTAAGGCAGAAATAAAATGGTGTATGACTTGATTGATAATAAAAGCGAGTGGTAAAAAAAGAAGAAAGAAAAGCATATTTGAACACATGATATAAAAACTGGTAAAATATTTATCTGTTTGTACATTGAGAGACAATAAAAGTATATTACCAAGGTGTATAAACTTCAGAGCACATCTGTTGCATTTCAAAGAATGTAGCTTGTTTTGATGTTTCCGTAAATGTTCAAGGAAGAACTTAATGTTTGATTGTAAATCACATCCATCAGAATATATTTTTATGACCTAAAAATAATAAACATGAAGATTTAACTATATTTAATGAAATTTACATCTTGTTTTTCATGAAATGATATAAGTTATTTTGAATGCTGGTACAATATACTGTTAGCTACATATTTAAATATTGGCACCACTCAAATTAATTACTCAGTAGAACGACAGAGCGATTGTGGCGCCTAGCCTCAACTAATCACACGCGCCTGCTTGCACATGCGCGTTTCCCAAAAAGGATGGTAACATTACCGACTCAACCGTTGGGATGGCCCACTTTCGAATAAGATGACATAATTAACTGTTAACAATACTGTATGTTCACAATTAATAAATTGTAATAAACAGTCTTTTTGTGGCTGTAAATATAAACCATTAGAGATTATAATATAGATTTCAACAATCTAATTTTTCACCAAATATATCGACAAATAACTTGAGAAATATCGAAGCAGGGGGATGATTTGCACAGATACCATAAAAGTAAAAAAAAAAACAAATTCACATGCGCAGCTCACGTGATTTCTTAATTTATTTGCCGATAACTATAACAAGATCTAATTGTCTCAAATCCATATCATATTTTATAATAAAAAAATATGTACCTTAAGACAATGTGGGCATTGAATGTTTGCTGAATCATTGTGTTCAGAGTAAAAGTGATCAACACAAGTGCGATGGGAAGAAGCACGATATCCACAAACCCCACAAATATAGGGAAGTTCTAATTGAACATGAGATTTCTGTAGATGGTTAGAGAGTGCAATTATTGTTGTAAATCGAACCTGAAAACAATTTTTACAAAAATTATTATTAGTTTATCAAAAGCATTTAATGTAAATCTAACTACCATTATGCCATGACAGCACAGTAGTTAAAAGTTTTGCCTGAACTGCAAAACTTTCCTAGCTATAACCAAAGAACATGGTTCCAGCAGGACGGAGCAATGTCACACACGTCCAATACATCTCTGCCATGAGTTCATGAAATTTTCCCAGACAAATTGATCTCTAGGAGAGGTGACAAATTGGCCTCCACGCAGTCCTGATTTAACCCCTATGGACTTTTTCTTATGGGGTTATCATAAATCTAATGTTTATGCCAGTAAACTAACTTCCCTGGCACATTTGAAAGAAAATATCCGTCACGAAATTGTAGCCATCACTTAGTCCACCTGCCGAGCCGTCATAAGTATTTTTACTGTTAGATTAACTAAGTGCTGCGAAAGCGAGGGTCTACATTTGGACGATATTATTTTTAAGAAATAAATTCCCAAATTGTGTTGTTTAGTAATTAATAAACATTTTTTCGATACATGGCTTACTTTTTTTTAAATTTATCCAATAAATATAAACTTTATTTTGAGACAACCTGTACTTAAAATAAAGGTAAATTAAATCAGCCAAGGCGAGATTTGAATATGCAATCTTCGGATTACTAATCCAGCACTCTTGCCACTCTGTCACCGAACCATCTAATAAGATACTTAAATATCTGTATTCATTATATAACAGTGAGATATTATTAGGTAATAGTGACAACTTTTGGGGTAGACTTTTTTAAAATGTACCTCAGATTTCAAAAGCTAGAAACACAACTTGGATGATTCACCGAGTGGATATTTAAATTATAATTACCTCACAAATTAAACAGGCAAGTGTATTTAATCCTGGGGACTTGGTATCAGTTGGATGAGATTGTAACAAGTGTCCTTCAAGAGCTTCTGGTGTTCCACAATGCTGTAGACAATACTTGCATTGGGAATCTTCATCACTCTCTTGTACATGACCTTCCGGTCCAATAGAATGACCAAACAAATGCATTTGCAGTGTTATGTTCCCGTCAAATTCTGAAGGACATTCTGTGCACTAAAATTTTAATTTACATTTTTATACATTACAATAGTCAAATTAACGATCATACAAAAATTTACATATTAAAAAAATTAAAATGTCCTAATTGAGTTGCCTTGTGGTATGGAACACGGACACTCCAGGTTTGTTTTACCCGTGACTCACTGGTTAGTTCCCTGAGAATATACATTTGTCTAAATAAACTTTGAAGGATTTATAAGAAAAAATACCTGAACAAGTAATCTTTTCTTAAATAGTTCTTTAAATTGTCCCTCCAGTTGACCAAAGTAATATCCCTCCAGATCTACACTTTCATCTCGAGGTTCCTTTTTGATGTTGATCTTAATTTCCTCCTTCTTCTTTTCCTTCTTCTCATCCTTCTTCTTTTCCTTCACCTTCTCTTCTTTTTTCTTTTCTTCTTTCTTGTTGACGTTAGGTGATTTTTTAGGTTTTTTGTCCTTTTTAGGAGGTTCCATCTAGTAAATAAAAACAAAAATATTATCTAGGAAAAAAAATAGAAATAATGCACATTTTGTAAGAATTAAATAATCAAACAACGTACAAAGAATCAAAATGTTAGTATTCAATTATTTTGCCAGCTATCACTCTCAACCATATAATATATATATATATTTTTTAAATGATATGCCATTTGTTCTTTCTGTTTGATCAAACAACCACAATAGGAATAAAATGAATTATATTAATATCTAAAAGCAATGACCAATTTGCGCAAATGTCTTTGCTAAAGAGAAATAGTTTTATTTATTTGTACTACTTTTACATATTAGATTTAATTTTTTGATCGAAAGTTCCTGATAGAATTCCATTAAAATATCTTAGATTATTAATGGAATTCCATCTACGAAATGTGCTTAGCACGAAACCAGTTGTAGTCTAAAATAAACAGTAGAATTAAATTATAAAAGATTTTTATTTTTAATGTTTATTAAAAATTTTAAGAAACTTGTACATATAATTTTTACACAAGCGAGCTTATTGCCAAACGGAAATTTCTTCCAACCAACCAGACAAAGAAAACAAATAGAATGAAAAATAAATAAGCAGTAAGTAGTAATTACAATACCATTATAACATCATCATCATCATCTTCGTGATAATTAATCTTCTTCCTTCTACGAGTTTCTTTCCCACTAGCACTGCGTCTACTGGGTGGTGATGGTGGCTCTACAACAGGAGGCGGAGATGGAGAGCGAGAAATGGCTTTTCTTTTCCTACGTCCGCGTCCTAGAGGACTTTCTTTAGGAACTTCAACAACTGGGGGAGGGACAACTTTAGATGGTTTGGTATTCGCAGACTTCCAATTTTTGAACGGATTGGATGATATTTTGTTTAATCTAATCAAAAGATTATCTTTTACATCTAAACGTGTCTGTTCCGCTATGTGAGCTACAATATTGTCAAAGGCCAACCCAGGGGAGGTACCGTACCACTCTCGCCATACTAGTTCATCCAAAAATTGTTGAATTATCTGTCTTGAAAGTAATGAAAGTGTGTTCTGGAACATACGAGGAACAATGCGACGTAAATATTCCATTATGTTGGAATTACTGTTTTTAGAAGCGGTCTCATTAGCAGAAACTTGATGAACAGTTTTGTAACCCATTTGGATTAATGTACTTTTGTCGACTGTTAAATCTGTAAGGATGATGGAATCAGTGTGAACCCAATGAGCTAAAGGTTCTAAAATTTTTAAGAATCTCTTTTTATAATTCTTTTCACCATCAGCTAATGGTTCAACAGCACGGAGACGCACCTAAAATAAAACATGTATATGAAATAAAATATATAATTTCCTTAAAAGGGGAAGATACTTAATCATAAGCTGAAAATCAATTAACCAAGAAAATAGATTAAATATTTATATACTGTATTTGAAACAAGATCTTGTGACAAAAATTATTAAAACATTTAAAAAAAAAAGAAGGACTACCTATGTCCTTGTAGAAACAAGTACATATACATCCTCATACATTCCCTAAACCAAGTATAAATGCTTGTACTATAGGTGAATGAAACCGGTCATGGCAGGGTTCGAACTCGTGACCACTGGATTACTAACTGTTCTGCCACCACCCATCTTTGTTGGTAATAAATGAAATGATAAGAAATGAAAAATCCTAATGCTATTTCAAATATATAATTCACACCTTCTCTCAGCGCTCCCACTATTTTTTAAACTAGCAAGCTTCTAGTTTTAAATAAGAAGAGATTACATTTTACATGCTTTTGGTTGACATTGGATTCCCTAGTAAGTAAAATCTAACATTTCTATCATGAGAAACAACTTTTTTGTGTGGGATATTAGTCAGATGTTTGATTCCATAAAAAAAGCATTTCTCATAACAGAAATCATTTTACAAATTGGCTAGAGGGTTAGGTTAATTTGTTTTTTTAACAGTCGTATACAGAAGGGTGCCTGGCAAACAAAGAAGATGACAATAATGTCTAAATGAGTTCAGAAGAAAATTACTAACCAGTTTAGCTTCAGTGTCAAGTATACCCAGAACTTCGACTTTAACTTGTCTTTGCATTCCATCGTGACTCGTAGTGCCCAAAGAAATAACACCAACTTCAATGCGTTTACCACTACCACCCATTAGAGTCATATGATGATATAGAGCTGCTGTACAAATTGCCCTGAGCCAAGTGAAAAGGCCTTTAACGTATAAATTATCCACTTTTACCCATTGTACAACATTTTGAACATTGGTTTGACAAGCCCAGTGATAAATCAGTTTCAATAACACACTTGGAGGATGAATGGCACCTTCAAACAACGAACCAGAAAACACCGACACAAATCTTGTCGGACAACATTCTGATATCCATACATAACCACCAGAATAAGGAAATTTCGAAACATCGGAATACATCCCTGAAATAAGAGAAAACAAATTATGTGACAAGAATCATAAATATTAAAAAATAACGAAAAATTGTTAAATAAAAAATACTTACCTAGTTTTAATTTATTTCCAAAATGTATAGCACACTGCTGTTCAGATCGCACAAGGCCTTGTTGAATCAGCCATTCGGTAAATTTAGTAGGAGTATGCATAAGCACAGATTTAACTTTGCTGTCAAGAGCTGGACGATCACTATTTCCAGGACCTTCTTTAGCTCGCAAGTATGGACGAGCAACGACCACAAGTGACGGGAAAGTCTTGCCTAAAAGAAATTTTGATTGAAAATAAAGATAAAACATAAACAGCGGTACTAATAACATTTTCGTTAAAACTCATTTTAGCCAACTAAACCTCGCACTACGTAAACCACGTATTAGGCACTAATTCGTGGTTTAGTGGGTTCTTACTAATAATGTAAAAATGTACAAGGACTAAGTAAACCATGGAATACGGAATGAATGTTGTGTGAACGCAGCCATTTAACGGGAATTTCGGAATTTTTCTTTACTTTATGCTATTTTTTGTTCATTCTCTATGACTTTATTAGCCGTCATCTATGACATCTATCGAGAATCATCGTATTTCTATGTTTGTCATTGTTTGTTTACTGCATGTTTGATGGTTTACTGTTTATGTATCGTCACGTTTTGGTTGAATTCCCAATGATTTAACTTATTACAACATAACTTATTACATTTATTTTAAAACAATTGTCAATGGAAAATAAATATCTTCATTTATTTGCCTTCTTCCAAATAAATCTACGAGATGTCTAACTCCTGCCTTTGAAAATCTGTACTTTCTTCTAAAATTAATGTCGTCGTAATCAACAAACGGATTACAACGCACCTTTGAACACACCTTATAAATTTTGCGTCATCAAAAAACTTTCCACCTGCTCAATTTCTTGAAACGATCTTTCAAAATCGCCGATTCTATAATCAAACAGATTGTTGTCCATAATTAAAAAAAGTATTTCTTTAAAAATGAAAAAATACAATACGCGCGGTCTATTTGGCTTATGACAGGTCACGAATTCACTATTGCTATTCCACCACTAAACTAGGGTACCGGATGGTTTAGCGTTACCATGGTGATATAAACCATGGAATAAAATAGAAGTTTTAAAACTTGGTTATTAGTAAGATTTTTGGCCGTTAGGTTTTAGTCACTCTATTCCATAGTTCAACCTCGCTACTTTTTCGTTATTAGTACCGCCGTAAGAGTGTACCTACAATAGTTATAAATTTGACAGACAAATACAGATGCAAACCTTGTTGTTTATTGAAAGCAACTTCTCTGGAATCTGGAACATTTTTACCGTCATCTTTTGTCAAATCAACAATTGCACTCTTGTTGCCGCTACCTGTTGCCAACCCACCAATCGCTGAGGCCTCTGATGGTCTAACACCACTTGAAACACTCTGAACATCTGAAAGATAATAAAAATTATACATTACAAAGAATACACGAGATTTTCATATGTGAAGTTTTGTGTTTCTTTATATGAATTGTAGCTTTATTTTTTATTTCTTTTTCTATTTTATGTAAATTTAAATAATCAATTTTTCTGAACTCTGATGTTTGTGTACCTTATATGAACTGTAGACTTTTTCTCTCTTACGTATGTTATTAATTATTGCAAGTTTTCTGAACTCCTCCCCGAAGCACAAGATTTCCTTCTTTTCGTGGAGAATTTCAAATTCTATTTTTGATATCTTTTATACTTTGTCATGATATATCCTATATCCTTTTTATACTTTCACATTAATAAATTTACAATTAATCTTTTTTTTATTTCAATTTTGAGGTAAGAATTATTACTCACAATAAATTATGTACAATATATTAATGGAATTAAACTAATTAAATGTTGGACAAATATTTTTAACACAATTTAACAATCGATATTTGAGAGACCAGCTAAAACAATGTATCGTTTATAATAATCCCACTATGGTAAAATATGAATATGAGTACACAAAACGATTTGAAAAAATGCAGTGAAAATAATTGTCGAATATCAGTGACTAGTGACAGAAAAGCCACTTGGCATTTTAGTACGAGAAATCAACTACTCACATACACTAGTTAAAGAGGTTAGTGTACTGGCCACTGAATCACAACGGTGGTAATTTAAAACAATAAAGATCATTTTATAAAATATGAGCTTTATTAGAGATGGCTGATATATTAGTCACCTTGTATGGAGCGATCTATAAAAGGGTTAAATCAAATGATAAAAATAAAATATAACAGGAATAATTTAAATATCCAAGATAATTAAAAAACAAATTACTTGTTGTAGGAGAAGGAGGCGGTTTGCTGGTTTTGTCAGGTTTTTCAGATTTATCAGATTTAGAGGACCGTAGAGATTTTTTCAATTCTTTCTTTGGAGGATCTGGGGGCGGTGGAGAAGGAGATTTGTATCGATTCTCTTTCTCTTTGCGACCTGAAATATTTCATTAGATTATCAATTATGTATATTATAAAACAGTGGTATGTAGTTTACAAAAATTCCATCAATTAAATGCAGTTTGGTGAAGTACATTTCTTTAGAGCAATAAAATATCAATATTCCAAAATATGTAGATTTATTGCTTAAGGTAGATAATCTCCAAAAATGAATTATAAACTAAATAATTCAATTGAAGACATTATTGAATATAACAATTTTCTGATTTTTACAAGGTTAACATTATCTAAATACAATTTTGTACACACTATATTGATAGTGTACTAGAATAATAATCAATATGTAACCTAACTATTATGTAACCTAAGTTAAATATATTATAATGCATTAAAAAAAAAATTTGCTACTAGATTTAAGGAAAAATTGTATTTTATATAATAAATAAATATAGTTTTCGGCAAATAACAAGAAATTTCATCATGGAGGGAGGGGGTTTGCACAAATACCAACTAAGCAAAACTAAAAACAAAATTTGCGCATTGCGCAGCCCACATGATGATATCTAAATATATTTGACAAAAACTATACCTGTCTCAAACAATCATTCATTCATCCATAGCAGGAGAATTTTTGTTTTTTAAGTTTATTAAAAAAAAAGCTATGAACCTAAATAGAACTTTTCTTTTGTTTGCCATAAACATAAAACACAAAATAATAACAAACATTAGCTAGTTATTTCATAAAATGTCAGTTTCAGGAAATGCCCAAGCACATCATGATCTATCTAGAAATTCAAAGCAAAACCTCAGTAAATAAAAAAAAAAATGTTAAACCACATTTTTACATTATTCTCACCTCTTTTCTTTGATGAACCATGTTCTTTACGAGATGGTAATAAATGAGCATTTTGTGCTGAAAGCTCATTTAACCCAGGAGCTCTGAAAATAAATTAACAAAAATTTTGGCCTTCCGTATCATATAAACACAGCTGAAAACACTTCATATCAATTTATAATATAGTAAAGAAATATATTTACTATATTATAAATTGAATACCTTTTTATTGACATTTTAAATAAAAAATGAACAAGAAAGAGATTGTCTGTTTTTTAGCTATCCTCTGTATCATAGACATTGCGATGGGAGGAACCTTCAATAGAATTTTGCTATGTTTTAAATCCTATATCAAAATGCTTCATAGAGCGTCTAAAGAGAAACATCAAACCGCCGATGTCAGTATAAAATAATCTCAATGGGACACTATGAATATGTTTTGTTGATGGTTTGATTATTCCCATTATGGCTATTTTACAAGACAACAAATAAATCAAGATAATAACAAAATCAGAATATAGTGAACATAGACGATGAAGACATTGTTCTCCATTATTTTGATCTACACACACAAGGATACAGAAGTCAACAACTTGCACAAACCATATGTATTATTTTAAAAAAAACTTCACAGTAAATCATAATAAAATTAGGTTTATTTGTCAAAACAAAGTGGAGGAGTGCAGTAAACTGAGCTGACCCCAGCACCACATAGAATAAAAACTAAGGAGGAAAGAGAAGTTTATTTGTCAAACAATATAGTTCTCTATATTTTTTGAGTTACCACCCTTTCTAGTAATTCCCTGTGCAGAAGCATACTCCATAAAAACAAAATAGTCATTTTGTTGTCTTTGGTGATTATAGTAAAAAAAACACAAAAGTTAAAGTAAACCTTTTACTTAAATATTATAAAATTGTATGCCTATAAAATACATTCAAAACAACAATAAATCCGACACTGAATAACAAGAATATTGAACTTACTTTCCAGTAACTGTATAAGCCGAATATTGATCACCAGAGTACACAACGTCTCCGCCACAATCTTTAACAATATCATTTAATTTGTTCTGAATACTCTTGTGTTCTTCGTCAGCTTTTTTAAATGCCTCCAATTGAGCGGGGCTTAGATCTTCTTCCCAGCAATCCAATTGCAACGTAGGTTCAATAGGACCAAAATAAAATTTACTCACTGGCACAATTTCAACTGGGCTGGTCTGAAACGAATATTATTGAACTATAAAGTGTTAAATTAAAACGTTTGCGATAGAAAAAACGTAGTCAATTGCATAAATTACCTCACGTTCTCGTTTTGATCTTTTAGGTTTCATTTTGAAACGTATTTACCCGGCTAATCGTGTTTTGGCGATATCACCTATACGGATTAACTGATTTGGAAAATATTTTATAAATTACAGTTGTATTTCTCAAATGTTACACAAAATTAAACAAATTCAAGATAAACAGAAACAAGCATCAATCTCATTGACACAAGCAAGAAGCGGCACCACAGATTATATATTAGTTAGTGTGTTCTATGATTATATGCATTATATGGACGAGTGTCTCGGGACAGTAAAACCAATGGCTACCATAGAAAAAATACATTTCTTTAAAATCCATAGATGTCATAGCTAGATCCCTAGAAAGTGCACATCACGCCGGTGGCACTCTATTGGTAGCACTGGTTTTACTTTACGCTTACATCTCCAAAGGTGGCGCTATTTTTTTTTTTTTTTATGTTGGTATTTTTGAAAATGCAATGTAAAATTTTCAGACCTTCAGCATACTTCAGTTGTGTTTTGTTGTTTGTTGTGACGCGAAACATTTTGATCCTTTAAAATCTTGAAGTAAACCAGATAATAAATATATAACACGTGTGATTTTGTAAAATTCTTGTTGTTTTCGGTGTTCATCTACATACATACTATCACGCCATGTGATGGTGATGGTGTTAATCTATTGCCAGCTTTTTGTGTTTTTCGATTATCTTCGCAAGATGGCTGACAAGTTTTGTTGTGTTTTGAATAAATTGTCAAGTGAAATACGGCGAAGTGAAGTTATATAGTTTTCCGAAAATCAGTATTAAATCTTTCTATGTGGAAAATAAATTTAAAAAACCTAATAATCTACAATGCACATTTTATTTAGAACAATGTATTTTATGAATTATTTGGCATGATTATTGAAATATTGAAAATAAAATCCATCATATGTGGTTTTTTTTTAATAAATAATGATTGAAAATGGTTATTTTTCATTTAACTTATCCTTGAATCCATTCCTCAAAGCTGGAAACATTTTAAAATGGAAATTTAAATTTTCCGTGGACCGGTCGCGTATTCATTGCCCCTATAGCGGAGATGCGAGAAACCTTATGAGTATCCGGTTACAGCTTCTATGTATTGAGTGACACATCTGAAGTATACTGAAAGTTTACTTCCATATTATCTGTGGTGCACATACTTCAAAAGTTCTGACAGCCAGTGAATGATAATACTAAAACATCGTTGATGTATGTATAAATGTAGGTATTTCTATAATACGAGTTGTTTTTGTTTATTTTTTTTAATAAAAAAACTATTATGTACATCAAACTTTTGTAAATAAATATAAATGAAGTGTTTAAATATATTTTGAAAAGAATATTAGCCGTTTTACATAATCATTTATATTAAAATTATGTTGATCATGTAGGTTAATTACAATTTTAGTGATTTTATATCAAAAACTGTTTATTTTATTGAAATCAGACTTTCACCAATATTTTCTTCATTAACTTAATATTAGTATAGGCTATATAATATTATGAAAATATAGGTATCTTGAGGCAGCGCAAAAATAAGATCAGGTACGACGAACAGACCTTTCCTTGGGCAGCCCATTCCTTTCAATGGCATTTATATATGGAGGCCGCAACCTCCTCTTGACGCAAACATTTTCGTTTATCTATAAATTTAAATTGCTATAATATCATCTTAATACCTTGATTATTGAAGAAAGAGCAAAAGAGAATTATAAAGTATGTAAAAAGGTAGTCAAAGACACAGTAAAAAGGGAAAAAGATGGTATAAAAGAGAAAGAAAGCCTGAAAATAGCCAACGACTTTCCTGGAAACATGAAAATGTTCTGGAAAGGCGTAGCGAAAAGAAAAAATGGAACTGTGAAAGCTTCGAAAGGAATAAATGATAAAGATGGAAAATAATTATGGACGAAGACGGCGTGAAAGAAAGATGGAAAGAATATTTTAAGGAACTGTATGATAGCGGAGTAAGTGGGGACGTGAGTCAGAGAACATGGCAAGTAAGCGAAAGTGATAAGGATGAAATAACGCGAGAAGAAGTATTTGAAACAGTAAAGTAAAACACGCGAAAGCTGGGAAAGCTGCCGGATATGACAGTGTATCAGCTGAACTTATAAAATATGGCGGCGAACAGACGTTGGAGTGGTGTCTCTCTCTTTTCAACAAATGTTGGGAAGAAGGACACACTCCCTCAGACTGGAGAAATGCAGTCGTGGTACCTTTGTATAAAGGTAAAGGATCGAAGCTCGACTGCAAAAACTATAGAGCCATAAGTTTATTAAGCTCAGTTGGTAAGATGTATGCAAGGATCCTGGATCAAAGAGTGCGAAAGATTACAGAAAGCAAGATATGGGATGTCCAAGGTGCGTTTGTGGGCGGCAGAGGATGTATAGACCAAAATTTTTTTTCTGCGCACGGTCACAGAAAAGGTTCTGGATAAAAATCAGAAAATTTTCTGTGCCTTCATAGACCTAGAAAAGGCATATGATAAAGTTGTTAGAGAAAAATTATGGGATATACTAGCAGTGTATGGAGTGAAGAGCAAGCTGATACGCGCAATCGCGTCATTATATGAGAACAGCGAAGCATGTGTTCGTGTCAACGACACAGTGACAACGTGGTTCTCTATAAATAATGGCGTTAGACAAGGGTGCGTGCTATCTCCATGGCTCTTTAACTTGTACATTGATTTCTGCATAAGAGCCCTTAAGGATGAAAGCAAGGGTCTGAAATTGAGTACTGTAATGGTGCGAGATTTGATGTATGCAGACGATAAAGTTCTATTAGCAGAAAGTATGGAAGAGTTACAGTATCTTGTAAGTCAGGTATATGAAGGATGTATAGAGAATGGACTTAGGATGAATGCCAGCAAATCAAAGACAATGGTCTTTGAAAAGAGTGAAAGCAGAACAGCGTGTAAAATAAGAGTAGAGAACGAATGGCTCGAGCAAGTCGAAGAATATGAGTACTTGGGAAGCATATTTCAATGGAATGGACGACTCGATAAAGAGATCGAAAGAAGAGTTATGGCAGGAAACAGAGTGAATGGAGCACTAAGACCAATTATGAATGATCGCAACATATCAAAGGATGCCAAAGTTGCCATTCATAACGCCGTCGTAGTGCCAACCTTGACGTATGCAAGTGAAACCTGGACATGGCAGAAGACGCATGAAAGTAGAATAAATGCAGTCGAAATGAGATCGTTAAGAAGGATTTGTAATAGAACGATGTATGACCGGGTAAGAAATGAGGACATAAGGAAAGAATGTAAGATGAAGAAAGATGTCATTACTAGAATGAAAGTGAACACATTGAGATGGTTTGGTCACATGGGGACGAAGAAAATATACAGAGCGGAAAGGAATGGAATGAGAGGTCGGGGACGCCCAAGAAAGGGATGGCACGACCATGTGAACGAAATTTTGAAAGACGGAAATGTTAGAAGTGTGAGCAATAGACGAGCATGTATGAGACGATGCATGAATGTGGACGAAGCGAGGGATGCGTGTCAGGATAGAAAAATGTGGCGTTCGGTTCTCTCTGCCTACCCCGCAAGGGACATGGCGTGATGGTATGTATGTATGTATCTTTTAATCATAGGGTATCTAAATTTATGCGAAATATAATATTTTTTTTATGTGGGATATTGGGTATTGCTTCCCCAAAAATAACAAAATTGTGGCTTACGAGTAATTACTTTTAACAAATTTATGGATTGAAAATCCTATAGTGCTACAATAAAGTCACATGTTTTACAAGTAATATGTGCAATAATAATAAATTATTAATTCATTTAAAAGAACAATAGAATCCATTACATATTGGCTATTTTCCTTTTGCACGTAGCTTTCTTTATCCAATCACAAAATTCACCTAATGATAATGTCGATAAAGACATAAACTTGCACACTGGAACATTTTCTTTATCTATATTTAAATGATGGGCAAAAAATTCATGGCTGGATTTTTTTTGCTTGGAATTTTGTTTTTTATAATATAGCATATACAAAGTGAAATATAGAGAAAAAAAGATATATATATATATATATATATATATATATATATATATATATATATATATATATATATATATATATATATATATATATATATATATATATATATATATATATATATATATATATATATATATATATATATATATATATATATATATATATATATGTAACTCAGAGAAGAAAACAATAAAAGACACATTATAGAAAAAATCTGTTTATTAACACTAGAGTACTCGGCCCTTCAAGTACTCCTTGAGTGCTCGCGCGGAACACATGTGTCACCCATTACAATTAGCAATTTTTGATATTTTATTTAATGGAAATAAGAAAAACAAGTCCATGGGGTTTAAAAGATCTGAAAATGAATACTGCCTTTATGTAAAATCAACAGAAAACGGTTACATATACTTACCAGTATTTGTTGACGATTTGTTGATATCAGGTACTGAAGAGGAAGAGGTGTCACATGTAAAAATAGTCTAAATAGTAATTTTAAAATTAAAGACCTTGGTCCTGCATGTAATTACTTGGGCATGACTATTCACCAAGATATGGTTAAGAACCAAATTAAGTTAAATCAAACTGCCTATCTCACAAACATATTAAGAAAATATAATATGCAAGATTGTAAATCTATGTCAACTCCGTTAGGTGCTAACTTTGATCATAGTAGCTTAAAAGGAAAATCTTCTGAGAGCCCAGAGTTAGAAAGTAATTGTAGAAGTTTAATTGGTGCTCTCATGTATGCCATGTTATGCACAAGACTAGATCTCGGTATTTGTTTGAGTATACTAAGTCGCTATCAATCTTGTGCTAGCAAAGAACTATGGTCTGCCTTAAAAAGAGTCCTACGTTATATAAAGGGAACTGTAAATTTAAGTTTAGTGTTTGCATTAGACAATGAAAATATTAATGGGTATTTTAAATCAAACAAATGATTTGGTCTACATATATATTTTTTCCTGACCACTGGTATTCACCCTTTTCGGTAAAGACTTTATATTTTTAAACAGCTGTACTGTAGGTTTTTTCATTACCTACCTAAACACCTGCATCGACGTAATTCCCAACATAAACCATATTACAACTGTTTTGAACAATCCATAACTGCAAAAATGTACCGAATTTTAGTATATAAGAAAAAGCAGAGTTTTTATGTTTACCAGTTGATAAGGGCCTAATAAGCTGAAACGGTCGTCCTGGACTCAGGAAAAAATATATATGTAGACCAAATCATTTGTTTGATTTAAAATACCCATTATGGAATTCTACATATTCAACACCGTCAGCATTGACAAAATTAAAAAAAAAAAAAAAAAATTAAAATATTATCGTGGGCTATGTAGACTCAGATTGGGCAGGATATAAAGTCGATCGTAAGCCAACTGCTGGCTATGTTTTCATAGTGCTAGGATGCACAGTTTCATGGATGTCAAGAAAGCAAGCAGCGGTTGCCTTATCATCGACTGAAGCAGAATATGTAGCAATAAATTTAGCTGTAAGTGAAGCTTGTTGGTGGCAAAATTTGATTCATGATTTCAGAGTGTATGATGAAAAGGTAAAAATAATAATTTTTGAAGATAATCAAAGTGCGATCAAGATATGCAAAAGTCCATCTCATCATACAAAGCTGAAACATTTAGATATTAAATTACATTTTGTAAAAAATAAAATTATTAATAATGGTATTAACATTGCGTATATTCCAACTAATGAACAAATAAGTGATATGTTAACTAAACCTCTTGCGAGAAAGATATTTGTGTACTCAGGGATGGATTAGGATTAGAATGAAAACAACAATTTTTTTAATGTAAAAAAATATTTTTTTTAGACATGGTATTCATTGAAGAGGGGTATTGTTAAAAAGTGGCAATGAACACTAGTTTTAAAAAATGTTTTAGCGTAGATAAACTGCTCCCTGTCTAATTATCTCTGTGTGCCTAACTCTGTTCAATTTTGTTCAATGGTGTAAGACATATGTAAAGTTACTGTAAAGGATTTCCACATAAATAAATACATACAAGATTAAATATATATATATATATATATATAATATATAAATAAATTATGTATATAAATGATATATATATATATATATAAATGTCTTTTAATATATATAAATGATATTACAACAATTTTCATTGTAAATTTTTAACAGACGTTCATCTGCATCAGACTTCAACCAACTTTTCGTATACATTGATAAAATGGCTGGGAAAGATAACCACTCTACTGTAAATAGTTTCGAATGTGATGAATGTAGATGTCGATATAAACATGAAAAAAATTCAAACGCGCATAGAAGAAATATTCATGGTATAACCACTGCTTGTAAAATAAATCCGGTTACTAAACAGGTAGAATGTAATCTTTGTAAATGTGTTTTTTCTACTAAATCATCGTTATTAAAACACAGAAAAAACGTACATAATACATCCAAAACCCGCAATTGTAGAATAAAGTGCTCAGAATGTTCTAAACATTTAGTTTCCTATAAAAGGTTGAGAGAACATTTTGTAAAAGAACATGAAAAGGAATTTCATATTGAAAAACTGACATTGAAATGCAATGAAGGTAAACTCAGACTTTATTTATTATTTAAATTGATAATACATTACATATTCTTAGAGAAATTGTAGCATTGAATGTATTTTTGATTACTTGACAAAATTGTTAATTTTTAGATTTTCTAGAGTGGAAGGAAAACTATGAGAGGAAGAATTTTTATTCTTATGTGTTGGATACTTCTTCTAAGAAATGTACATCTAATACAGTCAAATATTACTATCACTGCCATAGATCTAATTCTTATAAAGGGCGAGGAAGTAATCAACGATCTATAAAAAATATAGGAACAAACAAAATTGGAGCAGCTTGCCCATCTACAATTGAAGTGGTGGTTAAAGACGGCACATATTGTGTTACGTTATTTAGCACTCACATAGGACATGAAGCTGAAATTGGCAGAATAACTCTCCAAGCAAACGATAGAGCTAAACTTGCAGCTAATCACCAGAATGCATCTTTTTGATAATGTATTCATTCCTTTATTTTTATCATTGTGCATCAATGAAAGTGGTTTGGGCATGATGAGAGAATGATTGATAAAAGTGACTGTGGCCAACAGGAAGGGTCTCAGAAAATGGATGTATGGTTATAGACGAGGAAAATGTCAAGGAAAGATGGAAGGAATACTTTAAAGAGTTATATGAAAGTACGCAGTATGACAGTGTGACGTACGAAAGAGTACCAATAAATGAAATTGAGAATGACAGAAAAAATTTCAATAGAAGAAGTTAGAGAAGCAGTGAAGCATGCACGTACATGAAAGGCTGCGGGATTTGATTGCATACCAACTGAATTTATTAAATATGGTGGCGAAAAGACGATAGAATGGTGTCATTGCCTCTTCAACAAATGTCGGTAGGACATACTTCATCAGATTGGAGGAACGATGTAAAACGGCTGAAACGATAAATGATTATGTAAAACGGCTAATATTCTTTTCAAAATATATTTAAACACTTCATTTATATTTATTTACAAAAGTTTGATGTACATAATAGTTTTTTTATTAAAAAAAATAAACAAAAACAACTCGTATTATAGAAATACCTACATTTATACATACATCAACGATGTTTTAGTATTATCATTCACTGGCTGTCACACTGGCTGTCAGAACTTTTGAAGTATGTGCACTTTCTAGGGATCTAGCTATGACATCTATGGATTTTAAAGAAATGTATTTTTTCTATGGTAGCCATTGGTTTTACTGTCCCGAGACACTCGTTTATATGGTACATAGACTTATTAGTATATTCTATTAAGTCTATGGTAGTAAGCGGTACCCATAGATTTTTATTATAATATACTAGATGTCGTAGTTAGTAAATTTTGTATGAATCGAAGTGAGGCATTTTTCTGGGGGATTTTTGACGTTTTGGTGGGCAAACCACATCGATTTATATAGTAACTATATAGTATGCACGAACAAAATCGTATGCGCTGAGGCACCAGCTTAGAAAAGCGCTTCTACACTTTTTTATAATTATTGTTTTCGGGTGTCTTGTGAGAGACGGGTAATCGAAAATACAAGAGGTAAAATAACATCTCACATAGTTCAGCAATGCGGTTTACCACCCGTTCTGAATGTTGCCTTCAAGGCAATGCAAACCCACACACCTGTCGCTGGTTACCCCATATTGTGGGATATGCCGTCATGGTATGAATGAAAACGAAAATCTTTCCTTCTATAGTAATGTAAGGTTAGAAATAAATAAATATAAGTACTTACTGATACCCTCTTCCCAAGAGGCTTGGAGGTAGAGCTCACCATTTTTTGTATGCCAATAATGTTCGAATGGAACTTGAGTGTCCACACACAATCGCTGAACGAGATGAATAACAAACTAAACGATAATTGAAGCCGTGGTCTGACGATACACAAATGTCAAGTGTCAGCGCACAAACTGATACCCTCCTCCCAAGAGGCTTGGAGCTCGAGCTCACCTTTCTTTCAACGTCTGTTATGGAATTAGATATTCCACACATTACCTCGCTGGACGAGATGCATAAAAAAAGTAAACGATAATTGAAGCCGTGGTCTGACGATACACAAATGTCAAATGTCAGCGCACAAACGTCAGACGGCACGGTCATGTCACAAGATAAAATGATAAAAATTTGAAATAAAATAAATAATTAAAATTGGTAATAAATGAGGACGTCACAAATCAAAAATAAATAGAGTCAATATTGGACGTCACACGTTAAAATGAATAAAATAAAATAAATAACTTAAAATCACACAGCCGAAATATTGTCACGCGGAAATAAAGAAAATGTCACAAATATTGTTTTGGGGCACACATAATTTTCTCGCCACGGCCATGAAAGTGCTGATGCACCGACAATGCCGGAATGGACCGTCGTCGATGGGCGAAGGGGCAAGGCTATCGGCGAAAGCAACCTCGGGTCCCAGACACCGGCAGATGCCGGTTGGGTGACTGGCGGGAGCGAACAGCGGCAGCGCGAGTCTCAAGGAGATGCAGGCTGTTGCTCCAGGGTCCAGCGCGACCCAACAGCGTTTGGAGCACTTTCCAAACTCGGGGGGCTAGGTTGCGGCTTTTGGGGGCTAGGTTGCGGCCATAGGGGCCTAGCCAGTAAAGTTGAGGGTGGCTGCAGCCCCACCCTAGGATTCTGGGTAACAGGTCAGTACCCTCTTCAATTATTACCTATGGAAGAGCAGGGCAGACGCCTTAATGCCTCGCTCGGCGGTGACTCATCAAACGTGGCGATGAGTAAGTCTGCATCATCGGGCGATGGAAATCGAAGCACTGAAAGTACTGTCCGGTGGTGTACCTGAAATTCGCCAACATGAGTACTAAGGGGTGGAGGAGCTCCCCGTGATGATTGGTCGGCACGACCCACTCGGCGGTACCCGAGTTGATGACGTGACAGGTGCAGCTAACGCTGCGCCTGGTGTGGAAATCGAAGAACTGAAAGTACTACGGGCGTGGCGAAGGCTCCCTGTGGCAGTCTGTTGTTCGTGGAGCTGCTGGGAGGGTAACCCCTGCTATGATTCACGGACCTTCACGAGTGTGGTTGGACTCTTAGTGGCAGTGGTATGAAATATGCATGGTGGTAGTTCTTGTTTTGTCCGACGAGCAGCCGCTCCGGGGATGAACAGAACACTTAGTTCTATAACGTTCCCTATGGAGTGGGGTAGGTGACTGCGACTTTCCTAATTTCCAAACTCAGCACCCGCTTCGGTCCAGGAAAACGGCTCTCTCGCCGAGTGGTTGTGCGCCGATCCATCTCGGCACTCCAGGTGTCACATCCATGGCTGCTGATGTGGAGCGAGCCTAACTGACACCCTCTGGTGCGGTTTGCAGCTGCTCTGGCCGCAGTGAGCGCGGTCCGTGTCGACACGACGCGTGTCTAATTTCGACTGTCAAAAATTTTCATCTGTCACTCGTATTGTCACATTTCAGGTTATGTCTTATTGTCAAATATTTTTTTCTTACACTTTATTTTTTCACAAATGTTTGTTTGTGGTCTGATTTGGCGCCGAATTCAAATAAAAAAGGTAACGCGAACAGGAGAGGTCGCGTCATTACGTGTCTTAGACAAACATTTGTATTTGAAACATCGAGTGATAAGTAGCTGTATAAATTAATATAAATAATCGATATAAAATAATTTCTTTTGAATAGTAGTATACAATAAAGGTAGGCGCGCATGGAAGCTAATTTCATCGGCCGATTAATTATCGGTGAGCTACAACATACGAATTACATGTAAGAGCGCGCATGAAAGCCAACAGAATCGGCTGATTTAAAAATCTGTGACGAGACACAAAAAAATCGGCCGATCGAGATCGGCCGATTTTTTGTAACCAATCCTGTTGTATGAGAGAGCGCGCATGGCGCTTGCTCACCGATAATTTAATCGTCCAAGCGCAGTAGATCGAGAAGTACGTTGTCAGTGTTGTCAAACGAAATGTCAGAAAATATGTATGAAATAAATATTGATTCCGAACAATTAATTAGGTACATTAGTTGAAGAACGTCCTTCATAGTATGATTAAAAATTAAAAAAATATAGTGACCGCCAAATTAAGCAAAAATTGTGGTTGGAGATTAGCGAAATTTTAATAACTGGTTGGTGTACTTAAAAAACTCCTCAAGGTGTGATCTTAAATCTTCATAGGACCGGACAAATTGTCCTTTCGGTAATATAGCACTTATTAGCGGATGAACCCAGTGATTTTTTTTGACGTTTCTTTTTACGCATTTTGAGGACAAGAGCATAAAAACATGCTACGTCAAAAAAATCCATATTGCTAATCATATAGGTATTAAAACTTATGAATATACATATGTATTTTAAATATATGAATGTTGACCGCCGTGTTATTTCCAATCGTACGATTCTATAAGCTTCCATGCGCGTTAGAACCGATCGGCCGATAAATTAATCGGCCGATAATAATCGGCCGATGAATTTAAGCTTCCATGCGCGCCTTACCTAATAGTATTGAATCGGTGTTTTTCAAATCTAAATCGACTGCAACTTGTTATGGCCGAAAAAAATAATTCCGAAAAACAATGATTTTTTTTATTTTCTTTTTCACGGCAACATTTCTGAAAGCAGCTAGCGCTGTTTGCGTGTGACTGGTGTAACAGACGAGATTTGCCGCTAGCATGCTCTTTCTCGGCATAAGCGCTCGTAGTAGAAGTATCACTCTCTTGGCATTCAACTTTGATGGTAGACGGACGGTTTGGTGTGACGCCGTGATCGGTCGGCATGTGCTCCCGATGGCGGCCATATTTTTGACGACGCAGGAGGTCTGCTTGATAGGACACGTCACACGCATGGACGCTGCCGGTGCGACGGAGCCAAGATGAGGGCATCAACAGGGCAGAGGCGCGGCGGCTCACAGATTGGACCATGAGGGGATTTCCATGTCGTCTGAGGCGTCGGTTCGTCTCCGGTGAGGCTCCCAGCTGGCCTGCTACCTCTGTCGCTGAGGTGAGAGATGCGCCGTCATTGCGTTGCCGTGTGGCATGGAGCCAGCCATTGGTGACTGTCTGGCAGAGGAGAAGAGGAAACTACGCCGGGTACGACAAGGATCTGCGAGCCTGACGCAGAGGCTGGGCCCCGCCGGACTTTCAGCCACCATGTGAAAGACAGTGACCTGCCTGGAGAAAGGATGTCGCTGTACCATGGGGCTGCACCTTCTGGTTGGCGTCTCTTCGTGCTCGGTTGTGTTTGAGAGTTGGATTGTTATATATGCCACGTGTTATTCTTCGTTTTTTTTCTTTGTACTCTGTCGCTTGTTGTGTTTGTTTTTATTTATTTATTTGACATGAACTAACTATAATAATATTTTGAATAAATGCGCCGTACTAAAAGAATTTCAAAGTTTCACCATCATTTGTTTCCTTTTCTTCCTCACATTGGCATTGATGTTTCCTCGTGGACGGAGAGAGGACTCATCAAGGATGTATTGAAAAGTAATGAAAACTGAAATATGTTTTTTCATGACTCACTTCTTACACGGAGTACTACATCTAGTATATTATAATCATAGGTTTTCATATAATAACGATCTTGAGAATTATTCTATAATTTAGGCACTAGTTGTCATAGTTAGCAAATTTTGTATGAATCGAATGTGAGTCACTTTTCAGGGGGGATTTTTGACGTTTTGGTTGGCAGACCACATCGTATTTCTATAGAAAATAACGACTAATGTGAATTGTTTTCGGATTTATTTGTCTAAAAGACATTTTTATTATTAATAATTTAGAGAACATTTATCTAGGATGTGTTGAAATGTAAGGAAAACTGAAATATGTTGCCAACCAAAACGTCAAACTCGCGATATTCCATGACTCACTTTTTTCACAGAGTACTACATCTAGGTATATTATAATAAAAATCTATGATTCAATTTGGCGCCCAACGTGGGGCCAATATATTTCTTCCCAGCCTCCTTATATCAAATTATTAACCTTTTTTTGTATTCCACATACTTTATAATTTGTTTATTTTTTATTTCAATGTAATTAAGATGCACGATTTTGTAAAAAAAACTTGACTCTGGCCAATGTTCCTCCATTTGAGGTTACAAGTGCCATTTAAAAAATAAATAAATAAAATCTATGAATTTATCTATGCATAAGTAATTGTCAATTTGTCAAAGTCAGAATCATAGAAAAGAGAACTTATTGTCAGAATCGAATTATGTCGATTTTATGAAGAATATGTCTAGCAGTTTGTAATCTTCTAGTATATTTAACCAAAATAATGGAGGCAGTGCCAAGACTTCCAATGCTAAGCTTTGATCTTAAAGCTAGTCACGAAAATGCAATCTTCGGACCCAAATTAAAACAAGTAATGACTTCTTCATTATCGATTTGATGATTAATATATTTATTTTCTATAATCTAATAAGGTAATTTTCATTTTAGTATATAGCTGATTTCTATCGCGAAGATCCGGAGTCTTATAACAATGAAATACATCAACTAGAAGGACTCAGATCAGCAGCAGTAAGGCCTGCTTTAGACCTTACGGGTTGTGCAGCTCTAAAGAGATATTTTTGTCAATTGAAATCACTTCAAAGTAGATTTCCGATGAACAAAGGCCAGCCTAGTGCAGTGACATTTGCATGGTAAACAATTTATATATAACTATCAAAATATATAACACTTTTCTATTAATTGTTTTTGTGGTAAGTTTTTAATTATTACTCATTGACTATAGAGCTTGACTGAACTATTTTAATATATTTTATAAACTACTTCTAGAACTTTTTTTTTAAATACTATCAAGTATTAGAGTAATAATTAAATTGTTTTTATTTTAGGAAGGATCTCTTTGCAAATATAGTGTGTACATTAGCTGACATTAGATTTGAAATGGTTTGTGTACTTTACAATATTGGTGCTTTGTATTGTAAATTGGGTGCATCAGAATCACGTGCAACTCCAGACAGTATGAAAGCTGCATGTACACATTTTCAAAGTGCTGTTTGGGCTTTTCAACATTTGAGAGAAAACTATCCTCAACCTTCAGGCATAGATTTGAGCCCAGAGGTTATGAAACTTTTTCAGGATGTTTGTTTGGCTCAAGCTCAAGAATGTATCTTAGAAAAGAGTATGCAGGATAACCGTAAACCGTCGATTGTTGGTCTGTATATATTATTTTTTATACTTATAATATTTATTTAAAAAAGTATATATCTAAATTAATAATTATTAAAAATATTTCAATAATTATTTTTTTCATACAAAATTTTCTGTGTCAAATCTGTCAAAAAAGTGTACTTTTTGCATGCAAATATCTGTGCACGCAAATATAACTTAGCGTTTAAATGAAAAACATGGTGAATATTTTGTCTAATTATAATGTTTAACTTATTTTTAAAGTAAGCGTTTTGTACATACAGCGTTGCCATGTTTATCTCTTTCCATACAATATTTGTTATTTCTTGCGAATGAAAATCTTCTTGAAAATAATAAACCTTTGAAATAAATGTGATTATGAAATGATAAAATGATACACAAGATATTACAGCAAGTTTTAAGATATATATGGTAAAATTCTGTCAATTATTAATAACGCCATAAGCATTATAAAATTGCATATAATATTTGATTTCTCTGAAAATTGTTGATTTTCGTTTTTGTGGCTTTGAACAAACCAATGTAGGTACCTACATATTCAAAAAATATATCCAAACCATTTGATATTTTTTATGTGTTCGAATGGTTACAGACGATTCTGATATTCAAATAAAATTTGTTATGAATCGAATTCGAATTCATTTAGAACATTGTTGAAGGTACATAGGTACCTACCTAATACTACTTAAAAACCAACAATATACTGATTTCCTATAGGAAAATTACTAAGCTATTATAGGTTAACTTCAATACATATTCAATATACAAACTATTTCCTATGGTCGAATTCTTCTTCTTTTTTTTGTGTGGACCTTAAGGGTGACTTTTTATACAAACTATTTCCTATAATTTAATATATCTTCTTCTTCTTTTACGTATAGGTACATTTGGTTCAGTTTTATTACAGACTATTTCCTATAGTCTAATTGTTCTTTTTCTTAATTTATGTAGACCTTGGGTGAGTTTTTATACAAACTATTTCCTATGGTCTAATTCATCTTCTTCGTTTATGTGACCCTTTGGGTGAGTTTTTATACAAACTTATTCCTATTATCTAATTCTTCTACTTCTTATTTTATGTAGACCTTTGGGCAAGTTTTGATGCCAACTATTTCTTTTAACGTAATTCTTCTTTTTCTAATTTTATGTAGAACTTTGGTGAATTTTATACAAACTATTTCCTATAGTCTAATTCTTCCTCTTTTATGTAGACCAAGGGTGAATTTTTTATACAAATTTTTCCTATGGTCTAATTCTTCTTCTTTTATGTAGACCTTTGGGTGAATTTTTATACAAACTATTTCCTTTAGCTTAATTCTTCTTTTTCTTATTCTATGTAGACCTAGGGTGAGTTTTTACATAAACTATTTCCTATAGTCTAATTCTTCTTCTTCTTTTATGTTTACCAAGGGTGAGTTTTCATACAAACTTTTCCTTTCTAATTCTTTCTCAGTTTTTATACAATCTATTTCCTGACGTATAATTATTCTTCTAATATGTAGACCTTTGGGTCAGTTTTTATATTAACTATTTCCTATAGTCTAATTCTTTTTTTCTTATTTTATGTAGACCATGGGTGAGTTTTTATACAAACTATTTCCTATAGTCTAATTCATCTTCTTCTTTTATGTAGACCTCTTGGTCAGTTTTTATATAATCCATTTTCTATTGTGTCTTCTATTTCATCTTTTATGTAGACAATTGAGTCAATTTTTTACATAGTATTTTTACTGTCTTATACTTCTTATTTTTTTATTTAGAGTTTTGGGCTAGTTTTAAGTCTAATAGTCTATTGTGCAGAAATATTATAAACAACATGCACACTTATGAAAATACATAAAAAAATGGGATGTGACCAACGCTAGAATCTTTTCAATAATTTTTTTCAATAAAACTTACACCATTTATTATATCATCCTATATTGCTTAATTTTCAATACCTACACATTTGATTTCGATGATAATATATACAAAAATCGGGGTTGTGGCCATCACTGGACTCTTCACAACGTTTATATTCAAATTAAAAACTATTTAATATAGTTTGTCTTCTTCTTCTTCTTCTTTAATGTAGACTTTTGTGTCAGTTTTAAGTCTATCAGTCTAATTGTGCAAAAATATAATAAACTATATGCACACTTGACGGAAAAATATAAAAACGAATGGGATGTGACCAACACTACAATATTTTAATAGTGATTTTGTTTAATCAAATATTAATCCATTTCACATCATCCGAAATCACTAAGTTTTCAAAACACATTTGCTTTCGATAACAATATATAAAAATAGGGGTTGTGGCCAAAACCAAACTCTTTACAATGTTGTCTCTTTATAATTTGTCATATTTAAAACCATTTCCCATAGTCCATGCGTGCAGAAATTGTACGTACTTATATATAAAAACAAATGGGTTGTGGCCACCACTTGAACATTTTACAACGCTTAAACTCATTTAAATTTCAAACCACTTTTTTTATATTCCGATTTAGCAAAAATTTTGTGAGACAATATTATAAAAACGATTGCTTATTCCTTCACTAATTTACATTCTTGGCCAACGGCGGAACATTAAAGCTAGTCTATAATATATCAATTTATTACTGATCATTTTATTTAATTTCTTTTAACCATAAACATTGGGCCTTACTATTTACCTCTTGAATACATTCTGACCCAGTTTTCAATTTTGCATAGTAAAATGGGATTAAAGTCAAATTGCAAATAATAAGTCAGACTAAAAGTTGAAGTTAAAGTTTTTAAGTAAAGAGTGACTAAAATAAAAAATTAAAATAAAATAAAATTAAATTAAAAGTTTGTGCTAAGGTGGAGTAGGTATCAGACAATAATTAAAAAAAATCAATCCACGTCCACTCCCTTTGTGGAGCATGTGATCTTCTTCTTTTTCTTTGCCTTATCTCACTTTAGGTAGGGTCGGCTCTCCTAATCCTTTGGCGCCACAATGATCTGTCCTGTATTGTCGGGGCTGGGAAGTGGGCTTTATCCATGAGCTTACTCATATTGCCCCACCACGTGGATATTGGACGTCCTTTTCTTTTTCTGTTTTCTGGGAGTGCTAGAGCAGTTTGCACCACATGATCATTTTGCCTCCTCATTACATGTCCATACCATCTGAGTCGGCTTTCTGTAAGTTTTTCTGGTATGGGGGCTACTCCAAAGCTTCCTCTTATTAATTCATTATGAATTTTATCAAGCTTCATCACCCCGCCTGCCCACCTCAGCATTTTCATTTCATTGACATGTAGTTTTTGTTCATGTGTGCCTGTAACTGTCCAGCACTCCGCACCATATGTCATTGCAGGTCTCACTGCTGTCTTGTAGACCTTGCCCTTAGTTTTGATTGGCATACGTGGATCGCACAGCACGCCTGTGAGAGTTCTGCATTTACTCCAAGCCACGTTTACCTTATGGGAGACGTCAGCATCCACACTGGCATCCGCTGAGAGAACCGACCCTAAGTATTTGAAGATTGTCACCTTGGGTACGGCAGTGCCATCCGGGAAGCACATCGTCGCGGCGTTTGACTTTCCACTGTAGTTGCATTCCATGAAATCTGTCTTTGTCCTGCTAATGCGCAATCCAAATTTCTCGAGTGCTTCAGTCCATTTCGATAGGGCCACTTGCAGTTGGCATGCGCTATTTGCTATCAGGACAATGTCATCGGCATATGACTCCAGGGCAGGGGTGACTGTACATCTTTTGTGAGATAATCCATCACCATATTGAATAAAAGCGGGCTAAGTGCCGATCCCTGATGTACACCAACATTGACCTCAATCGAACTGCTCAGGCCTGCCAAATTTTTGACTCTAGTGGGGATATTGTTGTACATGTCTTGCACAAGGTATATGTACTGCTCCGGTATGTTCCGCGCTTTCATAGCCTGCCATACTAATCTTCGAGGTACTCGGTCGAACGCTTTTTCTAGGTCTATTAATACTAAGTATAGGTTTTCTTTATTCAGTCTATGTTTCTCCATTACGATCCTGACCGCTTGTATTGCATCTGAGGTTGATTTAGATGGGGTGAATCCAAACTGATTTGGTGTTATAATTGCAAGTTGCTGTAGTCGCCTGTTTATGATTCTCTCCCAAATTTTCAGAGTATGAGATGTAAGTTTAATGCCTCTGTAGTTTCCACACTGTGCGACATCTCTTTTATTTTTGTAGAATGGTACAAGGTGACTGTGGCGCCATGATTCTGGAATAAGTTATGTCTTCATAATAATGTTAAACAGCTTTGCTAACAATATTGTAGCCAAACGGACCGGTATCTTCCAGATTTCAGCCGGTATTTCATCAGGTCCCACGGCCTTATGGTTTTTCATTTTTCACACAGCATTTTCAACTTCCTCGACATGTATTTCTTCTATAGGTCCATAAAACGGTGCCAGAGGTGTCAGTTCTTCGCTTAGAAATTCATCATCATCGCAATTTTTTTTAAATAAATCGCATGTTGAATAGTAATTAATAATGCAGTAAAAGTAAGAAAATCCTATTTTCAGGTGCTATTGGAATGCAAGTATTAAATTATTACAAGACTGCTCTGTCTGCTTTGGAATCTCCACAAAGTGCAGATATTTTTCAAGAAAATGTCGGCTCCAAAACTTGTAGTGGATGGATAAAGTACTTAACATTTAAAATATCATATACAAATTTTATAGTTTACATATTTCAAGGAATGCAATCAGAAGAACAACAAAGGATGGGAGAGCGTGTTGCATTTTTTCAGGCAGCTTGTGATAAATTGCAAGAAGCCAAGAAACTTTCCAAAGGTATGACACCAATTGATGTCATTAATGAAACTCTGACATATACCTATGATGTAGCTGAAACTAAACGAAAAGCTGCTAAAAATGAAAATGAATTCATATATCACGAAGAAGTCCCCGATAAAGATTTGCTCAGTGAACCTAAACCAGCATCATTGGCCAAAGGCATTCCAATTAATTTTAGTGACCCCGAGGTAAGCAGTCATATTGAATCTCTTTATATACCTACTTAATTATTTTTTACTATTTCAAATATACTTACTTGTTTGTATGTATATATATTATCATTATGTTTTTTTATAAATGAAGGCGTCACGCTCGAAACATCCACATTGTAATATCAGGGTTCACAGTTTCACTAGTATTAAATGCTAGTGTTAAATTGTTTGGATTCATTTATATGAAATGGAAAGTTAAAAAAAATCTTTATCATAATATAGTATATAAGTGTAAAACAGTGATAAATGTATTTTTTCTTTTTTTTATTTGTGTATAGATTGTGTATATTAGGTATATTTTATGTTTTGGTGTATTGAACTATTAAGTGAAATTCTGTAGTCATTATGTGTCTGATAATAATTAGGCAAAAAAAACACTTAATGTTAAGTTAACTATAAGAAAACCCTAGGACTTACCAAAGGTAGCAATGCAACCCGCCATCCATTATACCCAAGTCCACAGGGGAGGCGATAAGAGGAGGACCGAATGCAGATTCGGTGTATGGAATGTTAGAGGAGGAATGGAAAGAATGATTAATGAAATGTGTGATGTGATAGAAAGATATAGACATACTTTGACTGACCGAAACAAAAAGGAAAGGAAGTGGTATGAATGAAAGGCACAATGGAAGAATGGAACTATGGTCGGGCATAAGAGAAGTGATTTTGCATGTGAGGGAGTATGGGCGATATTAGATGATCGAATGGTATAGTGTTTGAAAGAATATAATATGTTTGTAAGCTCAAGACTTATGTGGATCAGATTTAAGATAGGAATCACAGGTGTGTTTCTGCTTATAGGACAAGTGTAATAGAGGATATGAACCAGAAAAAAGAAAATGAAAAGTTGATTCTGGCAGGCGATTTAAATGGCTGGGTAGGCATCCGGAGAAAAGATTTTGAATCAACTTTTGTACCGTACGGCGATAGTAGAGTGAATGATAACGGCAAAATACTGTTAGATGTATGTGTGGAAATGGACCTCTTTATGTCAAACACAATTTTTGATCACAAAAGGATTCATATGTATACATGGGAAAGAGAAAATGAAAGATTCATAATAGATTTTGTATGTGTGGACTCTGTTCTGAGAAAAGTGACTATTAATACGGGGGTATACAGAGGTGCCGAGCTAGAGACGGACCATTTTTGTTTGTCACAAAAATATGCCTGTTTACGGGTTGGCGCTCTAGAACCAATTGTGGCAGTCTGCCACTGCGTATCAAAGTAGAGAAGCTGCAAGAGGAAAGTATCAGACAAGAATTTGCAAGAAGGATTGAGTGCGCCTTAAGTCCCCACGCTGTGACAGAGATGGATGTAAGTGACACATGGAGTATACTTAAAAACAGTGTACTCAATGTGGCTAAAAGTGTGTGTGGTGAAGCAAAAAGAGGTAGATTGAAAGGGGATTCTTTGTGGAATGAAAGAGTAAAGAAAGTAGTGGAAGAAAAACGTAAAGCGTGGAAGGAATGGTTGGCATGTAAAGGATCTGGAAGCGAGAAGGAAGAAAGAGCTAAAAATATATATAATGAGTGCAAGAGGAAAACAAAAGGAACAGTAAAAGAAGAAAAATACACTGAAAGAAAAAGAAAGCATGAAAATTGTGAATAATTTTTCTGGAAACACAAAAATGTTTTGGAAAAGAGTAAATCGTCGAAAACAAGGAGTAGTGCGAGGTTCGAAATGTATAAATGATAAAGATGGATGCGTGGTTATAGACGAAGAAAAAGTCAAGGAAAGATGGATGAAATACTTTGAAGAGTTGTATGAAAGCACACAGTGCGAAAGTCTGATGAACAATAGGATACCAATAAATGAATGTGAGAATGACAGCGAAAAAATTTCAATAGAAGATGTCAGAGAAGCAGTGAAGTATGCATGTACAGGAAGGGCTGCGGGATTTGACTGTATACCAACCAAATTTATCAAATATGGTGGCGAAATGACGATGGAGTGGTGTCATTGCCTCTTCAACAAATGTTGGGAGACAGGACGTACTCCGTCAGATGGGAGAAATGCAGTGATTGTGCCCCTTTTTAAGAAAGGGTCAAAATTAGACTGCAAGAACTACCGAGCTATCAGTCTGCTGAGTTCGGTTGGAAAATTGTATTTTATTTTTTTTTTTATTTAAAAAAAAATGAATATGTCCTTGTTAAACAAGTACATATACATCTTCCTACGTTCCCTAAAATAAGCATAAATGCTTGTGCTATAGGTGAACGAAATCGGTCGAGGCAGGATTCGAACTCGCGACCACTGGATTACTAGCCCAGTGCGCTAACCGCTCTGCCATCCACCCATCTGATCGTATGCTAGGATACTTGACCAAAAGTTGAGAAAGGTTACAGCAAGTAAGGTATGGGATGCACAAGGGGCGTTTGTTGGAGGTAGAGGATGTGCCGACCAAATTTATTCCCTTCGAATGGCGACTGAAAAGGTTCTTGCAAAAAACCAGAAGCTTTTCTGTGCTTTCATAGACCTGGAAAAGGCCTATGATAAAGTAGACTGTGAAGAGTTTTGGAAAATGCTATCAGTGTATGGAGCGGGAGGCTGGTTGATAAGGGCAATATCATTTCTTTATGAAGAAAGCCAAGCCTGTGTGAGGATTGAAAACTCTCTTACAGGATGGTTTTCCATTAATAAGTGAGTGAAGCAAGGGTGCGTATTACCACCGTGGCTCTTTAATTTATGCATTGACTAATGTGTGAGAGCACTAAAGAATGAGAACATTGGGCTAAAATTGAAAGGTGTTACTGTATGTGATCTAATGTATGCAGATGACAAAGTATTAAAGACAAAGTATAAAGTGTGGAAGACTTGGAATGTTTGGTTTAAAATAGTATTCGATGGATGCATGCAAAATGGACTGAGAATGAATGCAACTAAATCTAAAGTGATGGTATTTGACAAAGACGAACAAAATGCGATATACGAGTGGAGAATGTAGAATTAGAACAAGTGGATGAGGATTTATACTTAGGAATCATGTTTCAGCGTAATGGAAGACTGGGAAAAGATATTGAAAGGAGAGTAACGGCAGGGAATAGAGTGAATGGTGCATTAAGATCTGTAATGTCTGACCCAATTATTTCGAGGCAAGCAAAGCTCGCGGTACACAATGGTATCGTCGTACCAACTCTAATGTAAGCTAGTGAGACATGACATGATAGAAGACACATTAAAGTAGAATTAACGCGGTTTAAATGACGAATGTGTGGTAAAACGGTGTATGATAGAATAAGAAATGAGAATATTAGACGAGAATGTATGATTGAAAGAGATATCATAAGTAAGATGAAAATAAATACCCTAAGGTGGTTTGGCCACATAGAAAGAACAAGTGATGACCGTCTAACAAAAAAGTATATAAGGCTGATAAAAGAGGAACGAAAAGTAGAGGTCGGCCAAGAAAAATTTGGCACAAATGGAATTTTGAAAGATGGAGATGTTAGAAGTAAGAATAACAAAAGAGCGTGTATGAGAAGATGCATGGACGTGAACAAAGCGAGAAATGTATGTCAAGAGAGAGGAGTCTGGCGTTCGGTTCTCTCTGTCTACCCCAAATAGGGAAAGGGCGTGATGGTATGGTATAAATGAAAGCATTTTATGAATTTAAAAAAATATGGAGATTAATTATCATTGCTAAAATACCAAGTATTTATTTTATTGTAGTGAACCAATGTTCTTTCTTGCAGTTCACTTGATATTATTTTTAGAAAAATATCTAGTTATTCTTTGTTAATGGCAGTAGCTGTGGAAAAAATATGTGCATATTATAATATAGAAGAATAAAATTGTTGCGAAATAAATAAAACATACTTTAATGTCAAAAGACTAAATTTCGTAGCATCGGTATGTGAAAGTTTTGAAAATGAAAATATTCAATGTAATTCAATAAATAAAATGATGTATTTGTGCTAAAAAGGTAATATGGTCAATTTTCCACAATGATCCCTCGAAATGAGGTATTTGTTCTCATGTCGAGACATATTCTTTAATAAATATTTTTAATGTAGGTCAAGATTACAATTAGCAAAAGTGTATACTTTAATTGATTTTAAATTATTTTTATTATGTAGGTGTCTGGACCAGATATATTTAGCCGTTTAGTTCCCATGGGAGCTCACGAAGCATCTTCAATGTATTCCGAAGAAAAAGCCAAGCTTCTTAGGAAGATTCTAGGTGCAGTTGATGCTAAAGATTCTCAGCTAAATGATTTTATGTCGTCATTGCAGCTAGATCAACTTGATGCCCTAAACCAACAAGAGAGGTTCGATTTGAAACTTACTAAAAAATAACTCTTTATTTCAAACTTCAGCTATAAAATACATAGTGTGTTATTCTCATTTTTGTGTATCTACTTATATTTCATAATGTGTTTATTTCAAGCTTACCTCAAGATTTAGTTGATCGCTGTGCTTCACTAAGTGTTAGAACTGATGCTATACCCACCTTGATTGATACAATGAATGGTTTGGCTGACATACACACTGAAGTTGAAAATATGCTGGCTGACATCAGAAAAATTATTCAGGTAGACAGTTGATATAAGAATATAATAATAATTAGGTACCACTTTCTTGCATCCTGCGCAAAAGAAAATAATAATATGATTGAATTTTTTCGTTTGAGAAAATGGTTATTGTGCTCTGGATTATTATTTTTGTAATTTTCTATATAGGAAGAAGAAGCAAATGAAAAAGAATATCAGCAAATAATGGGTACCAGACCTCCTTCAATTGTTAGCACTGAGCTGTCTCGTGAAGCTAATAAATATTTGGAAGCCCACAACAAAGCAAATGAAAGCAACCAGACGCTTCATAAAGCAATGACTCTCCATCTTGCTAATCTTAAAGTGTTAATATTACCAATTGAAGAAATTGAAACTCACGTACCTTCATTGCAATCTGTAAAAGGTAAATTATTATTGATGTACATAATTTGAACAACATACATGGATTCCCACTTCGGTCTAGAGAAGAAAGAACCCTTGCCATCCCACCTCACGTTACAGAATACTATTCATCTTCCTTCACTATTCATGCTGCCCGGCTGTGGAACAATTTAGAATTTGATATTAGAACTGCCACATCACTTCCAATTTTCAAATCTCGTCTTAAATGCTCACTCTTCCTCTCAATTCCATAACGAACATATATCCCAATTTCACTTTCCATCCCTTTTGATCATTCCTCATCCTCTCCCTTCCCTTTCTGATTTTCCTCTCCTTTCTGAATTTGTGTAATTTATCACTTTTGTTTTGCTGTCTTATACTGGTTGTGTTATTGTGTATATGCCGAAACTATGTTATGTACTTTTGATCACAGATGGTTGACTGGAAGAAATTGCCTCCAGGCAATAAGTCCGCCATTTGTACTATGTAATTTTATGTATGTTCAAAAAAGTTTTATATAAATAAATACAATTGTCGGCCTTCGTAGCTCAGTTGGTTAGGTATCTGATTGCTGATCCAAGGGTCCAGGGTTTGATTCCCGGTGGAGACACAGTTTTTAATTGTGTTTTCAGTCTGGATCTGTGAGACGATTAATATCGTAAGTCTCCAGAATGTGGCAACTTGTTATTGGGTGCATGTTCAAATAATATTTGACATAGTACCTGTTAGTTGTCCGAGAAGTAAAAAAAAAAAAAATATTATTCCAATCAGAAGGGAATTCTAATTGGTAGTGTCCGACTGAAGGTCAGATTTTGGCCGAAGCCGAAGCCGATTGTTCGGCCTTTGCCGTAACCTTCGGCCGAAGCCGAAGGTTTGATTTTACTAAAAAATCGATTAAAATAATATGCTTTCGTGACTTAGTTGGTTAGATATTATCTAACTACTGAGCGTTCAGAACTACTCTTGTTTTGTTTCTGTCGACAGTCAGCACGCGACACTGGGCCGGCCAAATCTATACACCCGCTACACATGTCATGTTCGCGCAAGTTTTAACTGTTCTTAGCGGCTGACAAAAAGCTTCGGCTTCGGCCGAAAATTCGGGTTATTTTTGGCCGAAGCCGAAGGTGTTTTTTTTTTGGCCGAAGGTGGCCGGAGCCGAAGCCGAAGCTTCGGTCGGACACTACTAATTGGATGTGTCATTATTATATTAGATGTAACACTGAAATGTATAAACTGTTAGTCTCAAAATATCCTACTGGTGTGCTTAGGAACTATACCAATGGTTCTGAAAGACATTGCTGTGTTTATTCACTTCTAAGAATAAATTATCAAATGCATCTGTTTTTTTTATTAATAATAATTATCAAAAGAGCCGATTGGCTCATGATAATAATTTATAGTCAACATTGTCAACAAGTTTATTATAGAGGTTTTTCATGTACAGCAACACTTTAGTTCAGTTCTTGATACAAAGTCTGGTTTTCATTTTCCATTGGAATGATTTTTCGTTCATAGTTTTAAGTTGTTCTGGCAAATTATTGTTAAGTTTAAAAATTGCGTCTTTTAACTTTTAAACTTTAAACTAAGTTTATCTTATTAAGGCTGTGTTTCTCGAACAAAGATTAAAGTAATAGTATAGTTAAAATACTTTGATTTCATAAAATTGTTCAATATTTGTGGTTGTTTCATTGATGATATAATGCCACTAAACAACGCATTTTTAACTATACCTACTATTACCGTTACTTTTGTTGAAACAACCCAGCCTAAGTCATGCATAGAAATGCAAACTCAAAGGATAATGTTTAATTTAGGTTTTAAGTACAGATTATATGATATGTATGTATTTAAATATATTTTATTGAATTTTGAATAGGCAATATTGACAACGGTGCCATAGGTGAAATGCGTGCACTAGTTGCTAAAGTTCACGAAATGCAAACTCAAAGGATTATGTTTATTAGTATGCTACGAGAAGCAGTTAATGCTGATGATATCACTACCCAGCTACTTTCTAGAACAGGAGAGTCTTTAGATGATATATTCAAAAAGGAAATTGAAAAACATAACAAGCAGGTACATATATTATTAGGTTGACTCATTATTGATCTTCTTAGCTCAGTTGGTTAGGTATCTGACTGCTGATCCAAAGGTCCCGGGTTCGATTCACAGTGGAGACACAGTTTTTTTATTGTGTTTTCAGTCTGGATCTGTGAGACAATTAATATCTCCAATCATTTTTTTTTTAATATGTCCTTGTTAAACAAGTACATATACATCTTCCTACGTTCCCTAAAATAAGCGTAAATGCTTGTGCTATAGGTGAACGAAATTGGTCGAGGCGGGATTCGAACTCGCGACCACTGGATTACTAACCCAATGCGCTAACCGCTCTGCCATCGACCCATATTTTTTCTTAATAATTCTTCCATTGTTTTCATCTTGATCCCATAACTCAATTTTTGTTAATTATTTTTGTTAATTGTTTTGTAAATTGTTCTGATGGCAGTCTGAGAAGGATTTTCAAGTCCATAAACAATAAAAATAGCTTCACTAACTTTTAGTAAAAATCATTCATGAAGAAATCTTTAAATTTATATTGTAAATAATGATTAAATATATTTTTAGGTTGCATTAATTGAACAAAATATGTTAGCTCAAGAAAATATTTTGAAAGCATTGACAGATGCATATGCTAAATATGCCTCTACTAGGAAGCTCATATCAGATGTGTTGAGAAAAAGGGATGCATCAATTATGGGTATTTATATTTATTGTTTATCTAAAATACATGATATTCTTTTATCACATAATAACAAAATGTCTAGTAATAATAATAATTTTACAGCTTTAATCACATCATATGATACATATGAAGATTTGTTGAACAAATCTTTAAAGGGATTAGAGTTTTATCGAAAGTTATCTTCTAATGTATCAAAACTATTGACCAGAGTAAAGAGTACATGCAAAGTACAAGAAGAAGAGAGAACTCAATTGTTGTCTAACAATACTTCAAAACAAGGTTTTTTTTATTCTCTATTCATATTATATATGCATACAATTTCATTTATATTTATTATTTAAATTTATTTTTGATACTTTAATTTTTTATGTATATTTTAGCACTTGCTAGTTCTAAATTATCATCAACTGAAGGACCCATTTCACATCAAGTTCCAAATTCAAGAGATATCGTAGCAACAGGACCAAAACTCAAAGATTTTTTACCATATATGAAGAACAGAACATCAACATCTCACCGTTCTGGTAAATATCTCTTCGTAATATAATGTTGAGTGAGTTGTATTTAATGTATTTTTTCTAATAATTATTGTTTTCTTGATTTGATCTTTCATGTCAAGTAAATTGCAATAACTAATAAGCACATTAATTTGTTTGTAATTATTTTTTGCATATATTTAATTGTTATTCCCTCAGCTCCAGAAGCACTAGAGCCGTATGTTGGACAAATGTATCCACCTTACGTAAGACCAGCTCCTGTGGGGTCAGAAGGTAAATGCATATCTTCATTTTTATTTCACAAAAATCATATTATAAATTATATTAGATAGGTTTATGTTATTCATAAATAAATAAATATATATAAATTTGAAAGTGTTAATAAAATGAAAGCATTAATCTATTATCAATTTATAGGCACAAGTGAATCTTCTACAAAAAATTATCAAGATCCTTCTGCTGCAGTTCAAAATACCTATCAAAATATTTCAGAACCATACAAAGGATATCAGTACATACAACAAGCTACTGGCCAGTATACTGCACATCAATATCCAGACCAAACACATGCTTATCAATATGGAATGTATGATAATTCCCAGTCTAAACCAGATGTGGGAATGTCACAAAATATTAATTATCCACATTTCCAACAATATAATTCTGTAAATATTTCTGATAATTCAGAAAGTTCACCTAAAACATCTAATCCAGTAGATAAATTCAGTACACTCCAAGACTCTACAGTATCAAACCAGCATTCTATAGTACCTCCGTATTCTCAATATAATCCATCCATCCAATTTCCATCCATTGTCAATAGTTCCTTGACATATGGTGCTTATGGAAATAATCAAACTTCCAATCAACCACATGTAGTTCAAAATGTTCCATCTAATCAACAATATATGACTTACCCAGATTGTAACCAAACTTTTAAAACTGAACCTTCTACTAGTGATGATCAAATATCTATGGGAAGTGTAAGTCATCAAATGCAAAATATGAATATTTCTTATTCTACACCAAGTGTTAATACTTCATACCCATCTTCAACATTAAGTTATTCAAATGATTTACAAAACTTTGACGTTTCAAATCAAGTAGGAAATAGGAATACCCAAATTATGTATTCAGCAGAAAATTTGCAGGCATTTGCTTCAGCAAATAATATATATCCTGGAAACAGTAACTCTTCTTTATCATCGAGTGTTGGGAGTTATAACACAGTTTCAACAAGTCAAGCTGTTGTTACACCAACAAGCATAAATAATCCAGACACAACTGGTCAAAATTATGGCTATCAAAGCTCTTACAGCGTATATCAAAATCCTCCATCTGTTTTGCAATCAAATATTTCCACTATTCCTCAAAATTATTCTCCAATGCCTTCAGATAATTCATCTTCTTCTCATGTTTCTACAGCAACATATTCCGATTATTCAGCATATCCTACTCCTTCGCTGCAAATATCTGATAGTCATTCTTACATAACAAAAAGTTCTACAGATGTTTTAGAGAACAAAGTAGATTTAAATGATCGTCCTATAAAATCTCATGTACAATACCAATTTATGCGACAAGGTGTTAATACAGATGTGTCTCAACAATATTCACCTAATAATATGTACAATTCTAATATTTCTCTTCCCGATGCACAAAATATTACTTCAACAAATCCACAACATTTAAATTCAATGCAACCAGTAGATTCAAATACATCTTTGTCAGTTCAGGTAAATACACAAAATTTATCAGGTCAACAGACACCCATGCAATCAATTGATTCCAATTTAGCTGCAATAAATGTTGCCTCACATCCTAGCCAGATTGGATATACATATAATGCTCATACTGGAACCTATGTGCCCTCTGAATCATACAATATGCAATCCGGAACTTACAACACACAAGTTGGTTCATTTAACATACAAAATGTAACATACGATTATCAAAGTATGCCCAATTCTATGCAAAATGTTCAACTTAGTAACTATGGTTCAAATGATAATTCTTCACAAAATTTGTTTACGAATGCTGGAACTTATGGAACAGTATATACTTCATCGGGAAATTTTGCTTCAACTGGTACTGGTCAAAATCTTAATTCAAATGATCCTAACAATGTTCAATATTATTCATTACCATATGGTCATCAAAATGTTGGATATAGTGAAAATACTAGTAATACATCTGATCAGCAATATTCACAGGTTTTTACTAGTTCCTCTGATTTGACACATATTTCCAATCAATCTACTATTACATATGTTAGCTCAAATGATAGCAAAACATCAACAACTGATTCAATTCAAGGTAAGTTTTATTTATTTACTATTGTACTATTTTGTAATTACCTCTTATTATGTGTATTTCTATATTTGTACACTAAAACAGAACATAATTCATTATGTCTTATATTATTATGCCTACTAACATTTTATAAAGGGTAACTTTTTCTTGTTTAGTCTTAAAATTTGCATATTCATTCTAAGTCATGAAGTCATTTATCCATGTTTCTAAATTGTTAAATACAATATCTAACGAAAAATGTTAAAAATATAATTTTGGGATAAATAGATGTATTGCAAACATACATACATACCATCACGCCATATCCCTTACGGGGTAAGCAGAGAGAACCGAGCGCCATACTCCTCTATTTTTGCATACATTCTTAGCTTCCTTTACATCCATGCATCGTCTCATACATGCTCGTCGATTATTAAACATACATACATACCATCACGCCATATCCCTTACGGGGTAAGCAGAGAGAACCGAGCACCATACTCCTCTATTTTTGCATACATTCTTAGCTTCCTTTACATCCATGCATCGTCTCATACATGCTCGTCGATTATTCAAGCTTCTTATATTTCCTTCTTTCAAAATATCATTCACATGGTCATGCCATCCCTTTCTGGGGCGGCCCCTGCTATTCACTCCATCTCTTACACCCATGTATATTTTTTTGGTCAGTCGTTCAACAAAGTCGTGCAAACAAAGAAGTTGTAATATTTAGTGAATGTTTTCTGTTTTTAATAAATATTTTTTTTTTATGAATTAAATCTTAATATACAATTATTACTTGTTTACAACAATTATGTAATATTTTAGGCAATGGAATAAAATCTTCACCATCTGTAGATGAACCAGTAGAACCAAAAGTTGAACACGAAGAAATTAAAAATGTTTCTGCTATAGATTTACTTTCTGGACTAGATTTTACAATTGAACATGCTCCTCTAGTGCCAGAGATAAAAGTGCCACCTGTATCTGAACATGTGATTCGCAAGGTATTAGAAGAAAGTAAAAAAGTCAACAGTGATATGACAAATAATATGATTGATTCATCTCTCAGTAAAATTGTTGAAAATCCCCCCAAAAGAGATATTTTTTCTGAACCAAATCTGTTAAATAAATTTACTCAAGAAGTCAAAAGTCTTCAGCTGTTTGTAGATGGTTTCACGAAAAAAACACATTCTGGTATAACTATGCTGGACTCGAAATGGAAGAAGATTCAAGATTCACTGGTATGGTATTTTAATTGACAAATTTACAATATAGATTTATTGATTCACATTACAATTACAAATTGCTGATTTTCTTAATAAACAATCAATGGTTATGAAATATCAAGTTTATTATTCTTAATATGATAGTAGAGTAATGATCAAAATTGATATCAACAGGCAAAAGAAAATGCTACAAAATCGACAAAGTGTGCCAAAGATAATTTGGGTAAAAATGCATCCCCTGATGTGTTGCCATTTGATGATACTAGAATTGTTCTCCGACTTGACTCTGATGATAATTATATTAATGCATCTCATGTACAGGTAAAAAAATCATGTCAATATTTGTTGTATTCATCGTTTGATAACAATAACAGATTTCCAATTTTTATTTACATGTTTATGCTATTCTTTACTTGGAAACTCGTCTTTATTATTTTTCAACTGTTTTATTTTTTAATAAAAAAATAATATATCCTTACGTAACCTCAATAAGTACATATTATATATCCGCATACATTCCCTAAAATAAGCAAATACATACCTGTATGGTGAATGAAATCCACTAGATTGCTAGTCCATTATATTAAAAGCTCTCTCACGGATTCATCTATTCAATTTGTTTATCATCTGACTCAGTGACATTATTTTTCATTTTCTTGGATCTTCATATTTACTCATTATTTATTTTGTTTAGAATATGTTTCATTGTGAATCAAATTAGTATATTTTTTCCAGCAAATATCTCCATGGTCCATTCCAATGATTGTTTCAGATATGCCTATTGAAGAAAATTATAGTAAATTTTGGCATATGATCTATCAGGAAAGAGTTTCGATAATTGTTTGTCTACTCACTGAAATAGAGGTTAGCTCTCCAGATTAATGTTTTTTTTTCATAATAATTATTAAAAAAGCCGATTGGCTCATGACAATAATTTATAGTTAACATTGCAATAATTGTGACTTTGAAGTGTGTTTGTCTTCATTGATGCTCATATAATTACGTAATATTTCATTTCAGTTACAAGGAAAGTTTTATGGTCCCATGGCTAAAAATCAAAAACTTGAATTTACTTCAGAATTAAGTGTTTCATTAATCGATTTAGAGTGTAACGTTAATTGGACAAGACGTCACATTGTTGTCTATTATAAAAACGTTCAACACAAAATCACACATTACCAGATAAACGTTTTTCCAGCCAGGTAAAATTTTGATCATTTTAGGTTATTCGTATGAACTATGTATATATAAATAGTTCAAAATGGTTTAAAGCTTATATATGCTGTAGAGATGAGGGCGAGAGGCCTGCCCGCATAGTCTTTATATTCCTACTTTAAAAACCTAGGTCGCCCTAGGGATAGAAATAAAAGAACTTCTGGATAGGATGTCAAAAGCAGCATTGTCCGCATCCTATTGGATTTGGTTGCGCAGGGGAGTAGTGAATTCAGTGAAAGCACAATTGCATTTCTCTTTTGTATCTTTATTTTTGTATTATGTATTTATTTCACTTATGACTTTTATATTTCCAATGATGTCTTGGAATAAAGAAAAATATAATAATATGTTTATCAAATATTTTCAGAATTGTTAGTGCTCCACTGGTTCTTTTGGTGGATCAAGTATTGCGAATACAGAATGAAAATGCAGAAAAAGATCAGTTTTCCAAAACTCTTATACATTGCAGTACTGGAGCAGGCCGAAGTTCTTTGATAGTTCTTCTCACAATGGTTATGTGTGAAGTAAGAGCTGGATATGTTAATTTAAAAGGTGAGATCAATGAAGTAATATTAACGTCGATAGCAATAGTATGTATAGTTGAAGAATACTTACAAAACTATAAACCCTTAAATCCAAATTATTGAATACTAGCTCTTATGTCCCGCGATTGTCACACAAAATTTCAGGTAGATGGGAAGTTATTTAAAATTTCATTGATATTAAGCATTGTAAATAATTCAAAGTTGGCCAGCCCATTCCTTTGTATATAGTGTACAAAATTTTTGCAAAAACGGAGTATGAAAGGTGGTTTAAAATTTGATTTTGTTAAAGCGTTGTAAAATGTTTAAGTGTTGGCCACAACCCATTCGTTTTTATATATTGCCATAAAGTGTGAAAAAGTATGTACAATTTCTGCATGCATGGACTATGGGAAATTGTTTTAAATATGACTGATTATCAAAGTTGTGAAGAGTTTATTACTGGCCACAACCCTCATTTTTATATAATTGTCATCGAAAGCAAATAATGTGTTTTGAAAATTTAGTAATACTGAATGATGGCAAATGGTTTGAAATTTGATAAAAGTATTGAAAAGAGTCTAGTGTTGGTCACATCCAATTTATTTTTATATTTTTTCATCAAGTCTGCATATACTTTATAATATTTTTGCACAATTAGGCTGATAGACTTAAAACTGACACGAAAATCTACATTAAAGAAGAGACTTAGACTATGGGAAATAGTTTTTATTTTGAATATAAACGTTGTGAATGGTCCAGTTATGGCCACAACCCCCATTTTTCATATATTGTCATTGAAAGCAAATTTGTATTAAAAAAATAGCAATATTGGATGATGGGAAATGGTTTAATATTTGATTCAACAAAAGATTTTAAAAAAGTCTAGTGTTGGTCACATCCCATTCGTTTATATATTTTCTCATAAAGTGTGCATATAGTTAATAATATTTCTGCACACTTAGACTATTGGACTTAAAACTGACCCAAAGGTCTAAATAAAAAAAGAAGAAGAATTAGACTATTGGAGATAGTTTGTATAAAAACTGATCCAATGGTCTAAACAAAAAAAGAAGAAAGATTAGGTTATAGGAAATAGTTTGTATAAAAGCTGACCCAGAGGTCTACATAAAAGAAGAAGAATTAGACTATTGGAAATAGTAGGTATGTATAAAAACTGACCCAAAGGTAAAAGAAGAATAAGATGATGAATTAGACTATATCAAATAGTTCGTATAAAAGCTGACCCAAAAGTCTACATAAAAGAAAAAAGATGGATTAAACTATAGAAAATACTTTGTATAAAAGCTGACCCAGAGGTCTACATTAAAGATGACATCTACATAACAGATGGGTCGATAACGGATAGGTCTACATAACTGATGGGTCTATGGCAGAGCGGTTAGCGCATTGGGTTAGTAATCCAGTGGTCGCGAGTTCGAATCCTGCCATTTTTGTTCACCTATAGCACAAGCATTAATGCTTATTTTAGGGAGCGTAGGAAGATGTATATGTACTTGTTTAACAAGGATATATGAATTTTTTTGTATAAAAAAAGAGGAAGAATTAGACTATTGGAAATAGTATGTATAAAAACTGACCCAAACATAAAAGAAGAAGAAGATGATGAATATAACTATAACAAATAGTTTGTATAAAAACTGACCCAAAGTCTACATAAAAGAAAAAGAAGATGAATTAGACTATAGGAAATAGTTTGTAAAATCTCACCCAAATATCTACATAAAATAAGAAAAAGAAGAATTAGACTAAAGGAAATAGTTTATATAAAAACTCACCCAAAGGTCTATATAAAAGAAAAAGTAGAATAATTAGACTATTGTCTCTCGTTAAAGTATTGTCTATTCAGAGGAGAGTGGCAGAGCGGTCAGCGCGCTGGGCTAGTAATGCAGTGGTCACGAGTTCGAATCCTGCCTCAACCGATTTCGTTCACCTATAGCACAAGCATTTATGCTTATTTTAGGGAACGTAGGAAGATGTATATGTACTTGTTTAACAAGGACATATTAATTTTTTTATGTACAATATTAGTTTTTAATTGTAGTTTGTATTTGCATATTGTTATATATTGTAAGATCGCAGCTAAAAATCCCCATAAGGTAATGGCTTAGGCAACATGAATATTGTTATTATATTTTTACTAAAATTGTCTTGAACAAACCGACAGTTGGATTAATTATTGTATTTATTTCAGATTTATTGGAGTCTGGTTTTCTATATTTGGGTGGCACTCGAACAAATGTGTTGGAGGATACAAAGTATTTGGTAGATGTTTATCGAACTGTCTTGTTTTATATACAAGGAGTATTGTGTTCTGGTAAGTAAATTTGTGTTTGTTTGTTTGTTTGGTAAGTGTGCTCTATCAATGAAGTTCTTTTACAATATTCATTAAGTTATACAGCATAATATTTAAGAACAAAATAATAATGTCTATTATACCTCCATTATAATAATACTGTTAAGTTACATATTTAGTGATTATTAAAACTATTCCCTAACAAACCAAAATTGATATCTGGAAAAGTACAATTAGCAAAACTTTATTATAATAGACATTATTACAAAACACAGAAACTTTTTTTCAGTACAATTACATAATAATAATAACGAAAACTTTTTTGCACTCTGCGCAAGTGGCGAGTTTATTGCCATATGGCATTTTTTTCCAACTAACCAATATTTCCAGCCAAGAGAAATCTATATAAATAATTGCTCTTCTGCTGGGGATCGAACCTAGGACGCCCGCACAATAACCAAACGGCTTACCAACTGTGCCACGGCAGTCTATTTTAACTATGGACATGAACATTAAAAACATTACTGGTTTTGCAGTTTTATGTTCTAATTATCTTATAGAAATATAATGTAATCAGTTATACCATCTCATTTTAATCATTGCTATGGTAAATAACATTGAACTTCCCCTGTTTTATGAAAAGTTTATTAGTTGATTGATATGAAACTAAGCAACATAACATGCCAGTTTATGGATTTACTTCAGTTTATATATTACAATTAGTAATTTCAATGACTTAAGTATTGATTTATTTCTTTATTGTCCAACAGGTACTGTGATGTTCAACGGAGAAGCAGTGTCTGTACCAAGCGGTGCAAGTGTTCCACCTCCTCATATTCCTATGGCTACCAGCGTTCGACGGCCATCGGCGGAGAATTTCAATAAATTTAGTAAAGAAAGTTTTGAAGAAATGAAGCAAGCAGCGGGTTTAAAAAGTGGAGATATGAAAGATCCTCTGAGTTATTTGGATCCACTGTGGAGTCTGAAAAAACGAAAGGATTGAACTTTGTTGGTATTTTTTCCGTTTTTTTTTCATTATATTTGTGTTTCCTACAAATAAAAAATATTTATTTTAATATCTCTTATTTTTTTCATTTTGCCAGCATGAAAATTATATGTGTTTATGTAGGTAAACATTATAAATTTTGCAATATTATTTCTTATGTTTCATACACATATATGTTAGCTTTACATCGAAATTTGGTTTTAATATGTTAAAAAATACATATTTTATTAATCAAATATTTTAGGATGGTGAAGGATCAAATAACTTAATATTGTGCATAAGTTTCTTATAAATCAATAATAATATGCATGTTTTATGCACAGGCAGAGCTGGTATTTATTATTTTATGTACCTATATATGAGGAGTATTCAGAATTAAATTTAAAAATTGTTATAAAATAATGTTTTCACTGTTTTTGAATCCATTATTCCACTACAATCTGTGTACATTTTTTATGAAAGAAATGTAACACAATTCTAAATAAAATATTTGCAAATATATTTTAATTAATGTTATATCAAAATTCATTATTTAGCTCTTTCTATCATAAAATTATTTTTTTAAGAAGCAAAGAATGACTTTGTAGTTGTAGTATCATATATGTAAAAGAAAATATCCTCATAAATTAGAAGCATTTATTATAATCAAATATTTGTTTTGTATTTATTTAAAAAATATATTCAGATTATTTTATTTACCTTTAAAATATATAATACACATAAAAAATATTATTCAGTATTAAGTACCTACCTATAATATATTATTTTGTTTTTGAATGTGTGATGGTTTGATTTTAAATGTAGTGAATATGATATAAATTTTACTCTGGAATAATGTTTTTTTATTATTAAAAATGCAATTATTTTTGTCTGATATATAATTATAACAAAGGAACTTTCATTGAATATAACCTAATTAAATATCATAGAATTGTCCTCATCAAAATATAAAGTGGGTTAGCAAAATATTTGAATTAAGAAAGTTTTGATGCTTTGGAGAGTTAAGTATTGTGCTCATAAGCTTACCAAAATAATACACGTCAAAAAAAAAATAGTAAAATGAGAAATCACTTTCGAATTTAAAAGTTATTTCTATTTCTTATAGGATTTATATTGTGATAATTTTTTTTTAATTTTTTTAAAGTAGTGGTCTTTGTTTAGATAGAGGAAGCTGAAAGGTGTGTTTTTAATCAGTCTAAAATTAATCTAAAAAGCAATACAAAAAGTTATTCTAAAAAAGAAAAATATAAAAGTTATCAAATATTTTTTTCCATAAAAATAATTTTTTTTTCTTGTAAAATTGATATTAAATTTTTCTGTTTCTGAAAATACTTATTTTTAATATAATTTTTTAATGGAATATAAAGTTTGTGGGTACTTTTGTATGAAAAGATTTATAGGATTAATATAATATTGTGATTTAGTCAGATTTTTATTAATGTATTTCTACAGACTGAAATTCATATTATGCTGGTAATTCATTCCATTTATTTGTGTATTGGAAGAATGCTTAAAACTGTATATTTATAATTGCCATAAGGAATGATCCGAGGGTTATTTTAATTTAAATTTTCATATGTTTGATTTTATAGTGTATGCAGAGGTCAGCTAATGATTCGCCATCTATATGTATACACCTAGACTTTGGTCACTTGTATTTGGCTTTAAAAAAATAAAAAGGCTATAGCATATAATTTTTGACATGCTTCTGTGGGATGAGGGATATCATACACTGAATATCATAATAGAAAATGTATTTAGGTAAATATGTGGCCTCAAAAAATATTATTTTCTAAATGATGCCAATGTGTTACAAATCTTTGAATCAGTTTGTTTGTAGTATTGATTGAAAAATTATGATACTTGGAAACAGGTATGACTATTTTTATTACATAGGCACATTTTTCTTTTGAAAGTTAGTTATGTAATTGTATTGAGCATTCGAATATTTGTTTATTTTTAGCATAAATGTACTAAAGTGGAGTTATGGAATTTCAAAGGGAAATATACAAATATGTATATTAATAAAATCAGTAGTTACTCGGCATACTCTAACCCGATCCGAATTTCGAATTTTCATTTACAATTTACTAACCTGTCATACCTACCTACCTACTCCATTATTCTCCGTTACAAAGGTAGGTTCTTAATGAAATATTCAAATCATAGACAAATGATTGTTTTTTACTTTGTGGTATCATTTTGTAATTAATTAAATGAAATAAACACAACTTTGTGTACACCACTACATACATAATTTTTATTCAAATAAATAAAAAATCCTCTACATGTTACGAGAACAAAGTTCCCTTCCTTAGGAGGATACAAAGTATACTAAAATAAAATACAATATATACAGTGTACTTTGTATCCTCCTGAGGAAGGGAACTTTGATCTCGTAATGTGTAGAGGAATTTTTATTCATTTGAATAAAAGTTACAATTGTAGTGATGTACACAAAGTTGTGTTTTATTTCAAATATTTTTAATTGGGATCGGATTTGCAGTAAAGAGTAAGACCGCAAGTTTCGAGTGCCACTTGAATTGAATATATCAAAACAGTGATATTTTTAATTGTATCCTTATTATAAATTATGTGTCATTAATGACAATTGATTCTATTACATTAACTAATGAGTAATTTCATTATTAGCTATAACAATGGTTTTGAAATATTTTTGTAAAAAATAACTCTTCTTGTTATCTGTATATAAAAATTGTATGTCATATTATGTAATCATTTTTATTACGAGAGAGGGAACATATTTCTAATAATATTTTAAAGCAATGATAGATAATTTAACAATTCATATATATGTATACCTACATAATGAGGGAGTGTTCTGTTAAATACCTACTCTAAATAAAAAAAATATATTAGCAGTTTTGAGACTTCTATGACATATTTATATCAAAATTGTTATCTATTTAATAAAATGTAGTTCTTCTTTTCTGAATAAATAAATTTATCAAAAAGGAATCTATAATTTTATTCTGTTGAAATAAAATTAGGTACATCATTGAAGAAAATAAAACTTACATTTTTCTGATTGTCATTATTACTCTCGTGGCAATGTACAATGGCCATTTTGACGTTTGGATATTTCATTAAGATCCGTAATTATTGGCAGTTAAGTGTGAGGGAACAATTACTGTACTTCGTTATGTGCAGCATTTTGTGCGCCTACTTAATAAAGTACCACATTGTCCCACTATGCTTAGTTGTCAAAATTGTATAAATGTTATTGCATTAATTTTATATGGTGCTTTATGTTGTTTGACTATTATGCGGTTGTCCTAGGTTTGATTCCTAGCTGCTAGGTGCTGTTATTATGAAAAATTGTATCTTATTTTATGCTTCTCTTTGGTGATGATACTAGATAGTGAGAAGAAATTATTATTCACCAATGGATTCAAATGTTTTTTACAATATAATTGTAATTGAGTGTGGCCATATTTATTTAAAAAAAAATACTGTTCTATTGTACTTATTTTGTTGTGTACATTATTCTCTTTCTGCAACTGTTTTTATTTTGCTTGGTCTGCATATTTTCTTTTTAAAATGGGAAAATTATTGTAAATATTTGAAGTATCAAATGATTCCGGAATTCTAATTAATGAACATGAATATATAAATATGTTTTTATATAAGTACATACTCTCCTTTATGTATTTATTCATTTGGTGTTTGGAATATGAAATACTTATTTTGTTACATAAATATAATATAATAATTATTAAAAATATGTTACATTACAATAATATATTATATAAGTTTATTCCTCTATATGATAAAATTGTGTCATTACATTATTTAGAGCTTTATTATATTTTGCAAGTTATATAGAATTTAGTGTTATTTTTATGATATTAAAGAATTCAATTTTCAAATATTGTATAGCACATTCATTCAAGTTTTTATTTGGACTGCAACATTTATCATTAGTTTTGCTATGATTGATTTATTAAAATATAATGTGAGCAAGAAGTTTTTCAAAATAAATGATCCCTTAACAAATTGTTGATTGGCAACGTGTTGAAACAAGTTCATCTAAACCAAGATATTTTTGGATTTAAAATCTATGTAAAAATAAAACAAAAAATATTCAAATTCATACTTTATAAATAAATATAAATAAACTGGTGACGATAATAAAATCATAAATGTATTATTTTTGGAATTGTACTGTGTCACAAAAAATGCTCAAATTTTTGTGTTGCAAAAATGTTACAAAAAAGTATCTGCTCTAATATTTTATAAACATCTTATTTGCAATGTTGCTACAAAAAGATATTATTTTTGAGTCTAATAAAAAACAAAAGCAAAAGCAAACATTATTAATTTTATTTTATAAATATATAAAAATTAATCTCATACAGATTGCTATTAAAATAAATCTCTACTCTAGAAGAAGAAATCAGACGAAACCTAAATAAATGAGAGGTTTTTTCAAATATTTTTTGATCATTAAATTCTGATATAAAAAAAAATTGAAGCTAGTTTCTATAATGGTTTTAAGGGAACATTCCACACATACAAAAAGATGCTGTATTTTGAACGGCTTGTTGATAATTGTTTATTTGAAAGCTATTTTTTTCCAAGTACCCATATTTACCACGACGAATAAGAATTACAAATTTATATTTATCAAAATTATTAAGATTTTGTACATTGTTATTTTTAATAAATGATATTTCATATCTATTTACTTATTTTATTGAAAAAATACTCACCATCTTGAATATATGTTTACTGAGTGAAATTAAAACTATATTCAAATAGGTAAAACCTCCAAGTAAAATACTGATGACTTTATTTAACATATTGGGTTATGGGGTTAGTAAAATCAGTAAAGAAACTTAAGACTACATAAATTATGATATTTTTAAATTGTCAATATATAAGTTTTACATATATATTTTCCTTGTATCTGGACAACCGTTTCGGCTGATTAGACCCTTATTAACTGGTAAACATAGAATATTGTTTTTTACTAAATTTTGGTACACATTATAATAGTGAAATATTCCAAACAGTTGTAGTACAGGTAATTTTGGAAAATTACCTCTATGCAGGTGTTTTTTAAGTAATGTCATGGGGTCGGCTTTCACTCTTGTTTGATTTAAAAAACCTAGTATATTATGATATTGTTTGATTTTTGCAAGTATTTTGCCAGCTTAGGAATTTTTCAGATTTCACAGGCTCATTTTTATATATATATTCAAAGTTAAGTGTATTATACTTTCATGATTACGAACATTATTAGAACATTAATTATTATGTTAATGTTCTCTTGAGGCTTAATTGTAGAGTTTTCATGTAAATATAAATATTGATATGGAGAAGTTAGTGTGATCCAAAATAATATGCCCAAAAGTTTTCTCTGCTATAGTATCAAACTAATTTCGAAACTGTTGTGTGGTTCAGAAATTTGAAGTAATTATTGGGTAATCAATCTAGCAGTTGCTGTAAATCTTCCAGGATTTATTGAAAAGAATGATTTGCTATCTCTGTGATAGAAAAGTACTTATTTACTCTATTGTGAAAAAATAAGTTTAATCTTCCTAGCTTAATCCAGTCTACTCCTGGACGAAGGACTCATCTCCTTTTAAACTGCTCTATCATTTGCTCTAAGCATCGCATCCAATTGACGTCAGCATAATGACTGATGCTGTCCCTCCACCTCATTGGCGGACTCCGAACACCTCTGATTGTAATTCACGGTCTCCAAGAAAACATTATCCATGGCTACGTGGCTTGCATGGTTGATGTCGTTCACTGCATTATTACCCTAAAATGGAGGAGTTTAATTTACCAGATATTAAAAATTAGAGAAATGTAAATCTGGACCTCAGAGCCAGAGGATATTAAGTCCACTTTTTGTTGAAGGTGAGGTTTACACTTTCAAAATATTATTGAAAGAAGTCAAAGTGATGTTTTATTTTCGAAATATTATTGAAAGAAGTCAAAGCCTTACTTTTAACAAGGGTGTGGACTTAATATCTTCTGGCTCTGAGGTCCAGAAATAGATATAATAAAAATAAATTATTCCTAGGTTGAAAATATTTTTTTAATGATTCTAGAGTTTTTGTGTTAACAGAGTGGAAATCCATTTTAAAAATAATAAATAAATAAATAATGGGGAAAAATACTAATTTATTTATTTATTAATATTTTTTTGTTTTATTATCAAATTGCTCTTGAAAAACATTGAATGGTTTTCCTCTATTGATTATTGTTGAATTTACATGGCTGGCATTAAGATATAACTTTAAGGAAAAAGGTTAAATGGAAGACAGATTATTGGATTATATACCAAAGTTCCATATTATACCAAAAATATAACGTCGGTAGAGTATCTACCAAGAGTACCAAGGGAGGAATTTAGTCACAGAATTTAGTTACACCATAGTTTTATAATCTGCCGTTAGATGGCTACGTACGTCTCCGACAACATTATACAGCCAATCTAGATATTTTGTTAAAGTTGATTTCGAAGTGCGTCTGCGCCGGACGTGTATGATATTAAATAATTTTCGACTGTCAAAATCGGGAACCTTTCGGGAATCGCGTAAATAAACGAGTTTACAAAATTAATTTTGATTAGAAAAAAACGTTTCACGTTTTTAATTGTAAAAATATTCAAAAACGTTCAGTGAATGTATGTGTCATAGAAAGAATTTCGCGAAAAAATAAAATAATGACAAATGTGTTTTTGTGGTGAAAAAAATATTTTAGCAATTTTATTATAAATAACTGTGTTGTCGCATTTTTAATTAGTGATGATAAAGTTTTAGATTTGTTTATACATTTTATAATTTTGTTTACATTACAGTAGGTTGACTTTTAATGTTGTATACTGTGCGTCAATTTGTGGAATTATTGTGACTTGAGGGGATGTAAAAGTATAATAAATTGATACAAGGTACATACATAATATATAGTTGGGGGATGACGACGATTAAAATGAATATTAGTTAAGTGTTGAAGAAACCCAAGGGCCATGAAGTCGAACAGGAGTCGTTCAGTAGGCGGGGGTGGGGAGAACAGGGCGGCGGATGTCTCCCTGGACCGAGACAGCTGCCTCTCTCTTCAGCGGGTCCTGGACGCCTTTAACGCTCCCATTAGTGAAGAGCACGCGTGGGCGCTGTTCCATCAAGGGGCGGCTGCCCTCCAAAGGGGTCTGAAATCCATGGTGCCTCTTGGCTGTTCGCCCCGGGTGCCCCGGCTGCCAGAACATTTTCATATACACAAAGATGGAATTGTCCACCCTCGGACGCTTTTTCGTCTCACCTCCTCTCCTAAAGGTATTATTATTATTCAAATTAGGTAGTTTTATTTCATGATTTTTATTTAAATTTTTTGAATGGTAGAATGGTAAGTATGGGAGCAAAAATGGTGATATTTTTCGGTTTTTATTTATAAATATCTGATATTTCCGTCCATGAAATAACAGTAGGTAGTTATCACACATTTATTTATTTACAAAGACATAATTGGTAAAATTTAATTAAAAACACAATGTATTTTCGTGATGATGTTTTTACAAATAATACTTTTGTAAAGATTAATAAAACAATTCATTCTGAACTGTACATATCTTTCTTCTTCTTCGTTTAGTAGACCTGTTGGTCAGTAATACAAAAACCTTGGAGGAGTAAATATGAACAATAACTATGCATCCTGAGATGACGAAGTCCAACTATCCTTCCATCTCTTATTACATAAATTCAATATGGAGAAATTGTATAGGTAATTACTTGGTATCCTATTACGTTGAAAAATGTTTTTATTTATTACGCTTATTTTTTTGTTTTTTCTTCTTCCTCTGGTTTTAGGCCGATGGCCTGTTTTTTCAGTCGGAGAAAAAAAAGTTTGAAATTAAAAAAAAAACATTTTAATTTTAATAGAAGTAAATATTTTTATCAGCAGTTTTCAATCTGTCGATTGGGATGGCTTCCACTTTGTAAAATTCCATAATACCTAATTAGAAAAAAAACAACACATTATTCCACAATGTATTTATTTTGTCAACCGACGACCGTTTCGGCGTGTAAGATTGTACATACATACCATCACGCCATGTCCCTCGCGGGGTAGGCAGAGAGAATCGAACGCCACTTATTTCTATTTCGACACACATTCATCGCCTCGTCGACATTCATACATCGTCTTATGCATGTTCGTCTGTTATTCATGCTTCTGACATTTCCGTCTTTCAAAATACCGTTCACATGGACATGGACGACATCAGATAAGTAAGATTGTTTTTATGTTAAAACAAACACAAATTAGGTATTAAAAAATTAACCCTTACATTGTTCTCAGTTGTTAAATAATCGTTATTTTTGTTTATTTTGGATATATTTTACTATCTGTAAATACCATGTATATCTTTTCTGTAATATTCAAAACAATAAACACATCCTTATCTTATTTCGTATAAAGCAAAATAATTTAAAATGAACAATCTACCATTTTAATGAAATAACAGAACTAAGTTACTATATTGAAACTAAAAGCAGATACGCAAAAATAATAATTTCACAAATTTTCTTTATCTTGATATGAAAGATTAATTTTATGATAATTCAGGTATAATTTAGATATTAGTTAGGTACTTACATTACTTATTAGAGTAACTGACGCATTTAATCTGTGGACTGGACATAGTTAATATGTAGTTACTTATGTATATTAGGATAAACCTTTTGGTATGGATATGTATTGTATCTAATTGTATTTTGATAATGTTATTATATTTATCTTCTTATCAACCCAATAATGATAAAATTGAAATCTAGATAATATGAATTGTTTATCTTGGGATCACAAACTCAACGCAAAACACTATAATTTCAGACGTTCGTTCTATTAAAAAAATACAAAATCCAATTCTATCTTTGTATTTCTATAGTTTCATTAAATTTGAAATATTCAAGTTTGATGTTAACTCATTTTAACTATAATATAATTCAAAAATTCTTACTAGTGGCACGTTATCGTTTACAACGTTATTTTCTTCAACGTTAAATTATACTCCAAACACTGTTTTTACGTTATAAGTAATTCTCCTTGCTTTTTTCGCTGCGATTGATTATAAACAAAAAAACCTTGTTTTTGCCATTAGTTTCGGTAAGTACGCTAATATTCAATACATTATGTTTAAATTAATATAGTAACGTCGCGTCTTCAATATAATAATAAATGGTAGATTACAAACTCTTTTTTAACTAGGTAGATATGTAAGAGCATCTAATATATTTAGTTTTCACATAATTATTTACGATAACCATAATCATATTTAACTCTAAATCTTTTACTCATAGAATGTAACGCTAAATCCTTTAATCATCTTATGAAATATGTTGGTAAATATAACACGCGATCATAATAATTTTAAAATGTTTTGCAAATTTCTCAAATTGTGATATATTAATAGATTTTCATATAATACATTAGATGGAGTACTCCGTGCAATGAGTGGGTCATGGTATATCGCGCGTTTGACGTTTTGGTTGGCAACATATTGCAGTTTTCCATACATTTCAACGTGTTTTTATCGACAAATAAATCCGAAAACAATTCACATTAGTCGTTATTCTCTATAGAATAACGATGTGGTCTGCCAACCTCGTTGTCAAAAGTCCCGCGGGAAAACTCCTCACTTTGATTCATACAAATTTAGCAAACTGCGACATCTAGTAATATATTATTATATTATGAAAATCTATGGATATATTACGTTACAATAGTCTTTCTTTTATTTTAGACAGGTACCCACTTCATTTCTAAACAGCTATTGTTGTGTTGTTTCTTAAAACTATATTTCGTAGGTCTGTATTATAGTTTTTATTATTTATTTAGGTACCTACGTAACTTCTAAGCAAATATTATTATTTTGGTTCTTAAAACTAACTTGAAGGAAGCAAGTAACTGCTATTTTTACTACTTCCTCTTGTTTGTTCCGATCTTCTTTCTAAGAATCGGCCGACTCTGCAGCACCATTCATTTTCTTGCAAAACTTATGGTCCACTGAGAATAATAATGTATTGTAAGAGGTATGAAGACTTCAGGTAATAAATCAATATTTTATTACGTTTTGATACTTATAATACAGACCCACGCGTATTTGTGATTTTACAAAATAGTTATACCATAGTATTGAAAATAAACATTATTCTAGGTACCTCTGGATTGTTGTATGTATTTATTTTTGTAAAGAATGAATATGTCATAAGTATATTTACATCCCAAAAAGGGTTTGAACTGTGAGTAAACAAAATTGATTGACGCAGTCTTTAAACCCGAGTCCAATTAATTGCTAGTCCATCGCATTAACCGCTCTGCTATCAACCCAAATTTAATTTATCTAGTCATACTGATTTGGGCAGCATCTAAAATCGTTTTTACGTAAATAATTAGTAATTTAATGCATTAATAATAACAGTAGTTTGTTGAAAATGAAAGGTTTGCTTCCGGATATAAGTTAGTTGTATTAAATTAACATACATTTTTTAAAGATACTTAAATTTAAGAACACATATTATATTTTTAAAGTTAGAAGTCTTTTCAACATTTCTCTAGTGAATGTTCGTCACACAATTTTAAAATTCAGCACAAATTCCCATAAAATAAATTATTAAAAATATCCTTTTTACAGCATTTTTTAAAATTACTTCATAACTATGTGTTGTAAAGTAATAAATATTTTATATGCTTACAGAGTGCATAAAATCAAAGTGAATGACCGATAAAGTTTTTTCATTTCAGCCAAGGTTTATTCTTAAAATGCAAAAAAAACAAAAAAATTGGGGTATCCGATAATTTAAATCACTTATAAACCTTTTTTAACGCACGCGATAGTTACCCTTACTGACGCGTAACTTCATAGTGCATTGGGCGGTTTTTAATATATAATGTTTTCAATTTCTATGTTTAGCGTTATATGTCCTCTTAAACACCGACAATAGGAGCTTGATGGCTGCTTTTTCGATCACACGAGCTGTAAAATGTAGCTACGCGCTCGAGACAAAATATCTGCTTCTGTGAACAACGTTTGATTGCATTTTGTATGGGTGTTTACGCGATGTGTGTATATAGAGTAGGTAAATGCATTGCCATGGGGGTTAAACGATGCAGGGGTGAGCGGGTCATGGGCGGCGGCGGCTGTGGTAGGAACCTGTCAGGCGGGACGGAAGAGGAAGGGGTGGGAGAGGGGGGGGGCAAGGCCGCACCACTTCTGATCGATATAGCTCCCGCTCTACTCCATATTTCCCTTATGTTGCCACTGCATCGTACGAAACTTCAAGAAAATGTATTTTTGTTTGGAGATATCTAAATTTAAGCAATCTTATTATAAACTCCAAACCAAACCGTCGGAAATATAAATGAACATCTAAGTTACTTTGAAAATATACTATGGTGCACACTAACGTCATAATGATACAATATTATTTCAAGGGTGCTTGCTTTCCATATTGCTTGAGACGAAACGATGAAATTTCAAGTAGTTTAATGAATATCGGCCTTCTTCGTGACTCAGTTGGTTAGATGTGAGCCAAAGGTCCCGGGTTCGTGTTAAATTAACATTTGACATGGTACTTACCTGCGCGCGGGATTAGTAATCCAGTGGTCGCGAGTTCGAATCCTGCCACGACCGATTTCATTCACCTATAGCACAAGCATTTATGCTTCATTTATGGAATGTATGAGGATTTATATGTAATTGCTACATTCTTTTTTTTTTTTTAAATAATAATATGCGAATACTTTGAGGTTCACGTAAGGGTAATTTTTGTTGTAAATTTATGAAATAGTTCTAGAGTCAAGACTGAATTTGAACTGCAGGATAACTAGTAGTTTTTGACCAACGATTCATCTCAATATTTTATTTAGATGTATATATTAAATGCATTTTCTTACATCTAGTATAAACAAAAAAAAATTAACAAGTTGAAAAAGTAAATTAAACAGTATGAATTATATGATAACAACAAAAAACAAGAAAATATTCCAATTTACACAAAAATACTTACAAAGGAAGCAAACAATATCAAGAACGTTTCCTTTATGTATTTAACACCTAGGCGACGAAAAGCGGCAAGACCAGATGCTTCCTACACACATTCTGAAAAATCATTGAACAGTTGAGAACCTTTGTAATACACATTATTTTGTGTACCTGCCGAGTTAGTCTGAGGCAGTCTAAAGTCCCGCCGACTTCTCGTCGGGTAGGTGCGAACTTCCAAATTATAAAGAACATTTTTTTGCAAACATCGCGGTAATAGTCAATTTTTTAATTCATATATGAAAAATAACACATTTAAAATTATTAACTGTTTTATTGACAGCAACTTCAACTGCACAAGCATATATTTAATTCGGGTATACTTAAATTGATCATTTGTTTTCACTCAATCATTTTTCTTAGTAAAGTGATTACATTGCGAACATTTACTTGAATTCTGTTTCATTTACCTACCAAATTTGTGTTAACATCGTCATTGTACCTTCTTTGTATCAAAATGTTCAATGGTATCTAATATTTGACTTGTTAGATAAAAATTTACATTGTACAATTCGAGAGTTCTTTAAAGGTTTATATCAAGATTCTTGTTTACTTAACAACGAGCACATTTTTATTGTTATTGTTGACAGTAACATTATATGAGTTTAATACCTTTTAGTGTTATTTTATTATATTCAAATTTACACACCAGTCCGCTATGTTTCATAATAACTCTGAATATTGAGAAATTCTTTGATAATAGTAATTCCAAACGTTCATAGTTTATCTGCTGTAAATATAGAATAGATACGAGGTAATATCATCCTTTTTATGTCTGTTTATTTGACAGATCTCCAAAGAAATGCCGACGAGCGGTTTATTCAATGTGATAAAGTTTATATGTATCATCACGCCGTGTCCCAATTATTTTCATGTTCCATGGGCCACACACTTTCATCTTTGCATACATTCGTCGTCTCGCCCACATTCACACATCATCTCATACATGGTCGTCTGTCACTTAAACTTCTAACGTTTTCTTGCGAACCATTTCGACCATGTGAAAAATATTTAAGATATTGTTCACATGGTCATGTCAATGTTTTATTGAGCGATCACTTCTGATTTCTTCTGTATAATTTTAGAAGTGTATTAGATAATACAGAGGGCGCTGATAATTTAGTTGTTGCTCTACGAAACAAAACTCTTTTCAGTCTTTTAGAGAAAGCGTTCTTAGTTTGAGCACAGCGGGCATCTGGAGCTTCGAGTAATCCACTTCACTTTATAGGACCATTAATTATGTAGTCTAGTTTAAGGCGAAAAATTCTTCTATCGCATTGTTATTATTATTGTAACTAAATGAATCATCGTTGCATTGTAGGAGTTTATCTTTTGCTCTTTAACTTATAAACGCAATACGCAAATATCCATATCTTATTTTTGCCTACGGCGAAATTGATAGAAATGTTTGCTAGTATCAAACATAATTAACGTTAAAGATAAGTTATGTTTGTACAGTCGTAATTGCTTGTGGTCATGTGGATATTACTTTATTAAATATATCGTAGCTGTAGTTACTTTTAATAATATTGTATTTTATAATTCTTGACCTTTTTTCATGCGTTTTCGGGATAGCATTTCAAGATGTTAGTCCAACATATTTCAGCATTATTTATATCATCCATTTTCAGGTGGAGTAGATTATGGGGACATATTTTGTTTGTTTGTTTATCGATATTTATTATTAATTTGTTCTATTTATTTATTGCCTTTCAACAATTAAAATAGTAATACAATTTAATAAAACCAAACACACAAATAATTCATAGCAATAAAAGTAAATTATGTATAAGGACACGAAATTATAATAATGTATAATGATTGATGGAGGCCAAGAGGCAATATGAGCTTTCGAAAGATGAAAAGAAAATATTCATCAGGTTTCTATAGATAAGTATTTTTGAGTTAGTCTATTTTTAAATTATAAGTAAGTTTACTATGGAGAGTTTCGCGATGTAATCTCATCATCATCATCATTGGCTCTACAGCCCGTTGTGGGCCTTGGCCTCCTTCAGAATCCGTCGCCATTCCTCCCTGCACTCCGCGGCTCTCTTCCAGTTGTTAAGGCCCAGCGCTCGTACATCAGCCTCCACATCGTCCAGCCATCTCATTTTTGGTCTGCCTCTGCTTCTTCTTCCGTCTGGTGTGGTGTTCAAACACTTGTTGGGATTAGGTACGATCATCACTCATCCTGTGGACATGGCCCAACCATTGCAGTCTTTTTATTTTGATGAACTGTACAATTTTAGGTTCGCCATACAGTGCCTCTAATTCGTGATTGAATCGTCTCCTCCACACTTCATTTTCGTTGACGCGATGTAATCTAGATTATTCTAGACTACCTAATATTTCTTGATATATTTATTTATTTCAAATGTACCGGTGAAAAAGTACCTATCCATGATTGGAACATTATTACTTATTACCGAGTATGAACGTCTCAAACCGTTATTATTTTTATTACTATTTGTTATTAATTAATAATAACCATATTCTACTCTGCAGCACAAGCCTTACGTATTATTATTGTTATACCGGTACACAGAACTGTTTTCAACGGCCATGAGTTAAATGCTTTTTTAAATATGTTTATAAAATAAAACACTGCTATTGAATAAGAGGTAGGTACTTACTAAAAAAATTGTCTGTGGTTTTAACTTATTCTAAATATTTATGTAAACATGCATAGGTATTTTGTAAAAAAAATATTTCGGACATGTGAATCCTCATCAAATTCCTACTGAAAACTGTTTACACCTGGAATAGACCCTTAGACCTTTGGATCGGTAGTCAGTTATCTAACCAACTAAGTCATGATTGAATTCTAAATAATAAATGAAAAGAAGGTAGGTAATCAATTGATACGCAAATACCATACGGTATTATAAACTGTGTGATATGAAAAATGAAAACCAGAATACAGCTACAAAAATAAGAATAGAGATTTTTTAAACACAATTCTGATTTTTAAAAAAACTTTTCTCTCAAATGTAGGTACCTTCGAATAAATTGATTCTCTTTTGCGTGTTTGTTCATATTATTATTATATTTTGGGTAATTTGTTGTACCATAAGCCTCTTCCTACATTTGTGTATTGCTTTATATAGAATATTGAAAGTTGTGAGCCTACTTATTTTGAAGCGGTAAATGCATATCTGATAGATAGTATCGTATAGCCAGCCTTACCTAAAGTTTGGTCGGTGAGAACCCGTTGACGAACGTTACAATGTAATATTATAAGAATACGGAATTTGCCTCGAGTGAAGTTGTTGAAGCGTCTTGGTGCGATATACGAAGGCTATCATCTATTATACACATAATCTTTTATTTTTATTATGACCTGTTGCGACGGCTATGGGAAGTATTGTTCCCTCATTTGATTGAGAACTAACCTTTTTTGTCGCCCAGGTATAAAGCTTTGTCTGTGATTGTTCTTAACGTATTGGAGAATTATCCATAAAACCTTCCACATTTATATTTTTTTCTAATATTGTGGTCTATGTTGATCATACCTGTTAGTAATGATGATATAGTGCCTTTTATTTACTGTTTTTTCGTGGAAATGGGTTTTTTGGAAGTTTTTGTGGGTTCTTTAAACACTTAAGAATATGTAGGTATAGAAAAAACTAAAATGGTCATTCAGTAAAATTAACACCTAATAACTTGACTTAACTCGAAGAACTGAAAGTTTACTGCATGTCTACCTGTATCTCTCTTGATAGTTCATCTATGATTTTTGTAGTTTTATTGTATTTGATATGGAAAGATAGAAGTATTTCCAAATCCACAAATATTCGCTTAGTAAGGAACTTATTTTCCCCATTTTTCTTTACGCTGGAGAATCATGGACAATCAAAGCCCGCTAAAGGCAAATAATCGACGCTTTTCAAATATGGTGCTGGAGACGTATGCTTAAAATTCCCTGGACGGCGAAAAGGACAAACATATCCATCATAAAGAAGCTGAAGATAGAGGACAAATTGTCCGCCATATGTCTCAATCGCGTTGTTCAATTTTTTCACACATCGCTAAACGCGATGAAAATAGCCTTGAAAGCTGTAAGGATGTCGTTGGAGCAGTAAGGACGGCGGTGTGTCGGGAGAAGTAGAGTACTACAATACATATTATGAAGAGAGGCTGGTCACGACCCTTAGCAACGAAGAAGGCGACACTGATGATGATGATGATTGTACCAAAATATAGAAAACATAAATGAGTTATAAAATAGTGGTATTAGTATGAACTGACGATTAGGGTAATTCAAATTATTAGTATTATGGATAGGGATCAACAAGAACTGATGTTATTCCATCCCTTATTGCTGATTAGTTTTGTTACTGCAGACGTCAGTTCATATTCATACCACCACCCTACGCAGCTTTTTTATACACTGTAATACATGTCTTGATTTAATTCAATTCTCGTCTATAGAGTATGGCCTAGATCTAGAAGATCTGTCCTATTAGAGATCGATACGATTTATACAAATTTCTTCGTGGTAAGATTGGCGAAGTGCGGTTTCCACTTTAAAGATTCGGAACCTCCTTGCAATTGCCTCCTCGATAATTTTTATTTATTCATTAATTTTATAAATACATAATTGAATACAAGTAATATACTATGGCAATCTAACTAGGAATTCCTGTTTTAAGATGGTCGATATTTTGTATTTATACATTTTATATATCTATAAATACCTTGGAGTTGTTTTTTTTTACATAAATAAAAAAAAATTAAAAAAAAAAATTATATCAATAACACACAGAATAAACAACACAGAAAGAAAAAAGAATATTAACGTACAGAATATTTTATAACATACTTACATATATTATTTACATGGAAATTGAAAATTTAGGAAAATATAGTAGTTTTGTAGTCTTTTTTAAAATTGTTTTTTGTTTTGTTTGTTTTAAAATACACTTCTCATGTCGTCAAATGGCACAATCTTCCTTGAATGGTCGTATTGCCTGTATTGAAATAATAATAAATTGTCATCTCAGTGAAAACATTATTGTGTCTAGGTATAATTACTTAGGTATATAAGACATTCGTAAATAATATATTCTTATACTCTTATCTTCATGTTTGTTTTATGAATACCTTACACACTATAGTAGGAAGATATGCGTTTGTGAAACACAAAAATATAATATTTTTACCTATTTCTTTATTCTTTCAACATTATTGTTATTTGAGCATCAATGACTGAAAACAATTTAAATAACAGATACAAAAAAATTCTTATCTTGTTTTTTAGTCTGTTTTTTTTTTTAAATTTTTTATAGATTTTTGTTTAGTATTTATAATGACGTAAGTAACGAACGATTTCCTAAACACAAGTTACTAACTTCTGAATTAGAAAATCAAACAGATTTAGATGGGTCGATGCCAGAGCGGTTAGCGCGCTGGGCTAGTAATCCAGTGGTCGCGAGTTCGAATCCTGCCTCGACCGATTTCGTTCACCTATAGCACACGCTTTTATGCTTAATTTAGGGAATGTAGGAAGATGTATATGTACTTGTTTAACAAGAACATGTCAATTATATTAAAAAAACGATCAATTCATTTTGAGAACATGTAATTATTAAGTCTCTATGTAAAAAATAGACCTTTCACTCGAGATAATAGAATTTAAAGACAGGATACAAACACAGTTCAAATAGCAGACGAACGTGGATGGAACTGTCAAATAATATAAATATTTCAAAATTAAATATCTATAGAGATCATGTTGTGGTGCTTGTTGAAAATATTTTTTTAGATCCTGAGGCAAAATTTACTTGAACGACTTATCACCAAGAGATTGGTAGTATTTATTATCTTCGTGTAAATTTAGTCATTCGAGTGACTGCCATGTAGGTATTTCATTCAGGATTATTAATATTTGAATAAACGGTATTTATTATATAATGTCATCCAACAGTACCAAGAGTATAATAGATACTAGTAGAGTAGGTACTTATTTGTAAAATTATTATTTAAATATTACTGTCACTCTCGTATTATTAACAACGACGATCACCCGTTAGGGCAGGGCTGGAGAATTTTTTTTACTGGAGAGTCGCATTTAATTTAATTTATTTAAACTGTAAAAGTTGGTTAGATATCTGATTCCCGAGCCAAACATCCCGGTTTAATCCCGTCGGAGATACATTTTTAATTGTATTTTCAGTCTGGATCTGTGAGACGATTCGCAACATAAGACTCCAAAATATGGCGACTGTTTAATTGATGTGGGTTAAAATAATGCAATAATAATAATATTTATTTTTCCATAATAAAATACATACAGGAACTTATAATTGTTGAATATGTTATTTATAATGCATAAAATAAAATAGTTGTCATAGTACCTACCTACCTGTTAGTTGACTGAGACGTAAAATAAAATAAAATTGACTAATAATTTTTTTTTTAACTTTCTACGGACAATTCTTGGTAGAACTCCATTTCAAATAATAAATAAATTTGGAATGGTAAAATAAAACCAAAGTTTTCAGTTCTACTCTACTTTCTACTTTCTACAGTTTTACTTTCAGTTCAGTTCAACTGAAAACTTTGGTTTTATTTTACCATTCCAAATTTATTTATTATTTAATAATTAATTGTTTGCTGTTGTATATCATTTTACGTTAATAATAATAACTAATGCAGAGTAGTTCTTTATTACTTCTCACTAACCCAAGGGGATATAGTGAGGAGTTATGATTTCACAATTTTTAAGGCTATTTTATTATTGCAGATTATCAACAAGTATCATGCTGAAATTGTATTCTGAAATCACAATGTATCTGTGTGTGATGTGTGCTATGTACGGCGTGTTTATTTATTTATATATTTATTTATTAATAAAGGACCCATTACAGCTAATAAATTATATACATCATAGTTCCATAAAATAAGGGCAAGCTATTAATTTTACTTTATCAATTATAGACTAAAGTACCTACTTACTCATTCGATTCTTTTCAGGTTTAGCAAATATTATGTATATCTAATACTCGCTTAGACCCCATTAGATTTTGAAGGATACTTATCTGCATAATGCTTCTCAATTTTTTTAAACGTCAAATATTTTAAAGTGTCCTCAGGAAAATTAAAATTTGTTATTTTTATTTTCAAATTCGTAAAAAGACACATCAGTTTCATAAAATGTCATTAAAGAATTAACAATTTTTCATAAAAAAAAAAATAAATAAAAAAATAATTAAACAAACTAATTTCATGAAAATGCTGAAAATTTTCCATACAAAATTTGAATACTTTATGTAGTGACTTGTTAGTGAGGAGTTAAGCGTTGGCCACAACCCACTCGTTTTTTTTTTATTATTTGATATTGTTGGCTACAATAAAATTTTAAACAATTTGTGGTGTGTTTTTTTCATCTAGGACTCTCTTATGATTGGCCATAAAATGGTACCTACCTACTTTGAATAATAATCCTAAAAACTAAAACAAAATAATCCTAAAATACAAACGAAAATTATGAAAACGAATTTATTATTATAAATTATTTTTCACTCGTATTTTTAAACAGTTAAGTAATTGACAGGAGAATTATTGCTTTCAATTTCCTAGGGCCGTTTATAGCTTGCAGGCCGTGTCTTGCCCGTGGCTGGTTAAGGGCCACTTTTTTGGAGAAGATTCTTCGAGAGATTTAAATTATTTATCGGGTCCCTTTGTACGTTCCATACATTTTTTAAGTAGACACATTTATTATGTTGTGGAAGCAGCTATTGCGTTGTTCAGAGGACAACTTTCATTTTTTTACGTGTACCTTCATAATATCTATTTCATTGAATATGTACCTATCCCCTTTGGACAGTTATACTTTAACGGAACATCAGTGGATATTTATAAAAATAATTCAAAATCATTTTTAGCCGTGATAATTAATAAATATGCCTCGATAAAACAAGTTGATATGCAATATACATACGTTCTAACAAAATACCTAAATTTATTCAACAATTCTGGTGGTATAGTGACATCTAGTTGGATTTTTTCGAGATTGCACTGACTTATAAGTCGAGCGTTGTCATTACTCAACCTATCGAAATTGTAAATGAAATATTAAATTTACAAATATGTTTATAATTTATATTTTATAAAATTGGGAGAAATGTGCTCAAATCATTTTTTTGTTTGGACCCGAATCAAATACAATCCGGTGTTGTAAGTCATATTATTATATACAGGGTGTCTCAAAATAAAGTTTATATTTAGTGGATCGATTAAAAAAAAGTAAACCGTGTATCGAAAAAATGTTTATTAATTATTAAAGTACACAATTTGGGAATTTATTTCTTAAAAATAATATCGTCCAAATGTAGACCCTCGCGTTCGCAGCACTCATTTAATCGAACAGTAAAATTACTCAATGACGGCTCGGCAGGTGGACTCAGTGATAGCTACCATTTCGTGACGGATATTTTCTTTAAAATGCGCCAGGGAATTCGGATTATTGGCGTAAATTTTTATTTTAAATTTGGTATTGTAAAGGCCTACAGCGTTCTATAAATGTTAAAATTTTAGTCTCTGCCTATTATTATACGGATCAAAAGTTATAAGGGGGGACAGACACACAGAGACAGTTCTCCGAATTCTAATTTCATGAATACTTAAGCTGTTGTAAGTAGATTTTAGACTATCTTATACTAAATTCTATATGCGTAATTTAGCTCAAACTGTCGATATTTGATTCTCTTGAACAAATCAATGATTGGATAATGTAACTATATGCACCCAAAATTCACAGGGTGTATTTGGGACGTGGGTATAACATATAATTAAAAGTTATCATTTTTTAAAGAAGAAATAAAAAAATAGCTAAATAATGTGCTTAGTTTGAATTTTTGAACGTCAAGTATACCTATATTATACGTAGTTTACGATATATCGTATATCATAGGCCACGTATATTATATATATGAGTCTTCCTGAGATTTTTGAAATAAAAAATGGGTTGTAGAATTTGAAACAATAGGAATACATGTATAATGCGATGTATTGAATTGGATAGGGTGGTTGTAAAATATACACGTATAGAATTTGGTTCAATTGGTTTTCACGTGTATAGGCATGGCGCTATAGTATGATGTAGGTATATATTGTTAAATAATGCAACGATTATTTAACAATGTATTGTGACGTTATTTTGTATTTACACGTCACTATTTAATAATTTTAATTTAATGTTTATAAAAATGTCTTAAACGAACGCACTTCGCAATATTGGCAATATTTCTAAAAAAGTTGTAAGGCGAACACAGCCGTGAACGGATTAGCTAGGCGGGTCGAAATATCTATGCCTTTCTTTTCAACGCTGACAGCCGACACGAGGTGTCATCGTTCAACTATGGCCTACGCAAAATTACCCGACAAAGACTCGAAATTTAAATTTAAAGGAGGCTGGGTAAGTTCTCTATCTAATTTCATCGATCCTCGTCTATATAAAATATCTGGCATGAGTCACGTTCGCTAATTTAACTGAATTCTTGCAGGAAATATAACCGCCTCCTTTGCCTTTGACCTTTGTCTTTGTCCTTTGCTTCTTTGTTCCTTGCTTCCTTGCTTCTTTGCTTTCTTCTTTACTTTTTTTATCTTATTGTTCATGCTGTCTTTTCATCATTCTTCAACATTGGTGTACTTTACTATGTACACCATGGATGACTGAAAATGAATAATTTTAAATATCATGGTTGGTGCATGCTCATATTTGCACATCATGACTTGATAATGACTAAAACACCTGTAAATTGTACTTCAAATCGACGTAAATACTACGATGGTAGTTTTCTTCAACAATTGTATCTGCTGATCATCTTCAAGAAGATGGAAATTCCTAAAACTGTTTCATTACTTGGTTATTATAAAAAAACATATGAAATACTGATATCATTTGAAAATTTAGTTGAATCTGTTTAATTATGTCATGTCTGATATTTCTTTTTATTATACACCACATGGTCTAGAAAAACATTTAAAAACTTGTAAATTGTAATTTAAGAAGTAAATTATTTTATTAAAATGTCGAATATTTAGCTTAGTTCAGGTAACGTAGATAACTGTATCATATTTAACACTCCTTGCCAACCATGATATGAATAAATTGTAATGTCTTTTGTATTTGTGCGTTTCTTTCATCACTTGGTCTTCCCTACAATCACATCTGACTCAGCTTTTCATGTTTTAATTACTGTTTCATTGAACAGAAAATTCTTATTTGATACTTAAATATATTCTTTTTTTGTCTTACTCAATAAACAACACGCCCTGAGATACTGAGATATTTGCATTATTTTAAATGAGTCTCATTGCAATATCGCTGACTGCTGGTGGTAAGGTTTTATGGTGAGTATAACTTTAGCCTCTCTTTTTCTTTTCACATACACCACCATACCCTAGCAATTGTCGGCCCAAAGTGGGGCAGGATTTTTTAAAAAAATTGAAGAGCGCGGACTATTAGGATTTAAATTCCATTTGTATTTTTTATTTTTATTGATTGTAAGACTGGCGCCCATTCTATAACTCTTTTTAAAGTCAGATGTTTGTGTGGGACAGATTAGTGTTTGTAGAGAACGTAAAATTGATAATTAGTTCGTATACTTTGTGGTAGCGATTCCTTTCCTTCCTTAAACCCATCCTTAATCTGAGGACTGCGCAGAATCCATCGTCATGAAAGCCGAGCTGTGAGATTATATTCAGGAGATGACCAGAAGTCAACCAAACTATTTCTAGAAAGTGTGGAAGAGCCCATTATGACCAGTCTTATTCGAGAAATACCATTCAAGAAATCTACTCAATCAGGTTGTATTGTAAACTAATAAATAATTAAATGTCGTGAGGACTATAACATAAAATTCACATTCTTTTCAGTACAAAACTTGAGTTGTCATCAATTATTATTAATGTCTATTTTTTTTGGAAATCTATAAATTGATTAGAATTATTTTTCTGATTTCATAATTAAAATGTCACATTTTAACTGAACATACATAATGAGGGTATCAAATTTTTATAATTGAAACTGTCTTCAAAAAAACATCAGGTTGTATAATTTTAATTTGTCGTTGGACTGTGCTAAATGTTATTTCATGTTTGGTTTGCATTTTTAATGTTGAATACCTATGTTATAGATAAAAAAATATGAATCTTTATAAGCGTTGTAATTTCCTTTTTGCTAATATACAACATAGTATACATTTTTCTTGGGTCGGTCATAAAATTTGAACTTGTAAAAAATAATTATAAAAATCATATGTGGGGTAGAAATTAATTAGGGGATTGTTGTGGTAATTACCAAAAAAAGTCTGTCTGATACCTGCAGGCAGTGAACATTGTTGCATGGCAGTTAATATTTTTTTCTTGTAACAAGTGAAAATAATCAATGTCTTTTTAAATAATGATATTATTGTTATAATACTCTTCGATAATAAAAAAAAGTTCTCTTAATTCATGTTGAATCAATATAATTAAAAGGAAATGGTGTTTTAAAACAATGTGAGTTTTTATTCTCTGTTGGGGACATGTGTTTTTTTCTCAATTTTTGATGTTAAAAGTTCAGCTATGTTGTATAAAATAATAACTGAAAATGTTCTTTTAAATTGAATCTCAAATCAATGTGTGCTATAGGGAGTTTTGTTTATGATTGTAATGAATATGCAATTAAATATTTTCACTTTTACAGATGGAATGTGTTGGTGAACTCTATGAAATATTTTTTGGGAATGCTGAATTTGAATCTGCTGTATAATCACAAAAAATCAAGGCTCGGAGAGATGATATTTCTATATGGATTTTGGTCTATTTCTTATTTAAGGTATTCCATGTTTATTAATTTGGTCTGACATAAACTTATGATGTAATATTGTCATCTCTGAGAATGATTTAGTTTGAATTTACCAAATGTAATGTTGCTTCTTGATGATAATAACTTCATTTTTATATGGAAATGAGTCTTGTTTCTATTATGAATAAATTGTTTAATGTTTCATATTATATTTATGTTGTCTAATGTATGGTACACAGTATCGACCTACAACAACATGTTACGCTGGTTATTCAATAGAAAGTAATGTCAATAATTCTGAAATGTTATGGAACTCATCGTTCAAATGATAGAATCTTTTATGTATAACAATACACTTTTTGTATAATCTATTTGACATTTTACTGACTATGATCATTATAGCTTATTTTAGAAATGATTAACAATCATTAAAATTAATGTTGAGGAAATAATACTGTTTTAAAGTTAAAATAAATGAAAATTAATTATATTCTTTTGTCAAAAGTGTAATTAACGCCATCTATACGGCGGGAGGAAAACTTATGTAGTTGCATGACTACTCGTGCTGCAACTAAATAGTTGGTTCTGAGTTATGAAATATTTGTAATTGTTAGATATGATTGTATATTAATGGGAATAATGCACGGCGTATGCTGATATGTTAATTTTATAAAGAAACTCTTCTTTTTTTGTAATTGTCATACACATTACAGAGATTATTGTTTTCGGTACGAATAATTAATCATGTTGTATCAAATCATCCTATATTATGAGTAATAAGCTGATGTTATAAAATCATTCGTACGTTTCGGTACTTTCTTTTGACATTTCCACAATATAATATTTCTTTAAAAATGGAACGTATGGATGACGAATCAATTACAGGGATGAAATTATATTACGGTGTAGTGCGGTGTCAGATTTTTGGATAGGCTTTGGATGGACAGATTTCTGTTTAATAATCTTGTTCAGCCTTGGGTGTTCAACTGTTTGGCATTGGGCGCACTGTGATGATTTCTATTTTTGTATTTGAACAAATGGCGAACGAATCCAACATTATGCTTTTAAATTTGATTAATTTGATTTTGACATCAACTTTCTTAGGAATGTAATTTTTAATTGATTAATACTTTGCTTAAAGTTTTGAAGTAGTTACTTAGTTTTGAATTTATAGCTTTATGAAAATTATAAATTGATGATTTCATCAAAGTATGCTGCTGCGTTATATGAATGGTACAGTAAATATCTCAACAGGATATACACCTTATTTTATTTTTCACGGTCGTGAACAAATTCTGTCAGGTGAGATGCATCAACGGTATCAACCTGGACCCATCTCAGCAGATGACATGCAAATAGAAAAGCCCCATGATTATGCTGAAATGCTAGATGAATTAAGAATTATTTTTTTTGAAGTTCAGAAGAATCTTATGTCAGCTTTTAAACGCAATGCCACTTTGTATAACAAAAATAGGGTCGAACGCTCTTATAATGTAGGTGACTTTGTCTACCGGAGAAATTTTGTGAACTCCAAAGGCGCTGAATTCTTTTCATCAAAATTAGCTCCACGCTTTGTTAGAAACAAAATTATAGCAAAAATATCACCTGTAGTTTATACATTAGCGAATGAACAAAATAAGTCTGTAGGGAACTTTCACATTAAGGATCTCTTAAAACCAGATTAATATTAAATTTTTTTTGATGTCTGTATCATCAGTATGATACAACTGTATCATATAATTTGTATGTTTTCATTGCCAATACATGACATCCATATCTGCTTAATGCTATTATCATTCTCAGGATTATAATATGTCAGATGACCAAATTAATCAAACATTGATAAATGTTTACACTGTAAATATACTGTTTTTTTTTATAATGAGAAATTTCTCGAGGAACATATTGGTACTCTGATGGCATATGTTTAATATGATGGGTCCTCGACAAATTTAAATTTGATTATATTGTGAGGAATGCTGTGATGGAGTATTTCTTCACAATATTGAGATGTCATATACTTTTGTTTTCATTCAGATGAGTTAGTTCTATTTTTATGTCAAAGTTTGTAGAGCTACATTGTACTTGCTTTTTTATATTAAAATGTTATCCTATATTGTTTAGATGTTGGACTATAAAACTGATATTTTCCAAGGAAAATTGTCTAGTATATGTCATACAGATTGTGTTGATGGTAAATATGATCCTGAATGAAAACCTAAGTATATCAACTTGATAAAAGCTTGTATGTAGAGCTCCTTTTTATTTCATGTAGGCTACTGTATAATATGTAATGTTCCTGTTTATGAATACCAATTTCATATTGTAATATGAAATTGATTGTTATATGTCATGGTATAACTTAAAATACTGAAATGCCATTATATTCTGTTTTTTTTATTACAATATTAAGAAATTTATTTGATAATTCACTCATTTTTCTACCATATAAGAGTTATATCTATGGTATCACGTGCATGGAATGCCATGGTCTTCTTCCAGATAACTGTGTCGACCAACTCAGTTATCGTAGACTGCATCTGGAGATTTAGTTTGGTCAACTAGATGTCTGATGTAATCAAAACGAAGAGACACTGATCATTGTCTGTCACATGAGATACATGAGGTGACACACTTGGTGTGCGATAGAAGAAATTACAAATTGTTGAACGTTATAAATTTTCTCAAATCTTATCATTCTGTAAACTATTTTTTATAACCTTGCATGGACTAGTGTCCTTAATCATAACAAAGAGACACTGTCACATGAGATACATGAGATGACACACTTGGTGTGCGATAGAAGAAATTACAAATTATTGAACGTTATAAATTTTCTCAAATCTTATCATTCTGTAAACTATTTTTTATAACCTTGCATGGACTAGTGTCCTTAATCATAACGAAGAGACACTGTCACATGAGATACATGAGGTGACACACTTGGTGTGCGATAGAAGAAATTATAAATTATTGAACGTTATAAATTTTCTCAAATCTTATCATTCTGTAGACTATTTTTTTATAACCTTGCATGGACTAGTGTCCTTAATCATAACAAAGAGACACTGTCACATGAGATACATGAGGTGACACACTTGGTGTGCGATAGAAGATATTACAAATTATTGAATGTTACAAATTTTCTCAATTCTTGTCATTTTGTAGATTATTTTTTATATAATTTTGTATGTACTAGTGTCCTTAATCATGACGAAGAGACACTGTTACATGACATACATGAGGAGACACACTTGCTGTGCAATAGAAAGAGTTACAATTTATTAGACGTTATAAATTTTTATTAAATTTAGTAATTAGATATTACATTTCTGATGTTCTGTCTAGCTGATGCTTTTATGTATGACATATTGGGTAATATATTACCAAACCTGATCTCTAATACCATGATATATAACAACATTTTAGTTAAGATTGAATTCTGTTATGATCAAAATAGTGTAATGCAAATTCGATACTGGACTTATATCACATTCTTGAAATATTAATTTTGAAATTGCATTATATTATTATTTGTTATGGAGAAATAAGATGCTGGTATGAAATTTCTTTTGTTTAATATAAAAATGTTTTTCATCTGGGATCAAAGTGGATAAATTTTATGCATTTATCTTCCCGATGAATTTTCTTATCATGGGTAAGGTGTTTATAGGAGGTACTCATGATAACTGATGTTTATAGTTATTGATAATGATTATTAAAATAATGATATTTTACATTTGCTATGTCTGACACATAAATCTTTCATAGACAAATTTACATGTTAGCTTTCACATTTCTTGGCTTACAATTAAGACTTGCATGTATGATACTGAGCTAAGCTCACAATTTGATATGATGACTATGATGCTGTTTTAACTGGGAAAATATTCTGAACTTTAAATTTTCCCTATGATGAAATTTTTTTATCGTGAGTTAAGGTGTTTATAGGATGGACTCACGATAACTGTATCACGCTTGAAGATACATGGTATCTGAGTGATTCTGTTTCAACATGAGAGCCTCTTCCGCAGATTCTAGCTCACAATGAGAATTAGCACAAATGAAAGCTAATCCAAGCTCACAATATGGAGACAAGATGAAAAGCTAAGATGGGGTTTCCTTAGTTTTCCATCGATAAAAAAAAAATAATGAACGCTTCTCGGGAGTGTCATTGAAGGGGTTAAATAATCAAACGTGAGTGGACTGAAAACGTTCACCACCAGATCTGTAAATACTGTATTATAATTGTTATTACGTCTGTTTTATGAACAGAGGGGTTTCATTTAAATGAATAGTAATCTTGACAGCAAGTATGTCAAAATTTGGAATTTTTATTTAATATGAAAATTTTCTGTTTCAGCTAGTTTAAGAATTTTATATATTTTTATGGTGGATAATTTTTGTTATTTTTTATTATGTAACTGTTCCAGATCTGCCACCAGTTGTTTAAATGACAGGGATATGTCGTTATCAGCGACATAGACTTATGTCATTTGAACTCTAACATTTTCCTTATCCTTAAATTGTAGGTGTTTTTCCTCGCGGGATTCGGTTGAGTTGGAGAACATGGGACTTATGCCAGTTATATTCACTAATTTCTGTTTTTCAAATTTACTATCAAAACACTTTTTTTTTTTGTTAACAGAGGAGGTATGTGACGTTATTTTGTATTTACACGTCACTATTTAATAATTTTAATTTAATGTTTATAAAAATGTCTTAAACGAACGCACTTCGCAATATTGGCAATATTTCTAAAAAAGTTGTAAGGCGAACACAGCCGTGAACGGATTAGCTAGGCGGGTCGAAATATCTATGCCTTTCTTTTCAACGCTGACAGCCGACACGAGGTGTCATCGTTCAACTATGGCCTACGCAAAATTACCCGACAAAGACTCGAAATTTAAATTTAAAGGAGGCTGGGTAAGTTCTCTATCTAATTTCATCGATCCTCGTCTATATAAAATATCTGGCATGAGTCACGTTCGCTAATTTAACTGAATTCTTGCAGGAAATATAACCGCCTCCTTTGCCTTTGACCTTTGTCTTTGTCCTTTGCTTCTTTGTTCCTTGCTTCCTTGCTTCTTTGCTTTCTTCTTTACTTTTTTTATCTTATTGTTCATGCTGTCTTTTCATCATTCTTCAACATTGGTGTACTTTACTATGTACACCATGGATGACTGAAAATGAATAATTTTAAATATCATGGTTGGTGCATGCTCATATTTGCACATCATGACTTGATAATGACTAAAACACCTGTAAATTGTACTTCAAATCGACGTAAATACTACGATGGTAGTTTTCTTCAACAATTGTATCTGCTGATCATCTTCAAGAAGATGGAAATTCCTAAAACTGTTTCATTACTTGGTTATTATAAAAAAACATATGAAATACTGATATCATTTGAAAATTTAGTTGAATCTGTTTAATTATGTCATGTCTGATATTTCTTTTTATTATACACCACATGGTCTAGAAAAACATTTAAAAACTTGTAAATTGTAATTTAAGAAGTAAATTATTTTATTAAAATGTCGAATATTTAGCTTAGTTCAGGTAACGTAGATAACTGTATCATATTTAACACTCCTTGCCAACCATGATATGAATAAATTGTAATGTCTTTTGTATTTGTGCGTTTCTTTCATCACTTGGTCTTCCCTACAATCACATCTGACTCAGCTTTTCATGTTTTAATTACTGTTTCATTGAACAGAAAATTCTTATTTGATACTTAAATATATTCTTTTTTTGTCTTACTCAATAAACAACACGCCCTGAGATACTGAGATATTTGCATTATTTTAAATGAGTCTCATTGCAATATCGCTGACTGCTGGTGGTAAGGTTTTATGGTGAGTATAACTTTAGCCTCTCTTTTTCTTTTCACATACACCACCATACCTTTGCAGTATACAATGCAATGTGTTTTACACGATAATAATAAAAAAATGTACCTATTTCATATCAGTAGGAAATAATTCAAGTTTAATTAAACATTCCGTTTAAGATGGTGCAGGTGGCAATTAGATGTATGTAATAACAGTGGAATGTCCACTGGAACGAGCATTGCCTCGCTCGACCTTGACTGGTAGCAAGTATGTACATACATATACATAGTTTCTAATCCTCGCTAGGTGCCCTCTGACGAAACCGAAAGTCCAGCGAACATCATCGCCATAGCAGAAACGGGACATAATATGTAACAAAATAATTTAACATACGACATAAGGATGGCTCAATACTGTCATATAATTGATCATAACCACACCATAATATGTAATTCTAATTTGATTCTCTTTATAAATTGTAGAATTAGAATTTCTTTGAATACGTATCTTATTTTTCTTGTACTACGAGTATAGCCGTTGATGGAAGTAATAAATAAATAAATAAATAAATAAATAAATAAAAAAAAAATAAAAATAAAAAAAATGAATAAATAAATAAATAAATAAATAAATCAGCGGCTTTATCAGCGGCTTTATTTTAGACACAATCGAATTGTTTCAGTTTTGTGTTAAGACACATAAAGTCTGCATCTAATAAAATTACGAATGAAATTTGTACGATAAAACATCTAGTTGTTCTCTCATAAGAACACCTTGATAAAAGTCTCATCTTTGAATTAATATTCTGTTTTTACTCTCCACACTATGGAATAGGGGAGAGTCATGATTTCGCAAAATTTAAGCGTATTTTTTTTACATCAATTTCTCAATGGGTATCATGTAGAGAATGCACACTATGAGTTTCGTCGTGATGTGTTTGTGTGTATGGCGTATACGCTGTACGCCGTACGCCGTACGCCGTAGCATTTATCTTTTTTGTGTCCTCTCTACAGCCCAAACTATAAGTCTGATCGACTTCATATTAACATCATATGTGTAAAGTGCAAAGACCTAGAGCTGATTAGTTTTCCATAGACAACTTTTGATTTCTTCTCTATGAATTCATCATTTACGTTGTTTTTTTTTGTGTCCTCTCTGCAGCCCAAACTATAAGTCCGATTGACTTCATATTGATATCACATGTGTTAAGTCCATAAACTTAGAGCTGATTAGTTTTCCATAGACAACGGTTCATTTTTTCCCAATGTTTCTTTATGATTTCATCTATTAAAACTGAAAAAATGCTCTCACGACCTGGAAATTAGAGATATTTTGATTTGGTTTCAACTATTTATACAACACCAAGAATCTTCATAAAATTGTATTCAAAGTTGGTCAATGTTAAAAGAAAAATATTCAACGGTTTCAAAAATTATATTTTATTTAATGGATATTTGTATGAAACTTATATGTAACAAGAGAATTTTTTTATATTTGGCAATGTTCAGTTCATTGATTTCATATTGATATAAGAATATTAATAGCTTGAACTTAGAACTGATTAGCTTTTCATAGATATCATAAAATTTCTTCATATGATATCACGTGTCAACATTGTCAAAATGCTCTAACGCTCTTTGAACCAAATTTATCTGCTTTTTTTAAAATATTTCATACAACATAAGCAGTCTTCACTATACTGCATAAATAGTTTGTCTATCTTAACATAAAAATATACTATCGGAAGAAAATTTATATTCCTGATAGTAACATTTAGTATGAATAAAAATGTAATTAGATAAATTTCTATGTATGGAAACGTTCAGTAATTTGATCTCATGTTATAATGTAAAGAGCTTGAACATAGAACTGATTAGCTTTCCATAAATAACAAAAAAAATCTTCATATGATATCACCTGTCAAAATTTGGAAAATGCTCTCGCGTTCTTTAGAACAAAATTTATCTGCTTTTTTTAAAATATTTCATACAACATAAGCATTCTTCCCTATACTGCATTAATAGTTTGTCTATCTTAACATAAAAATATACTATCGGAAGACAATTTATATTCCTGATAGTAACATTTAGTATGAATAAAAATGTAATTAGATAAATTTCTATGTATGGAAACGTTCAGTAATTTGATTTCATGTTATAATGTAAAGAGCTTGAAAATAGAACTGATTAGCTTTCCATAAATAACAAAAAAAATCTTCATATGATATCACCTGTCAAAATTTGGAAAATGCTCTCGCGTTCTTTAGAACAAAATTTATCTGCTTTTTTTAAAATATTTCATACAACATACTCATTCTTCCCTATACTGCATTAATAGTTTGTCTATCTTAACATAAAAATATACTATCGGAAGAAAATTTATATTCCTGATAGTAACATTTAGAATGAATAAAATATTTCATTGTCAATATTTGTGGTGTGGAGAGTTTAGTGTTGGCCACAACCCACTCGTTTACTTATGTTGCAGTTCTTGTATTTTCTTATGTGTTGGTTTTACAGAGCTGGTGCCCATATACTATTTATGTTTCTTGTGAACTCCGTGGCATTTTTCATAGATGGTGGTTTTCAATCCGCAATAATATTTATCTTTTAGGTAACTTTCTGCTTACTCGCGTTTTGCGAAGTCAATTCGTAGTATTTTAAGCATTTTTTTATCAATTCACTTTCAAATGCTTTAAATCCAGTTTCATGAAGTTAAATTCAATCACAGTCGGCACCGTTAACTTTATGGGTTGCACTTTAAATTTAGGATAAAGTTGTTTGGGTGCATATTCTATAATTTGTTAGAACTTCTGTTTGTATAGTGTTTTTCTTTCACCATCATCCATTTTATTTTATTTTTTTTTATTTTTTTTTATTAAAAGGGTACATCGACAGACATCCACCTTACAATTTTCATAAAAAGAAAATAATATCGGTTATTATTATGAGAGCTGGACGCCCAATTATGGATGCACACAAAATAACATGAGCTCTTATTCAATCACACACGTAAGTTACACAAGTATGAGTTACATAAATTAGATAAAATTCGGTTACAAAAGTTAAGTAAAAAAAGAAGAAGTAAAAATATTTACATAATTTAAGAAAAGAAAAAAAATAAGTTACATAAGTAGAAGTAAAAAATAGGTACATAAGAAGATAAAAAAGTTATAAAAGTTAGAGAAAAGACAATTGATTATCTTATTGTGGTTCGATCCCCAGCAGAGGAGAAATTTATTCAAATTCATTTCTCACGCTAATATTACCTCTCTGGGCTGGAAACACTGATTAGTTGGAAGAAATTGCCATATGGAAATAAACTCGACACTTGCGCAGGGTGCAAGGAAGTGTTTATTATTATTACTATAAACATTGTCCCCATTTTTTTCGTCAACATGAATTAAAAATAGCTCTTGTACATTTATATAGAGACAAAAATTATCATCTGTTGAAGACGAATAGTCGGTGTAATATAAGTAGAAATAGATGGAGTACCAAATATCGTTTTTGCACTGGCTAATATCTCTTTCGGACAATTCTGCGCAGAGAAGACAGGTAATAATATAATATTATTTGCACACAACAGTAAAAGGGCGTGATACGTTAGGTTCAAAATCTATTATATATAAACCTATTCTGGGAAAATGAGTTTTAAGGACTTCGCGATTATTCCTCTTAGACGTTATCATTTCAAAATATGAAATCGCACGATGTCAAATAATAACACAACGAAAGTCCCGTAACGTTGGACATTTTCAAATGTATTCGATCGAGTTCACGACGTTTTTCGTCATTCTCGCGTCGGGTGTACCGATAATATTATAATTTCACAATCTGACATTGAATTATGACGATCGTTTTTCGTGAGTTCAAAAACCCGGTGTGATAGATGTTGCAATAATTAAAAATGGTCGGGTATGTAAGGAAATTGTATTATTATCAATTGGTCTTGATGCTCAACGATTTCACGTTTCCGTGGGGGTACCTGCCTGCACATGTTTGTAATGGATAGGTATCTATAAATTTATCACAGATTTTAACCAGCGACCAATTTGATTGTTATGGTTTCAAAAGATTAACACTAACATTGTAATATAATCGTTTTGGATATTCCAAACGGTCAACGAATATATATTTATTAACAAATTATATAAGGCCGAACGATCTTTACGTATTTTGGTTTTCCAACTGTCGATTTGTTCAGGAGAACTTTGTTCTCTTAACATATCGACAATGTATCAAGCCAGAATACGCGAGAATTGTATGGAGAGGTCTACTTTTTTCTCGGCTTTTCCATCTTTGAAGTCAAAAAACACCAACTTAGAGGCTTCGCAGCATATATGTTCCATACACGGATTTACTCAGAATTCGGAGTAGAACATTTCGTGTGTCTGTGTGTGTGTGTGTGTGTGTGTGTCTGTGTGTCTGTGTCCCCCCCCCCCTTATAACTTTTGATCCGCTCAATTTACAGAGCCTAAAATTTCAGAATATATAAACAGTTACAGGCCTACAAAACTTTTATACTCGGAATTTTGAATTTTTGTTTCAGTCTGGGGTTATCAACTTTTGAATTTTTATTTTATTTTTCCATATATCTCAGAAACCATAAACGCTAGAACGCTGAAAATTGGTACAAACATAGACAAATACAAAATCTCAAATTAGTTTTTTCAAAAAAATTCCAGGGTTTCTCAAACATTTTTTATTAAGAAAAATATTTTTTTTATGATAAATTTACGAGTTTAACTGCCTATATTTCCAAAACTTTTACAATTATCGAAAAAAGCCGAAACACCCCAACTAGATAATTTAATTTTCTATAAAAAATATTAACATTGTAGTAGAAGATCTCAATTTTTTTTTAACAATTTTTTTAAAAATTGAATTTAGTGACGACATCGCTTCATAAATTTTGTATGGCAGTCGCCTATACACAATATGTAAGAAGACTTAATAGTTTCATACTTCATCTCCAAACATACATACATACCATCATGCTATTTGCATATTCTGGGTAGGAAAAAGGATCTTCCTCCATACTTTCCTATCTTGACATACATACCTACATATGTTGTATAGAAAACAAAATATCTGAAAATATTCAATAATTTGTATCTATGGGTTTATAGTTTGGTACATATTCTTCAACTATACATACTATCGCTATCGACAGTTGGATCTCATGTGTTACATGCAACTAGTTGTATTATATTTCAACTACGAGTACGCTAACAAACATCATCTTTGACTTAAGATAATTTCGATTGCCCAATTATATATTGTGAAACTTTCATATTCTGTTAAAAGAATATCAATTTAAACAATCTGTTTTGTGGACTTTTATTCTTCCTTGGCTATACTAGTACGTAAATAAAAAATTGTACCTACAATTGAAATTATTTTTAAGTTAGTTAATTTTTAAATTAACTGGTAGTATTGTAATTATATCATTTGTGATTTATGTGATATGCATGAAGTTTAGTTATAACGCTTGTTTAATCAAGTAAAAAATTGAAAATCTTACAACATTTCGAATATGATACATATACCTAAAAAGCTTACACTTTAATGTCTTCTAGTTGAATTCATTGTATTGTATTGATATTGTATTGTATTATTGTCTATATGGCATGGGAGCTCAGTTCACGGTTTTCCCACGTCAATATCAGAAGTCATGCATTATGTACGAGTCAAAGATCCGACTGCTTTACACATCCTGTCCTTGATCAGAATCGAGAGAGGTTTGTTGTAGGTACAATCAGAATATAGTAGACACAAGGTATTGTCGGTAGAAGACAGCATTTGTTTCGCAATGAAATTCATTTTGTTAAACACGTTGTTTTTCATAGTATTTCTAATTGACTTTAGATTGATTATTTTTGAATACATATGTCAACAATTATTGTCTAGGAATATTTGATTTATAAGCAAAATCATTTTTTAGGAATAAGTTGATCTATATTTACTTAATTCACATTCCTTCTCCTTTTCTTAGTTTCCTTTCTTCTTTAGAAACTTTTGTTTTTTTTTCTTGAAATTGTTTAATTTTTTAAATTTTCTAGTTTTTGTGTTAGTATAGTGGAAATATATTTTGAAAATAACACATAAAATACTGTGTTTTTACTCTCCATTACTATGGAATAGTGGAATGTCACAATTTTTAGACGTATTTTTTTACATCAATTTCTCAACGGGAATCATGTAGATAGTGCACCCTGTGAGTTTCGTTGTGATGTGCTTATATGTATGGCGTACGCCGTTTCATTTTTGTGTCCTCTCTTCAACCCAAACTATAAGTCCGATCAACTTCATATTTATATGAAGTTATCGGTAAAGTGGATATACCTACATATGTAGAGCTGATTAGTTTGCCAAAGACAACCGTTAATTTCTTCTCTATAATTTCATCATTTACGTTGTTTTTGTATTCTTTCTACAGCACAAGCTATAATATGTCCGATTGATATCATATGTGTAATGTTCATAAACTTAGAGCTGATTAGTTTTCCATAGATATCCGTTAATTTCTTCTCTATAATTTCATCATTTACGTTGTTTTTGTATTCTTTCTACAGCACAAGCTATAATATGTCCGATTGATATCATATGTGTAATGTTCATAAACTTAGAGCTGATTAGTTTTCCATAGATATCCGTTAATTTCTTCTCTATAATTTCATCATTTACGTTGTTTTTGTATTCTTTCTACAGCACAAGCTATAATATGTCCGATTGATATCATATGTGTAATGTTCATAAACTTAGAGCTGATTAGTTTTCCATAGATATCCGTTAATTTCTTCTCTATAATTTCATCATTTACGTTGTTTTTGTATTCTTTCTACAGCACAAGCTATAATATGTCCGATTGATATCATATGTGTAATGTTCATAAACTTAGAGCTGATTAGTTTTCCATAGATATCCGTTAATTTCTTCTCTATAATTTCATCATTTACGTTGTTTTTGTATTCTTTCTACAGCACAAGCTATAATATGTCCGATTGATATCATATGTGTAATGTTCATAAACTTAGAGCTGATTAGTTTTCCATAGATATCCGTTAATTTCTTCTCTATAATTTCATCATTTACGTTGTTTTTGTATTCTTTCTACAGCACAAGCTATAATATGTCCGATTGATATCATATGTGTAATGTTCATAAACTTAGAGCTGATTAGTTTTCCATAGATATCCGTTAATTTCTTCTCTATAATTTCATCATTTACGTTGTTTTTGTATTCTTTCTACAGCACAAGCTATAATATGTCCGATTGATATCATATGTGTAATGTTCATAAACTTAGAGCTGATTAGTTTTCCATAGATATCCGTTAATTTCTTCTCTATAATTTCATCATTTACGTTGTTTTTGTATTCTTTCTACAGCACAAGCTATAATATGTCCGATTGATATCATATGTGTAATGTTCATAAACTTAGAGCTGATTAGTTTTCCATAGATATCCGTTAATTTCTTCTCTATAATTTCATCATTTACGTTGTTTTTGTATTCTTTCTACAGCACAAGCTATAATATGTCCGATTGATATCATATGTGTAATGTTCATAAACTTAGAGCTGATTAGTTTGCCAAAGACAACCGTTAATTTCTTCTCTATAATTTCATCATTTACGTTGTTTTTGTATTCTTTCTACAGCACAAGCTATAATATGTCCGATTGATATCATATGTGTAATGTTCATAAACTTAGAGCTGATTAGTTTTCCATAGATATCCGTTAATTTCTTCTCTATGATTTCATCATTTACGTTGTTTTTGTATTCTTTCTACAGCACAAGCTATAATATGTCCGATTGATATCATATGTGTAATGTTCATAAACTTAGAGCTGATTAGTTTTCCATAGATATCCGTTAATTTCTTCTCTATGATTTCATCATTTACGTTGTTTTTGTATTCTTTCTACAGCACAAGCTATAATATGTCCGATTGATATCATATGTGTAATGTTCATAAACTTAGAGCTGATTAGTTTGCCAAAGACAACCGTTAATTTCTTCTCTATAATTTCATCATTTACGTTGTTTTTGTATTCTTTCTACAGCACAAGCTATAATATGTCCGATTGATATCATATGTGTAATGTTCATAAACTTAGAGCTGATTAGTTTTCCATAGATATCCGTTAATTTCTTCTCTATAATTTCATCATTTACGTTGTTTTTGTATTCTTTCTACAGCACAAGCTATAATATGTCCGATTGATATCATATGTGTAATGTTCATAAACTTAGAGCTGATTAGTTTTCCATAGATATCCGTTAATTTCTTCTCTATAATTTCATCATTTACGTTGTTTTTGTATTCTTTCTACAGCACAAGCTATAATATGTCCGATTGATATCATATGTGTAATGTTCATAAACTTAGAGCTGATTAGTTTGCCAAAGACAACCGTTAATTTCTTCTCTATAATTTCATCATTTACGTTGTTTTTGTATTCTTTCTACAGCACAAGCTATAATATGTCCGATTGATATCATATGTGTAATGTTCATAAACTTAGAGCTGATTAGTTTTCCATAGATATCCGTTAATTTCTTCTCTATAATTTCATCATTTACGTTGTTTTTGTATTCTTTCTACAGCACAAGCTATAATATGTCCGATTGATATCATATGTGTAATGTTCATAAACTTAGAGCTGATTAGTTTTCCATAGATATCCGTTAATTTCTTCTCTATAATTTCATCATTTACGTTGTTTTTGTATTCTTTCTACAGCACAAGCTATAATATGTCCGATTGATATCATATGTGTAATGTTCATAAACTTAGAGCTGATTAGTTTGCCAAAGACAACCGTTAATTTCTTCTCTATAATTTCATCATTTACGTTGTTTTTGTATTCTTTCTACAGCACAAGCTATAATATGTCCGATTGATATCATATGTGTAATGTTCATAAACTTAGAGCTGATTAGTTTTCCATAGATATCCGTTAATTTCTTCTCTATAATTTCATCATTTACGTTGTTTTTGTATTCTTTCTACAGCACAAGCTATAATATGTCCGATTGATATCATATGTGTAATGTTCATAAACTTAGAGCTGATTAGTTTGCCAAAGACAACCGTTAATTTCTTCTCTATAATTTCATCATTTACGTTGTTTTTGTATTCTTTCTACAGCACAAGCTATAATATGTCCGATTGATATCATATGTGTAATGTTCATAAACTTAGAGCTGATTAGTTTTCCATAGATATCCGTTAATTTCTTCTCTATAATTTCATCATTTACGTTGTTTTTGTATTCTTTCTACAGCACAAGCTATAATATGTCCGATTGATATCATATGTGTAATGTTCATAAACTTAGAGCTGATTAGTTTTCCATAGATATCCGTTAATTTCTTCTCTATGATTTCATCTGTCAAAATTTTCAAAATGCTCTCATGGTCTGGAATTTCGATATTTTTTATACTGTTTGAACTTTTGATACAATAAAAATACACTCTTAAAAATATATTCAGGAATTGTCAACCTTTACAGAAAAAAATCTTTGGTCTGTTATATCAGTGTGAAATAAATTGCATATTTGTATGAAATATGTATATAACGGAAGTAAAATAGCTTCTGTATCGGAAAATTGAGTGGTCAACTTAATATTTATATTGTATGTGTCTCTATAGACTACTACTATCTTCTCAACGGGTAGGCAGTGAGAACCGAACACCGAATTCTTCTATCTTGACACATCCATTGCATCATCAACATTGATACATTGTCTTATATATATACTCATCTTGCTAGTAATGCAAATATTTACATCAATTTCTGAACAGGTATCATATAGAAAGTGTATAGGTATTATGAGTTTCGTTACAATATTTTTGTGTGAATGTTGCATTGTGAAATCTTTAGCCCTCAGAAATTCTAATATTTGTTAAAAAATCTAATAGATATGTTCATTCATTCATTCATACCATCACGGCATATCCCACAATGTGGGGTAACCAGCGAAAGGTGTGCGGGTGTGCATTGCCTTATAAAAGGGAGCACAACATATCTGTGTATACCCACACACCAGTCTCGTCTCACCTAAAAAGGCACTATATTCAGAATGGGTGGTGAACCTCATTGCTGAACTATGTGAGATGTTATTGTTGCCTGTTGTATTTTCGATTACCCGGCTCTTACGGGACACTCGAAAACAATAATAGAAAAGAGTGGAAGCACTATTCTAAGCCGGTGCCTCACAGCTATACAATTTTTGTTACATTTATAAAATGCATTTAGGGATTGTAAACCTCTCACGTAGCAAAAAAATGTACATTTACTGAGTAGTGGAGAATTTAGTATTGGCCGCAACCCACTCGTTTTATTTAGTTAAATGTACCTATATAACTTTCATTGGTTCATAAGAAATTAACCTATTCTTTGTGTATTGAATAATACCAATTATACATACCTATTATATGCATATAGTGAAGGAACAATGTGATATTGGATTTTGAGAAAAAAATACTCTTATAGTAAATCTTGTTCAAGCGATAAACGCGGCATTAAAATAATCAATTTACAGTGAGTTAGTGAACTGATAAAGAAAAAATTCAGATAATCGAAAAGTTTTATCAAATAGGTACACGATTCGATATTTTCATGAGAAGATTGTTCTCAGTGTTTTTTTGTAAGTAAGTTTTTTTAACGTTTTGTGTTTGTTTCCGATATTCGTGAATATTTTGTTACTCAATTCAAAATAAGCACGATCTGGTGGGAAAATAGTTAACTTATATTTTGTATTATTTTCCCGTGGCTGTGACTAGAGTTTCAAGGGTATTTTCACGGAGTATATAAAGCGTGAATTATCGGCTAAAATATGAATTAAGTAGTATTTTTCCATTTTAATTGGTCATATGTTTATATTCCTATAGATTATCTGACGAAAATAGTTAAGATACGCGTCTGTCGGAATGTATCTGTTGAGTTGTTGTAAATACTTTATATTTTTTACGTTAAACGTAAGACAAAAGACAGTTAATTCTGAATTTTATATAGCGATGCAAAAACAATATATTTTTCATAATATAATAAGTAATAGCAATATATTATACATTTATTGATACCAAGTTGCTTACATTTAGGTACTCATAAAAACGAAAGAGAAAATAAAATTCGATAGGTACGTCATACAAATACAAACGAAATGACATCCTAAATGGACTATGCTCAGCAATTTTGCGGGAGGACAAGCCCCCAGCAATCAATTTTCAGCATTATTTATTTTGATTTTTTTAAAATTAAGTAGGTACCTTCTTATTTCTACATTCATTGATAAGCTTACGCAAGATGGCCGGGGGTTGGGTATTATTAACGACGTCCATTGAGTTAGTAACATGCGTATGAAAAATGTTTTCACTGCTTTCTCAGATACCTACATGGAATTGGACGAGTCGTGAGGTTATGCGCGTGTATTGAGAATCAATAAAACAGGTTATGAAATTCCCATTCCTTTTCCACCATCGCTGATAGCTGACTGCTGCCACGCGCGAGGAATGTTGGAGATGCACAATGCCATTAAACCTGATTAACCATCGCATTTTCAGATTTCGTACGAAACATGCATCTGATAAAAATGTATAATTGGATAGTTTTCTATTCTGAAAAACAATTGTGTACTTATTCAATAATTAAATCATTTCATTTATAAAAAAAAATCTTCCATCAATTTTGTTTCCAGAATCATTATCAACTTTTACTATTTTAGTAATGTATTTTTTTTCTTTCCTAGGTGACAGATTTTTTCTAGGTGCAAGGACATTTTTGACTTAGATACGTATCCTGCAACAAGGTGGTGTAACTATTCTAATTTCTGATTAGTTTAGGGAATGTATGAGGATGGTTTTTGTATATACTATGTTTCTATTTCACTACATATTAGATTGAAATCGTGAAGAATAGATAGTTGATTTTTGTAATTTTACGATACAAATTATTAAGTACCATAAATGTATCAGGATACAGATGCTATTTCAATACACAAAGACGTTAAAAATACAGGACATGCGAGAAACGACTGGTTTACATGATAGTTTAAAATTCACATTATTTATTTCCTATTCAGTTTCATTATTCGATATTAAAAATTAAAACATTGATATTCATATGGTTTAAAGTCTAAATAAATTTTGTTAAGTATCTATTGAAAATTTATTTTTGGGTTGTGTATATCATAAAAATTTATTCAATAATAATCGATCATTTATAATCCATTGATTATATATTTCATTGTTGGATAACGATAAATGATATCGATAACGATAATGAACTAGATTAACATGCATTTTTTATAATTTGCATATCATTTTACGGATTTAAAATTTAAAATATAACTGTTTCGAACCAAAATTAAAGGTACTTCATTTCCTCTTATTGAAAAATATATAGACGGTTTATACGATTTTGTCAAAATTGAAATATTATTAAGTTTGAAATTGTTATTTATTTACATTTCGCATATGTTTGAATTTTAATGAAATATATCATATAAATTAAAATACAATTGATTCTTGTTAAAATAAGCAAGTTAATTATAATTTAATAATAATAAAGTATATCATTCGCATGCTCTACAAAAATGAATATGCAAATTGTACTTAATTGTTGCAAATCATAACATTATAATGGGAAGCAGATGGTATGCGTCTTTTATGGAGATGATTTACAGTAGTTTTTGTTATCTTCTAAAAAATGTGATCTTAGTTGTTTTATTGTAAGTTTGTTCTCAGAGTAATGAAGGTTTAGTTAATAATTAACAAGCACTAGGGGCTCCGCCCCTGGCCGCTTCGCGGCCCAACCCCGGTTTGGCGCTACGCGCCATTTTTTTAGGCGCTTCGCGCCTTTATTTATGCGCTACGCGCATTTCATTGGGCGCTGCGCGCCATTTGTTTTATACCAAGCATCGTTTTTTTAACGCTTCTCACCAACCTATGACCGCTGCACATCGAACCAATTCAGGTATTCATCGAACTTACAAAGTATTGAATGTTATCAATAGTGATTTGTAATTAAGATATTCATTAATTTATTATATTATTAGTTCAATGTTTAATAATGTTACCATAATAGAAATTAAACAATAAGTTATTAGTGTGAGTATATTTATCAATATAAATGAATCATATTTCTAAAAAAACATTTAAATTGTACTTAAGCACATAATATTATTATGTATAATGTTTCAATGTATATAGGCATGCTATAAGCATTCAACTCTCAAATGTTGTTGATGTTCCGTTATTTTTTTTTTAAATGGGCAACTACAATAATATTGTTTTAAACAAATATAATAAGAATAGCAACATAAGTAATTGTTACTTAATCAGCCCACCTTTGATTTCATGTTGCATGTACTCACTGCTGATAACAAAACAAATTATTATTCCTGTATAGCGTGGCTCCTGGACATACATAATATGTCCACGGAACTGAGTTTTTCCAAATTATTATATGTGGTAAGGCATTGGTACAATGGGGAATTCTGAGCGGCATTAGTGTTTTTTTTTAGTCCAAAAAGAACGTTAAGGTGTGTCTTGTTTGTCTATTTGGTATGTTGAAGTTAATCATTTTCATAAGATCTGTACAGTCAATTTTGAAGTTTTTTATGCCATAAAGGTACATTAAGTCTGAGGTCCTTCGTCTTGTCTGTAAAGTCTGCAATTCATGTTTGTAGTTATTACCAAATTTGTACTTCATGTTTTTCAAAAATATTTATTGTATTCATTCTATACTGTTAATATAAGTATTATATTGTGGATTCCAAATGACTGACCCTTGTTCCAATTGACTTCTAACAATTGTGTTATACAGTAAGCTAAATGTTTTCATTTGTGTGAATGGTTTACATACTCTCATCAGGAATCCCAACATTTTATAAGCTTTCAGTATAATGGTGTTTGTCAAATAAAAGTTTACTGTCCAGTTGTATGCCTAAGTCTCTACAGTCTGATTTCTTATCAATCATCTCCCTATTGATTTTGTATGTGTATTGTATTGTACTCTTTTTCCTAGAGAATGTAATGGAGTGACATTTTTCTACATTTAGTAACAGCTTATTAGAGTCAAAATAAGAAGTTAGTCTATCCAGGTAAAGTTGTAAGTCCTTAGTCAGTAATGTCTAACAGTTTTACAGATTTTCATATCATTCAGTTTTATAGATTTTCATATCATTCAGTTTTATAGATTATTATCTTATGTACTTTAAACAAACTTGGATGGTTTTGAATATGTACTGGTTGTATTAATTTGAATAATGTCATAGGCAAAAATGTAAATACTTATTTGTCAAAATATTATAAAAACAATATTGAACACACATACATACCATCACGCCATGTCCCTCACGGGGTAGGCAGAGAGAACCGAAGGCCACATTTTTCTATCTTGACACACATTCATCGCCTCATCAACATTCATACATCGTCTTATACATGTTCGTCTGTTGTTCAAGCTTCTTACATTTCCATATTTCAAAATAACGTTTACATGGTCGTGCCATCCTTTTCTTGGGCGCCCGCGACCTCTTATTCCGTTCCTGTCAGCTTTGTATATTTTCTTCGTCAGGCGTTCTTCGTTCATTCTTCCCAAGTGGCAAAACCATCTCAATGTGTTAACTTTCATTCTGTTAATTACATCTTCCTTCATCTTACATTCTTTCCTTGTATCTTCATTCCGAACTCTGTCATACATCGTTCTGTTACAAATTCTTCTAAGCGATCTCAATTCAACTGCATTTATTCTGCTTTCATGCGACTTCTGCCATGTCCAGGTCTTACTTGCATACGTCAAGGTTGGCACTACGATTGCATTATGAATGGCAACTTTAGCGTCTCTTGATATGTTGCGATCATTCATAACTGGTCTAAGCGCTCCATTCACTCTGTTTTCTGCCATAACTCTTCTTATCAGGCCGTCCATTCCGTTGGAACATACTACCCTGATAGACATACTCGTCGACTTGTTCAAGCCATTCATTCTCTACTTTTATTTGAAACACTGTTCTGCTTTCACTCTTTTCTCTATTGAACATATGAGTAAATATAAGTTAACCCTGGAACACCCAACATAATCTAGAACACTTGTATTACATACATAATATATACTACGAACAAATATCCATACAAACGTTCACCGTCATATAGACCTGCCCTATAATCTGCACCATATAAATCAACGCTTAAAGATGCCCTTATACATGCTAGAATATTTTGTAAGTTTATTGAATTTATTATATAAAGGAAAAATTGTAAAAAAATCAACCTTTTACCTAAGCACATAATGTGTAATTTTTCAATATAAATGTTTTCATAATGTCATTATCAGTCAATACAAAGCTATCATGATTTGATCTACATTGCTATTAGATGATTAATCCAATAGACGCCCTACGATTGATTTTAAATGTAATTTAGGGTATATAATATATGGAAAACAATGTATAATGTGCACCATATAAATCAACTAAACAATAAGTTATTGGTGTATATTTATTGATATAAATTAATCATCTTGCTAAAAAAACATTTCAATATATATAGACATGCTTCTCAAGATTTTTTCACAATGAAATACATATTCGGTACATGTAAATAAATAAATTTGAAGTATTTCATAAGTGAACATGTACATACTTATTTGTCAAAATGTTCAAAGCATACATATGAGAGAGAACTAAATGTTTATAAATCAATTTAAAATCTCTTTAAATACAATATTTTCTGAATACTTACTCATATTTTTTACAACCATTCTTGTTCCATTACAAAGACCATCTCCTCGTAGAATTTTATTTAAAAAAAATGACTGACTCATGCATAATAATTGTGTTATATAGTAAGCTGAATGTCAGGATCAAGTTGTAAGTCCTAACAGTCAGTAATGTCTATAACAGTTTTATAGATTTTCATATCGTTCAGTTTTATAGATTATCTTATGTACTTTAAACAAAGTGATTCACAAACTATGTATGCATTTGTTGGAACAGCTCGCTAGCACAATGTATTATATTGTAGACCTCCCCAGATGCAGCTAGAATAAAATTGCATAGTTGTTACCGATTGACGATGGTTTGTTTAAAATATCTCTCATACCGCCAAAAATTGCAACTCGAGCTTCATCTATTTTGTTGACACCTTACATTTAAAGGGTGTCTCATACGTACCCCATAGAACACACTAACTAACGTACCCTTACAACTTCATCTGCATCATAAACATACAGACTATAATTTTTCAAACAGTATGGTCCGGTACCAGGCACGTCTGCAATCTGAACACCGAAGGATGCAAAAGCATTAGCACTATTCTTCCGGATATATTGACAGTACTAACAACTACTCTTCGCCTAGCATTTCGCAATGTTCGCCTACGATCTCGCTGTTCTGTCATATCTCACTCATCCATCTCTTGATTTGTCGTGTTTTGGTAGCAGGCATCCACGGAGCATCCACTAAATACCTGCAACAAACAAAATAACACCAAATAATTAGATATGACGATGCGTCACGTCAAACGTCAAATGTCAATCCGTGAATCCGTCCATTGTCCATATCCTGTTAGTACAGAATGCTGCCAGTATTCAATTACGTATTCCGCAGATTTATTAATAACGTTTGATAAAATTGATGTTTAAAATTCCTTTTTGAACAATAATATTGTCAATTGATATTTAAAATACATTTTAAACGATAATTTTGTACTTTTTCGATTCAATTTATTTTTTATATTGGAGAAATATTTAGAATGCGTAAAATAAAATTGGGTAAAATTATTTTACTGGCAATACGCGCACATGCTAAGCGGCCACGACCACGTACAGATTGTGGAGGGAGACGTATTCAATATAATAGATGTTTTGAGTGTTATAATTAGCCTCAATACCTGTATAATATACTCTTAAGTATACCTTAAGTATAATCTTAATTGACTTAATATTTTGATGAGTATTACAAATAATATGCGACATTGGTACAAGTAGGTAAATAAGACAAAAATGACCTTATAAGTCTGGCGCAATTCAGGGGTGACTTCTATGCGAAAAATGCATTGTCACCTCAGATATAAGAATTGTAGCTTTCATTATTTACAAAAAAACCAATTCTCTCAATAGATGGCGTTACAACAAAATAAATAAAAAATAGTAAGATTGTTCATAATTTCAACCATAGATGGCTGTAGTAAAAATTCCTTATTTTCAAGCGAAAAGAATTTCAGTATTACAATATATAGAACTTTCAAAATTGAATTAATAGGAATCTCATTAAAAAGGCATAATTGGTGAACGTTGCGCAAGCGTATAAAGTGATCACGTAAACCACCCGATGACAGGTCGTAAGCCCTGTAGGTGCCTTGATTTCCCGGTTCTCCTACAATAAATATTCCAACTTCGTCTCTATTGAGATAATTAAAAATCTGTTAAAAAAAAATATGCGATTTTAGATGGCGATCTATGATTGCGGTATTTATTCAGAGTATAGAGTAAAGTATTGATTTATCATGACCTATATGGCATGATGTAGAGTAGATTAGAGTCCACATGTGTATTTTTTTTTGTTCTTTTGCTTAACGACACTGAGATTGCTACTGTAGAGGGTTTCATGTTAAACTCAATCTATAACGCAACTCGCAATTATCAAGATGTCTTACGGAAAAATAATTCAATAAAATTAATTACTCGAAACTGTTATTAGGATTTATAATATTGTTTAAAATGAAATAAGGTATGAAATTATCGGTTTTCGTTTCAAAATACCTACATGCATTTTTCGCTGGAAAATTACAGACCCCATGTGTGTGGAGACAGTGGTTGTAGAAGTATATCCTTAAAGCAAATAATCTCATTTTATTGTCCCTTAATATATTGTATTGATACCATCATAGGAATAGAAAAATATTTATTTCATGGTATATTGACATACCTATTTCGGTTTAGATAAATGGATAAATCACTTTCTTTTCTGGCTGCAGCGCCCTAAAAGTGAATAATACTTTAACAGAAAACCGTACCAGGAACAAATATAAATATATACTAATTCTCAAATGATCTCAATTTAAATTTGTGAATCTGGTTTTATACCTAATACCTATAATTTTGCCTCCCCTATTTTACTGCGGGTTTTTTCGAAAAGTGGACCACTGGTATACAGACTAAAATTAACCCACAATAAAAACGTCCGATCTTATCTTCACCCTTTCGGTAAAGACTTTATATTATTTTTAAATAGCTGTACTGTAGGTTTTTACATTACTTAAAAACACCTGCATCGACGTAATTCCCAACATAAACTATAATACAACTGTTTTGAACAATTCATAATTGCAAAAATGTACCGAATTTTAGTATATAAGAAAAAGCAGTTTCTATGTTTACCAGCTGATAAGGGCCTAATAAGCTGAAACGGTCGTCCTGGATTCAGGAAAAAATGTATATGTAGACCAAATCATTTGTTTGATTTAAAATACCTATTATTATAGAAATCTACATATTCAACACCGTCAGTATTGACAAAATTAAAAAATAAATATATACATCCAAAATTAAACACATCATTTGCGCAGCACCACTACACATACATACTTACATGGCAGAACATTTTTTCAACAATCTTCCAACGGATATAAAACAGTCAAATTATGAAACGCTAGGTAATAAAATAAAGAAACACTTTAAAGTAAAAGAATAGAAAAGGGGTTACTAGAATCTTGGGGATCAAATTCATTTATTGTTTTGATGTTTTTTTTTTTGTTTTAATAATTTTTGTATTGATACTATTTTTGTTGATGCTTAATTTTTGGTTTTGATACTTTTTGTATTGATGTTTTATTTTCGTGTACCTATATTTATAATATTGTTGATTTTATATATTTTGTATGTCTTTATGTGATTAAATCGTTCTAAATATACTCACTTTCTCAGCACAAGCATTTTATGCTTTATGGGAAAGAAAAAAAACAGTGTACAAATTCAAATAATTGTTACATAAAATATATTGTTTTATTTAATAAATAAATTAAAAAAAAATACTGACTAATGTTTATTCATTCACATCATCACGGAATATCGCACAAAAATGGGTAACCAGCGCAGGTGTGTGGGTGAGGATTACCTTTTCAAAGGAAGCACGACATATGCGTGTATCCTCACACACCAGTCTTGTCACACCTAAAAATTCAACATTCAGAATGGGTGGTGAACCTCATTGGTTAACTATGTGATATGTTATTGTTTCCTGTTGTATTTTTGATTCCCCGGCTCTTACGGGACACCCTATAACGATGATAATAGAAAAAAAGCGGAAGCACTATAACAAGCTTGTGTCACACAGCATGGCTAACGTTAATGTCTACTAAATTATTAAAATTAAGTAAATACGAATGACATTAATGTTCTTGTCCGTTTTGAGAGCACGTAGAATATAGTATACTTTTGTTTTCACTCTGTCGTGACGACGATTTATAGACACTTGGCCAATATCAGATATATTCATCATCACGAAATAGTCTCAGGATGAAAGTGCACCACTGCATTTGAATATGTACATATATCCGCGGCCATATTGAGTAGGTAACTATTTTATATATTATGCTACAACTTTTTGATGGCGACATTATGTACGCGATAGTCATGGTCACAAGCGATAATGATGTCGGATGCAAACTAAACTTTATTACGTGACTCGTAGAATTATACTGTAGAGGTACGTATGTAGATTTTGACTTTTATTTTCTTACGTCGCATAAACTCGGAGCTATGATGGTAGGCTATTCACTATTCAGGTTGTTATTTCACATACTACATAAAAAGTTACGCTATTTAGTTATGAGTAAAGTTTGTAAGTTGGAGATAATAATCCGGGAATAATTTGCATGAATATTCGCTTCACAGTTTACCGCTTTTTATTTTTTACATGTGGTTTATATTATGGTGCGAGTACACACACGTTATAAACCTTCGACAAATCATTTTCCTTTCTTCTATTTTTAATACATTGTGTAATAATTGTATTGGTAGGTACTTTTTATGTTGATGTTTTTAACGAGTAAACGCAGTTCAATATTGGTACCTACATAGTGTGTGTGTGGATACATATTTTAATTTAATTTTCCTATTTGATTTCAAAATTTTGAGGGTGTATTATTTCTGGACGAAAATTAATTTCTTGGTTTTTGTAAGAATCCCCCCCAAAGCTCTTTTTGGGGGTTAATATGAATAAACACATTTTTGTTGTTGTTTATTATATAAATATGTATGTACCTATACCTATTGTAAATTTATAGCATGTTGTCAATCAAAGTTTTTTTAAGTCTATAGAGAATTATCTTTGTAGTTAAGTATTAACATTTCTAACAATTTCATAAAAAAAAACTTTTGATAATTTTTTTATACCCATATTATCGTAATAATAGTGATTTTTAAAGGGCCGTTTAATGATTCAAGATTATTATAAGGGCTTTGGTAGTTCAGATTTTTGCTGCTCTGCAGATATTCATATTATACTTTGTGTAGGATTAGTTGTACTTTATTTTATTTATTTTATTTTAAACTTTCTGAGCACAAGTGCACAATGGCGGGCTTATTGCCAAATGGTAATATCTTCCAACCAACCATATTCATTTGGTGAAAAACTATTACATTTATGGTATGTACCAAAATTTTTATATAATACAAGCAAAAGCTATAAAGAAAATAAAACATATAAAATGAAAAAAACATATAAGCAAAAACAATAATGAAACGGAGGGAACAGGAGAGGGGGGGGACAAGGATAGGATAAGGAGACAAATTTAGGTGTTATGTGTAAGGAAATGATTCCTCAGATTTCTTTTGAAAGCGGGAAGTGTTAATGAAACTCGAAGTTGCGATGGGATGTGATTCCAAAGACGAGCTGCTTGTACGGAGAAAGAGGTGGAGACTTTGTATGCATTCTCTGAAGTTCGTCCTTGGTATTATCTGTGATTAGTAAAAACTATTTATTTAATATTAAATAACGCACTTGCTTGTGACAATGGAGATTGAATAGAATAGAATGTAGGTAGGTAGGTAGGTATATAAAATAATTATCATAACACATTACTTATCTATAATTATTCAATGTCAATCAATATTTATGTATGAGGTCACTGTAGTAATACATTCGATATGTAATACATATATTTCATTCAGATCTACAAAAATAATTGACGCAGTAGTTCAAATTCCCACTTTGAGTAGATTAAAACAAAAAATATTTACATTACTTCTCGGGAAAATAACAGGTAGGTACTATGTCAAATATTAATTTAACACAATTCCAATAACTAGTTACCACATTCTGGGGACTTACTACATTAATTGTCTCACAGATCCAGACTGATAACACTATTAAAAACCGTGTCTCCACCGGGAATCGAACCCGCGACCTTTGGCTCAGCAGTCAGATATCTAACCAATTGAGCCACGAAGGCCGACAATATATATTTAAATATCATTTGTTGTTAGCATAATTTCCATATTGTTTTAAGGTTGACGATGTTTTCGGGTTTAGTTGTACTAGTTATCGGGTTTTTTAATTATTATTATTCATTTCTTAACAGATTTTTAATTATCTCAATAGAGACGAAGTTGGAATATTTATTGTAAGAGAACCGGGAAATCAAGGCACCTACAGGGCTTACGATCTGTCATCGGCTGGTTTACGTGATCACTTTATGCGCTTGCGCAACGTTCACCAATTATGCCTTTTTAATGAGATCCCTATCAATTCAATTTTTGAAACTTCTATATATTGTAATACTGAAATTCTTTTCGCTTGAAAATAAGGAATTTTTACTACAGCCATCTATGGGTGAAATTATGAACAACAATCTTATTATTTTTTATTTATTTTGTTGTAACGCCATCTATTGAGATAATTGGTTTTTTGTAAATAATGAAAGCTACAATTCTTATATGTGAGGTGACAATGCATTTTTCGCATAGAAGTCACCCCTGAATTGCGCCAGACTTATAAGGTCATTTTTGTCTTATTTACCTACTACTACTACTGTAGGTGCCTTGATTTCCCGGTTCTCTTACAATAAATATTCCAACTTCGTCTCTATTGAGATAATTAAAAATCTGTTAAAAAATATCTTTGACTCCCGACAGGGAAAAAAATCCAATGTTTGCGCATATGCAATAATAAAAATATATTCGATTATTCATTTCATTTATTCATATAAACACTGATGACATTACAATAATTATTGAATCTGCAATGCCCCTCTAGGCAAATTCTGTGCCGGGGGCCGGGGCCAATGCATCTCGAGACAGTGACACTGATGCCAATATCGTATAAAAAAATATGTAGGTATATATAAATAAATATAAAATATGAACACTTCCTTGTACCCTGCGCAAGTGGCAAGTTTATTGCCGTATGGCAATTTCTTCCAACTAACCAGTGTTTCCAGCCCAGAGAAGCAATATTTGCGTGAGAAATAAATTTAAATAAATTTCTCCTCTGCTGGAAATCGAACCCAGGACGCACGCACAGAAACTGAACGGCTTACCAACTGTGCCATGGCGGTCGGCACGTATAATTCGTTTTTATTTACATAAATGTACAGTCATATTGCATATCATATAACATTGTTATTTTTTTATTTATTTTTCAAATCTTTACAATAATGGATACATAACAATGTAGGCATTATATGACAAAAAAAATTAAATTATATATAAGGACCCCACTAAGGCGAAGCCTGTGTGTGGGAATCATTCATATAGATTCAAAAATTATTATACTCATGTATATTTTTAATATAAATTTTGTTAAAGTTAAAAAAATATGGACCAATTACACATATAAACGAACATTATTTCATAAAATATGATAAAAATAAGATTCTTTTTAAAACATTATTAAAAATAATTAATCTATCTATTCTTCTTGCCCTTGTATAAATATAAATTATATAATTCAATTAATGTTTATAACAGACGATGTGCATTGTGCATAGGTAGGTAATACATATTTTCGTATGTCTCGTCAACGTGATGCGGTTTTTACGTGAAACCTCAATGATATATGATATTTCTGAATATCTATTAAACATACACACAAAGATATAGAAATAATAATGATGAAGTATGAAGGTAAGTGAAGCGAAAAGTAAAAACAATTTGTCGGTCGATTGTGATAGGTACTTACTGGTTTCGTGCCGATCGTGATGATTTTGTTCATTTTACGATTCGCCTCCAAAATAATCGCTTTGATTACTCACACTTTGGTTGTCTTCATGTAGGTCAATTTGCTACTTTTTTTTCATGTTTTGCCATATTTTTTTAGTTTTCTAATGTTATTTAGAAAATGGTATGGCGCCGAGACAAATCGAAGAATCATTTTATGGAACCATTATTAATTTTATCATCTTCATTATTTTTGAACTTAATAATATGAACTTATGTATACGTACGATATATTTTCATCCTTTGAGAATGATTTTCTCGAAAAAAAAATGAATCTCAATAAATACATCTAAAGTAATAAAGCAATCAAAATGTTAGTGTTTGTGTGTGTGTATGTGTGTGTGTGTGTGTGTGTTTGTCTCACGCCTTCTGAAAAACCAAGAGCATCTAAAAATCTAATTTATGTGCGAACGTGTACCTGTATACCTGATGCAGTGTCACGCTAAAAATAATGCGATAAAAATGCTGAATTTTAAAAATATTTCAATAATTATTTTTTTCATACAAAATTTTCCAAGTCGTATCTGTCAAAAAAGTGTACATTTTGCACGCAAATATCTGTTAGTTTAAAAGTTAGAAGTACGTATTTACACGAAGAAAATATATTTTCAAGTATAACTTAGCGTTTAAGTGAAAAACATGGTGAATATTTTGTCTAATTATAATGTTTAACTTATTTTTAAAGTAAGCGTTTTGTACAAATGTACATATAACCCCGCCATTTTAATATCTTTTCATACGATATTTAATTTTCCTACCGAATGAATATGTTCTTTAAAATAATATACCTTTGAAATAAATGTGATTATGAAATAATAAAATGAAACACAAGACTTTATAGCAAGTTTTAAGACATATATTGTAAAAGTCTGTTAATTATTAGTAAAGATATAGGCATAATAAAATTGCATAATTTGTGTATAATATTTGATATTTCGGACAATTTTCGTTTTTGTGGCTTCGAATAAAACCAATGTAGGTACCTACCTACATATCCAAAAAATGTATCGAGCCCATTTGATATTAATATTGGAATGGTTACTATGGTAACGGAAAGATTCTGATATTCAAATAAAATTTGTTATGAATCGAATTTATTTAGAACATTGTTGTAGGTAGGTACCTACCTATTACTATTTACTTACAAATCACACAACAATATACTGATTTCCTATCAGAAAATTGTATGCGATGTGCTCCTAAACCGTTTGTCCGATTACAATGAAACTTTGGTGAATTGTCGAGCGTGTGCCCGGGATGGTTTCTGGATTTAAACTTTTTTCTTCTTCTTCTTCTTCTTCGTGTATTTGGTCATTTCACCTATGAAGGGGGAGTATCCTGGGAAAAGAAGGTCCGACTGTCCCTCCATCTCTTCGCAGGTCTTCCAGGACGGTTTGTGGATTTTAACTTTTTTTCTTCTACTTCTTCATCATGTATTTGGTTATTTTACCTATGAAGGTGGACTATCTTGGGACATGAAGGTCCAATTTTCCTTCCATCTCTTCGCAGGTTTCTGGATTTAAACTTTCTTCTTCTTCTTCTTCTTCTTCGTCGTGTATTTGGTCATTTTACCTATGAAGTTGGAGTATCCTGGGAGAAGAAGGTCCAACTGTCCTTCCATCTCTTCGCAGGTTTCTGGATTTAAACTTCTTTTTTCTTCTTCTTCATTGTGTATTTGGTCATTTTACCTAAGAAGGTGGACTAACCTGGGAGAAGAAGGTCCAATTGTCCTTCCATCTCTTCGCAGGTTTCTGGATTTGAACTTTTTTCTTCTTCTTCTTCTTCTTCGTGTATTTTTGGTCATTTTACCTATGAAGTTGGAGAATCCTGGGAGAAGAAGGTCCAACTGTCCTTCCAACTCTTCACAAGTCTTCCAAGACGGTTTTTGTATATAGACTTTTTTCTTCTTCTTCTTTTTCTTCTTCATCCAATTTTCCTTCCAAATCTTCGCAGGTATCTGGATTTAAACTTTTTTCTTCTTCTTCTTCGTGTATTTAGTCATTTTACCTTTGAAGGTGGAGTATCCTGGGAAAAGAAGGTCCTTTCATCTCTTCGCGGTTCTTCCAGGATGGTTTCTGGATTTAAACTTTTCTTAACCGACTGAAGGGACGGGATGTAATGAAGGGAAGGGATGCACTAAAGGGCCTGAAAAAATATAAAAACGAATGGGATGTGACCAACACTAGATCTTTTCAGTACGCATTATTTAATGAAATTTTAACCACATTCCAACATCCAAAATTACTAAAAAAAAAATTATAGGTACATATTACAATTTGTTTTCGATGATAATATTTAAAAATGGGGGTTGTGGCCAAACCAATCTCTTTACAAAGTTGATAAACAGTCATATTTAAAACCATTTCGCTTAGTCCATGCGTGCAGAAATTGTATATTATACTTCATTCACACTTTATAGCCTTATGCCTTATGGCAATAAACCTGCCTTTGTACACATGTACATAAATTATATAAATAAATAAATAAATAGCAATATATAAAAAAGAATGGGTTGTGGCCATCACTTGAACATTTTACAATGCTTATCTCAATCAAATTTCAAACCACTTTTCATAGTCCGATATTGCAAAATAATTGGGTGACAATATTATAAAAACGATTGCTTATTCCTTCACAATTTTACATTCTTGGCCAACGGCGGGACATATAAGCTAGTTTTCAATAAAATTGTAAGTATGTTCGTGAGAAAATTATCAGGGCTGTAGTTTTGTCTAAATTTCTAAAAATGAAAATAAATAAATTAATATATGAAATTATAGGAGATCAGCATCTACACAGTTTACTACCTTTCATGGACATGTTCATTTTACACACTTCGTAACGTTTACCAATCATGTTTTCAATTTAATACTATTATCCATTTACTTTAAGAATTTACTTTTTCTTTTGAGTAAGAATTTACTTTTGTATTGGAAGTAACCGTTCGTTTATCTTTTATATCAGTGACACTTTTTTGTAATTTGATATCAAATTGTAATATAAATATTTACTTACATTTTCTCATTAATATCAATAGTTTTACGTATGTTTTCGTTATTGATAAATTGATTTTTTAAGGCTAGGGTGAATACTAGTTATACTAGTCCACCACAACTTGTAAATGTAGTATATTTTAATTGATATAATTTCAGATTTATTTTTAATTGTCTTTTATGTGTTGATACATAATGTATGCCGCATAGACGACCCTTTTCACATAAACATCTTCAGGAAATCGATTTACGGCAATGAGAAATGCAGATTAGCATAGAATAACTACGTTGACAACACATATCTACCAATATAAAATAACCTAGTGATATATTCCAACTAGTCGGCGTATCTTCCTACAAGATTAAACCAAATGTATTTCAATAATTGTATTACGATTAGTTTGGATTTGTGACTTAATACTTAGTTATTGCTAGTTTACTGTGAAAATTTCGATCAAATATTTTGTTGTCATTTACAGTTAAGAATTTTTAATTTTATCAAATTACTATAGTGGTGTCAATATGAACTGACGACTTTAGAGAGTAAGTGTTGTCCACAACTTTTTTTTACTGTCGTAGGGTTATGTAGGAGTCACCAGCCATTAGGATTTGGGCCCATCAAACTACGCATTGTTGGGAAAGGTTTGCAATCTGCTCAAGAAAATTAATATTAATTCGGCTTGACAAAACAGTAGCAACACTGAATTTATTTTTTTTATTTTTGTCATAAATAAAATAATTGATTGTACCTATAATAAGTATGCGTAGGCTAGGTTCACTTCAGGAAAACCTAGTTCAGGATATTGACGTTAATAACAGTGTATGTATGTAGATCTCCAGTGAAATATTTTGCATTGTAATAAAATGTTGACATTGAATATACAAGTGTTATTATCATATTTCATAACTTACTTTTCAATTTTCATTGTTCATACTCTCCGACAATTAGATTGTGTAATTTGATATTGAATAATAACATACTGATTGGATTTTTTTTACATAAATAGTGGTCCGTAATGTCGGTAATTTACCTACCTATTAATATTAACGCAAAACATATCCTGTTCCTAGTATACTATTTTTAATATGCATAATGATTTTTATTATTAGTATCCTATAATTTGAACTGTAGGTTTAATTTTCATCAGTTTTTGTTTCAGTCGTAATAATTTTGTTAGTCATTTTAAGCGTTGGTAATTTATGTTTAATTTCTAACACTCAGTATAGAAAATACCTTGAACTTCTTGTTATGGATTGATACACCAAAATTTCAATAACATTGTTCGCTATTCCTACGCGATGCTGAAATTCGATTTGAATAATTTTAATTGTTTATTGTGAAAAAAATAGCGTAATTATGTATTATGATTTCTTTTTTATGTCTTAACACACCTACTATGAGTCTATAAATATTATGTTTCTGATATTCTCCTATTTGGAATTATTGTAAACACTGTAACACGTAACATTTTGTAATAACAAAAAAGTAGTTTATTTTTTTATTTTTTATTCGTTACTGAATATTGTCTATATTCTCGTTTTACTCCGAAAATTAGTTTAAAGTCAGTAAAAGTAGATAACATTTGTAACTAAGATAGAAAATGAGGTAAATAAAATTCCATTGATTTTATTATGTTCGTATTTATTATGATCTTTTTATTTAACTCGGTATATTATTGCCTATTACGACATGTAAGTCGACCTTTGTGGCTAATTAACCAAGACACATCTGACATCTGATTTGTAAGTCCTTGATTCGATTCCCGGCGGGATAACAGTTCAACTGTGGGTTTGTAAAGCGATCAACACCAGAAATCTCTAAAATGTTAGACCTGTTACTAAGTGCGTTTTTTTTTTAGCATAGTAGGTACCTACCAAGTGTAAATTGTTCGAGAGGATATGTATAAAAAAATCTATCCTTCTTCTCCCTTGCTGTATGCCAACTCTGTCTGTATCGACTGTTGGGGTCTGCTCTCCTCTTCCTTAAATTATAAAATCTTCTGTCCTGTACTGTCATCTAGGTCATGTATCTGCAGTTGGTTTCGTCTTTGCATGATCCAGGAATTCTTACGTATTCCTCTGGGTTTAATTCGAGGAAGATCCATGGAGATTTCTTGGTTTAGCATGTGATCTGGCGGTCTGCGTTCAACGTGCCTTATCATCTCAACTGTCTTTCCTCTATCTTAACTATGTATATTAAAATATAAAAAAAATCTATTATTCGTCAAAGTTAAATAAGATTCTGAATATTTCATTTAGATTGTACATAGTTCCGATATAATTGTATGTAACCTGTCCGCTTTGACAACTAACAATTTCTCTCAACCAATCCGAGATCATGATGTAAATAATTATTATTTTTATTCATTATTATTGTAACTTCTTGTCCATGTTATTTGTACACTGGCGGGTTTATTGCCAAACGGCAATTCTTCCAACCAACCAGAGTATAATGTAAATATACAATACGATGTGTACTATGGCATTGAGGTTATGACATGACAATAATTATTTAAAAAAATATAATAAAGATTATAACGATATCAGAAGAATGGTAAAAAAGAAAAACATTGAATATATGAACAGTTCACAGCAATGATAGGAAAACAAAAGGATATGGAGAGGAAGAGAAGAGGAAGAAGAAATCAGGTATTATCTGATAGATATTTTTGCTTTAGCTTTTTTTAATTTGTTTAATGAATTAGCCGACGCAAAATCAGGTCTTACAGCCAGTTTCATAAAAAGCAGCAAAGGACCCTTTAGTTAAAGGTTCTTTAAAAATTTAAAGTCGCCTTTAAGTCGTTGCGTTTCATAAATAATAATGTCGCGTGCTTTAGTAAAAGGCAGAAATGTCACCAAAATACCTGAAAGTTGGCAATATTGCTATCAAAATGTATGGAAACATAGCTCATAGCATAGGTAAATCTTTCTGTTTACTACCATATAATATGTTATTTCTGTCATTGAATTGATCATTGATGTCTAGGACATGTTTATGGAATCAAAACCTATCAAAAAATTCTCCTTAAATCTACTATTCCATGTGATCAACTATTTTTCTATACACTTTTCACCGCCGTATCACAGTAGGTACGCATCTTCTAATTAGCTCATTTTGGAAACGTCATTTTGCTATATTATTTATAAAAAAAATGTTTAAATAATAATAAAACTATTGAATATAAAGTAAATAATATGCACATGATCTTCAACTTTCAATTGAAAAGATTGACATCAACAACAACTGACTTGAACATTATGTCATATTGCAGCACACTCTGGTGGCAAAAAAATTAACTGCTCTTAAAGAAGACTTTAGTGACTAAAGTACGAAGACACTGGACTTTAGATTAAAGTGAACTTTAAGTGACATTTTGTTGTTATGAAACGCAATTTATTTTAAAGTCGACATTAAGTCTCCTTTAATTTTTATGAAACTGGCCATTAGACTATTCCATAGTCTTGCTGATTGTACTTCAGCCAGTGAAAAAGATTACGGTAATGAGAAATTTGATATTTTTTTTAGTCCAAAGATTAATGGATGCAAAAATTTTTAAGGCGTTCAAGTTTGTTGAGATGATCCTCTTTTGCATACAAAGAGCAAACATCAGTATAGTCAAGCAAAGGTAGGAGAAATGATTGTGTTAGGGTTATTTTACAATGAAGTGGAAGGAACTTCTTAAGTTTATTTAGAGTGTATGGCAAAGAAAGTGGATTTGCTGACATGTTAATTGAAACATTACTATATTAAAACTAGAACATAATATTATTTAAAATCGTACAAAATTAAAACGTTTATGGTGAAAATTGTTATCAAACAAAAATAATAATTTAAATAAAAAATACAGAGAGAAATAGAAATTATGTGTTTTTTAGATAAATATTTTATTGGGAAATAAAAATCAGGCAGGTGTTATCAGATAAAAAATTGGGAGTACTCCGATAATCAGATAAAACCGCCGACCGCCGTGGCACAGTTGGTAAGCTGTTCGGTTTCTGTGCGGGTGTCCTGGGTTTGATTCCTAGCAGAGGAGAAATTTATTTAAATTCATTTCTCACGCAAATATTGCTTCTCTGGGCTGGAAACACAGGTCAGTTGGAAGAAATTGCCATACGGCAATAAACTCGCCACTTGCGCAGGGTGCAAGGAAGTGTTCATTATTATAAAATATATTTATAATTACTTACATTTTTGTAGAGTTTAGACCCCTTATGTATTGCTCCCAATATTCTGTAAATTTTATACGCTCAAAATATAGTTGTATAACCGACAGGTATGGCACTGTTGGAAAGTCGTTTAGTTTTAGTGCGGGCATCCTGGGTTTGATCCCCAGCAGAGTAGAAATTAATTTAGAAATTATTTATCTGGCATTTCTTGCATCTCTGGGATGGAAATAATTTTAGTTGGAAAACAAATTTTTTGTAAAAGGAAAAAGTGTTTATTAGAATTATTAATTTTTGATTTGACATTACTTATAGAAAATGATTGATGCTAGTTTGTGTATATTTTCACTGTGGTTGATTGTCAAAAATACTATCTTGAGTGCACAGTGTACATGTTTCATACCAAACATTACTTTCACTGTAGATATAGGTACATAATGTGTTATCGTATATCAATATTAAATACCAAGGACTACCAATGGGTCTTCGATGTTTAAAACAAAATGAAGCCAGTTCCGTGATCTATAAATTATTTTTGATGTATAACAAGTCTGGTTAACTACCACAGCCCAGGGCTCAACGATTTATGGATTTGATCAAATGAATGCCCCGATTTCGAAATCGAAATTTATATTTATGTTAAATAGTACCTTTTTTATGTACGACTGATATTTTATTTCATGATTAAAATATATTAGCTCTGACCCGGGAAATATTCAAGTAAAATAAATTTTACATTTTTATACTTATATATACCTACTGCTTAAAATATTATTTTGTATATTAACAGTGTTATTTATAAAAATAGATTTGGTTCAATTGAACCCGGTTCAAAGTCTTATTCTGAAATTCAAATATTCTCATATAAAAATAAATAATTCTTGTATAAGAATATTTGAATTTCACAAAGACCTTATACTTTAGTATATAAGGTCTTTGGAATTTCAGAATAAAACTTTGAACCAAATTTATTTTTATAAATAACACTGATAGTGTTTCTTTTTTTATTTTAACTTTATATATGTTTTCAAAATTAATCAATGATTCCTTTCTTAATTTAAGGTAGTAGCTTGTTTTTAGAAAAGCAGTTCGTTACTTACAGAATGTAAATATTTAGCAATACTTAATTTAAAAATCAAAATACTGAATATAAAAAAAAAACACACCACATTTCTTCTTTATTTGTTATCATTGAGTTTAATTTGGAGATGCCATGAATTTAATCAGGGATGTTGTATTTTATTTTTTGATATGTTGGTATCACCCCAGTTTACATGATGGTATGATGTATTTTAGGTCTGATCATAAATCAATCATTTTAATTAACCATTAAATTTTATAATAGTTATTACCCTTTATTCGATTACTGTAAATGGGACGTTAGCCTTACATCAGGGTTGCTTAACCGATGTATCGTGTAAATATAATGAGTTTTTTAAATTTAATAATTTTAATTTCTAGGCTCGTTTTATATAACCCTTTTGTCTCGTTCGCCTGCGATGTATCATATTTTTATTAATATTTGAATTTGCTCTTTTCGAGCGCCTTTTATGTATATTTTTTAACATTGCTAAGTATAACTAAAGCAATTAGGATTTGGATCCTTTATATTCATTAAAAAAACATTTATACTAATTTTGTAACTTCCACCACCATCCAACCATTTTTGAGTTTGTCGTTGATTTTTTACGCTGTATAGTAGATTTATTAAGTAATGTTTGGATCTAGCCAAAATATGATCTAAAATTTCTATTGATAGGAAATTAATATACATAAAAGAAAAGTTAGTAAATAGTGAAAAATATGAATTAATATCATTAGTTGTGGAAATATCTATCAATAATGTAGATATTTTTTGTATTTTAAATTTGTAAGTTACTATTTTCGATAAACAGTCAGTGTATCGTTTTTTTTAATAAATCAAACATTTTATTTATATTAATAACTAGCTTTTATGTCCCGCCGTTGGCCAAGAATGTAAATTAGTGAAGGAATAAGCAATCTTTTATATAATATTGTCACAAAAAATATTTGCTAATTCGTAGTATGAAAAGTAGTTTGAAATTTAATTGAGTTTAAGCGATGTAAAATGTTCAAGTGATGGCCACAACCCATTTGTTTTTATATATAAGTAGGTACATACAATTTCTGCACGCATGGACTATGGTAAATGGTTTTAAATATGACTGATTATAAAGAGACAACGTTGTAAAGAGTTTGGATTTGGCCACAACCCCTATTTTTATATATTGTCATCGAACGCAAATGTGTTTTAAATATTTAGTAATTTTGGATGATGGGAAATGGCTTAAAAATTAAATAAACAAAAGTATTGAAAAGATTCTAGTGTTGGTCACATCCCATTCGTTTTTATATTTTTCGTCAAGTGTGCATACCTATAGATTATTATATTTTTGCACAATAAAACTGATCTACATTACAGAAGAAGACTTAAATAGTTTTTAATTTGAATATAAACGTTGTGAAGAGTCCAGTAATGGCCACAACCCCGATTTTTTATTATATTGTCATCAAAATCAAATATGTAGGTATTGAAAATTAAGCAATATATGATGATATAATAAATGGTGTAAATTTCGATTGAAAAAAAGTATTGAGAAGATTCTAGTGATGGTCACATCCCATTCGTTTTATGTATTTTCGTCAAGTGTTCATGTTGTTTATAATATTTCTATACAATAGACTATAAGACTTAAAACTAACCCAAAAGACTAAATGAAAAAAAAGAATAAGTATAAGACTATAACAAATAGTTTGTAATAAAAACTGACCCAATGGTCTACATAAAAGATGCAATAGAAGAATTACACAATAGTAAATGCATTATATAAAAAACTGACCAAATGGTCTTCATAAAAGAAGAAGAAGATGAATTGAACTATAGGAAATATTTTATATAAAATTCACCCAACGTCTACATTAAATAAGAAAACGAAGAATTAGACTAAAGGAAATAGTTTGCATAAAAACTAACCAAAAGATCTACAAAAAATAAGAAAAAGAAGAATTAGACTATAGAAAGTAGTTAATATAAAAACTGACCCAAAGGTCTACATATTAGAAGAATAATTATACGTCAGGAAATAGATTGTATAAAAACTAACGCAAAGGTCAACATAATAGAAGATAAAGAAGAATTAGACTAAAGGAAAAGTACATAAAAGAGGAAAAATTAGACTATAGGAAGTTTGTTTATACAAAATTCAACAAAGGTCTACATAAAATTAGAAAAAGAAGAATTACGTTAAAAGAAATAGTTGGTATCAAAACTGGCCCAGAGGTCTACATAAAATAAGAAGAAAAAGAATTAGATAATAGGAATAAGTTTGTATAAAAACTCACCCAAAGGGCTACATAAAAGAAGATGAATTAGACTATAGGAAATAGTTTATTTATGAACTGTCCCAAATGACTTCACAAAATAAGAGGAAGAAGAATTAAACTCCAAGAAATAGTTTGTATAAAAAATCACCCAAAGGTCTACTTAAATAAAAGAAGAATTTCACTATAGGAAATAGTTTGTAGATTGAATGACATGTGTATTGTAGTTAACCTAAGATAGTTTAATAATTTTCCTATACGAAATTAGTATATTGTTGGTTTTTAAGTAGTATTAGGTATGTAGGTACCTACCTACAATGATGTTCTAAATTAATTCGAATTCGATTTATAACAAATTTTATTTGAATATCAGAATGTGTCCGTAACCATAGTAACCATAGAACATGTAAAAAATATCAAATGGTTTGTAGACATTTTTTGAATAATATGTAGGTACCTACATACATTGGTTTGTTCGATGCCATAAAAATGAAAATTGTCCGAAATATCAAATATTATATACAAATTATGCAATTTTATTATGCCTATATCTTTACTAATAATTAACAGACTTTTACAATATACGTCTTAAAACTTGCTGTAATGTCTTGTGTTTCATTTTATTATTTCATAATTACATTTATTTCAAAGGTTTATTATTTTCAAGAACATATTCATTCGGTAGGAAAATGAAATATTGTATGAAAAGATATTAAAATGGAGGCATTTATGTACAAAACGCTTACTTTAAAAATAAGTTTAACATTGTAATTATACAAAATATTCACCATGTTTTTCACTTAAACGCTAAGTTATACTTGAAAATATATTTTTTTCGTGTAAATACGTACTTCTAACTTTTAAACTAACAGATATTTGCGTGCAACATGTACACTTTTTTGACAGATATGACTTGGAAAATTTTGTATGAGAAAAATAATTATTGAAATATTTTCAAAATTCAGCATTTTTAGCGTGACACTGCATCAGGTATACTGGTACACGTTCGCACATAAATTAGATTTTTAGATGCTCTTGGTTTTTCAAAAGGCGTGAGACAAACACACACACACACACACATACACTAACATTTTGATTGCTTTATTACTTTAGATAAAGATACTAAAAATGTATTCATTTTTATGGTTGTTTACCTCTGAATTGATGAATCTCTTTGATATTGTTTATGTATAATTTTAATGTAGATATTAGGTAAGTATACATACGAACTTCTAAATTATGCATGTGTTTTGTTTTTTTTAATATGTAAAGAATGTTATAAATGTACAATTAATAATTTGTTTAGATGCAATAAGTCTACCACGATCCACAAAATATTGAATGAACCCATCGGTGCAGGTTAAGTCAGACGTACTTTGGTGGGTGAACGCTTATGTATGTAGGTACATATTAATGTTTTATTACCGGTTAATTTCATGGTAGTCATTCCGGAATAGATAATATACACGTTCCCTATTATTTCCATATTAATCTAGAAAGTTTCTAGTCATAAAGATACCTACGACACTCGCAACGTTAAACTTTTACAGCTGAGATTGCTGGAATATTTTCGTCATGGAATAGTGTTTAAACATTTTTTTCTCCTCCAAGTTATGCACATTAAAATTGTAGCTGAGTTATCTACTATCTTGATACCTTTAATCAAGCACGACCGATACCTTTAATAGCAGACAATAAAAATAATGTCAAGAAGAGTTGTTCAGAGTTCGATTGTATCGTAATGTGCCAGTATTCAATAAACATATAGGGCCTTACTTACTATTTAAAATACGAGTTTAATCCGATGCTAAGTCAGTTTCGGCCATACAAAAAACTGGGTAAGTATCAGCTTAAACACAAATTTCAAATAGTAAGTAAGGCCCATAGTGTGCAATGTACAGTACCTACATTGTACGTAAGTAGGTACTTACGAGAAGAGGCAGTATTTTGTTTTTTGTCAGAACATACATAATAAGAAATTTAGCGTCAATATGAAATATCACCCGATTTTATATCAAAAGAAGTAAAATATTTACCAATGATTTTTGATATATTTTTTTTTTGATTGTTGAAATATTTTGATTGTGTTTATTTTCGTCTTTGTACCCAGTTTCTGTCCACTTTTTTTCTTTTTAGTTGCACTTAACCTTCAGCAGTTTCAATCGGGGTCAAGTAATTCATTGTTTTAAAAGCGTGTTATCCTCCTGAGTACATTTGTCCTATGTATAGTACGTTAGAAATAAAAAATATGTAGTCTTTGTTTTGAATGAAAACATTGAAAATATTTTCATCAGTGTCATCTATTGACTTTATATGTTGTAAGAAAATATTATAACTTCAAATGTCACCTGTCATTTTTTTATTAAATGATGCCATTGTCAAGCACTGTCCTACAAAAGTTCCAGAAAGAAATTCCAATTAAAGTGTCTGGAACTGAGGAGGAGATTGTGTGTTTAAAAAAATAAACATTTTCATAAATGTGATGTGTTCATTATTGGTTAGAGAATCTATTTTATAAGTTCAATAATTAATGTCTCAATAAGATTTTACAATCAAATGTACCGATACGCTTATTTTATGTAACGGACGTAATTACAATTTTGAACATAAGATGTACATGTAAATTACGTCATGTGTTATTGGATACGTATCGAGTAATTTTCTAATTCAATTTTTAACCATACCACAAACCACAGATTCAATATAAAGTAACTGGTCATGTTGTGTGCCGTTGTAGCCCGAAGAACGGCAATAACAATGTATGATTATATTTTGTAACAATCGATCGTGTATCGTGATATTGTGATGAGTCATACTTCATCTTAGATATTATGGTTTCCTATGTCAAGATCAGCCCCTTGATTGTTTCTTTCAAAGCTAACGGTTAGTCTAAGCAAAGCTTACAGCCGACCATAACCCTTGTGCCCATTATATTATAGTTTATTTTGTTAAGTGTGCTAACTGTGCATATATGGATATTTCTGGCACATAAAATCATGAAATCATTCTATATTGTCTTTAAATACTCTTCAGTAATAATTGCTATGCTTTGTTTATTTTTATCAATTTCTCAAGTACGACTGTACGACTTTAGTTTCAAATTTCTCATTAGATACATAATATACTGTCTAAATTGATGACATTTAATTGATTAATTGAAAACTATCGCTATGAATGTACATACATTTCAGTGGAAGAAGTATGAAAACTTTATTTTCTTAAATGAATTCCATGTTTATATTAAAGTTTTGACCATAACGATCGTTGATTTTTTAACGGTAGAGATGAGATGTTTGTATATTGTGAAGCTTCTTGACAGCCAGCGCATTAACATAGGTATCGGATAGTATAAAATCAAACGTATAAAATACTATTATATTGGATATCCACGCTTTTATTACCAATCGTGACAGTTTTATTGAAACATTTTTCATCAATGATTTCTTTGAAGATTTTCAAATTTTATTGTTCACAACCCATCACTGCTATGATTTGATGATATGAATGATTTGATTTATAGTGCAGTCAATATTATAAAAATGCTTTGTCAATCCGCAACATACCTATATGTACTTACTTTTTTATAATATTCAAGATTCAAGATATCATACAAATAGGTTTTTATACGCTAAATAATTCCGATTTGCGTTGTTCCGTATTTATTTATTTATGTATCTATTATTAATACACAAAACAATTATAACATATATAAACTGACTAATAATGCCCCACTAGGCAAAACCCTGTTCTGGGATTTTACACAGTTGAGTATCTTTATATTTAGTTGAGTATATTGTACAAAATGTCGTCGGTCATTTTCTATTTATTTTCATGTATTTTTTTTACATTTCTTTTTTTCTGTATTTTTCATCCGAAATCAACGGAGCGTCTTTTTATACTAAATATCATTCGATCGTCTCAGATTCGCCGAGAGTGACTCATTCCAGAGAATGATTACTTGATCATTTTGTTTGAACAATGTCCATTTTTCCAATCGAGGTTCAGCTGTCCCGGTATCACAATCCATTAAACGAATTAATTTGTTTGCGAAGCGCGTCCACGTTGTTGTTTTAAGCATTGTTTTGGTTTCGTCCCATCGGCTTCGCATCACTGACAACGGTAGTAGTGGCATCACATCGGACACAACAGCTTTGGGCCGATCTCGGTTGTTATATAATGAACGTGACATTGTTGCACGGCGCTTCGTGGTCTATGTGTTCTGCATCGCTTATCATCGAGGGATTCCTCCTGTTCTGTGTGCGTGGAGTCATTTATCGGTGAGAAAATTTGCGAAGTGTATTTGTCACCTAATTATAATTTTAAATGTGCAAGAAAATTGTTATCAAACTATTGTAAATTTACATTATTCTACAAAATAAGCTTGTAAATTTTGATCAGTATCAAGTCCAAAAATAATCGTTTGTTTTTTGTAACTTTTCATCTATGTAGGTTAATAAATAAAGTAAATATTATTTCTTAGCTCATTGGAGAGCTGAAATAATGACAAAATCAGTATTGGCTCTTACAGCCAGTTTCATAAAAAGCAGCAAAAGGACCCTTTAGTTAAAGGTTCTTTAAAAATTTAAAGTCGCCTTTAAGTCGTTGCGTTTCATAAATAATAATGCCGCGTACTTTAGTAAAAGCCAGAAATGTCACCAAAATACCTGAAAGTTGGCAATATTGCTATCAAAATCTATGAAAACATAGCTCATAGCATAGGTAAATCTTTCTGTTTACTACCATATAATATGTTATTTCTGTCATTGAATTGATCATTGATGTATAGGACATGTTTATGGAACAAAATCTATCAAAAAAATCTCCTTAATTCTACTTTTCCATGTGGTCGATTTTTTTCCTATATACTTTTCACTGCTGTATCACAGTACGCATCTTCTAATTAGCTCATTTTGAAAACATAATTTTTTTATATTATTTATAAAAAAATTAGTAATATTAGTAAGTAATTAAACTATTGAATATTAGTTAGTAATATGCACATGATCGTCAACATTCAATTGACAATATTGACATCAACAAGAACTGACTTGAACATTATGTCATATTGCAGCACACTCTGGTGGCAAAAAAAATGAACTGCTCTTAAAGAAGACTTTAGTGACTAAAGTACGAAGACACTGGACTTTACATTAAAGTGAACTTTAAGTGACATTTTGTTGTTATGAAATGGAATTTATTTTAAAGTCGACATTAAGTCTCCTTTAATTTTTATGAAACTGGCTATTAGTGTAGGTAATGCGAATTTAGTTTGCTATGTTTGTGCGTGGTAGATTTTCATTGTATTCCATGTGTCTTACTATCTCTACTCTGTGTCTGAATAACATTGTTGTTATGATCTGCATATTTTAATAACATTTATTTAAAATACGTAAAATATCCGTCTTCAGTAATGCTTTATTATGATAAAAATCTGCTTAATTCTTATATAATTGTTAGCCTTCGTAGCTCAGTTAGACATATAGGCTTATGAGCCATAGACATGTTTAATTTCGGTGGGACTAACCGTTTTACTACACTTTGATATAAGATTGATAATTTGGGATCATCAACTTCATATATCTCAAAAATATGGGAAAGTGTCACTTTTTGAGAAATAAATAAAAATATTGTAAATGAAAAAAAACTTAAGACTAAATGCATGACATTCTCAAAGAACCCATTGGAATGCAGAATCTCGGAAGGCGACTAGCTTATAGAACAGGTATCCCAGTTATGATACCTAGGTTGTGATCTACTCAGGCCTCAGTTAAACCTCAGCGGTGGCAGGCTGCTTGCGAGATGTCAAATGAAGGAATAAAGACATGCGAACCAGCAGCTAGGTATCCATCCTCACATATGGCAAAAGCGGACCCTGTCAAGACCAAAAGTATGTTGAGGACTGCGGAGATGACAACTCTACGTGTCATTGCTGGAAGGACTTTGCATGATCGAATAAGAAACTCGACAATCCGTAAAAAATGTGAGGTCCAAGATGTGGTCAGAGATAACGTCAACTAAACTGGTATCAGCATGTGCAGAGGATGAATCATACAAGAAACCTACAGATAGCTTTACACCAAGTACCAAACGGACGGCGTCAACCAGGGAGACCATCCTGTGGTAATATATAGACTACAGTAAGATGAAGAAGAAGAAAAAAAAATGAGATGGTCGTAAACTATCTTTGATGAGTGGAATTTAAAGATGAAGATAATAAGATAAATGTGGTATAGTTTTGATTTTCTTCTGTACATCATCATTTTTAAATATCGACATTTTTCATAAGATAATAAGAAGCGTGTTTTTGTTGTTGTAGGCGAATTATCATGATTGCCTAGTAATATAATATTAATATGAAATGATATATTTGAATGTGTACAAGTAGTTTATAATAATTAAGTTCACAAATGGTAAGTGGGAGGGAAGTCACGGATAAAGCATCAAGTGCTGCGGAAGTAGAAGATAGTCAGGTCTTTGTATAATAATAACAACGTAGTACCTATGGAGAGTCTAGCGAGTGGCAATAGGTAATCGCAATGCACCAGCGGCTCACCATTGATGTGTAAATAATCGGCATCAAATGTCTCACGTTGTCAGTTATCTCTGTGCTCTCTGGTGAAATCGATTTGTATCATTAGAGGCACGACTTCCACCAGAGAGCGAGTGCCTCATTATAACTGGACTCTCTTTTGACTGGACGAATCTACGCCTTTTTTAATGCATTCCACTTCCCACATTACCTACAAAATATTGATCGCCTATACTAAATAATGTTTAATGCCTAGTTTTGTCATTTAGTTTCTATAACCAATGTATTTTGATCTATTGAACTTTTCTTTCTTAACATTTAGTCTTCTAATTTTAGTCCGGATATAGTAAAACCTAGATTATTGCTCTGTGATAAACCTATTTACCAAAAATATTTTTTTATATGTTTTAGAATTATGATTGCTTTTAGATATTTGGTGGAAAAGATAAAGGTATAGGGAGTTACCTTGCCTCGATATTTATTGTGCTGGTTCTGAATAATCTTTTCACCACATTCACAGCGTATGAAAACTTTGACACTTCACTAGTAATTCACAAGTTAATTAATTTCAGCGGATTTTGAAGATATAATTTTAAGAGCGGTGCGGTGCGGTGTGTTAGTCAAGATGACAGTTGATATAATGAGAAAATTTATATGCAACAATACTTTTTTGCATATAGCTGGCAGGTATGTAGGTAGGTTGTTTTTAGGCCGAGGTAAACTAGGATAGGATAGGAAAGGTGGTGTGTGTGTGTGTGTGTGTGTATATATGCGTGTGTACCCAACTTTGCGTAACCAATATTTAATATATAGGTACCTACCTAAATAGTTTACTTTTTTTGTTTATTTGAAAAAATGGGCAACGTACAATAATATTTTTTTAAACAAATATAATAAATAAGAATAACAACATACATAAACTAGTAATTGTAACTTAATCAGCCCACCTTTGATTTCATGTTGCATTGTACTCATTGCTGGTAACAAAACAATTAATCATTCCTGTCTAACGCGGCCCCTGAAAAGGGTCCTGGACATACAGAATATGTACACGGACCTCATCTTTTCCAAATTATTATACGTGGTAAGACAGATATGATATGGGCAGATATGGGGGATTATTTTACTCAATTCATCTTTAACTTTTTTCCGAGTATATTTAGGTACGTTGAGAGTATCTGAAAGTATTTTTAAATTTGCCATTTTTTCATTGTCTTTTCACGCCGCTGCTGTGTGGAATCAGATATTTATCTAATTTTTTTATAATAGCGGTTTGTATAAAAACATCCATTGTTAACAAGACACATACACTATGTTATTTTGCTAATAGGAGCCGCGCTATTAATACGTAAATTATTTCAGATGGGTCGATGGCAGAGCGGTTAGCGCATTCGATTAGTATTCCATTGGTCACGAATTCGAATCCTACCTCGACCGATTTCGTTCACCTATAGCACAAGGATTTATGCTTATTTTAGGGAATGTACGATGTATATTTTTATTTACATGTTTAACAAGGACATATTCATGTTTTTATTAAAAAAATAAGTTTTACGTACAGTGCATTCGCTGTCAGTCATTTCTTTGATTTCTTATAATGCAAGATGTATTGTTTTATTTGCATTTTTATTGTCATTAAGTCAATCCACACGAATACCTTGTATGATTTCTAGGTACAATTTATTTAATTAAAGTTGTCATATTTAAAAATATAAAGCATATTTGTTATTGTCTACCACTTGTGAATTAATAAATAAGGTGGGAATCACACATGTTAGTACCTATGTAGCTACGGGTCAGTGTAAATAAAAAATAAATAAGAGTTGGTACTCGCATGAAATAAAAGTAATAATATTTGTAGTTTTATCAAATTTACAGTTGTGATGATCTTATTTTCTTTTTTTAATTCCTTCCTCTTTGTAAATATTTTCAACCCGCATTAAATATGATGACTTTTTAATAACTATTATTATTGTTTTTGAATGGGTCGCACGCAACTCTGGTAAGTTGAATAACAGTGTTGTTGTTCTTAAGTCGGTTCCAGTTTTTCTTTCTATCTCGGAAATTACGGAATGATTAGCAAATAATTAAATTGTTTCGCGGTAGCATTGAACTTGTTGGTAAGTCCACCTGACAATACTACTTCTTGTTCATTGACATAAATAGCGATTATACAACAAGTTTTGTAGATAAATGTCGTTTTTTTTAAATATAGAAGTGTTCATGCCTCAATGGATCGTTGACATCAATGTGCGTGGTGTTTTTTTTTTTGTATGAGAAAGCCCGCATCGAGTCTTCTCATCTGTTAGCACGATTCTGTCGCGCTAAGGAGGTCGGCACCAGATCTATTGGCCGTGTGAAGATTAACAACTCGTTGCATCCCCGGCAGAGCACGCGGCGCGCCCATTGTTCGATTTTTGCTATCTTGTTTCATAATTTATTTGTATGTAGTTTTCTTTCTACTCAGTGGCGTAGATCTAACTCGTTCTACTTTATAAGAAATCAATTATAATATACAGCGTTCGTTTTTATCCCTTCTTTCTTTTAAACAATTATATTTATCAATGATAATTTTAAAGCGTTTAAAAAATCATGTCCCGTTGATCCCGTTAAGTTTACTATTTCCAGAGATCTTTATATGTGATAATTTCTAAAGTAAGCAGTGTAAATCTTCCATTCATATTCGTTGATTGTCATTCTGTAGTCCGAAAATCGTGTTATGATGCACTTTTTTGTTGTTAACTTATTTTGTGAAGGGGCCGATTATAATCTCCATATGCGGGTGGTGGTAGAAGTAGATTTTTAACCGATTTACTTTATTCGTCAAAGTCGACTGTATTGGAATCAACGTCTACAAAAAAAAAAACGATTCCTTAACGATTCCACGCGTGGCTCCGCAAGGGATGCTAAATGGATCTTGAACTACAACAAATCTGGAGTTCCAGCTTCACAAGAGACACCCTCCTCCTGAAATAACAGAATCTTTAGAGTGTAAGAGAAGAAAATGTAGAACCTTCTTCGCATGATTGCTTCAATTAATTTTCAACAGTTTCATAATTTGTTTTTCGTAGTTGTATTAATCTTCTTCTTCGATGGCTCTACGGCCCATATCGAGCCTCCAACCTCTTCTGTCTCCCGCCTCGGCCTTCCAATCTGTTGCCTGGAGCAGTTCGGCAGCATCCCTCCTAACTTCGTTTTCCCACCGTAGCCTTGGCCTCCCGACCCTTCTTCTTCCACCTGGGTGCCCTTCCAGGATCGTTTTTGGTGCCCGTGATGTCGATATTCTCTGCAAATGTCTGGCCCATCTTAGCCTGTTGTATTAATACATCTTCAATTATATTTTTAGTAAGTAATTCAGTTACGCCTCTGAGTTTCTATGTATGTTCAGTGTTTAGTGCTGTTTTCCACATTTTTATCGTTTATTATTTGTGTCGTTCCCATAGTCAAATCTGTGTTACCCACTGCATAATATACGACATAGTCGCAAAACCGTAATTCAATAATAACTACTGACAACTGACTGACCCGTCCCATTCATTCAACTTATTATTTACTATTTTACATTCACTTGTTGGTTTTGTATCTATCTATCTATATAGTTATGAGATTTAATCCGATTACTTTTTTGTTTTCAGATGATGATGATGATGATGATGAAGATGATGCAGAAACAACTGATGTTTCTGACCATAAGGTATGCTATTTTATTTGTTTGATACTGTAATATGACAGTCTATTTTGTATGACACGATTAAAAAAATAATTGATTTATTTTTAAACAATAAAAAGTCAATTAAGTATAGTTTAAAACATCTGATAGGTAGATCTGAAAATCTGACAATATTGATCTAAATTATTAAAAAAAAGTACATTTCAATAAAATACTCAAAAGTATTGTATGATAACATTAAATGAAAATGGCTTTATCATTGTTGATACAATTCGGTATAAGTCGTAAAAGATTTCCTAGAAAATTCATATCGACTTTTGTCCTGTCTAAGCATTTCAATTTTTCCAAGTCTCATTTTTCTAACGTATTCGCAGCGTCCTTAATTCAATTCCCTGACCAATAAGTCAGGATTGAGATGATCCCCCAAGTTGGATCCTCCCATTTCGCATTACAACATATATTTCTAATACCAAATATCTAATGTAATATGGCGTGATATTTATAGAAATCATAATATATCACTACTATAGTGGAGAGTATTTTTTATTAAATCTTTTGACAAATTAATATCTCAATAGAGACGAATTTCATCTTGTAACTTCGTCTCTATCGAGTTATTAATTTGTCAATAAATACCATTAACTCCCAACAGGTAACAAATCCAGGAATGCTTATATGCAATCATAAAATATTTTTATTAGTTTTTATTCCATGTCGTTATAATTATATATTTATTTAGACGCACAGAGACTATTATAATTTATTGAAAAATAATTTTGACAGTCTCTGCAGTAGGTCGATAGATACTTGAATGTTTTATTATTCACATTTTCGTAGCAAGATTGTGTATTGTTAAATTGTTTGGTCACGGATTATATTAAATATTTGTGAATGAATTTAAAATTCTCGGGTCCTCGGTTCCTTTTGTTAATCTTTATTAAATATAGTTTATGGGTGTCGAGTGATTTGTTGAATACCGTAGGTCAGGTGACATGTGGTGTCATTTGAAAGGATACGGCGGTAGGCGGTCCAGGATAAAGTAATATATGAAGGAATGAAATCATTTCGTTTTTGGGTAAACCTATTCTTTATCCGATTATATAACAACAAACATAATAAAAAAAATATTAGGTACGTTTTTTAGCTATAAAGATTCTTGTCTTTTTAACATAATCCTATTTCTATGAACTATTTTTTTATTTTCTTACTTACTTTTCGTGTGGCTCTGGTACTTCTATCCTCTTCAACCAACCATATGGGCAGCGTCTATTCTCTTATTTATTCGTTTTTTTTTTATAGAAAAAAATGAATATGTCCTTATTAAACAAGTACATATACATCTTCCTACGTTCCCTAAAATAAGCAAATAAATGCTTGTGCTATAGGTTGACGAAATCGGTCGAGGCAGGATTCGAACTCGCGACCACTGGATTACAAGCCCAGCGCGCTAACCGCTCTGCCATCGACCCATCATTCTCTTAATGTAATGTTATCCTTTTTTGTTTTTGCTATCAATCTGTTTGCTGTTTGTTCATATCATGTTGTCTTGCAATAAACTCTACGGTGTACGAAATATTTGTTTATATTATGCACTAAAATATGAAGAAATAAATAATAATATTACGAAAATGTATTATAATAAATAGCATTAGTGAATAAACTGTAGAAATCAGATCACTAAAAGAAGAGCATGTCACAGAGCAATGTATGATAGTCGGAGAACACGATGCATGAATGTAAAAGAAGTAAAATAATGCGTCTTTCTAGCATCTTAATTAAATATAAGTGTTATTAGTATATTTTTACTTGATCTCTGTTGAAACAACGCAGCTTTACTTATTGGTCATTAAAAACCACAAAGATTAATAATCAAATTATTTACTTTTGTTAATTCATTGTTAAGTACCTATAGATATTATAAAATTATGTTTGGTTTAACACTTAAGTTGAAGTGCCACTAGAAATTTCGGAGTTGGATGGTAAATGTTTGCGAACACGTTACGATGTGCTGCAGATAAAAAATGCATGTCTCTTTATAACAAAATAAAATCAAAAAGTGTGTGTGTTAAATTAACTATACATATATGAATATAGAAGTTTTGTCTTAATACAAGTAACAAATTAGTTGATAACGTAAGTGAACGTAAGTTAACAATAATATAAACTATTGTTATTTTTTGAGGATACATACAGTAAGTAGTATTATTACAACGTACCTACTTGCAGATACATAATATCTAACGAATAGCACTTTAATTAATTTATAAATGTATTTGACTTAAAAATATATATAAGATTTTTGATCTTGTTCAGAAATAAACAAACTAGATCAAATTAATAATTAAATTTGCTAGATTTTAAATCTCTTTTAAAATTAATATCAAATTTTTCGCCGTTCAGAAAAGTTGGTCTACGATTTTTACGTATTGGATTTTCCTTAATTTATTACATTTTTTTTACATTTTTTTTAATAATCTCTGTCATTTATCAGTTTTCTATGGACGTTTCATGATAATATTAATGACACCTATTATATAAAAATAAATCTTTTTATTGTACGCAATATAAGCATCTATTCATATAGGTAATTATATTTTGTAGATACAAATGGGTTTATTTTAATCGCGAAGATAGTAAAATTAATACAGGAAACAATTACATTTTTATTTTATCACTCAACTGCTAGCTGTACACTATGATGATGTTTTTTTTGCTGTGTTGATGTACTTGATTGCATTGAACATTTACAATTTATCAATGTTAATTATATTTTCAAAGAAGATATGTGTTATATGCTGTCCTAAAAAGGGAACAATTAGTTATTCCTGGAATAATTGTATAATTTGTTGACTATTTACGATTTTCCTATAGTGTGCAATCTATCAATAGATTTATATCGTTTAGGCACAGAAAAACAGAAAAAAAAGAGTTAGCAGTGGCTAAAACATGATTTTTCTTACGGATGTCAAATATGTACTAAGGTTTTGTGCTACTTGATGCTGATTATAATTATTTTTATCAGTTTTATAATCAACTTGTTATTGTTATTTTGCTATCGGTTATTGCCATGATTAGCTACCAAGTGATTAAGTTATTGACATTACATTAGCTTAGCGTATTTAATTTAAGATGTTTTTTCGATATTAATATATATACTAAACTCATAACAATCTATTTTACATACCATTGTCAAGAACAAATTACGACCAAAACTATTTTATAAACAGATGCTGTTAACAACTACAATTGACTTAGCGCTCTACCCTATCTATATAATCTGTCTCTACAAGCACTTAAGCATATTCTTAATACGACTACAAGCATCGTTTTGGGAAATTTCCCTATTTCTTCCTTCCATTTCATTTCCCAATTCCCAGTTTCCTAACTATATCCTAAATTTTATTCCTTGAACTCGTTCACCTTCTTAATGTTAACTTTTTGGGATATAATGTAAATATCTTTATATAATTTAGTGAAGCATTATAATTGGCTTATTTATTTTTCAATATAATATAATATGTAGGTACTATATAAAAAGCTGTTATGTTTCCGAATAAAGTAAAATAAATGAATACAAGTTTGTTTGAAATAAAGAACAGTCAGCTACAGCGTTGGTGCCTTGTCTATAGAAGGTAATGGTTAAGTCAGTCTTAGGAAGTCGGAGTGCTTGGTACTCTGCAGAACGGGGTTTAAATAGTACTGCTGACGACGATTTAAGTTCGAGCGAAGTTGTAATTAGGCAAAGTCCTAAGAAGTGAAAATACCTTCTAATTTTCTACAGTTGTTAATCGTTCAAGGAAAGAATGAATAGATAAAACAAGCGCTCTCTGAATCTGGGAACAAAAGAACAGACATGGAATATTTATCAACTAAAGTAGGTGACAGAGAACCCTACGTTAGAATAAACTTCGGCCTTACTCTTGACTTTGAAATCCGATTCACATTTCTAATTTCGTTAAGAATTTGCCTCTTTAATAAAGAATTAAGTGGTAGGTAGGTATGTTCTAATCGTAATAGCAATTAGTATCGTAATACTTCTATAATGTTCGGTAAATACGTGCATAGGTAGATTCTAAGCGCAGATTGGAATTCAGTTTCGAGAGTAAGGCCGCTGATCAAAGATGTTTTGTCGTGATGTGTTTGTATGTATGGCGTGCCTACTCTATTTTCTTTCTTGTCCTCTCTACATTCCAAACTATAAGTCCGATCGACTTTATATTTACATCATATGTGTGAAGTGCATATTTCTAGAGCTGATTAGTTATCCATATACAACCGTTAATTCTCTTTGATTTCATCATTTACGTTGTTTTTTTATGTGTCCTCTCTACACCCCAAACTTTAAGTAGGATTGACTTCATATTGATATTATAATATAATATGTAAGGTCCATAAACTAAGAGCTGATTAGTTTTCTATATATATATATATGCGTTAAATTATTGTCTATGATATCATCTGTCAAAAATTTAAAAATATTCTCACGGTCTGGAAAATTGAGCTTTTTAATGGGTTCTGTATGGAAAAATTGAGTTATCGACTTAATATTGATATTGTAGGTCTATGTCTTTTTAGACAAGTATACTTTTTTACTCTCCACTACTATGAATGTTATTCATCCATATCTAAATATGTACTATCACTCCATCTTTCTTACGGAGTAGGCATAGAGAACCTATCCATCACCTCATTAACATTCTAGCATCGTCTCATACATGCTCGTAAAGCAATTTTTGTATCAATTTCTCAACAGGTATCATGAAGAAGGTGCATATTATGATTTTCGTGAAGGTTTTTTTTGTGTGTATTATGTATTTTAAATTTTTTTGTCTTCTGGGAAACAATTATTTGTTGAATCTAATAGAAATATACTTTATAAGAATGCATTTAGGGATTGTCAACCTTTCGAGAATAAAATCGTACTTATATAGTGGAGAGTTTAGTGTTGGTCACAACCCACCCGTTTTTATTTGTCATATTCGGTTGTTGTATGCCTTAAATGCTAGTGGTTGCATACTACGGCAGTCTAGCCGTAAAGAGCATCGTGGTAAGGTCAATGTCATGAATTTTGCGTGTAATTGAAAGCGCCCGGGGGCATTACTCCGTAAATATTTACTGCTTTAGTACATACATCTTTATATATATATATATATATATATATATATATATATATATATATATATATATATATATATATATATATATATATATATATATATATATATATATATATATATATATATATATATATATATATATATATATATATATATATATATATATATATATATATATATATATATATATATATATATATATATATATATATATATATATATATATATATATATATATGTTATAATATTTTTATCTCGGTTTTCCCGTGTCAGTAGGTCTTGACTAAGACCATTTGTCTTCCGACGTTTCGCCTGAATATCACCAGGCATTTTCAAGGACTTAACGAAAAGCACGCGCGCGACACACGTCTACTCACACTGAAAGCTCACCGTCAAGTGACTCGTAGCGTACAAGATGGCCGCTTATGTCAAATATTGTTAGCGCGACGTGATTGGCTCCTTGTGACACGCCCACCTGCTGTCGTGTTCGTTGGTAATAATATTTTATCATTATTTTTGTGTTGTGATTTATTGTTAATTTTAGTTGTGACATTAATATTATTATTGTTGTGTTTTGGGGTTATTTTCGCTATGGTATTATTAATATTATTATTGTATTGTTTGTCATATAAAATGTTCTTCCAGGTACTAGGCAAACGAACTCCGTCGTCCCGATTGTTCATTATATCCCTTCTCTTATATATTTCTATATTCAGGCGATATTCAGGTGATATTCAGGCGAAACGTCGGAAGACAAATGGTCTTAGTCAAGACCTACTGACACGGGAAAACCGAGATAAAAATATTATAACATATTTCACCCGTGAAAACATCAAATATAACATATATATATATATATATATATATATATATATATATATATATATATATATATATATATATATATATATATATATATATATATATATATATATATATATATATATATATATATATATATATATATATATATATATATATATATATATATATATATATATATATATATATATATATAGTTACATACTCCTAGTATATTGGAGCGCCGCGCCGCGCCGCCCGTGTTTATGGTGACCATGCATATTTTTAATACACTATCCGTGGGAAAGTTTTTACTATAACATGTTATTGTTTATGTAATATAGCCTTATTCTGAGACAAGGGATTCAAAATAAATTTATAAATTTTGAGCTAAACCGAAAGAAGTAACAATTTTTATAATTCAATCTTTTGATCGTGCCTTTTCTTCTTCTTTCTTCTTTTTTCTTAAGCCTTCTGTTCACTACTGGATGTGGCCGATTTTTTATCTACTTTCACTAGTTTTTACTTATTTCATTTATTTATTTATTTATCAAAAATCCTCTTTTACGAGTATAATAATATCTGATGTAGGTACAATATAACTAGGCTATTCTACTAGGCTATCTCTGTCCCAGAGTAGCGTTATATAAATCAGTTCTAGTATTTTTTATTCGTCATAGTGTAAGTAAAGGTTTTATAAGGTTTGGTGGTAGATTGAATTGAGACAGAGGTGCAATTATACGTTATAGTGTTGTATGAAATATTACTTGATGTAAAAAGGGTTAATTCTAATATAATTTTGATTTTTTGTAAAACAATTATGTAGAAATATCAAATAATTTTTCGTTTCTTGTCTTCCTTTAGTTATTAACCTTATACACTTTATACACTACATACATACGCCCTCAGCTAGAATTCTGTACTCAAATTTGGTCTCCTTTCTACGCAGTACACATCACAAGAATCGAGAAAGTACAGCAAAAATTCATAAACTATATAAATCATAAATTTCACCTTAACTTCAATAGATATCAACAGTCACTTAAATATCTTAATTTTGATACGCTTGAATGTAGGAGAGTCTTACACGACCAATCGCTGCTGCATAAAATTTTGAACAATGCCATAGACTCGCCTGTACTTGTCAACCTAGTAGGTATCCATGTTCCAGGTAGAATGGTTCGTAGACCTCAATTCCTTCATATTCCAACAAGTAGAACAAATATCAGGAAAAATTCAACAATTACACGCATATGCAGCCAATATAACAATACATTCTCAGCTGAGATAGACATATTCAACGCGAAATATTACAGATTTAGACATGATGTTCTGAAGGTGATGCGCAACCAATATCCCTCTGTCCTGTCCTCCTAGTCTCTCTTCTCTCATTTCTCTTTCCTTCCCTAGTTGTTGTATATGTGTGTATATATGTGTACTTATGTATGTATGTGTGTGTGATGGTGTGTATGAGGGTGTGTATGAATGTGTGTGAATGAATTATTTTTTGGTTGTAAACTGTTATTTGTTTTTATATTATGTTGATGGAATGCTTTTTTTGGCTCTAACAATGTAAAAATTATTTTGTATCATTAAACTGCAAATGAGCTGTAGCTTCCTAAAGAAAATAAAATAAATAAATAAATTAATTAATCAGTTGTTAGCTATATATTTCAATTTGATAAGTGAGTAAGTTCTTATGAACGGAAATTCAGTTTTAAAGAAGTTAAATATTTTAGGACCTATGTACGCGTAATTTTTCTGATCATGAGTTGTCTTAGTTTTTGGTATTTCGTCAAGGTTTAGTAATGCTTGTCTAGTATTGTGTGAATGTGAAATGCTGGTTGTCGTTTGGTGGTTTGAAGTTTTGACGTAGAAAGAAAACGGGAAATGAGGTTCTCAAAGGACATACGGTCTACCATTAGTATACGCGATTTTTTTTTTTGTTTTCCTGAAATGAAAATGTTTGCCATGAGCGGCCAATCAGATATCAAGATCTTACTATGTATATGAAAAAAATACAAATATCGATAAGTTATAATCATCTCTAATTGACAAAACTCGAAAACCGCATCATTATACTTATCCATAGCACCAAAATAATTGCCACGAACTGTTTTCCTTTTGAGTGTAACTTGAATGAATACTCAGATTTCCGTAATGTATGGAGAGCCAACGTCACTTAGATTGCGCGCGCACAAAAATATATTTAACTTTAATATGTCTCTTTTAGTTACGGTAGGAAAATCGGCATATCATAACCAGTTGATTTATTTAATTTTCATTGGCGCTAAATACAGAACGATTTTTTAGGAATGTTCAAAAAAGGTACATGTAATTCATTTAATTTAATTATAAGAATATCTATTGTAGCATACATTATGTAATCTGTGCAGCTATACCTACCTACCTAATTCAATATATATATTCGTTAAATTACTATCGATCTTCGTGCAATCGATTGGTTTGAGGACTCGTAACTGTGCTTTACTTGTTCAGAAAAAAAAAGTGTAATTTTTTATAATATTGAATAGTGTTTTTAATTAATCGTTGTTTTTTTTTTTAATAAGTTCTACGAATAATTAATTTAGTTGGTCACATTGTAACTAAACATTGGTCGTTTAGTTGGTGATTTTTTCCACAGTGAATGGTAATAATATAATATATTATTATGAAAACGCATGACTTGTTGTCACGCTTTTGGTGTTGGATCACAAAACAGGGTTTTGTTCCAGTGTTAATTAACTGCCTTTATTTTAGATTTTATGTAAGTTGTATATTTCCTTTTAACATTCCACTAATAATTACTTACTAGTGCCGATCTGCTTTCAAATAGCTCATTCGTGATTTATATTAATGTAAATTGTAATATATAAAAATGTAGTGGATGTTTATTCATTCTTGTTAAAAGTTAGCGGAAAGTGTCCAAAGAAATTTTTTTTTGCTGCTTTGATATTCTCAAAGAACATAAATATAGCAATGATTACAAGGGATAATCTAGGTACAGTGTTTAATAATTATTACTAAAGATAAATAACTTCCTTCATTTAAATCTTGTAGGTATAAATATATGCGTTAGTTTACAATACAGTCATATGATGGTTTACTATACGAGGAACGGGTAGCTTAGGCATATCTCGAAGCTTTGAAACAATTTCCAGATAATAGTACCTATGTATGAGTTTCTTAATCAAAAAGTGGTTCAATGAAGTGAAAGCTCTGATTATTATTGAGTTATAACATTTGATGGCGGAGTAAATAATATGAAAGTCGATCTTCCACATGGTTTTGACATCCCGTTTGTGATCAATTGCATCAGGTTTATTTTAAAATATGTTCGTGCATGTAAATTGATCGACAAAAATGAAAGGCAGTGGTCCGCGGATCCATCTAGATGCACCACATTCATATACGGCCTATGGATAGATAAAGGGCCGACCCTACCATAAGGCGAATGGAGGAGCCGCTCCAAGCGCAAAGTCCGAGAGAGTGCTTCGGTGTTGAACACAGAATATTTGTTGTTTTTGCTATTATATTATTATCCGGTCTAAGCCTTGTAAACTCAGTTATAGTTATCGGAAAATGTATTAACAATTTCCAGCGGAGTGGGGTACGATTTGCAGATATTAAGTATAAAACCTAAAATTTTGTTCTGCGCAGCTCACGTGATATTTCATGGTGTTCGCCAATAATTCTACGCGGGGTTTGACGATTGGATTCGAGTTGCCCCGTTGGGTAGGTATTGAAGACCCACAAAAGTTCACATTTCGAAACTTAAAAAAGATTAGAAACATGCTCTGGAATTGGAAAGGATTTCAAAATATTGGACGATTTTTTTCAACCATAGAAGACATTGACATGATTGATTGTAGAGGACAAGGTTACGACACTGGAGCTAATTTGTTGGACAAGAAAATGGCGCTGAATATCGCAAATAGGGCGCAAGGGTCAACGAAGGGGGAGCATCATAATTCATAATCGGTTCTCACTTCATCCTAAAACTTACCTCGGGCTAGCACTGAATAGAAACATATGTTGAGAGAGCCCCCGGCTGTGGTCATCATCTTCTGGCCTCCTTCCATTGAAAACTCTTATGTTTATTTTATACAAAAGGGTTATTTATAAATCGTGCTCTTGGTGAATACCAACTTCCAACTCCACCATTACCTTGTGTACCCACCTTCTGCAATGTGTGTATAGTAAAGCACTGTGTTCTATCCTTATGTCCTTTATTAGTTTTTTTTTATTACCACTCCTTTATCCACCGAAAAAACGTTTATTTTTGTACATGAAAAACACCAATAAATTGTTGTTTTTATACGTTTATTTTATATTTGAATTCATCAATTATATATAATGTATCGAAACAATATTTTATTGAAGACAATTAGCCTTCACTTATACGTAGGATACATAAATATGAGTGTCCTTTAGATCTGTCGTATATTTTTCGTAGTAGGATGTTCATAGTTAGTCATTTGCAATTAATTCTAAATTAAATGAATTACAAGCAATCGTTTGTTGGGGATTAGACAAGGTAACATTATTTATCGACGAATTGTTTTTTATACATATATTGTATTACAACCTGTGGAAGATAAAAAGTCGGGAAAAAAACACATTTTTAAAAAAAAATTCTCACCTGCTGGGACAAATTCCCAATACCTGGACTAAAGTGCAATGGCGATCGGCACAATAATGAAATATTGCGTTGAACGGGTCTCTTAAATTTTAATGATCGGTATTAAATAATAGAATGAAGATTAAAATAATTTAATTTTACATATTTAGGTTGTATGATGTGTAGGTGTTTTATATATTGCATCTATGAGTTTGTCTTACATTATTATTACGAAATCGCCAACTATAAAAAAGTCATTTGGGTTGAAGTTGTGTACTAAACTTCATGACAGTTTCCTAGACTAGGCAGATGTATAAATAAATACGTCGAAATCGTAAAAATTAAACACCTACACGTTTGTCATCCCTTTAATTAACTAGTATCCCATTTTATTTTGGGTTTCGGGTATATTTACGACTCAATCGTTATTATCTATTTCGGTATATATTAAACCTCATTTTACAGTATTGACAGGAAGATGTTTGTACATACGAATTATAGTTGTAACTTGTGTGAAGGAACCATCTTAGTCGTAACGATTTTCGTCGCGACTATTATTTAAGAAATTTGTGAAAGCTTGCTTAAAAATATGAAACTGTGTTTTAAGTGTTTCGTACTACTTCGTAAATGATATTGAAGCGAAAATATAACGAATTTTATTGATTCACCCACAAAAGTACATTTCTTATGCCCGTTTCTTTAACTCAACTTGTCCGTCTGTCAGTACTGGAATTTCGCAATCGATTTTAACCAACTTCCCGACTACTTACAGCCCTGAAATTTTCAGAATTTGTGTATCCCCGATGACAATGCATGTTATTCTGTTTCCAGCTTCATTCAATTGATATTTTGATTAAATTGAAAAAAAAGTATATCATACAAAGTAAACAAAGCTACGCATTTCCGGCTAAGCGTTAATAAAATTTGAATTTTATTCGGTTATATGCAAATATAATATTTAAGTGGTTTTACATGTTTTCAATGCAAAAACAGTAAGTTAAAATCATAATTATATATACAATGTATTACATTTCTAAACATGATCTAACCGTCAAATATATTAAAATTAGGTTAATTTACTAACCTAAACAAAAATTTTATTTTGAGAATAAAAGTTTGATTCACTATCGAAAATTTTCTTATGTTATAAAATAATTAAATTTAAATTTGATAAGGGTGTTTACTCTTTTGTGTTTTCATTTTTACTTACTAGTTCATGCTATTATTATAATTTTTAATGATTCGTTTTATTTCGTAAGTGATATTAAAGACAAAATATAAAAATAGTAATATTTATCAAAAAATTATATTTTTCACTCATAACACACATATTTTTATCTAGAAATATCCTCAGCCCATGTTGTATGTTAACCGCCAGAGAGTCACGATCACGATTTGGGACTTTCGTTTTTTCTTTTAGATTAGAAGAAAAGGGATAACATAAAATACATGTATAGGTAGGTACCTACCTACGATGAGATATGAATGAGGCCCACACGGACATGGACACTAATCACTTCCACTCTCGTGCATCGGGTGATTTATGTACCTATTGCTCTCGTCTTATAATAAATAATAATTCATTACTCCGCAACACGATGAATATTCAATTGAAATAGAGTGATTAGCTTTGTTAATAAAATATATTTAGGTATATGTATATTTCAAAACAGAGAGGTCATTGGGTTTTTTCATAGTCACTTTCCTACATCATGCATACCTACATAACATGAGCTTCATCGGAATATGATGCATTTGTGATGGCAGTTAGGTATAGGTACATATGAAATATTTAAATACTAAATACAGTCATGCAAGTAATTATTCATAATACAAGCAGTAGAGATAATGATCATTCATTATAAATATATATTTGGATCGATAACTTTCGTAAAATACATAGGTACTTTGTTTATTTTTGTATGTAGTAGGTATATATTCTTCTTTGATATCTTTTTTTATTTCGTAATGATTATTAATTATTTGATAGGCATCCTTCATATTGTGTCGGCCATCGTGGCTCAGTTGGTTAGATATCTGACTGCTGAGGCAAAGGTCCCGGGTTCGATTCCCGGTGGAGACACAGTTTTTAATTGTGTTTTCAGTCTGGATCTGTGAGATGATTAATATCGTAAGTCTCCAGAATGTGGCAACTTATTATTGGGTGCGTGTTTAATTAATATTTGATATAGTACCTGTTAGTTGCCCGAGAAGCAAAATTAAATATATAAATAAATATGTATTTTCTTCTATACAAATAAATCTAGATACTATAATTTCTGTTGAAATTTTCATGTATTATATGTTTATTCCCTACATAATAGTTTTATTTTCAAATTCACTACATATATCTTCGGCATATACGTATCACGTTATTAATCTATTCAGTTTTTTTTGTTTGCTTATAATTTGTAATATCAAAATGTTAGGTTCAGTCTAAGGTATTGCATCTAATTATTTACGAGAATATATTTCTATTTTATATATTGTATGTTTTTTTTTTTTTGTAAATACAATTTCAAACTCTTTTTATTGCTCAAGCTATCGGTAGAATGATAAATTTTGGAAATATTTTTATTACTGTATGTTAAAGTTGATCACAGAGTGTAGAACTATTAAATTCTGTAACACCTGTTACAGAGTAGAGCATAAACATGTTACTTTACTTTTTGGAGTATAAGTTTAAAAGTACGTTTTAGTAGTTAGTTAATTAAAATTTAAAATAATGTTCATAAGAGATTTTTAACAACCAATAATGCATAAAATATTCTGAGATAAATGTTTCGTTTATGTACCTTTCTGTATTATTTATTTGAAAACAAGTATAGTTATAATTATAGTTTGCTGTTAGATGTTTTTCGTGCACAAAATAGCTATGAACGTGTTTATTTTTTTAATAATATACCATGATGTTATTATATGCGTACATGTTATTGAAACAACGATATACATATTTTTCCCTTATTGTAAATACGTACACCATACATACCTACATCTATAACTGTTTAATTTACAATCTCAACGAAAGTAGACTCGGGTTCCTACTCGTATAAATAATAATACTTAATTGAACAATCACTGTCCTATTTTTTTTTATTTTTCATTTATTATTGATCTCTAGCGCGCAGTTGTAGGTATATTCTATAGTGTTGTGTATGATGATTGTAGATACCATAGTGAGTATTATTTAGTTTCCAACCGGTGCAGTGTTCGATTGGAACCGGAACCAGTCACGTTTCGGATGATGACTATAATTTGGAGGACCAGGTAAACTTAGAGCAGTGATTGCTCCACGTTCATAACCCTATCTTCATCCTACTTCATAGTCCGATCATTGTCTCCCCTGGAGGTTCCCAGCGGTTCTATTATCTATTGGACATGCATCGAAAAACAGATGAGGGTCGATACGAATTCCACCACAGTCCCAGAGTCAACTGTATGCCCGCCGGCAATCAAAATCGAGACCCTCGCCAGCGGGAATATACGAATATTCGGCTGTAACAATCTCGACGGAGTTAAGATTCTTTCTTTTTTACGTGTTGCCTTCGGGTTTTAGTGCGTTTGGACCCAGTCGGTCAGCTTGTGGTGAGTTCCTGTATTAAATTGAAGATTGAACATTTGTCGGCGTGTTTAAACTATTCGTTCCCCTTTACTTTTGTTCCTCTTGATTTCTTTTTACCGACTTACATAATATTATATAATGCATTCCTGTCGACGTGACATTTTTCATAATGTTTTATAATATTTTTGTTGATTCGATTAAATACACCCACTTGCTTCGTTATTTTTAACGATGTTGTCTTATAATATAAGGATGTCATTTTATAAATACTTTCATTGGGTTTTGATTCATTATTTAAGTTTCTATTTTTGTTTGTTTTGGCATTACAAAAAATATTTATTTATTGTTTATTTATGCATTTACAACCAATCGTAAGGTAGGCTAGTTACTGCTAAGTTGTTGTACTGGATCAATTCTGATAAACTCTGTGAACATTGGTTTAAAATATTTTATTAAAATATATAAATATATAAACCAATATTTTAAACCAATAAAATCTTTTATAGATCTTACATACCTATTCAGTGTATAAATTTTAAGTTAAACTGATAAAAATTTAAGAGGTCATATTATGACGCCAAATCTACTGACTGAAAACATGATATATTAAAACCGCCTAATGCACTTTGAAGTTTCGTGTTAGTAAGGGTAACAATTGCGTGCATTAAGAAGGGTTTATACGTGATCGGATACCCAAAATTTGTTGTTTTTCTGCATTTTAAGAACAAACCTGACTTGAAATGAAGAAACTATATCAGTTGTTTACTTTGACTGTATGCAATCTTTAAACACATAAAATATTTATTTCCCTACGGCACATAGTAATGGAGTAATTAAAAAAATATATTGTAAAAAAGGATATTTTAATATTCTTTTTAGAGGAATTTAGGCTGAATCTTAAAATTGTACGACGAACATTCACTAGAGAAATTTTGAAAATACTTATGGTATTTTTTATAGAAACATTCTGTATCATGATTTGGTTTGAAATTGAGGTGTTTAGGTTTATATGCCCCCTTAATGTGACACTAAATGGTAGTAGTTTATTGCGGTGACGATGATAATTATCATTATTTTGTTCAATTTTGCAATAAACATGTTTCATTAATCAAATGAATGTGTGAGTGTGTATGTGGTGTTAAGATAATTAATTGTTTAGTACTAAAATTTTAGTTATGTTTATTATCAAAATGCAGAGTTATGATATAAAAAAGTGTGTTTATGTGTTTATGTCAAATAATATAATGACTCGTATTATCATCATTCAATCGCATTCAGCTAAAAATATCCAATCATGTCGGGAAAGGTCATCAAAAATATATGTCACTCATAAAGTTAAGCAAGTTTGTTTTAATCTTTTGTTTATTGTTTATTTACAAGTGTTTATAAGTGTAACGAAACATGACATGATCGTATAATTTTGCAGATTGTGGAAACTGGCGTATTTAATTACTACGCATCAAAAAATACTAAGATGTTATTTATTATGCAGTAATTGCATTATTTTATTTATTTACTAGTTGCGTGTAACATATGAGATCCAACTGTCGATGGCAATAGTATGTATAGTTGAAGAATACGTACCAAATAACAAACCTTTAAATACAAATAAGACAATAATTAAGATATTTTGTTTTCTATACAAAACATGTGTGTCAAGATATGATGGTGTGGTGGTCACCCCTCTTTACCTACCCCGAATATGTAAACAACTCGATGGTATATATATACATGTATGGAGATTAAGTATCAAACTATTGATAGTCCTCGTAGATATTGTGTATTTTGCCATACAAATTGTATGAAACTAGGTATGTCATCACTAAATTTATTTTTTCAAAGACCTCGTTAAAAAATTTCAAAGACATCATTAATCGTTGCCTGAAGCAGATTGGTAGAGTAGATTTTTTGAGATATAGGTTTTAGAGTTCATCCTGGTTCTAAGTGATGTTCTAAGTGAATGGAATATGTGAAGAAAATATGAAAACAAATCATATTATCGCAGAGTAGCCATAGCAATTTTAAACTAGTACTGGCTCAGACTATTTTTATTAAGGCAGTAAAATTTCCAAATGTGTGGAAGAAAAAAAAATATTGTAAAATTGTAATTAGCTATAAATTAAATATTTTGTTCCTTTGTAATATTTACTCTGATGGAAATATATTATTCATTCATTCATGTTATTTAGACGCGAATCAAGAACTCATAGATAAATTGGAACGATTAAAAAATACATGCGTTCGAAATATTTTTAAATTGAAAAGTTGACCATATACTCTTTTAAGGTGGTTGCCAATCAGGCAGCGTAGGAACCTACGTCCTACATACCCTCACACTTATTATTTATAAGGTCTTAAACAACCCCAACGCTCCAGTTTATCTACGAAATCGATTTCACTTCTCAGGTTGCCTATTCGTTCAAATACTGAAAGAACGCTCAGTATCCCAGTACACAATACTTCTTTTTTCACCACATCTTTCTCCGTATAAGCAGCTCGTCTTTGGTATCACATGCCATCGTAACTTCGAGTTTCATTAACACTTCCCGCTTTCAAATGAAATCTGAGGAATCATTTCTTTACACATAACACTTAAATTTGTCTCCTTATCCTATCCTTGTCCCCCCTCTTCTGTTCCCTCCTCTCCGATTTACTCCGTTTCTTTATTGTTTTGTTTTATATATTTATTATATGTTGTATTCATAAAATGTTGGAACGTATCATACATACAATATTTTTCACCAAATGAAAAATATTTGTATTAGTTGGAAGATATTGCCATTTGGCAATAAGCCCGCCATTGTGCACATGTGCTCAAAAAGCTTTAAATAAATAAATAGTAAATGACTCAGAAGGTATATAATTCAAGATTTATTATATAAAAATAGTTTTTTTTTTAATATTTGTATGGATTGAGACGACGCGACGCGACGAAACATCACTAAGGCTATTCCATAGTCTAGCGTCTAGCTGAATAAGGGGGCGCCTGCTTATTCACCTAGACTATGACTACACTTTGATATTCCATCATTACTATTATTCGAATCATTAATAATATAACTTAGATAGTTTGGATAATAGGTAATAAAGAAAATATTCCACAGCTTTATAATTATGTTCTGTTTATATTCTTGTAGAAAAATAATTACCATATTCTGATTTTTGACATTTATTTAATACTTATTTCTAATTAACTACAAGCCGTAGAGTAAAATATATATTTTTCTACAAGATAACATAAAATAATTAAAAAGTTAAGGGATATTTTTCTTCATTTACCCAAGCTATTTAAGTTATTTATTTCAAAACGATTCTATTCGTAATATCTAATTGAATATCAAATTGAAAAGTAGGTATGCTGACAGCAGGAGCCTTCTTTTAAAAAAATCATTAAATTATCAATACGTATAATGTGAGTGAGGTTAAAAAAATAAGGGATTTAAAATTTGATAATGTATCTTTCGACCTATCTCAAATAATTAAATTGCCAGTCAGATATGTACATATATAAATTGATTCATGTTTCGTTTATGTGATGCGATGTTCCCAGGAAAGAGGGACATGCTATATCAGCTAACAGAGACCAGACCAGCGCCTCCCGACATCCGGCCATTAGTGTCGTCTCTCACCTGTGACGATTGTCTGTCTAACCCTGCCTTTACATACCGAGCTTTTAGTTTTTTTTATGCCTTAATCGGGAATTATTTTTTCATGAATGTCTTCCCGATAAAATGCTCGAAAGACTTATTCCGGGAGAATCGATGCTCACGAAAACGATTATCAATTTTATATTGGTCAAATTAAATAAAAATTTATAATCTACGAATTTTCCTTCCATTTTAGATTGGACGATTGTTTTGTCTAGTAAGGGCTTTTTCAACTGATAAGGTAGGAAATATTCATTGTTCACTAAGGAAATGTATATAAACATAATCACAATTTGAATGCTTCAATCGCCAAAGTCAAAAGTTATAATAAATTTTTATTTATCATAATTTAATTTATTTTTAACCACAAATGAGTCAACTTTAGCTGTCTAAACAGTAGGTATAATACTGTTTAGAAATATCAACAGTTTTCAATCTGTCGATCGAGACGGCTTCTCATTTATAGTACCTACCTATACTATAATTTGAAAAAAAAAAGTTCATATTTTTTCAAATCACAAATGAGATTCGACCACTAACGGAACGAAATGTCATCTGTCCCGAGGAAGATGCGGTCGCATCGAAATCGATCGTATCGAATAACTCAGTGATTCATGTATCCGAAAATATTTGTAATGTACCTATGTACCTACATAAAATGATATTCATTTTAGTAATCTAATTTTGAGGTGAAATAAGCATTCCTCTCTTCTTTTTTGTATTATTATTGTGTATAGGTAAGTTGTTAGATGACTGAATGATTTTTTTTATTTAACCTTTCATCTTTTGATAATGTGTGATGTCCTGCAAACTAGTGCTTATAGGGTGTATCAGTAACTGCCTGAGGTAACTCGTCTTCAATATAATTGTTTCATTTTATTCTCAATTTTCATTCTTCTGGTATTGATCGTTCAAAGTTATATTTTGATCTTAAATGGCTCCTGGCCCCATAATCAGTGTGTTAATAAGTGTCTAGTATAATGTTCTAGCCATTTCAATATGATTAAATTCTCCGTGTTGATGGCAGGGAACGATTTTTATCGGTTGATGGATACATATAACAATAATTAATTCACGCTTGCTGATATTTTCTCACGATGTACCAATAGAGATAATGTTATTTCTTCGGCGGAATAATTCTGTATACAATACACTTACCTACATACCTGCTTCGTCTCAGTCGGTTACTTCTGATGTATTTTTGCTCCATCTATTCGTTTGCGAGTCTACAACATATATGCGAGTAAAAAATGTATTCATAGATAAAATAGATGCTTCCTTCAGGATTTTTTTCTTTATTTATCTGGGGTCGGATATTTTGGTACGCCATCTCCACTTCCTTCAGTTGTGAGTCATATCCGCAGTAACACTGAAAAAAAAATGTAAGTAACATAATTTAATGTTAATAGTAACCAAATTATAGTTGATAGGTAGTTGATAGGTAGTATAGAGACCTCCTCAGAGCCTAATCCTTTGCTATGTTAAGTATTTGGATGGGTGAACTATTCCCAATTGAAAGCTTGATGATGCGTTTGTTGCATTTTATTTTGCTCTTTTCCAACTGTCGATTCGTTCATGAGAATTCAATTCTCTTAATGAATCGACATTATTAAGCTAAGATGCGTGTACGAAGGAAAATTTTGTATGGTGTAGTAGACTTTTTGCATGCTAATAACACGAACTAGAGGCCTCGCAGCATATATGTTCCTATACATGGATTTACTCAGAATTCGGAGTAGAACATTTTATGTGAGTTTTGTGTGTGTTTGTGTGTGTGTGTGTGCGTGTGCGTGTGCGTGTGCGTGTGCGTATGCGTGTGCGTGTGCGTGTGTGTGTGTGTGTGTCCGTCCCCCCCTTATAACTTTTGATCCGCTCAATTCACAGCCTGATCCGCTCAAACAGTTATAGGCCTACAAAACTTTTATACTCAGAAGTGTGATTTTTTGTTTCAGTCAGGGGTTATCAACTTTTGAAATTTTGGTTTATTTTTCCATATATCTCAGAAACCATAAAAGCTAGAACGCTGAAATTTGTTATAAACATAAACAAATACAAAATCTCAAATTAGTTTTTTTAAAAAAAATCCAGGGTTTCTCAAACATTTTTTATTAAGGAAAAAATTTTTTTTTATGATAAATTTATGAGTTTAACTGCCTATATTTCCAGATTTTTTTAAATATATAAAAAAAAACCGAAACACCCCAACTAGACAATTTAATTTTATATAAAAAATTAAATTGTCTTACATTGTATTAGCACATCTCAAATTTTTTTTAATAAATTTTATAAAAATTGAATTTAGTGACGACATTGCTTCATACAATTTGTATGGCAATCGCCTACACACAATATCTAAGAAGAATTAATTGTTTGATACTAATCTCCAAACATACATACATACCATCATTCTGTTTTCATATTCTGGGTAGGATCATATGACTGACCTCCATTCTATCCTATCTTGACATACATACATATGTAGGTACATGTGTTGTATAGAAAATCAAATATACGCACTTTTCAATCTTTCGATTGTGACGGCTTCTAATTTGTAGAATTCCATTATGACAATGATTAATATGAACACATATAAATTCCACAATTTATTTTATTTTTCTCCCGACGACCGTTTCCGCTTATAAGGCCATAATCAACTGAGACCAGTTGATTATGGCCTTATAAGCCGAAACGGTCGTCGGGAGAAAAATAAAATACTTTATTAAAAAACACAAATATCTTTGTTGAGACCACGATTGAGTTTTTATATTCGACCGGTTTCGAAACGTACCGTTTCTTCGTCAGGACGGATAACAACTAACTCTCTATGTATTATGTATGTTGCGGTCGGTGGAACTAATGGTGGGTGGTGGAAGTGGAGGGGATGAGGGAGGTAGTAACGGGGGCGGAGTCAATATTTCTAAAACATAATAAATAATCAGATTTTAACTAATAGTCCGCTCATCAATATGTTCCCGTTAGAAATATTGACTCCGCCCCCGTTACTACCTCCCTCATCCCCTCCACTTCCACCACCCACCATTAGTTCCACCGACCGCAACATACATAATACATAGAGAGTTAGTTGTTATCCGTCCTGACGAAGAAACGGTACGTTTCGAAACCGGTCGAATATAAAAACTCAATCGTGGTCTCAACAAAGATATTTGTGTTTTTTAATAAAGTGTTTAAAAATGTGCCACAAAGTGAATTCTGAAACAATTAATAATAAAAATAAAATAAATTGTGGAATTATATGTGTTCCTATTAATCATTGTCAAACTCAAATATCTCAAAATATTAAATAATTTGTATTTATGGGATTATAGTTTGGTACTTATTCTTCAACTATACATACTATCGCTATCGACAGTTGGATCTCATGTGTTACATGCAACTAGTAAATAATTTACAATTTACGCATTGATCTGCTAATAATTTTGAGGAAGTGCATAATGGTAATAATAATAACTGAGTGTTATTTTTTGTAGTGCTTAATTGTTATTAATATCATTAGTAAATCGGCCAGCGCCGTAAAAGGTATAATGTTTACAAGTAACCAAATGTTTAATGCACCCAAGCAAATCGTACAGTTATTATAGTTAAACTTTAGTTACTAATAACAAAAGTTTGGTTAAAATATCAGTTACAGTTCGAACGGTTTATCCTATATTTATTTATTTATACATACACTGAAAGACATTTTAATTATTATTGAATCTGAAATGCCCCATTACGTAAAAAATTTACTTTATTTATATCCAGTAAGTACGTAAATTATAAAAAAATGTGTGTGGGCATACACGCAAGTGTAATGCTTTATTTTATTAGGTTATGCGTATCCGCAAACCTGTCGCTGGTTACCCTACATGGTGGGGTATTTATTTATATTCAGTATTTACGTTAATTATAAAAAAATGTGTGTGTGTATACACGCATGTGTAATACTTTATTTTATTAGGTTATGCGTTTCCGCAACCTGTCGCTGGTTACCCTACATGGTGGGGTATTTATTTATATTCAGTCAGTACGTAAATTATAAAAAAATGTGTGTGGGCATACACGCATGTGTAATGCTTTATTTTCTTAGGTTATGCGTATCCGCAAACATGTCGCTAGTTACCCTACATGGTGGGGTATAACGAAGTTTACTTTATTTATATTCAGATTATTTTCAATTTTTTTCCGTTTACTTTACCGTTCATTAATGCATAAATAAGTAAATAATTAAAAAACTAGTCAATACATAAATAAATAATTAAATAAATAAACAAGCAATTAAATCTACAAATAAAATATATATAATAAATAAATAAATAATTAAATAAATAATTAAATAAATATTTTTTCCTTGGGTTATCTCTATTGTATCCTGACCATTGATCCGTTAGTTCATTCCGTTAGAACGTTCGAAACTTCAGCCACATTTTTTTATGTTTAATATTTTTTTATTAGTAGGTATATTTTGCATACTTTACCTTTTATGTAACACAATCATTTTTGTATACAGCATATTTTTATATCAATAGTTTATTGAGTAAAACATTGATGTGATGTTTGAATTTATTTTGTTTTTTAATGAAGCACATCCCGATTCCCAATGTCAAAATAAATTTGATATTAAATAAATAACTTTGCATCGGTCATGTATAAAATATTTGATCAGATTATTAGTTTGTACTTAAAAGTCATAAGACGTGTACCTATATCACACTTCAATCGTTTAACTATCAAGTCAGTTTATCAAGTGTTAATTAGTTATGTTTTTTTTATATCTGTCAATACTTAGAAAGTGATTATATCAGTAAATTTCTTAGTAATGAATCGATTTTAAGTAGGTAGTCTTTATATCATTTTTTGATCATGTTGATTATGATATTGTATTAGTTTCAATTTACATTTATTTACCTAGAAAAGTGCGGGTTATTTTCATGAGGTAATCTTTTTTAATCAACCCAAGCAATGTAAAACCTGGGAAGAAAATACACTGACTGATTATTGGAATGAAGAAAGGAGGGAGTGGAAGAACGCAATTGGGATATCGTTCGAAAAAATGTAAGATATTTAGTTTTTTCTTTCATATTTGAATAGATTGACACGATATTAAATTATCCCACAAACTATTACATTTTTGTCGCCGCGGACCGGTCAGCGTTTGATAATTTCACCGCGGCCCACTGTGGTTAGGGGGGGGGGGGTGTCACATTGAATGTAGTTTTTTTAAATATGGAAATATCATTTTACAGAGAAATATAAAAATAAACAATAAACATAAAATAATAAATTGTGGTTCCTCACCATAAAGAACAAGGTGTTTGGGGAGGGAAAATTCGCTAAAAATGTTTATTCATAATAAAATATAATATTTTTTATTTTTAAAAGAATGAATAAAAATTACTATTGTGGTACATAAGTTGTACCTAGTGACAATTAAAAGTAATAAAGAAAATACAAAATTCAAGGTTGTGGGGAAAATTAAGAAAAAAATATATACCTAATAAAAATGAAGATAGAGATATTTGACGTATGAGATATTTTTTTTGGATTCATGGGTATTGTCTTTATTTTTAAGGCTCAACAGGGACTCTGATCCAGAACACTGGCAGAGTTGTAGTCTCGAACATAGTTTTAAGCCTGCCGTCATTTGCAATATCCAGCAGTTGGTATTCTTCTTTCACAGGCATGCTAGATTCGCGAGGTTTATTGCAAAATGGGTCCCGGATCCATTCCTTTCCAGTCCGTGGGTCATTTTTTGTTGGGAAGTAGCGCTCAAACTCTTTCAAAAGTGAAGAGAGATGATCTTGCACCAACTGGGATAATGATTGCTCTGGCTCAGTCTCACCTAAAATTCCCACCAATAGCTGGAACATGTCCAAAATGCCTCTGTTCACGCGCCGTTCCCACAACTCCAGTTTGGCTTTAAACGCAGCTACTGTCTGCCAACTTGAAAATAGTTGTCATTTTACCCTGAAGGGATAGATTCCTGAGGATATTCGGAGCAAAAAATGTTAATGAAATTTTTCGTTGCGGCGACATTTTTTTCACTCTCTCAGTTTCAAAGTCGTAGAAAATACTATAATTTGTATGGAGGTATTGAAAAAAAATGTCGCGGTAGAGAAAAAATGACGTGTTTAAATACGATTTACCTTATTTACCTAAGTTATGACAAGACCGCCTTCGGAGTCAAGGAGCGACTGCAGTTTGACAAAAAACGACTCCGCATTCGGCATGCATATTATGGCAGTGTGGTGTTGTTTTACTTCGAATGTATTATATAGAAGGTAACTTAGCGTGAAGGGGTTTCTAACGGAATAATTATTTTAAGCTATAATAATTGACCATTTTTTCAAAAAAATATTTTGATTTTTAAGCAGGCGGCGCGGACCAGTACCATTTGGTTCACGCCCATAGGTTGGGGACCACTGGTCTAGCTGATTGTACTTGAAATGAGGAACTTAAAACTTCAGTGTAGTGAATAGGGATTGCATAAATATGTTATAGGTACGTTCAGCAGATCGAAGAGACACTATATTCACATTATAACTAGAAAAACTTTTTATGAAATATCTTATTCTGTATGAAGTTGCAAAAAATCGCTCTATAGTTTATTCTAAAGCAATTTTTTTTATAACTAGTGTACAGTTTATTATTACTTTTTGTATCCACAATCGTATGTATATCCTCACCGCATACGTGGATATCCATCACAATGGAAACCACAGATACCAGTATTATAATACACACTTGTACCATCATCCACATTCCTATCAGGTATTTGAAGGCTCTATAATAATTTAATAAATACAGCTGTTCTATATGTATATTTGTTACAGCAATATATCAGCTATTTATCATATATATCATGTGAATAAGACACATCAGTTTTAATGCGATTTGATTATTATTTCGAATTTCATATTACTAAACAAATAATTTCAAAGAAACAACTAAAGAAGCTATAAAATATTTGTCAAATATTTTGTCTTATCAAATCAAATTTACTTGAGGATTCATTTTGAAAGGGTTAGTTGAAAGATATTGCATTGTAGCAATACACCCACCTTTATGCCGATTATTGTACATAAATGAAACAAATAAATAAGTTATGTTCTTCATTTTTCGTTATAAATTATTTCCAAATAGGTCCACGAAATACCCTGTACTATTTCTAGCTTCTTTTCACCTCCGCGGTTCTAGAGATTGTTACCTTTTTTTGTTAATATTTATATTCATTATCATATCTCGTTGTTTATTCATTATCATATCTTGTAATATCTCAATTATTTGTTTCGGACCAAAAGTAAAATGTTCCCACACAGTGTGTAATTTGTATTGTCGTTTATCCGAGTATAACAAGGCAGACCAAAAACGTGGTATGCTAATAACTGGCCTTGCAAATTGAGCTCTCGTTAAAACAGCGTTGTCAATTTACTATTATATAATATATCATGTGTTTTTTTATTTACTCCCTCCTATGAACTTTGCATGTTCTTAGAAAATTACTTTGTATTCTTTTTCTATTAATTGGTATTCAATGTCTATGAGAATATCGTGAATCTAAATTGAACAGCAAATTCTTTATCTTGTGCACAAATATACATATGTATGAATAAATAATATATTAAAATTAAAAAAAACACAACGATATTCCTTGTACATTGTAAACATGTTTTATGACACGTGTGGCGATGTTCGGTGGTTCTTATTTCTCTTATCTCAATAGAGATACAGCGTGATGTTATTGTACCTATATTTATGGATCATTGTATTATCTATTATTATTATTCGAGACTTATAATAAAACCTTATATTGATTTGTTTCGTTTCTAAAAAATACGTGATATGAAAAGTATTTTAATATAATAATCCGATATTTTTCTATTTTCTTTTATGATGGATCATAAATAACTGTAATTTTGCATATTGGCGTGGATAGTGATTCTTCGATAACTGTTATTGTTTTGTAAAATAACTGGTTATGGACCAATATAGCTTTTTATCGTTGTTATTGTCTCGTTTGTCTGTTATGAGGGCAATGAGTATTTTGGTTATTTTTTGTGGTTATTTGTTATGTGCGAAGGTATAATACCTAGAAGCGCTTAGTAAAAGTAAAAGTCGATCATCGGTGCAATTATGATCACAAAAATGGTTCGGTCTTAAGTCTTCACGGTAATCAAGACTTGATAGGTATATAATGTTACTTGTTGTTACGGTTATTGTGCAACTAAATATTAGTTGGTCGTTTTAAAAAAAAATCGCTTTACTGTGTCACTTAACATAACAATGGACGTTTTAATCTACTTTTAAATTTAAGAAGTATTTTACGAGAATATTGTCACGCGGATAATCATTACCCCAGTTTAGAGCATTATTATTTATTACCTTGGGTGTGACACAAGTGAGCTATTCTGAATAATGTGTAATATTTGTGAAGTGCATAATTACTAGGTAATAATTAGTAATTACTTAAAGCATGTGAATAATTCCAAAGCTACTGTGAATTTTGTCGATCGTTTTGTCTTCAACTTACTTCAGATCTATTTCCTGTTGTTGCTTTTTAAGTTATTTATGGAGAAAAAATGTTATACCCACACCTTTATCATAATGTTCATGATATATAATAATAATAATTTATATAGGGCCGTTTAATGATTCAAGATCATTCCAAGGGTGCTTATATTCTTTCTTATGTTGCTCTATGAAACAAAGCTGTCCTTTCGAGAAAGTGCTCTTACTTTGTCCGCGACATCTGGAGGCGATCTATTCCATTTTATAGGATCACTCACACTAAGTATCGATCATAGTATGCCGCTTTGTTGGCTCTGTCCAACTTCTTTAGGGCGTTGTTACTATGTGATCGAGAAAACCTGAATCTAAGGTAAGTGCAACTTTCGGCAAACATCATGAGAAATTACGTGGGGTACGCAAAACAAAAAACCTTTGTTTATTTACCTTGGTTGGTAGGTAGTTGGTAGATGCACAAACCTTCCTCCACTCCACCGAAAATTGTCACGATATTTGCTGTTGCCTATTATTACTTGTTGTTTAATAATTGTTTCTTTGACTATAATTCAAAACATATTATTTAGAATTATTGTAATTTATGTTATTCTCTAATTCATGTGTATAAAATTTTCCCAAAAAAATCTAATGATGACATAATATGTTTGAAACATACATAGGAACGCATCTTGTCCCTATTGATCTAGGCAGAGAGAACCAAACGCCACATCATTCTATCTGCATATACATTATTTGGTTTGTATATATTATGTACTCATAATATTCTTCTACGTATTATATTGTATATTATTTTTTAATATTTCCTTATTATGTTGATAGCTAAAACAAGTTTGGACAAACGTATTTTTATCTTTATAAATGTTTATAGGCGACTTTGTTTCTAGGTATAATTAATATGTTGTAAAGATGATTTTATTATTTTCTCAGACGAAACTACACGGGGTTTGCCTAGTGTTTTTGTTGGGTGGATTTCTCCTTGGGCGTAATTAAAATTGGTGATTCGATGTATGATAGTTGATATGATCTTTAAATATAGCCTGGCCAATATCACTAGACCAGTTTGTTCCACTTATTCTCTAGGTATGTGTATTATTTATTTTTTAAATTGCTCGAATTAAAATCATTTTAATGTTCTTCGTCTGAAGCGAGGCTATTATGTTATAATTATTACATAACTGCTCAACAGCGAAGAAATGACTTTGATTTGATTTACATACGTGTAATAATTCATTTGGGTATTCATCATTTTTGTAGAAAGTAAGACACCTTCTTCGTTTTCTGTAAAAATATTCATAAAACGAAGGTATTTTGAATTGTGTTGCTGTCATGTTATACAATGAGTACATATTAGTGTATTCATGTGTACCCACTTAACATAATATTTTTTTATAAAATAAATGAACACAACAAAATTATTTTAAAATGGATTTCTACTCTGTTTACACAAAAACTTTAGATTTTTTTTATGTTTAAATAAATATCATGGTTTGTATTTCTTTAGCTTAACGCCAAAGGGTTTGATGCAACCCAGCTTTTTTAAAGATATAATTTGAAGAAATCCTAAATTTGCACCTTGTTTTTGTATTTGTCTCTACATATTTTCAAAATTTTCATTTTACTAAATTATGACCGTGGCAGGCGATTTTGAAATGCTGGTGCTTGAGATAACGATTTTTTTTTACTTGATGAGGATGGTGAATGCGTTTTACACAACGGTGTAATATTATTATCTAATATTTTCATCAAATGACTTTTTAATATTGTCGTGTTTATAAAACATTATTTAATATTATCTTGTTAATGTGGTGAGTATAAAAACGGACTATCATATATTCGTGAAGATACAGAGAGGAAATATTAAAATGTTTCGAAAGAAATAAATAATTATCCACCTTCATTTTAAGTATGCATTAGGTAGTATAAACAATTCTCACATTTTTTACTCTCCACTACTATGAAATAGTGAAGTATTACACGTCTTGCAATATTCTTATTATTTATTGTTTGATTCTTGAAGTAATTACTTTCCACTATTTTGCAATTGTGGAGAGTTATGATTTAATAATATTTTTAAGCGTATTTTGACACCCTTTACCTTAACTTCAATTATCTCTCTGTTTGTACTGGAATTTGTCAATCGATTTTTAACTAAATTCTCGACCAGTTAGAGCTCTGAAACCTTTTTCAGGATTTGTGTATTCCCGGTGACAATGCACGTTTAAACTTTTCAGCTTTATTAGTTTGATAAAATTGAAAAAAATTGTATTTCACACGAAGTAAACAAAATTATGCGTTTTCGGCTGAGCGTTAATAAAATTTGAATTTTATTCGTTTAGATGCAACAATCATATTTTATTATTTTAAATGTTTTCAATCAAAATCATTTTGATATACATTACTAAACATGATTTAAATGTCAACTATATTAAAATTCAGGAAAATGTAATAATTTTAATAAAATTATTATTTTGAGAATAAAAGTTATTAATTTAGTTTTATTGTATGCTAGTGAAAATCTGATAACAGATTTAATATGTGAAGAATACTTTGAAAAGGGTGTCCTTATTTTTTTTTCTATTTCTTGTTTTGTATAAAATTCTCAACATGTATCATGTAAACTGTGAATAGGACGAGACTCGTAATGATTTTGAGCATTATTTAACGTATTGCGTAGGTATCTACTGTTAAATGTTAACAGCTCAAACTATAAGTTCATTTTCTCCATAGATATCCATGTACTTTTTCTCCATTTCAGCCGTCAAAGCTTTTAAAATGCACTTCCATTCTGGAAAAGCGGAATACTTCATAAAATGCATACTTCATAAATGTAAACCTTAAAATAAGTAAAAAATCACATAATCGATAAACGATTGTTTTTTACTTTGTGGTATCATTTTGCAATTGATTAAATTAAATAAAACACAACTTTGTGCATATACATTTATAATTTTTATTATAATTTTTATTCAATTGAATAAAAATTATAATTGTAGAGGTGTACACTTAGTTGTGTTATATTTAATGTGATTAATTAAAAAAAATCCACTAAGAGTAATTTTGGCCACACTTCTCACTTTTTTAAAAGAATTTCAATACGAATTTTTAAATATGAGACAAATGAGTGATTTTTGAGCTGATGTTGTTATGTGAATCGGTTTCATCCGGTGGCGAACTGTGCGCTAATTACCTATTATTGAAATACACACACGGTAAATATGTTTTATTATCATATTAACAAAAAATATGCTGTTGTTTTCTTTAAATTGATGTTATTAAACATAGATTGTCGTTAATACTGTAAGAATTTACGATGTCATTAGGCATCATGGTGATGTATGAATGTAGACATAACGATAATAATAATAATAATAATTTGTATAGCGCCGTTTAATGATTCAAGATCATTCCAAGGGCGCTGTTATTTAGATAGATATTATATTGCTCTACGAAACAAAACTGTTTTCAGTCCTTTAGAGAAAGTACTCTTACTATTTGCACTGCGGACATCTAGAGGCAATTTATTCCACTTTATAGGACCACTCACACCAAAGCATCGATCATAGTAAGCCGCTACTGTTAACTGTTATACATAATACTGTTATTAGCCTTGTAAAATCGAATGTTTTTTTGGGTTGTATTCAATACTTACCTTGATATTTCAATACTGTAACAACATTTATTATAGTTACATTATTTTGTTTTTATTATCACGTTTTGTTGCAGTGCGATGTTCCCACTGAATGAATAATCTTGGGAATTTTATGTAGTTGTATAATATTTATTTAGTTCATCTAGTGTTTGCAGTAATACGGAACATTGTATCATTACATTACCAACATTATGGTATATTCAATAGTTAACTATTGCATGTAATTAACCGTATTTGCAAGTTTATATTGATGACACACTATTTCAGCGTCCATTTTTATTTTGGATCATCATCATTGGGGCTACAGCCCTGTGTGGGCCCTGTCCTCCTCCAGAATCCCTCTCCAATAGTCCCTGTCCTCCGCCGCCCCCTTACAGTTTGTTATTCCAATCGCACTTATGTCGTATTTTGTGCCATTCAGCTATCTTAGCTTGGGCTTGCCTCTACTTGTTCTGTCCTCTGGGTGATGTGTAGTACCTAATGGTCATAATGATAAACTATATAAAAACGAGTGGGTTGTGGCCAACGCTATACCGAGTCACTCCACAAAGTATTCAAATGTTGTATTGAAAATTTTCAGCATTTTCATGAAATAAATGTTTGTTAAATTATTTTTCTTTCAAATATTTTATTATGAAAACTTGTTAATTCTTCAATGCCATTTTATGAAAGTGATTTTAGCAATTTGAAAATAGCCTTTTTAGCAATTTGAAAATAAAATTATCAAATTTTATGTTTCCTGAGCTCGTTTTGAAATATTTGACAGTTAAAAATTTTAGAAGCACTGATCAGATATACTTGAAAATCTGATGGAGTCTAACGCGACGTCCTACGTAGGCGATTCAAAGCGAATGCGAAGCGGCGCGGCACGGTGCGAAAATAACAAACAGTCGGTAACTATGGTAGTGTCCTACGTTACCGACCGCGAGTTGGTTTCGATGCGGCGCGGCGCGATGCGAAGCGAACGCGATCAGTTGGTTTGATATTTTCGCGCGAATTAATAGCGGCGCCATTGTTTTTTGACATGTCAGAAACAGAAATTTTAATTTCTGTCCATGAACGTCCCATATTATGGGACAAATTATTATCGAACCGCGAATTTTAGGATTTGGCAAAAATAAATGGGACTACAAGTAAACACATTTATTTATTATTGCTATTTTACAATAGGATGTTGTTCAAAACACACAAAGTTTTCTCTCGCTTGCACGAATGTCAAATTTTGATATGTTTCCCGGAAAGAAATTCAGTCTCATTTATTAATTCAAGATCACGTAATTCTTCATACAAATTGTGATATCCCCCATAAATATGCCTCTCTAAGTACACAATATTAGTTTCACTTCTCTGCCGTACATACTTCTTGAGTATTTTATATACGTACATCCATGACAGTAGCTGGCGGCAGAGGGAACGATTCGCGCATACGTAGGACAGAGCCGCCGCGACGCACCGCATCGCATTGAATTCGCTTGTATCCGTTCCGCATCGCTTCGCAATCGCGTTCGCTTTGAATCGCCTACGTAGGACGTAGCGTAAGCCAGTATTAGGTATACGAATTCGCTAAATTTGAATAGAATTGAATGAGTAGGTACTTTAGTCTATAATCGTTAAAGTGAAATAAACATGCCGTACATAGCACACAGAACATAGCACACAGCACATATCACACAGCACACACACACACAGATACATTGTGATGAAACTTTCAGAATACAATCTCAGCATGAAACTTGTTGATATTATGATATGTATGTACATATATGTATACTTGTTGATAATCTGCAATATAAAAATAAGATTAAAAACTGCGAATTGGTAACTCTCCACTGTATCCCCTTGGGCTAGTGAGGAGTAATAATAGGGACGTTACTAGTTTTTAAATTCGGTAAACAAAAAGTAAGGCGCATGCCTCACTTAATTCTTACCGCACTTTAGTTGCATGCAAGACATTGTAGTGTTCGGACGTATTGTCGTAGTCAAAATGCCATCTCGTGTGATGAAAACACGTAAAAATTACACTAGAACTGTGAAGGACGTTCACGCTGCATATTTATTCCATAATTAATATATTTATATGAAGTAGTCGATAATTATTTTTATTTTGAGCAAACGAGAGAGAAAGGCACAGCCGATATATCAAGCCAGTATCTATCTATGCCCATGTATACAAAATCTACCTTGTGAGGACGCCGCGCCGCGCCGCGCCGGTGTCGTCATCACGAGCCTAAAAATATAGGTACTACTTGAATTGATTGAAATATAATTTACATTTTGGTATATTTTATAAATATACGTGTCAAGTCACGTTTTTTGCTTGTGACAGCAGCGAATGCGATGCAGAGGGGATTCACTTTTTCGCACATCTATTATAATAATCGCTAAACATCTTGAACGAGGTTCCGGTTGCGCAGAGCGCAAATTTGTGTCTTTTCGCTTCGTTGGTTTACGTACAAATCGCCCCCCTACTCGGTTAAAAGTTCAAGTTATTTGGCGACAACTATACTTATTATAATTTCGTCTTCTTACAGTCATTTGTAGAGCGTTTTATTCTCACACAACGTGTCTATATATAAAATGTCATTGGTTGTACCTATATATACATATTATGTATATAACTATTTTCGCTTTTTTTGTGGTCACCAAAGATGTATTTTATCGATTATTTTTTTTAACTTTTTCTTTACTTAAAACGTCAATTATCATTTGAGTTTGTGTATAGTTCATTTATGATACATCATTCAAATTGATTAGGACACTTGGGTGCGACGTATACTTTAGTTTGGGACACTTGAGTGCGACGGATACTTGAGTTCGGGACATTTGGGTGCGACGTATACTTGGGTTCGGGTGCGACGTATGGTTTCGATTCTACTTGGTCGCGACGGACTCTTGGGTGAGAGCGACTTTTTCTATTAAAAAAAATCTGCTTGAGAATGTAGTGTTTCGTACTTTTTTGTAATGCTCTTTATATGTATGTAGTTGATATTCAAGTATTTAGATAAACAGACATTTAAAATGTAAAGAGATATCGGTTAAAATTATTAAGTTAAAACAAGGTTATTACAATCATAAAACGAATATTTTTATACATACCAATTCTTTGGCTGGTTAGGTATGTATGTATATAGTTTGGTTAAAATAGGTTGGTTTGGTTGGTACGTAGCCATCGTTGCAAAACGCGTGAGCGAATTATAATATCACGTACATACTGTATTATAGTGTCATCAAAATAATAGTAGTACATGTGAATATCATTTCAACATTTTTCATTTTGCTTAGGTTTTGAATAGAAATAGTCGCGATTAAGCGGACTCGCAACCAAGTGTCCGTCGTACCCAAGTTCCTGCGCCCATGTGTCCTAAACCGTACATCCTCATACATTAACTAAACATAGAAAATAATATGCTATGTGCTTATAGATGCATGCAATCGATCGCGTCCAACGACCCATTAGGTATTTATTTTATATCTGTACTTACTTTCAAGAAGACATAAAAAAAGTTCTCTACGTTTTTTTTTTGTTAATTTTAAAGTTATCCTTTATTATCATTTCTTGTTTTTTGACCTTCGATCATAAAATTGCACCTACATTAAAATGTCCCTCGTAATATTTATTAATATGTTCAGTAAAGGATTAACGGATACCATATTATGTCGTGTTGAAGATTAAATAATAACAAAGTGCGTGTGTATGTTGATTATGTAATGGTTAACTCGCTATGAAAATGCTCAACCCGACATTATAATATATACCTACATCTGAGACGCGCGTGTTAAACCAATGGGCGATCTTGAAAATGAATCTTATTACTTATTTATTTACACATTTTGTTAAAAAAACATTTACTTATCTATGCACGTGTACACGCTTACCATTAGGTCGCGTTCTAATTGGCGCCAATAGCGTCGGATGAAATAATGTTGTATGTAAGTCTATTATCACATATAAAAACCCAAAGCTTTGCGTTTTTCTTGTCATATAGCTATTGTTTAAATAGAGCAACCGTGTTGATTACCCAAGTCTTGTTTACTTAAAATAGTTGTGGACTCAAACTTTTTTTATTTGTGTCGAAAACATCGTTTTGTCTGACACTACACAATTCAGTGTACACTTTTTTCGTCTTCAAACGTTGAATTCATTGTCATTACATTTGCACGTATTGCAACCGAAAAAAACATGAAAAGGCTGAAAATTTCTCACTGCGCGGACATTATTGTTATTCATCATAATAGACACAAGACAATTGTCATTGTCTTGATGCGTGGACTTTAACTGATTTAATTCGTCTTAATAAACATATGAAAAATTTTCATTTCGTGGATTTTTTTTGGTTTAATTTATCGAAGTAAATAAATGAAATCAAAAGGAGACCGAAAATTTCTCGTTGCGCGGATAGTTTTACTGGAAATACTATTTTGTGCAATATTTTTCCCATGGATTTTTATTAATTGAATTATGTAGGTACATACATAAAATAATAAAAATATATTTATTTCTCCGTATTTGAATAATTTCACAAATGAGATTGCTAATGAAATGTGATGAGCGAAGTAAGTATTTTACTTCTGCGGCCCGCCGTTCACTTTGAATGTCGGTATCTAACCCGCTGTCCCAAAAGTTTGCTCACTCCTGCTCTACATGATACTTGTGAAGAAATTGACGTAAATAAAAAAGCGCTTTAAATTATTGTGAAATCGTAGTTCTCAGTTGTAAGAGTAAAAATCAGATACATAAGTCGTGTTTTGCGTGTAAATTGGGATGTGGCTTTATGATCGTTGGTTTGTCCAGAAGTTATCATCTTCATTGGTCCCTCGTGATATAACGGCATATAAGGTAGGTATATTATACATATTATGTATATTATATATAGGTATTTATTAGAGACAATGTAGCCGGCCTGCCAGTCTGAGGCTAATCGGTAAATCATGAAATTAGGGAACCTAACGGACTATACTTTTTTGTGTTTGGTCTCATCAAAACCACCTGACCCAAGACATTAGCCGATCTCTGTGATTGTCGTCATGTACCAAATGTACTTACATCATATACATCGTAGGTAGGTATGTTCCTTCGTCAATTTCATACCAATATTTGAACAGTCAAGTGCACAAAGCTGGGGTACATTGTCATTTGGTAGTCTCTTCTTTCCAACCTCATATTCGTTTCCAAAAACAGCAAAAGTTATTCTGTGGTATAAGTGTAATTATTGATTGTAGGTACTCGTACTTGGATAGAAAAGCTTAAAGATTCAGTAGAGTGAATTGCAATGCAAGTGTGGTACGTTCACATTTATATAAATGTTATAATATTTTTTATTTAATGTCAATCATATTTAATTTCTGTATTATATTATAATAAATAATAATTTACGCGCCAGATGAGAATATTGAAATACGGGAATGTTAGAGACGATGCGTGAATGTAAATGAAAATGTCGAGCTCTAAAGTGCTTATCATATTTTATATTACTGATTATAAACAATACATTAAAATTATCAAAAACTTTAAACTGATGTTTTTTTAAAGTTACGATAATTGATCTTGCTAAGGGATAATATGGCTTAATATTAAAAAATAAATATTATTATACTTCGATGAAAATTATAAAATGCTTGTTATAAGAATATCATTTTATTCGAATATACATAAATCATAATCACATTTACAGCAAGTTTTGTATGTACCTTCTAAATTTGGCAACTCGATCTATGTGATGCAATCTGTATTTAGGAAATTATTCGTGTTGCCCCCAAGATATTAAGGAGAACAAAAGTAGGTACTTTAGGTATATCTTATAATTTCATAACCAGATTCCCAAGCATTTTTCCGTCACCAAATTTAATATCTTCATACCAATATTTTTACTTATAATTTTGTGCTTACAAAAATATTTACCTAAATATCATAAAAATATTCAAACGATTTGAAGTCAGGATTGGAAATAATTCTTCCGATTGTTGTCTACATTAATTAGGGATTTTCTACCCAATACGTATAAAATGTTACATATTTTTATGTGTAATCTTTAATTGATTATGTTAATCTCAAAAACATAAGATGTCATCGTTTATAATCTATATTAAAATCTTTTACCATGTTTTCGTACCGAAATGATTTGAGGGCTAGATTACACATAAACTATTCCAAGTAAAAGGTGTTGATACCTTATCTGAGAATTTCCACAAAATCATTGTTACCTAATATTATATATTTTATAATTTTTTTTTTGTTTATCTCAAAAAACAAGAGTTATTTTTTTTCTCAGAAAATATATTTTGTCCGATATTTTGATCGTCCATTTCTTTTTGTTCTTTTTATATAAGTATGCGAAACTTGGACATGATAGTAGAACAAATACATTTTTTTACATTTTTATCTATTTTATATATTTTCTGTACATTTGATTTTTATTTTATTTAATTCAATTTTATTTAATTCAATAATGTAATATATAGTCACATCTGGCAGCATTCTCTGATTCAGTGTGGCTAAGTATGTAGGTAGTTCACACCATTCATTTTCATTTTTATTCATTCAGTCAGTAATATTCTTATGTTCATGCTATGTAGTATTTTTTATTTGAGTTTTTTTTTTTTACTTATTTATTCTTTGGTTTTTAATGTACATATGTACTTTGTTGTTTAATTTACCTATCTTATATGTTTTTATTTTTCTTTATATATCCTCTGCTACCGTTGTTATGTCTAGATGTTTATAAATTGTTTTCTTTTGTTTATGCTGTGTCATGTAATATTTAATTTTGTAAAGGGCTTTGAGCCGTGAATCAATAAATAAATAAATAAATACGATAAAATGAGATTTTTTTATTTATTTAACATCTTGTTTTTTAACAATATTACAAATAAATTTACAAAATACATAATGATATACTATGATAAAATTGTTGCATTATTACCTCATTAAAAATATTAAAACCTTTTGCTTGATGAGGGAATCATTTGAGATTAGATCATCATCATCATTGGCACTACAGTCCGCTACGGACCCTGGCCTCCTCCAGAAATTATCTCCATCCCTCCCTGTCAACCGCCAGTCTTCTCCAATTTATCAGGTCCACTTCTATAATAGCACACAGTACATCGTCCAGCCATCTCAACCTAGGTCTGCCTCTACTTCTTCTGCCTTCGGGACAGGTGTCTAATACATTTTTAGGAATACGGTCATCATCCATCCGGCAAACATGTCCAAGCCAACGTAGGCGCTGAATTTTAATAAATTGGACTACATTCGTTTCTTTGTACATTGCCTCCAGCTCATGATTATACCATATTCTCCAGACCCCTCCATCGTTAGTTGGGCCAAAGATTTTCCTTAATATCTTCCTTTCGAACACCAATAACATTTTTTCGTCCTTTTTAGTCAGTGCCCAACATTCTGCTCCGTATGTCAGGACTGGTCGGAGAAGAGTTTTGTATATAAGGACCTTAGTATTTGAGATGAGATAATAGGTACAATTAATACAATTTACATAGTTATACAACGGTGAAAAAAAATCAACAAAACAAATGTAATAGAAAACGGGAAATTCGAAACAATTTTGGTCATATCAATACATACATCATTACATACACCAGTTTAGATTGTGAAATGTTTTTTTCAGTCTTGCACATACGCAAAAATTGTTTTTTTTTTCCTGTCGTGAGTCAAATGATATTTTTACTGACAATAACATCTCAATAGAGACGAAGTTGGGATATTATAGAAAAAAACAGACATAATTGGTGAATGTTGCGCAAGCGCATAAAGTTATCACGTAAACCAGCCGATGACAGGTCGTTAGCCCTGTAGGTGCCTGAGTTCCTGGTTCTTCTATAATATCCCAATTTCGTCTCTATTGAGATGTTATTGTCGATAAAAAAAAGTTTTTTCAGTCTTTGTTTGAACCATTGAGATAGCTAAGAATATACAACAAGTCAAGTCAAGAATATAAAATGTGGACGTAATATTACTTGCATGAAAATAGAATATTTGTGAGGTTGATGGAGTATGCACATTGAAAGATAAACTAGCTCTTTATCAAGGAATTATATTTTGGTCAAATAGTTGGGAGTGAGAGACTATGTGAACGATATTTTAGAGGAAAGAATTTTTAAGGTAAATAGTCCGTAAGTATGATAATGTAAATACAGCATCAGTGAATATTATGCACATAATTGTATAGTATATAGGTAACAGTTCTTGATTTATAATATTCACAATAAACGTTAGTTATTATTTTTATTGTTATGTTGGTAATTTTATTTTGCCATTTGCTAGATTCAATCATACCACCTACATAATTCGTATTGATTTACTTTGGCACTATCTTATAATATCATTACCATTATAAACCATATCGGGGGCTAACTGTTGTAGTATTGAAATAATTTATTGTAAAAAATATGCAAATAATCGTAAAAAAGTATAACGACTCTATCAATCAAGATCGGAGAATGAAGACAGTTTGTTCTAGAATTCCATTTTGTCTTCACAGAACAGGTTCCATGGCGAATTATATTGCCATATTTTAATTATTATGATTCAATAATTTCGGCATCAAACCTCTTCATGTGGTATTTTAGGTGTTTCATTTCTACTAATCTAATGGATTGATATCTATTATCCTTCGTATTTGATATAATTCAACACATGTCATATTAATTAATTCTATCAGCACTAATATGTTTTTTGCTGTTGACTCAATCGATTGTTTCAATTTGTTTGCGCGAGTTCATTCTATTTTTCTAAAACTTAAAGATTACTTCCAAGTTAGAATTATATTATTTTCTTCTGTATTAAATCTACACACTAATTAATTATTTAATATGCTTACTGAGATTGTTACTGTTCATTATAAAATTAATGTTCAATTATTTATTTCTACAGATATTTAAATTTAAATACAATTTTATATAATATTTTATTTTATGTAGCTTCTTGGGCAACTAACAGGTGCTATGTCAAGTAATTATTTAACACGCACCCAATAACAATATTCTGGAGAAAACTTATTTATCGTCTTACAGATTCAGATTGAAAACATAATTTTAAAAATTGTGTCTCCACCGGGAATCGAACCCGGGACCCTTGGATAGACAGCCAAATACCTAAGCAAAGGATATAAAAACATACGTATAATTGAGCCAGGAAGGCATATTATAAGTACTTCTAAATGATTTTATATAATATATTGTTAATTTGACCTTATATAAAGTTTAATAATTTAGTCTATCTACAATAATCATGAATGTATCATACAATTATTGATGTAGAAACATACAAGTACCTAATTGTTTTATATATTATATCTAGATATAAAATGAAACAAAATACAAATATATATAGACTGAAGTGTTAGTTTCTCGATTTCTAAAATAACTCGGCGTTGGTACCTATACGAAATACACACACGCCATAAATTGAATTAATATTTTCCATAATTCTATATGCGAGTATGTTAGTACCTTCGGTTCATATTTTAATTTTGTCACCGACGCGACGCTTTCAAAAATCGTCAAATATGTAAAAATAATAGTTGAATAATAAAAAGATATATACAAATATGTTTCTTTCCGGAATAGTTGGTATGCGATGCGATGGCGGTTGACTTACTTACTTACTATTTGACACAAGTTGTTGTGACCCACTGCAAGTTTTACCGACCCGTCCTCGTCCGTTTTGCGGAGTTCTCAAAAAACCGGTATCCGGTGCCCCCATCCGGTAAACGTCCACTCGCAAAACACATTCTCATACGAGACTACCGGAGTGCAACATACAGACATATGTATAGACAGACATTATCATTGTTATTAAGGAAAAATTAATGTAAGGTCTACCCGACATCCTTACTCTGAGAAAAAAATTCCAACTAATAATTCAGTTTCAATAATCTGTTTCTTGATTTACCTACAGAAGAAATTCTAGTTTTTAAATCAGTATTTTTTTATTTTGTCTCTCAGTGTATAATATAATATGGCTCTGGCCTTCGTTAATGTATATTTCCATATTTCTTTTTTTTCATAGAAACACGGAACCTACTTTAGGAACACTTTATGACTTCTACACACTTACAATGGTCATAGTACGCACTCACATGGCCACGGTCATCATTCTTTTACAATAATACATTTTGTGAATTTAAACTAACGTGGATGTGAATGAAATCAGTAATGCTAGGATTTGAAGTGCAATGAATTGTTATCTCAACATACTACGTAAATTATGTACTCTGCAGTTAGAGATCCGTATAACACGATTCAATTTTAAGAAATTCTAACGTTTTAACACTAATTTGGCTTGTATTGTCTTTGAACCAAGATAAAATCTTACGGCCTCTTCTTACGGGCTGGTATTTGGGCTTTATCCATGAGCTTACTCATACTACCCCACCACGTGGATAGTGGACGTCCTTTTTCTTTCCCGTTTACTGCGAGTTCTAGAGCAGTTTGCACCACATGATCATTTTGCCTTCTCATTACATGTTCATACCATCTGAGTCGGCTCTCTGTGAGTTTTTCTGGTATTGGGGCTACTCCAAAGCTTCCTCTTATTAGCTCATTTCGAATTTGAACAAGATTGACACCCTGCCTGCCCCTCTCGGCATTTTCATTTCATTAACATGTAGTTTTGGTCATGTGTGCCCTTACCTGTCCAGCACTCGACACCGTATGTCATGGCAGGTTTCACAGCTGGTTTGACAACCTTGCCCTTAGTTTTAATTGGCATACGTGGATCGCACAGAACACCCGTGAGTGTTCAACATTTACTCCAAGCCACGTTCACCCTATGGGAGACATCAGCATCCACACTGGCATCCGCTGAGAGAACCGACACTAAGTACTTGAAGTTTGTCACCTTGGGTACGGCAGTGCTATCTAGAAAGCACACCGCCGCCGCTGCCTCTGAAATTCCACTGTAGTTGCATTCCATAAAAACAGTCTTTGTCTTGCTAATATATACGCAGCCCAAATCTATCGAGTGCTTCAGTGCATTTTGATAGGGCCCCTTGCAGTTGGCATGCGTTATTTGCAATGAAGACTATGTCATCAGCGTACAACAGACCTTAAAAATCTTTCGGTTTCATACGAAAAAAAAATTTTAAAAAAATTATCGCGATAAACATCAATTTATTTTTATTGTCAATTGAGGTAGGTACTAATATATCTGCAACTACAAAATACATTTCTACGAACATGTATGCATATAATAATTAAAAAAAAATTTTTTTTTGGAAAGTAGGGATTAATTTTTTTTTACTTTTATGCTTTAAACAGGTACATAATATATTATGTAGTTCATTAAATTTGTATCGTAAACTACGTGACATATTATAAACTTTCTTATTGTTACAATTTCATGGAAATGTAACGGATATTTCTTTTATGTTGGCGTAGGTATACCTACATTGTTAAGCGAAACATAAATCAGCAATTATTGAGTTGAAAAGTCAAGTATTGGAATAAGAATAATACTTGACCTGTATGAGTGCTATTCAAGTATAGAAAAAATCAATTCTTTTAGAGTTGGTTTCAGCACATCACGTCTTAGAGAAAATGTATTTACATCTATACCTACCAGTATTATCGTCATACATATATGTGGGCCTCACAGTGGGCCTTGTCACTTAGATACAAATCTTAAATTGGATTTTGGGTTTGATTCCTGGTAGAGTCAAATATTTATTTTTCGTCGTTTTTTTTTTTAATTCTGATATTTGAATGATATCATTATGTTTTTACTCTCCACTACTATGGAATAGTGGAGAGTCATGATTTCACAATTTTTAAGCATATTTTTTACATCAATTTCTCAACAGGTATCATGTAGAGAGTGTATACTATGAGTTTTTGTGTGTATGGTGTATTATGAAAACTTTGTTTAGGATTATAATAGAAATATTTGTTTGGGAATCTAATAGAAATGTACTTGTTAATTGAATGAAAAGCATTTATTTTCGTGATTCTAATTTAACAATGAAAGTAAAAGTATATTTTTGTGTTATTTTTTTGTACAAATAAGAGTTTGTTTTCGTCTTTGTCACGAATTCGTGAATGAGATATTCGAAGAAGAAAATTTAGAAGCCAGAATAGTAGAAGAAAGGATGCCAGGGTCGAAATATCTGACATGCGGTTCAGGTTAGGTATTGTGTTTATTTTATTTTATACTGTCCACGGCTAACATATAATAATCATATAGTCCACTTTGCTGAGTTGTACCGTCTAAACATATTTTTGTACCAATTGATCATGATAGTTTTGTGAAACTGTATTTTTATTTATTATAATAACATATTAGTCTAAAATGTAAGACTGTACGAGTGTACATGAATGTAACTGAGGTGATATTTTTTTGCAATGACAGTAATTTTTGGGACTCATGTATCACATTAGGGATATGATAAAATTGCGTTCATATAACAAAAATATATTTATCTTAATTTTCTGGATTATTTTACATTTGTTTATTATGTTAAAAGATTTTTCGGTGTATGTTAAAAAAAATAAGGTTTGCTGGCATCTACGGTTTGATGTCTCAATGTCCGTAATAATATAACATGTCAGCCAGTAGATGTTTTTTTATAGACAAACGGTATAATCTTCAAAACGAGTTCGTTTTTACATAAACAGGTGCTCACAGACCTATTAACATTTGACCTGTGGTAATATAATATAAAATGTCTTGATGATCTGTGTATCTATCTAATGATGATTAGAAATTAGGTACCTACTCCGACTTAGAGCAGTTAGATAGGTACCTATCAAGTAAAGTTTTTGCAAAGGCGTGATTTAAGGCCATTTGGGGCTCTAAGGAGGATAGGTATTTTATGATGACTATCATAGCGCAGGGCAAGGAAGTGGAACATATTATGTACCTACATACGTATACGAAGATCGAGTTTTCTAACGAGTATGTTGCGTTGTGTTTTATAATGTAGGTACTTAACATTGATTTTGATGATATTGCGACATGTTTCACGAAATATCTAAATTAACTTTGCAATATTAAGAAGATGGGTTCGTATTTGTATTTATTATTTTGACCGTTCTAAGGTCATTATACTTAGAACATTTTCCATGATACGACTATGAAATACTTATCTGCCTTCAGTTTGTTTGACCGTTGTGTATAAAATTTTTTCTGTTTATGATTTTTCGTCTTACGAAAAGCTCTTGGAGAGTGTTATATTAGTTTTGAAGGACTTTTGTGAGTGAGCTCGAAAGTTTGGTAACTTATGATATAATTTGTTTTATTACACTTCTAATACTTTCGATTCTATAACTTTTTAAGAAAGTTCCGGTTAAAATAGGTGCGTACCTATTCCACTTAGTCCAAGTTGATATTCTATAACGCTGAAATAAGAACGTTCCTATTTAGGAATGTTCTTACTCCAGGTAAGTCACGTATTAGTTCAAGTCCCTATTCTATAACCACATTGTAGTCTAATTAACTGTCAAAACCTTCGTAATATTAGTTCACACCTAATTTGAAGCGTACTAGTTATTTTCACAGCAGTTCGGGATAGTATAATTAAGTTGAAAACACCACTTGTATAGGTAAAGAAATAAAAATGAATAATTTACACGTGTTACTTTAAGTTGAAAATTAAAACCAAAGAATATTAGTGCAGATCAATTGATATAGGTTAGGCGACATCACGGCGATATGACATAAATAAACATGGCCGAACAGTGTGCAGTACGCATGCGTAGTCTGCGCCAAAGACTATTTGAGTTTAAATTATTATCTACGGTGCACTAATTTTGTAGATTGAAGTTTTAGGAACAACTTCAGTTACAGATTACGGAATTATTTATAATTTGACTTTAATAAATGATCTTTATTCAAAAATTTTTGAACGTTCCTATTTTAATTTCAAAAATTACCGAATTGGACACAAAAATTAAAAGTTTTTTTAATGATTTATTTAAGAGTTTATGATAGGCTAAATTGTAAATATTGATTTTTTTCCCCAGAACCTTCAAAAGATTGTAGTATGTAGTTTTTTGCCACACTTTCGCTTTCCTTTAATTTAGACATCAACGCGCGGTTAGTTATAAAACGTTTTGTTAATTATAATGTTATTATTTGTGCTCTATCACAGAATACAGTTTTTCTATAAGAATTTTTCCGTTATCTTTGCTGTTATTTAAGAATATAACTAGCGTGTTATCATTATAAAATGCGAAATTTTTTCTCAAAATATTTCCAATTTTGTTTGAAGTTTTCCCAATATAGGTTAATTTAACCAAAAGATTTTTTTAATGTTTTTAATCTCGGAGCTAAAACATGTAAAGCATTCTTTTTGTTTTTTCTATATAAAAGGTCATCCACCATTTTTGAAGTGTAACCATTATTCACAGCTAGATTTTCAATGACATTTAATTCTTTATTGAAACTTTTTGAGTAGAGATAGTTTCAATAATGGGTTAAATTAAAGTACATGTATTGGGTAAACTTGGGTAAACAAAATTGGAAATATTTTTCTTATAGTAAAATTGTTGTAATGAAAACAACAAATAAGTTTCCTGTTTATTTCCTCAATATATTTCATAAAAAGCGCATTTTATAAAAGAAATAAAGTCAAAAAATGATTGAAAAATGGTAATTTTTTGTGTTTTGTGATTTACAAATAGTGTGTGTTTCGGTTCTCTTTGCCTACCTCCAAAAGAGAAAAATGTGATTGTATTATTATTGAAGACGTAAGTCATAGTTAATACATGAAATACGTAGGTAGGTACTCGTTGATTGAAATAAAAAGGTTATATGTCACTTACCAGATATTTTTAGAAGTTTAGGTACACTTAGAGCTTTTAGATGAGGAATGCTAATAAAAGTTTCCTATTACAAACTTGTTAGGTATAGATATTTAGTTACATACATGTAAATTGATACTCCGATTTTATTTTTTATGTTTATTGATGACTTAGACTTGACTATCGGGTGTTATTTATCTTTATAAATTTACTGCAGCTTTAAAAGGGTTTTTACTTTTTAGTGCGTAGGTACCCTTTTCATACAAACAAATAAATCTATGGTATTAAAAAAAATAATAGTGGTGTGATTTCATGTTTTTATGGAATGAATTATTATCATATGCCGATCACCGTGGTGTAGTGGTAAGTCGTTTGACTTTAGTCCTGGCATCCTAGGTTCGGTTCCTTGCAGGCCAGACATTTATTTGAGTATACCTATATGTCATGCAATTATAGGTTCTCTGGGATGGAAATGCTGTCCAGTTAAAAAAAAGTGTCATTTGGGAATAAATACGCCACTTGCGTAGAGTAGGTACTAGAATGCATTTATATATGAAGCATTTATATTTAGATGGGTCGGTGGCAGAGCGATTAGCGCGCTGGGTTAGTAATCCAGTGGTCGCGAGTTCGAATCCTGCCTCGACCGATTTCGTTCACCTATAGCACAAGCATTTATTTGCTTATTTTAGGGAACGTAGGAAGATGTATATGTACTTGTTTAACAAGGACATATTCATTTTATTTAAAAAAATATATATATATATATAAATAAACATTACATATATAAATATAGCAATAATTCTGTATTTATAATATTTTGTTTCTTTTGTTTTTAAATGTCTCCTTTACACTCGAGTGCAAACTTTAGTAAAGGGCAAATCGTTTACTTTATTATGAATCTTTTTCTGTATTTTTATTGTGTTTTTTAATATATGCTATATAAATGAAATAAATAAATAATGAAAAATATATATTTAGCAAATGGTTGTGTTATAGGGCGTGAAATCGGCTGAGGCAGGATTCAAACCCGGGTTTGTTCAGAGAACTAACTGCTTTGCCACGGATACTATTACTTCTCTATAATATGAATTGACAGTTACCTACTATATACCAATTACAGAGTGTCGAAAATGTTAGCTAAATATATTGCTGTTTAAGAGATATGTATTAATATCTACTAAATATGCTAAGAAAGTGTACTTTTTTGCTAATCGTGGATTAAGAGACCGAATAATATAAATGATTTTAAAGATATTTATTATTGTTTCAAGGATAATTATTATTGTTTATTATGTACTACGATAATATGCATGTATACGAACTATAGAGTACTGTTAAATTGTTTTTTATACTCTGATGTATAAAATATTGACGTTTTTGTATGTCTACCTGTATCTGTCTACTAAAGGTCCACCTGTTAATATCATTTTTAATTTTGTCTTTAACAATATTTATTTAAATTAAATGTACAATAGCATCATGGTGATCCAAGTATTTCTTAATTTATGGATAATTTAACCTTAAATAAATTCGATAACTTATTCGACGTACGTATACGTATAAAATTATAATATGATATTATCCTTGAATTTAAATCAGATGCTGGAATGAAATATATTTGGTGGAATTGAATTTTCATTATGTTATTATCTTTATTATGTTTGTTGTTGATTATCTTCCAATAGTTCAGAGTTCGTGTACATACATATTTATCACTAGCTTTTATGTCCCGCCGTTGGCCAAGAATGTAAAATTGTGAAAGAAAAAGCAATCGTTTTTATAATATTGTCACCCAATTATTTTGCAATATTAGACTTTGAAAAGTGGTTTGAAATTTGATTGAGTTTAAGTATTGTAAAATGTTCAAGTGATGGCCACAACCCATTCTTTTTTATATATTGCTATAAAGTGTGAATGAAGTATAATATTTATACAATTTCTGCTCGGATGGACTATGCGTAATGGTTTTAAATATGACTGTTTATCAACGTTGTAAAGAGATTGGTTTGGCCACAACCCCCATTTTTAAATATTATCATCGAAAACAAATTGTAATGTGTACCTATTGAAAATTAAGTAATTTTGGATGTTGGGATGTGGTTAAAATTTGATTAAACAAACGTAGGTACTGAAAAGATCTAGTATTGGTCACATCCCAATCGTTTTTATATTTTTTCATCATGTGTGCATTATATTTTTGCTCAATTTGACTGAAAGTCTTCATTAACGAAGAAGAAGAAGACTTGAACTATAGTAAATAGTTTTTAATTTGAATATAAATGTTGTGAAGAGTTCAGTAATGGCCACAACCCCCATTCTTTAAATATTAGGTGTTGAAAATTATTCAAAATAGGATGATATAAATGGTTTAAAAATTAAACAAAAGTATTGAAAAGATTCTAGTGCAGGTTATATCGTCACATCCCACATCCCATTCATTTCATATATATTTTCATCAAGTGTGCATATCGTTAATAATATTTCTGCACAATAGACTATTAGACTTAAAACTAACCCAAAAGACTAAATAAAAAAGAGAAAAATAAGTATAAGACTATAAGAAATAGTTTGTATAAAAAACTATTCCAATGGTCTACATAAAATAAGTAAAAATACATATACCTAATAGAAGAATTAGACTATTGGAAATAGATTGTATAAAAGCTCACCCAAAGGTCTACAAAAAAGAAGAAGAAGAATATTTAGACTATTGGAAATAGTTTGTATAAATACTGACCAAAAGGTCTACATAAAAGAAAATGAATAAGACTATTGGAAATAGTTTGTATTAAAACTCTCCCAAAAGTCTACGTACTTAAATGAAGAAGAATAATAATTAGACTAAAGGAAATAATTTTTATAAAAAAATGACCCAAATGTATACATAAAAGAAGAAGAAGATGAATTAGACAATAGGAAATAGTTTGTATAAAAACTGCCCTAAAGGTCTACATAAAATTAAGAAGAAAAAGAATTAGACTCCAGGACCCGCCGCTTCAGGCCCTTCAGTACCTCCCGTCCCTTTAATCCCTCATTACGTCCTTTCCCATCAGGCCCTTCAGTACCTTCCGTCCCTTCAGGCAGTTTTATACCTCCCGTCCCTTCAGGCCCTTTAGTGCCTCCCTTCCCTTCATTACATCCCGTCCCATCAGTCGGTTAAGAAAAGTTTAAATCCAGAAACCATCCTGGAAGAACCGCGAAGAGATGAAAGAACCTTCTTTTCCTAGGATGCTCTACTTAATAGGTAAAATGACTAAATACACGAAGAAGAAGAAAAAAGTTTAAACCCAGATACCTGCGAAGAGATGGAAGGACAGTTGGACCTTCTTCTCCCAGGATTCTCCAACTTCATAGGTAAAATGACCAAAAATACACGATGAAGAAGAAGAAGAAGAAATAAGTTAAAATCCAGATACCTGCGAAGAGATGGAAGGAAAATTGGACATTCTTCTCCCAGGTTAGTCCACCTTCAAAGGTAAAATGACCAAATAGACGATGAAGAAGAAGAAGAAAAAAGTTTAAATCCAGAAACCTGCGAAGAGATGGAAGGAAAATTGGACCTTCATCTCCCAGGATAGTTCATCTTCATAGGTAAGATGACCAAGTACACGTTGAAGAAAAAGAAGAAAAAAGTTTATATGCAGAACGCGTCCTGGAAGACCTGTGAAGAGATGGAGGGACAGTCGGACCTTCTTTTCCCAGGATACTCCCCCTTCATAGGTAAAACGACCAAATACACGAAGAAGAAGAAGAATAAGAAAAAAGTTTAAATCCAAAAACCATCCTGGGCATACGCTCGACAATTCACCAAAGTTTCATTATAATCGGACAAACGGTTGATAAATAAATAAATAAAATAATTCTCTATAGGAAATCAGTATAGGTATATTATTGTTGATTTGTAAGTAAATAGTATTAGGTAGGTACCTACCTACAACAACCTTCTAAATAAATTCGATTCCTAACAAATTTTATTTGAATATCACATTCTTTCTGTAGCCATGGAAACGATTCGAACACGTAAGTAATATCGAATGGTTCGGATACATTTTTTGAATATGTAGGTACCTACATTGGTTTGTTCGATGCCATAAAAATGAAAATTGTCAGAAAAATCAAATATTATTTACAAATTATGCAATTTTATTATGCCTATATCTTTACTAATAAATAACACATTTTTACAATATATGTCTTAAAACTTGCTGTAATGTCTTGTGTTTCATTTTATTATTTCATAATTACATTTATTTCAAAGGTTTATTATTTTCAAGAACATATTCATTCGGTGGGAAAATGAAATATTGTATGAAAAGATATTAAAATGGCGGCGTTTATGTACAAAAGGCTTACTTTAAAAATAAGTTAAACATTATAATTATACCAAATATTCACCATGTTTTTCACTTAAACGCTAAGTTATATTTCAAAATATATTTTTTTGTGTAAATACCTACTTCTAACTTTTAAACTAACAGATATTTGCGTGCAAAATGTACACTTTTTTGACAGATATGACTTGGAAAATTTTGTATGAAAAAAATAATTATTTAAATATTTTTAAAATTCAGCATTTTTATCGCATTATTTTTAGCGTGACACTGCATCAGGTATACTGGTACATGTTCGCACTTAAATTAGATTTTTAGATGCTCTTGGTTTTTCAGAAGGCGTGAGACAAACACACACACACACACACACACACACACACATACACACACACACACACACACACACACACACACAAACACTAACATTTTGATTGCTTTATTACTTTAGATATATAGTTACTCAACTTATTTCGTCACTGCTAGGGATTACAATCCAGCAGCGTTTTCAATCCATCAGGACTTTTGTGGATTTTCTTAAAAATTGCTGCATCCGCGCTGGATCCAGCAATTTTTAATTTTCGATAAAGACTAATATTCTTATTAATATAAGACAACTTAGTTTTATTCGCATTTATAAGTATATTTTAATCAATTAGTATGAATAAGTCTTATCTCTCCTTAATTGTCTTTGTTTTTTCATTTAAAGTTATTGTATTGATTTATATTTTTGTACATTAAGCAAAACATTTCTCCATGACAATGACTTTTTTTTTCAATATTGTTAAATCTCCAAATGTCTTACTTCGGTAATAACTTATTTACAAAAAAAAATGAAGATTCTATCTAAGAATTGTTACAATTTTCCATGACATCTCAATTGTTTTTTAAATCAACCTAGACTTTTACGCTATTATTTGGAAAATGAATTAATAGCAGATTCGCAGCACTAGATCCAGTGCATTTTTCTGGATCCAATAAGCCGAAAAATGTGCTGCATCCAGCTGGGTGGGGGATCCAGCAATTGCCGTTCCTAGTCACTACTCCCTTAAAAAAATCGCTTCCCATTTATTGGTTCCCATGCATAGCTTTTTTTTGTTAAAAATTATGTGTTTTCTATGCGCGACTGTCTGAACCGGAGTGCGTTAATTCTCATATGAGTATGTGTATTAAGGAAAACAGCCGCATAAGAATATGTATAAAAAATGTAGGGTTTTTTAGTATTGCTTCTGCATAGTACCTACACTTATTACTTATTACCTTGTTTTATTGTTACAACCCACTTCTTTTATTTTATTTTATTTTATTTATTTATTTGGGAAACATACAGCTTATAATCTTAAACAAAAGGAAATTATTTTACACTTATGCCAAGATTGTTCCCTCGAATTAACAAACCTAATTAACAAACGAGTATAAAACCTAATTAACAAACATTGCCTAATTATTAAAAAAAAATGTACACACAAAAAAAAACAAGATAAAGAATGTTTTGAGAAAGAAAAAATAAAAATATTACACAATAAGATAGTTATAAAAATACAGCATTAAGCGTTAAATTTAATCATTAGGAAAAAAAAAACAAAATTCAGCATTAAATAAGAAAAAAAAATTACAAAATAAAGCTGTAACAAAAGACAAACACAATATAAAGCGTGAAGGAAAGAAATTAAATTAGGGAGAAAGGAAAAGGATAAAAAAAAATGTGGATTGGAATATGGAGTTTGTCACAGAGTTCGCCTACCCATATTTGCCCCGTATCGACCTTCGGTAAGCATCATAGCTCAAGTGGAATATGTCGATGTCCGTAAAATTGTTATTGTATTGTCGACAGATTCTGATGAAAGGAGAGTTTTGTCTATAATTTGTTCGACAGAATGGTATATGAAAAACTTCTGGTCTTCTGGTCGCTTTTCGTGGGACTTGTATTGAAATGTAGCTTAATATTTCAGGTGAGTCAATGTGGTTACGTATTATTTTATATAATAGGGATTGGTCAAATATAATTCTTCGGCTCTCCAAGGCAACCAGTTTATAAAAGTGTATGAATTCAGAGTAATTTGAGAATTGTGTGTTCAGTCGATAATTAAGATGTTTTGTAAACTTTTTTTGCACACTTTTTAGTCTTGTTATGTATGTTTGATAAGTTGGACTCCAAATAGGAGTACAGAATTCCAGATGCGGTCGTACGTAAGTAGTGTAAAGTTTTAGAAGGGTGTTAATGTTTCTGAATGGTTTGCATAAACGAATTATGTATCCCAAAATTTTGAATGCTTTAATCGTGATTGTATCAATGTGTTTGTCAAAAATCAGTTTGGAGTCCAAGATTACACCCAGATCCTTAATTTGGTCCACTTCTTGTAGTGTGTTATTGTCAATATTGTAAGTGAATTTAACGATATTTTTATTACGGGTGAAAGTTATTTTGTTGCATTTAGAGATGTTGAGGTCAAGTTTGTTTGCTTTACAGTACTGGGAGAGCTTATTTAGATCGCTTTGAAGATTAATACAGTCTGTAAGTGATCGTATTCGTAAGTATACCTTCATGTCGTCTGCGTACACAATGTAATGAGAGTTATTAAAGCATTTGAAAATATCATGTGTGTATATATTGAATAACAAGGGTCCAAGATGTGACCCTTGGGGAACACCGGAAGGAATAACGAAAGTTGCAGACCTATAATCTCCAGTTTTTACCGACTGAGTTCTGTGTTCTACATATGAGACAAGCCATCTATGCAGATCGCCGTGTATACCAACCAGGCTTAACTTTCGAGCTAGGATGATGTGGTCAACTCTGTCGAATGCCTTCGAATAATCTGTGTATATTGCATCTACCTGATGTCCGTCTTCAAAGCTGCTGGTTAAATATTCAGTAAATAGGATTAAGTTTGATAAAACTGACCGTTTTCTCAGGAACCCATGCTCCTGGTCCTGTATATTCTTTATATTTTATGTTGTATGAGTATTTTGTCTATGAATATGTGCAATCTAAATGAAAACCTCTCTTTTCGCCTCAACAATGATTTTTTTGGTTGTAAATTTTGAACGATCTAGGTTAATTTTAACCTGATTTTTAGTAATCACATGTGGAAGGGCTATTACACCAATTGGTTGGATTCACGTGATTTTCTATGTGCCAATCCGCTATTTCTAATTGACAGAGATATTCCCTGGGATATTTCCGACAGTATTTGGGTAAATGTATGTTTACATTTGTAGCGTTGGACATAACATAATATATACCTTTACATGACTTATTTATTTCTTTACTTGTTCGTAATATAATCTAGTACCTACCTATTTACTGAAATATCTTAAGTTACATCTGAACAACTCCACAAACACGTTTTTTAATCGGATTTAAACGACACGGTTGTGTTTAACTACATGATTTATGTATCTGTGAAATTTAATATTTTATTCGAGAGTTGTGTCGTTGTTGGTATTAATTTGATATCACGTGAATCCAGGTAATTGGTGTAATCCTTCCACACATGCGATAGCTGAAAAGAAATTACAAAAGTTACGAAATCTGCTAAAGAAATTTAGCACATTTCGTAACTTGTGTAATTTTTACACTTCAACGTTTAAAGTGTCACCCTATTTTATTTTGATTTGTTCTAGATTTTTCATGAATCCAGCGACATAATTTTCAACGTCCTTTTTAGGGGTTATTTGCAAGACCAGGCATATATTAATAACAAGTTAACGGAAATAAAATAAGTAACGCAAAGAAGTATGTAGATAAAAATGGTATCGCCAGAAAATTATTTGGACTTATCTTCATCAGATATCCAGCGTATCTCTCTCCATTGTATAGTGTCGATCGGCAGACAATGATGCGGTATTTTCACACGAATAATTGTCTCTTGTGAAAGGTTGCGTGTCGGGTCCGGTCTTAGTTTTTACATAGCCCCATATCGCGGATATAATCGAACCGTTTATAGCACTCGAGGTTGTTCAGCCCGTGTCACGTGAATTATTCTTATTTGTTGATTACTTAAGACAACTCTGATTGTGCCTTTATATTGTGGCTTGTGACGTTGCCTTTAAGGGTGACACTTCAATAGATAGAGAGAGAACACAAGACGATGTTAATTGCCGCCACATTTCCGTTAGGAAATAACTACAACATTGTGAGAATACTCTATTTACGGGTCGAACCATTTTGACCTTTCGCGACTCTGATCGCGTGCTCATATTAAACTGACGTTTATAGGTCAATATTTTTTATCTCACTTGTTCATGGATTATTTTTAGGTATATTCACGCAGATCTCTTTATTTGTTTTTGCAAATACGACTTTTTGTACATGCACGACTGGTTTAAAAAAACCGTTTTTAATTACTTGTTTATGTACAGAATAAAACATAAAATAATTTTAGGGTGGAATGAAATTAATGAAAATATAAACAGGAATATTTTAGGTACCTACCTTATTATTTTGGGAACATGAACTGTGTGGCGCTGATTTCTCTTGACTAACCTCGCATGTAATTTTTAATTATAATTTTTCTTTGTTATTGCGTATTTCTTACTAATATGTACATAAAATGTCACAAAGACACTAAAATGTCACAAATCACCCTCGATTTCGACGGGTTGCCAAACTTAAAATAATATATACCTACATACTTATTTTCGCAGTGACCTACTTTTTTACATAAAAAAAATGCAACAATGAATTTGGAACCTATTTTTTTATTAAATGTTGTGAAATTGAGATAACTCCATAATATGTGCAGAAATATACTTTTATTTATTTTGAGTTGAAATATTCAAAACAGAGTTGCAGAATATCTCAAAATAGGATCTGAAAGTATTATTATTATTATTTAATAAAAAACTAAATTGTATGTATTGGAGTAGCGAATTTTAAACGTTGTGTGATGTGGATAATACGTGTATTAGTGGTCTGTTTTACTCATTATTTTTTTGTTTAAATATTTTAATTGTCATGACCTCTTATATATATAGTTTTCTGTCTGGGGTCCTTTATTGTTTTGTGTAATTTTATTTTTATGAAATTCTGTAATTTTCAAGATATTTAACCGTTTAACCGTTTAACCGTTATTCTATCAAAAAAATATGACGAAATAGTCCTTAGAACCATTCGGTACACATTTAACATACCCTTCTATTTTCTTTATTATGGAGTTGTACGCATGTTGTTAGGTGGGTATATAAAAATTTAGTTTATTGTTATTAGGTTTAAATCTTGTCCAAATTTTGTAATGTTTAAATAGGTTTTTTTTTTTTTTTTTTTTTTTTTTTTTTTTTTTTTTTTTTTTTTTTTTTTTTTTTTTTTTTTTTTTTTTTTTTTTTTTTTTTTTTTTTTTTTTTTTTTAAATAAAAAATGAATATGTCCTTGTTAAACAAGCACATATACATCTTCCTACGTTCCCTAAAATAAGCATAAATGCTTGTTCTATAGGTGAACAAGCAAGTTACAACACATTAATTATTATTTATTTGTATTAAGGGTTGAAGGCAGTTATTAAAGATACATACAATTTCTCTATAACGTGTCTATATGACGAAACATTGTTCGCGTTTGTAGGATTATATGTATTTAAACATACCTATCTTCATTATGTTAATTTTGTTTTAATTCTAATTGAATATTAATGATGCGTTCCTAACCTGGGAATAAAATAACGTAAGTAATCTTTTTGTTTTTATGATCATTATGTTTTTTTTTCACGTGGTCTTCATTTTAACATTATAAGTGTCCGAACATAGGTTTATTTTTTGTTTTGGTATTATTATAATAATTGTGTATGAACATGTCGTGGGTGTACATGAGCACATAATTTTGAAAAATTAAAGAGAAAGCATCGTACGTGTCAAAATAGTGAAAACGGTATGTCACTTATATTTTATTTGTTTTGACATTTTTCTCACCCAATTGAGTTTCGCATTCAAGTATATGATTCATATGACTGATTGAAATTGTGATGGCTACAATTATTAATTGGACTTGTGATGGCTACATGAATATTCGAGTCATGTTATCCATATTCTTTGATTTGGTTTTATTTTCTGTCTCGCATTGTTGGTTGCTGCACTTTGGGTATGTTTTTTCATAACACTGAATTCTTATTATATTTTTATGGGCATTTCATAGTTGGCAATATTCTCGCCCACATTAATGAATTTAGTGATGAAATGGTAATATAATTTCAATATTTCATGTTCTGGATTCAGAATATCACGCGTACATCACAGTCGTAATATATATGTATATATAAAATATCAAATGGAACGTTTGAAAATATTTGCATACATTGTTGGTGGTTTTCAATAATAACAATAGTAGGTAGTTACAATGTTACGCGTGGTTAACTTCCTATACCCAATGTTGTGAAGAAATTACAGTGTTTACTGGTAATTTTTACTGGCACATTGCGTGCATAATATTATAATGTTATAGTGCCTACTTAGTCTTAATACTTTATGACTTCGAAATATTGAAAGATATGAATGAATTCAATTGCTTAGTTTATTGATTCTTCACTTTTGTTGTCATGTTTACTTTATTCCTATTAAAATATGTGCCAAATATGTAGATTCTTGATCTTGGCGTGTTTCATTATTTCGGATTGCGATAGTGCTTTTCACTTGATTTGTGAGATGGGTGACAACACAAGTTTTAGTATAAATTCTAAATATTAATTCTAAATATAAATGCACTTCTTTGTTCAACTTGAGAAAGGGACCGGTTGTTCTCAAACAAAAAGTGCGTTCTTATTTATGTTAAATAATGGATTTGATTATCTACGATGGAGACACAGTTTTTTTTGTGTTTTCAGTCTGGATCTGTGAGAGGATAAATATCATGTGGCAACATGTTATGGGGTGTGTGTTAAATTGATATTTGACATAGTACCTGTTAGTTGCTCGAGAAGAAATTAGAAATTTAACGTCGCCAAAGTTCGCAAACTTGTTATTTACGACTTGTTTATTTATTTATCATAACACTGTTAACCGTTTGTTAGTTCCCCAAAAACGTGTATTACATTAAGAACATTACTAATTGGATTGTAGGTTGGGGTGGTTTAGCTAAGACAAACCTATTTCTCATTTCAGCTGCAATAAAATCATTACTCTGGGTCATCTGTCGAAAACCTTACAGATATCCACCAAACCAGCTGTTTTCGGATTTCAAGGTCCTGGATGTTAGACAACTCTTTATTAGAACAATAATAATCATACAACTTCATAAAAACTCAGCAAAATATATACCCTGATTTTCAATACATGAATAATACATTTGGTGCAATCGACACATGCACAGACTACTTTTGCCTAGAGACGCTAGATATTTTTAGCACCCAAGATATATAAAATAGAGTTGTATCTGATATCTTGAACTAAGTCCAGCCGAGTGGACATAATTTTGGAATGCTGGTTACTGATTGGTTGATCGGAGAGGGGGAGAGAAGATTCAGAGAGAGTTGTAAGATAATACTTCTACTCAGAAAGAGATATTTTCTTACGCCCTCTTACATCTTGATTGAATTGATGTGTAACCATTACTAACTTAAAAATTAAAGACAGTCTACTTAACTACTGTGGAAGAGGTGGAGGTAATGGAAGGGGGTGATTTGATTTTTTGGTACTCTATTAATTTCAATTTCAATTAATTATGCTAGAATTACCCCAAAACAGGCTTTGCCTAGTGAGAAAATAAATTCCATTATAATATTACGTTTAGTTATTTCCATAATTTGATGTATTATAGAAATTAATAAATAAAAAAAAATTCACTGAAAGTGCATTTCAAATATATTTTTAGTGCATATTTTTACAAAAGTGCATTAGAATAGTGAGAATATCAATATTTCTGTATTTATCGTTATTCTGTATTTAAGTTTTTTTTCCTTTTATTAAGAAGTTAAAGCAGGACCACTGATATTATGTATTCTACACATAAATGTGTAAGTACATCTGATTGTGAATTTTGCTTCGCATTGAATTAATTGTAGGTTTGATACTGTCGTGACATTGTTTTGAACGTGAGGTTTTTGTGGCGCCCTGTGCCAACACGATTACTTCTGTTTACTGTGTTAACACAATAGATCGTACTTTGATTGTTTTGTATTACGAAATCAATTGTTTATGCTTTTAGTTAGGTTTATCCATTAAAAGTTCAAATTCGATTCATTGACCTGTTTATGCTGGAAGTAATTTAGCGAACGTATGTAGGATATTAGCATTCATCCTCCAATAGGATGTATAAGAAGATATTGTTTTCTCTTTCTGCGAGTTGTTTGATTGTGGTGATTGATTGTCAAGAAAGTAGGTAGTTATTTGAATAACCGCGCAGCAATCACAAGTGGACATAAATAGGTACCAGGCAAATAGGCATATTATATTCGCGATATCAATGTAGGTACAAATCAAACCATATTTGGAATATAGTTCCTGGGAATGAGAACTATGTTGACGTCGAATCTAAGTATATAGGTAGATATTTATTTTTGATGATAAATATTAAAACGTGTTACTCGAGCTATTGGGATTTAGATATTTCTTAAATATTATTAACATAATACTATAGTGTGTTTCGTTCAGTATGGTACAATTTAGATCCTATAGAGATTTCCTCAATATCTACTTATTACCTTCTGATTTCTGACAGGCTAAGTAAAATGTGACAGGTCACTTGTGCATTGTTTAGTCCAGATGTTTCAAATACTCTAGTATCATGAATATTAGGATCTTATACAAAATCACTGAGCTGTTTGTAAACAAATTAAAAACAATAAATTTTATCATCTTCTATAGGTATCGGCTATTAAAATAGTACGTTTGGTGTGTGTAATATACTGACATGTACCTAAGTTAGGAATCTTGCAGTATGCAATTGTGATAAACAATGGGATTCATTATAACTGTTCAAAATATTGTTTTATTTTCTTATAAGATTAAACCATTTGTTTCGCGATAAATTGAATCAATTTCTTTTAATCTAACAAAATATCAACACTGAACGATAATACTCACAGAACTCATGAATCAATTTTATTTGTTGCAATACGCATCATTCAAATGTTATATACGTATTTGGTAACCTTGCAAGGTTTTTTTTTATTTCGTTTGGTCTGTCCAAAAATCAAAGTCTGTTCACGCTGATAATATTAAATTTATGTATCAATACGTACGTAAACAATAATAACAATAACGATAGAATGACAATGCTAATAATATTTATCTTTATTTTCTTTGAAATTTCATGCTTTTTCAGAACATGACCTAATTTATGATTTTGACATTTTTATCCTATCTAAAATTCATTATTTTATGCACGTGTTTCGTTGTAGCACCAAAAACACCATACTGAACATTCAGTATGATAGCAAATTATTTCAGTAATTTTTTTACTAAAATATGAATAACAAAAAACTTTGTATATCCCACTTCACATTTATATTTATATATCGTTAGAACGTTTTCGGATTTACCAATCCATCTTCAGTAACGACTACAATGTGACATTGTAGTCGTTACTGAAGATGGATTGGTAAATCCGAAAACGTTCTAACGATATATAAATATAAATGTGAAGTGGGATATACAAAGTTTTTTGCTATTCATATTTTAGTAAAAAAAATACTGAAATAATTTGCTATTGATATGGAATTCCACAAAGTTTGTAAAAATAATTTTAATAAATTATTCAGTATGAGTTATCATACTGAAGAAGACAGTCAAAAAGTACCAATACCTACATATTATCTTTAGGGCCATGAAAATATTGAAGAAACTTAAGTTTTCTAATTTTTTAAAATTTAATTTAGATGAGTCGAAGGCAGACGGCAGAGTGTACTTGTTTAACTAGGAAATATTCATTAAAAAAAACAAATATATATTTTGCAATCTTCCATTTAAAATATATAAATTACTTTATAAGAATTGTCTGTAAAAAGTATAGACACATCGGAAAGAAGCTGAAATGTCTCGTTTAACTTAGTAACTATTCAATAATTGAATTGGAAAAGGTGTTGTTTGTACTAGTGTAGGTATTGATTATAGAATATATTGATGCAGGTTTCCAGTTAGTTATTTATTGTTATTAGTATCGTGGTAAGAGTGAATGGCGACCTGCAGGTATTGAACTCTGCCATATGGGGATTTATTTTGTGTTTCACATCTGTTTCTCCATTCGATTTCAATGTTAAAAAATTGTAGATCGTGACTGTTGTGAAAATGTCACATTTCCAGATCCTATCTGCATGGATAAGACGGACATAGCTTACAACTGTTTTGAATTCCATTTCATAGTGATATTATTATTCACTCGCGATATTCGAACGATTGATCTGTGCACGAATCACTCGGCATTCGTGATCCATAAAAATTATGAAAATGTTTGCAACATGCTCATAATAATAAATACACTGTATTATTATTTTTGACAATTGTGTGCATAAATATACCGGGGTTGAACTTTGAAGTATCGATGCAAGTGTATGCACGGTATTAAAATTCAAAGAAATGATTTAATTTGGCAACACTTTTAGATTTGCTATAAGAATAATAAGTTTTAATACTTCGAAGATATCTTGTTGTAAGAGTTTGGATGATCTTGAATACGTTCGGTGATGATTTTTCGTCGTTCGTATTGTAATTCATTTAATTTGTCGATGAAAATTAAGTAATCATAATAAATCTAATCAATTTGTTTAGTGCGTATACTACGTTATCAGTGATATATTTGTTTAATTAAATCATTTAACGTAATTTTTGATATGAGATCGTTATTGTGAAGGACGAAAATGATAACATTTTATTTCGACAATCTATAAACCTGATATTATATTCCCTAATTCAAACATATTGTTTTTTTTAATGTTTGTTATTTGAACTGTACCTACTATATGAATTATTAAAAAAAATATGTTGTATCGCGGTATATTATATATGTTACGTTGTATTAGTAGGTATACCTGTATTAGTTTTGTTTGTACTCAACACCATGACCACAACTTTTCCCTCGTGGTAATAATTATATCTGTAATGAATGCATTAACAAGATATCAAATGGAATGATGTCTCTTAAATCTTGTACAACATTATTTGCATTGACTTTCCATATCGTTGTTTTTAGAAGGCGATGATAAATTGTGCATCTGATAATTTTAGCGTTGTATTATTAATTTATTTGAACAACGAACGTTTCAACCCAAATACCCACATTGACTGTTTTCAGTAGTGACCGTGTTGGTTTGTAGAGGTGTCTTCCAGTCGTAGAACAGCATCGAATTTGGCGGAGGTGCGTCCGGCGTCGTCTGTCCCCCGAGGGCTCCACTGTATGGACCTCAGAATTTAACAGTTATTCCGTCGTATCAATATGTATAATATATTATCGTAGGGAGTTAATGAGATATGTACAAAGTAGACAGGCAGATTCACGACTTGTATTCATTGGATATATTATATTATAATACATTTCCGCTCTCGGTGATTTGTGTGTCTGTAGGTAGAGTATACCAACCATTCAATACAAAAACAATACTGACTACTACTCTTTGCCATGGGTAATAAATAATATTACAATACGAAGATTGACACACTTTGAGATGTTAACCTGAAAAATTGATAGATCAGACTCGTCTCGGCAAAAGCAATGTTGCTCTTTTCTTGCATACAAAGTTGACGTTGTTAATACCTACCTACTACCCATGTCTTACTTACTCAAAACTTACTTACTAGTTGCATGTAACACATGATATCTAACTGTCGATGGCGATAGTATTCATAATTGAAGAATATGTACCAAACTATAAACACTTATAAATATTAATAAATATTTTAAGATATTTTGTATTCTATATAAAATATGTAGGTATGTATGTCAGGATAGGATAGTATGGAGGGCAATCTTTTTTACCTACCCAGAATATGAAAGCAGCATGATGTATGTTTGTAGATTAAGTAGTGTATGAAACGACATTGTCACAAAATTTAATATTTATCAAAATTGTTAAACAAAGTTTGAGATGTACTACTACAATGTTAATATTTTTATAGCAAACTAAATTATCTAGTTGGAGTGTTTCGGCTATTTCGATATTTATAAAAACTTTGGAAATATACACAAATTTATCATAAAAAAATGTTTTTCTTTATAAAAAATGTTTAAGAAACTCTAGATTTCTTTTGAAAAAAAAACAAATTTGAGATTTTGTATTTGTTTATATTCATACCAAATTTCAGGGTTCTAGCGTATGTGGTTTTTGAGATATATGGAAATAAAATAAAAATTCAAAAGTTATTAACCCGTGTCTGAAACAAAAAATTAAAATTCTGAATATAAAAGTTTTGTAGGCCTATAATTATATATTATATAGGTATTATGAAATTTTGGGCTCTGTAAATTGAGCGGATCAAAGTTATAAGGGGACGGACAGACACACAGACACACAAAAACACAAAATGTTCTACTTCAAATTCTGAATTCATCCATATATAGAACATATTATATGCTACGAAGCCTCTAAGTTGGCGTTTTTGGCATGCAAAAAGTCCACTACACCATTCAAAATGTTCCTTCATACACGTGTCTTGGCTTAATACTGTCGATTCATTCAGAGAATTAAATTCTCTTGAACGAATCGACAGTTGGACTAAGAAGTGTCACGTTTAACAAAGTGTCCCGTATTTTAAAATTAAAATTACTTTCTTTGTAATGAATGGTGTTCATACAGTCTTGCTAATCATTACTGGCAATTGACCAATTACTTCATTTTTAATGTTTGTTAATAATGCGTCTGTGCACCAAATATGTTTTAATCATTTTTTTGACAGTTGAATAATTCATTGCATTTGTAGAAATTATTGATGGCAGTGACCTTCGATCATTAAGTTCATTTTACTGTTATTCTATTCACCCTTTTATTTAAGTAGCTTCTATGACTTTTATTACTATGAATTTATCAACACATAAATACACACTCACATTTTATCATTTTTCTTTTTCAGTTGGTGGTGAATTTAGCGATGATAGTTTACGGCGCCTTGGACTATGCTCAGCCCGAAGACGAAGAAAGATTGGTCTCAGAAGATTTAGAAGGCTTAATTCGGGACATGACAAACGATGATGGTAAGATTGTAATTTATTATGGTTTATGTTGATGAAAATATTGTTATTGTCTGTATTGTTTGTTATTTTATACCTATATAGGGAATTCTGGAGTTGGCAACTATAGGCGAAAGAATTTATTCAAGGGGCTTTTCAAATATGGAACAGGGAGTTGTTTTCTGGTCACCGCAACATTGGAGGACACCGCTATACCTAAAATGGGGTTCATGAGATCTGTGAATGTTGTTGAGACAATATAGACCATACATTTCACAGTAAAGGGAAAATAAAGATTCCACTTCTAGTTTAATAATATCATTGCTCGGCAGTTTTATTAAACTTTTTTAATCTCAATGATGTATAAGCATTATCAATGCACAAATCTAAAGGAAATGTTATTTTTTGTTCCAATATATTTTGCAGACAACAGTTAAGTTAGCCTGAGATAAAATTAGAATGTCGCTAAATACTACCATTTAAAATGAAATATATGTATACGTTGGTAATTGCCGCGATGACATCTACTATAAGAAGAGGATGTAGTTCAGTTACATCGATGTCCGCTGAAGTTCCCGGTTCTAATGTCTTGAGATATTATCTCTTTTTAGATTTGTTGTCTATCTGCGGCCACGCTTACCAGCCAGACCACCTCTATTCTTGGTCACTAATAATTTTGCCATCTAATTAATTCATGGATTGAAAAACCTATGCCTGCAGCTTTTTTGATATTCTTACTAGTTTTATCACTAAGAATAACATATGGCTTATATTAATAGCATCACATTCCTTGGTATTGTTTGGGGAAGGTTTTTTCCCAAGATTGTATCATTGCATAATCGTCTTATTTTATTGATATTTTATGGTATATGTTTTAATATTATGATAGATGAGGAAATGAGATCACGGGTCGAAAAACAGTTTTACGCATTTGTGTGTTTCATTGTCATATATAGTTTAATTTTGTCAATAAAGACTATCAAGTTTGATTGTGATATCAACATAGCATAAATGCTGATATTTCAAATAGATTGATCGCTACAGTCTTCCAGACTACAACCAGCTCTTCACAAATTGTTGAGATTATGTGGTTGTTACCAGTTAATTAAAACGGATGTAACTTCCGTTATGCAGGCGCTCCTATTCACTATACAGGTTGACCGTGAAAATTTACAATGATACAAAACAAAGCTCATATAGAATCGTCAAATGTTCAAAAAAAAATGTCAGGATCTAAACGACTTCCGTATGTATTGTTTTTATGGTTTTCAACTATTAGGAAATAAATCAATGTCATGTTAATTAATTGTCTAGTTCATTTGATGTTATACCGTAAAAATAAATTGGGATGTAAACAAAAAAAAGGATAAATACTGGGTACGTTTAGGTAGGTGTGGTGTGTTTATTTTATCGTTCCAGATGAAATCATGTTGTTTACAACTGGTTCTTATTTTTTTGTTTACGATTGGTTACAATATGTTGTTTACACCCGGTTCCTATAGTTATATTTTTTAATCTTACATTATAAAAACAATATCTTAATTAAAAACCTATCTTTCAATGATATATAAAAATAATAGATAAATACGATACTTGTGTTTTAATTCGGTAAACAAAAAGTAAAGCGCATACCTCACTTAATTCTTACCGTTCTAGTGTAAATGTTACACTAGAACTCTAGAACTATGAAGGAATGACCAGATATATCATTTCATGTTGCATAGTTATTAAATAACTAATATGTTTATATGGATTTTTCGATATTTATTTTTATTTTGAGTAAACGAGACAGTAGTCCAGTCATATTTACTTATAGCTATGCAGAGGGATTCTGTTGTATGTCTTTTTCACACAGCTATAACTTAATATTAGTTCGTCTCTTTCACAGTCATTATTTGGTGTGAAAGATAATTTTAATGTGATTGCACTAGAGTAAAAGAGAAATAAATAATAATAATAAATTTGGACAATTTGTATAGCGCCGTTTTTGTGAAATATCTCACCTCTAGGGCGCTGAAAATTGATTACGTAGAAAATATGTCTGCAGTGTGTGTCTATTACTGTATAATCTCTTTCTCATTTTGTTCTTGGTGATATTGTAAGAATTTGTTAAAGTGTACCATTATTGTAGAGAGTTTTGCTCTCATATAACGTGTCTATATATAAAATGTCATTGCTATCTGTAGTGAAATAAAAATGAGTAAAAAAGCCGACGATAATATTTTTTGTATAATTTGATGTCTCAATAGAAACAAGTTATTGGAGGACCGGCACCTACAGGGTTTACGACCGATCACTAAAAGCGCTTGCGCAACGTTCACCATTTATGTTTTGCCGAAAATTGATTGGGGAATTTCAATCTTCGAAGAACAATTTTCTCTATTGGAAAACTGTATCATTAAAAATAACACGTTTCGCAAGACTGTAAGATTTTTTTATTTCTTATATTGGAAGCTAAGTCTTGGTTTTGCAATGACGCATGCTTATCACTAATTAGAAAATTCCACTAAACCTAGAGCCTCAAAATCTAATAGTCGGGGGAATAAGATTTGCCCATTATAATTTTCAAAAGGAAGCACATTAGCTCTTCTGTTTATTATTTACATTAACGATCTTTTTCAATTAAATGGGAAATTGGTTATATTTGAAGATGACACTGCATTAGTGGTTAATGGAAATGACTGACATATTGTTGATTTTTTTTATTTTCTTATCCATGGCTACGATCAAATACTCAGTCTTATAATTTAGTGTGTAATATGTATGAAGGAGAAATATGACCCTATACACATTTGATAACAATATAATAATAATCATGCACTATCTTATGCCTGAAACATGAGAATGCGGGAGTTGAGACCAACACTAAAATCTTCACAATGCTTATATTCAATCAAATTTTAAACTACTTCCCATACTCCAATCTTACTGAAATTTCGTGTACATACATGCTTCCGATGACGATACATAAAAACCCGAGGGCTGTGGCCAACATCAAACTCTTCACAAGGAATCCAATTAAATTTAAAAGCAATTCACATAGTCGGTTTTTTAAAAAAAATATGTTCACTACACACAATGTATGAAAATGAGTGAGTTGTGGCCAACGGTATTTACAGATCTCATATTCAATCAAATTTAAAACCATTTACCGTCGTCCAATCTTGCTGATACTTTGCATACACACTTTCGACGACGACATATAAAAACGTGGAGGTTGTGGCCAACACCAAACCCCTTATATTGCATTTGTTCAATCAAATTTTAAATCATTTTCCACTATTCCTATATTTTAAATACACACTTGCTTCCGACGACAATATTATGAAGACGATTGTTTATTTCTTCATGTTTACATTTGCCAACGGCGGGGCATTTAAGCTAGTAACTCATATACTTGAAGTGAGTTCTAAGTACATATATCAGCCATCAAATATTTGCAGCTCTTGAATATTGAATATAATGTCAGAATATAGTGCCATTCTCGAGTTATTTGCCATTGTATATCCAATATAATCGTATTATGGCATGTAATCCCTGTCTGCAACAACATCCCTTGTCAGAAGTCATCTACGAGACACGACTCACGAACACAACCTGTATCACGAATATACGAGAATTAATTTCTGTCATCGTATTCCCCTATAGGTCCATAACTGAAAGTAAACAAACGTTTCGTTTTCTGGTTTACTTTATTGTAGCGGAAGAAGTTGGTTTTAAGCACGAACAACGGGCAAATATTTGATCAATATTCCTACAGACCCGTGTAACCAACCATCTAGTTGAGAGAGATCAGTTAACCCTGTCACGCGGAGGTCGTCGATACTTAGAGTAAACAAAAGCTGCTAACACAGATCTATGTACATTGTACATATTACAACGCACATGATGTTGATTGTTTAATTTCTACGTTATGATTATATAAATTTTTATTTTCAACGATAGTAAATTCAATTATTTACAATATGTCTCTAGTATTCATGATTTATTGATAAAAGGTACACGAAAAACTTTACAAAAATACGTAAAACTTACTTCATGACACTGAAATGAATCATTTTTATTTTTACATTTTTAGTACCATGGTTTGTACCGTCTAAAGGTGTATCGATGTACATATATGTCATGTAAGGACATAATATCAGCGTATTTGCACGTAATAGTTTTTATATTTACGACTGCTACAATATAATATTTGCATTTTATGAATATTCTCACAATAGAAAATGAATGAATTTTGTAATAACAAATTGAGAATAAGATCAACATTTTCAATATTTTTTATTCGTTGTGTCCTATTATGATGATATACCTATTATTTGCGAAATCACCAAGTTTTTTGAAGTCTATGTTTGAAATATACTCTAAGTTAGGTATGTTCTGTGTGAGTTTAATTTTTTAGGTTAATTATAATTATTTTTTCATATTGTGTTTAGTAATTTGTGGCCCCTTTTAAGCGAGGTCCTCATTATTTGCATGGCCCTTCTGTTCACCATCTACCCCACTAGGTACCATTGGTGTTGTGTTCGTTTTTTTTTTCTTTTCTTAAGCTGGAATAGCATTATTAATATTGATACCATTTTTGTCCAGGCTACAACGTTTTAGTTTACCATTTCAATTTATTTGTAATATATCAAATATAGGTTTACGAATATTCGTGTAAATTGTTAAATTAAATAATTCGATGAGATCACAGTTTGTTACAGCAACAATGTAAGAACTTCGCAGTATCTATAAAATGCAATTCTTTCCACTCCATAATTTCATACAATAGTTAACTCCGATCGCTATCATAGTTAACGTATTTTCAATGCAGTAAAATATGTTACAGGTTTATGTTCAATTGCTGGTTTCTTTACGTGAGATTTACGATGTTTTGTTCAATGTACGTATGAATCCTAGTGTACATACTTCTCTATGCGTCATTTGGCTATCTAGGCAACATAGGTACATTAATAGAAATAAACTAAATCGTGTGTTTGCTGCTGCAAATTAAATTCAAGCTACGTTTTTAGCCTGGCGCACTAAATTCAAATGTCATCCTAATATTCTTAAAGCGGTGAGTTATCTATGTCCTCGGTTGTGAAAAAACTAAAACTTTGCAAGAGAAAAATATATTGAAAGAAATTTGATTGTATACATCTGATAATGAGAAGACCAGGCAGACCACCAGCCACATGGCTGTCGAGCATCAAAAAGCATCTGCGAGAGAGGGAGCTGAATCTTGATCTGGTACAGGACAGGCGAGTTTGGCGAAATAAAATAAGGAGAGCCGACCCCAAGTAAATGGGATAAAGGCGAGTGCGAAGAAGAAGAAGACATCTGATAATGAGAAATTATTGTACATAAAATATAAAACCATTTTGTTAAATATTACATATTGCAGTCAAAAACTTAATTCAATGTGTCTTTGGAACAAATAAATACATCCTTATACATTTCCTAAGATAAATATTGCATGTGCTATATAAGGCAATATATAAAACCTACGGATTCGAAGGACTGCTCTTGATTCTTTGTCCAATTCTTCATTTAATCGTTCCCTCTTCCTCCAGTCGCCTCCAATCAATCCGTGCCTTTTAAACATTTGACACATCTGACCCCAGTATATTATGAAACATTTATTTCTTAATTTTCTAGTGATAAGAACATATTGCTGATAAATTCTTCATTTTATTTCACGCGGATTCAATATTGAAACTCATACGTTTTATTGTACATGATAAATCGGTAGGTGACTGTGACGTTTGAGATTGTTTTCTGTTCAATTAACTACTCACATTATTATGGTGTTTCGTTTAATTACTGTAGGTATATATTATTCAAATACAACGTCTACGTTGGCTCGGACACGTTTGTAGAATGGAGGATAACCGGGTCCCAAAGAAAGTATTGGACACCTGTCCTGAAGGAAGAAGAAGCAGAGGGAGACCTAGGATGAGATGGCTTGACGACATCGAGGGCAATATAAGAGCGATCGGACAGACAAACTGGAGGAGACTTGCTATCGACAGGGCGGGATGGAGGCAGTTTCTTGAGGAGGCCAAGGCTCGCACCGGGCTGTAGCGCCATTGCTGATGATGATATATTATTCAATATCGTGTAATATTGTCATGTAAAATTTAAAACAATACATGTACCTACCCAACTACTTTAGATACACGTGCACTTCGTGCATTTTTTTCTTATCACATCGTATATATTTATTTATTTTTTATCACAAAGACTATTATGAAGATTACTGCTGCCCAACTAGGTAACCCTGTTCTAGGGCTAGCAGTTAAAAATTTTACCAAACCAAATATTTGACATTTTGGTTTTACATAGATATGTATTTTGTCTTCCAAAAAAGATTAGAATTATTATGCTAATAGTTATTATGATGATTTTTTTTATTTTACGTTTAGCTTTTACTATTATTCATATTGAATTCATGTAAATTTTGCAGTTTCAATGCGTATTCCTTTTTTATATTGAAATTTTAAAATTTACAACTCACTCATGGTATTTTTATGGCATTTTGACTAGGTAGCGCTCAAAATACTATTTTTTTTGCTAATGCACTTATAACTATAACATATTTATTGTTTCATTCGTTATATTCGTTATATTTTTATTTTTCGTTTTTTTATACAATTCTGTTTATTTAATATACATTGTTATTGTGTGTATTATCATGTTAAAATACTGTTTTATTTATATTATGTAAAAGGCCGTTAAGCCATAAATTGTATTAAATAAATAAATAAATATTTAAACGTTTCGATATCTTTACATTTGCGATAGACTTGATATTATTTTACGATAATTATGTATTACTTATTGATAATATTGTATAATTTGATCGATTTATTCTACACATTTTTATCTTAAATGATTGAACACTTTTTGTCAATTATTTTCGAAAAAAACTATTCAATATTTATATCGTTAAAGTTTTACGTCACTAATTTATTTATCAACATTCATAATATGACATCATTAACGTATAATCATACTTATTTTTAGCATTATAACGTGTTTATAATATCACTCCATTTTTCTTCCATTTCCCACGCGCTCGATAACGACTTATATAATAAAATGTCCTTGTGAATGATCTGCTCTTTCTCCTTTATAGCCTTGACATCCAAATAATGGTTCTCAATGTTATTTTTTTTTATATATATTATTTATTTTTCATTACAGAATACAAAAGTTCATTTGAAAATTAATACAACAATAATTCAAAAATATTGCCCCATTAGAAGAGCGGACACTTGTGTATTATCGATCATTAGATAAATCCCACTGCTTTTTATCGGCTGTATCTTACTGGTCTATCATCATCTTATATACTATTTATTCAATATCCCTCCCGACTTTCCCCCAAACACTAAACACAATTAAATTAAAAAATAAATAATAAAAATTTGCCACAGAATATCGTTTAAATACATAAAAAAAACTTATTAACAAAATTCAATATTTTTTATCAGTGCATGAGGTCATTTATTCACTTTACCTAAAATGTTGGTAGGTTGGTATGTGTTGTTTTTATCAGTGCATGAGGTCATTTATTCACTTTACCTAAAATGTTGGTAGGTTGGTATGTGTTGTTTTTATCAGTGCATGAGGTCATTTATTCACTTTACCTAAAATGTTGGTAGGTTGGTATGTGTTGTTTTTATCAGTGCATGAGGTCATTTATTCACTTTACCTAAAATGTTGGTAGGTTGGTATGTGTTGTTTTTATCAGTGCATGAGGTCATTTATTCACTTTACCTAAAATGTTGGTAGGTTGGTATGTGATGTTTTTATCAGTGCATGAGGTCATTTATTCACTTTACCTAAAATGTTGGTAGGTTGGTATGTGTTGTTTTTATCAGTGCATGAGGTCATTTATTCACTTTATCTAAAATGTTGGTAGGTTGGTATGTGTTGTTTTTATCAGTGCATGAGGTCATTTATTCACTTTACCTAAAATGTTGGTAGGTTGGTATGTGTTGTTTTTATCAGTGCATGAGGTCATTTATTCACTTTACCTAAAATGTTGGTAGGTACGTATGTGTTGTTTTTTTTTAGTTTTTACTTATCCTCAAAGTAAAATAAAACGACTTAAAAAGATAAATTCCTCATTTATTTATTTATTATTATATCGTATTAATTAAAATATGGTTTTTGTAAAAAAAAAGACATGTTTCTTTAGTATTTTATTCGTGTACTTTATGTTATATAAGTCCATTTGTGTAAAAACTTACATTTTAGACCTCTCATAAATAGTTATTTGTTGGAATTTTCGAAGAATAAATGGAAATAACAAAACAATTTATCATGAATATTTTAAATAAATTAATTTAGATAATTTTGAGTTAATTAATGATTAGATAATTTTGTTTTCTGTCATCATAACAATGATGATTTTTAACCGAGCATCGTCTGCATTTTAACTCCAATTGAGTAGACAAACAGCCATATTTTATCTACATGTTATAAACAATTATTTTTTATATCATTGCGATTATTTGTCATCATGGTTAGTGTCCGACCGAAGGTCATATTTTCGCTGAAGCCGAAGCCGAAGGTTTGATTTTACTAAAAAAATCGATTAAAATAATAAATAATCTGCTTTCGTGACTTAGTTGGTTAGATATCTAACTACTGAGCCAAGGGTCCTGGGTCGTTTGTTTTTACTAAAAAAATTCGATTAAAATAATGAATAATTAAATAAAAATACTCTTGTTTTGTTTCTGTCGACAGTCGGCACGCGACACTGGGCCGGCCGAATCTATACACCCGCTACACATGTCATGTTCGCGCATGTAAATACAAGTTTTAACTGTTTTTAGCGGCTGACAAAAAGCTTTGGCTTCGGCCGAAAATTCCGGTTATTTTTGGCCGAAGCCGAAGCTGAAGGTGTTTTTTTTGGCCGAAGGTGGCCGAAGCCGAAGCCGAAGCTTCGGTCGGACACTAATCATGGTTAGTCAAGAACAAATTCAACCTTGATTTTCTCTTCGTCCAATTATGACATACTTAGTTACGTATAATTAACTTTTTTAAACTTAATCGTACATTTATGTTCAAGTATATTCTTTTAGATTATTGCTCTTTTGATGATATTTTTATGAAATAACATTAAAGATTTTTTTTCATTCTATTTGAGAGATTTCTTGCGGTTTCTCACAAGTTAATTGTGAAGTGCATATTTCAATTCCCAGTTATATAATTTTATTGTACCTACACTTCAAATACTTTAATAATGTTTTGCAGACGAAGACAATAGCTTCTGTAACGGTCTAAAACATTTAATAATGCTGTCTTTAAAAGTCATTCTTCAGTTACCTTCACCATTTTTTTGCTATATCACATTGTAACAATATGTCTTCATTAGAATCTGGATGTATTTGCCGCATTCCAACATTTATTTATACGTTCAAACAATCAACGTTTCTCTCTGCATCTTTGATCAATATTAGAAACATGAGTTGAAATTAATGGAGAACACCCATTTCTATGTTTGGCTCCGCATACTCTCAGACAAAAAAGCGTTTTCTCACTTTAACAAATGGTTTCAAACTTACATGAACTAAAATGACGCATGAAATTTTTAAAATTATAATGGTACCTTAATTCACGAAATCGGTGCATTACTTAGTTCTAATATTATTCTCATTTTACACGAACAATATCTTAAAATAATAACGTAAATTAAATAAATATTATGAATATGTTTTTTTTAAATGTGTGGCTCTCAGTTGACTCTGTTTACTCTGGAGTGATGGGTTTTTGTTATAAGTATTATATTTTGTTTTTAATAAAATATTTATGAAGCTATTACAATCTCTGTGAAGCCATTCAAATCAGGTATTTAACCCTATGTAACATGAATAGTCGTTGATAATAATGTATCCTTGATGTGGGTATACATATTGATCACGTTAGATTAACGTATTGGGTAGGTACATACAATCTGTACACTGTACCTACCTACAAATAGCGAATGAGTCACGTCCATTGTATGCAATGTGTGATCGAAAGGGAATTCGGTGTATTAATTATTGTTAACCGGTCCCCGCTTCGAGAGTAACAGTGGAGTAGATCAAGTCGCCCGCCTGCACTGCGCTTTGTGGTCTATCGTATTATCTACGTTGAACACATACCATACCAACTAGAACATCAGGGACATTACACGCCTAGGGACGGGACATCACCAAGTATATTTTCTCTCTTGTTCGTTTTATTCATTGCTTAAGGTTGTTGCCTCACCGACAAAACTTCTACAGAAGCGTCTGTCCTCTGCCTCTTTTAGGGTATTAGCTACCGAGAGACCAGTTACTCTGATTATTTGGTCACTCCACCGAGAAGGGGATCGTCCCCATGATCGCTGTCTTTCCACTTTCCCGACAACAATTAATCTATGTAATTTTTCAGACTCATACTTTCTATGTGACCAAAAATTTTATATAATGATTGACCTTTGAATGATTATTTATCTCCGACAAAACGATAATTCTTGTTTTTTCGAGTTTTCTAAGACTCTTGTCTGTTGTTTCGAGAGTGGGGAGTTTCCAGCTTTCTTGCCATCGTTTTGGGGGTTCCTGTGATCAACATGTTGATACCAATAAAATAAAATACCTACTGTCGACGTTGTCGCTCCCATCTGACCACATCTTCCACCCCAAAATTTTTCCATATTTCTCATTTTATTTTGTATTGTTATTATTATTTTACAACTGAACTTTAAATTTATTTTACGTGTAAGTATCTTTTTTTTTAGACGATATGTATATTTTTGTATTGTACTTATTGTTTTTTTAATAGGTAAACAATTTGCCGTCTATTAATTTCATGTCAGAGGTGGTTATAGTATTTTGCCTGGAGACAATCATTGTCTTAACTTACACATTAGTTCAGTGAAACCTGATGTCATCAGCTTTATCATGAACTCGACACAACATATTATTATATCTACAAATAAAATCTAGGTCCTGTATAAATGAATGATTAGTTCAATTATCTCAGCCGAATCTAGGTTTTCAAATTTATTTTGAAGCAGTACACATTTTGGATTTATCTGGTATCGATTATTAACATTATATTATAATGGTTTTGCAATTTTTCTCTCTCCCATTACAAAAAAAAAGTTAATATGAATATTTGGAAGGTGCTTAGTAATACTTTGTAAAATTTCAATTAATTTAAATTGTTGTGATACTTTCAACTTTAAACGTAAATCAAATTACAATTCAACGGTAATTTCAACATGCATATACCTACAAGGAAATGTGTCTGAAAGCAATGAAGTTCCTTTAAATTGGCACTGTTTGTTATCCATAGTACATACCCGAACCTGTTTCAGCACATCTGAGTCGAGATATTAATATTTTGATAACAAGTTTACGATTTGCTACCTGCTGCGTGCATTAAAACGAGAATATCAAATTGTTATGTACTTATAGGGTTGAAATCTTTATTATTTAATTTATTTAAAAAGAAACCTTTGGAAAAAATGACAAATACACAAAGTTAGCAGGACAGATATAATCACAGTGGAAACAAGAAAAAGTAACAATAGTCCCAATTATATGAATCCTGCCACGATCGATATCGTTCACCTATAGCACAAGCATATATGCTTAATTTATGGAATGTATGAGTATGTATATTTACTTGTTATGAGGTCTTTAAAAAATATCTACAGGCATCATACCAAAAACACTTCAAAAAAATTTAGACATACTAAAGCGTCCTCCATACGTCATCAGCAAGATAACAAAAACACAGCCTCACAACTACACAAACACACAGCCTCACAACTACATAAACACACTGCCTCACAACTACACAAACACACAGCCTCACAACTTGAGTACGCACCGTTGTAAAGCTAAATAAATTACCGGATCATAACCGAGATCATAGTTTATGTAAAAAATAATAATAATAAAAAAAATCTATAGCGCCGTTTAATGATTTCGGTCTAACGTTGTGCTTCGAAACAAATCTGTACGAGCAGTTTCTGCTGCGTTAGTCCCACGTTGGAATTTGTATTCGAAAATTACTCTGAATTTGCCGCATCCATCTTTACTTTAAAAGTCGAACACAAACAAAAATGTCTATTTTTTTATTTAGAATTTTTTGACAAAATAATATCTCAATAGAGACGAAGATTGAATATATTAGGAGAACCAGGAAATTCCATCTTCGTTTTGTCTGTAGGTATTAGGTATTGTAAGTTTTAGTCTTGTGCTTTCAATTGTAGGTACGTATGTTCTTTATATCTTTTGTAATTGAATTTAGGATCTTTGGTGCCAAGTATTGGTATTGTCTTTGTCCATATGTTGTGTTGGTCTTCGATGTCATTAGTAGTTGCCTGTGTTGATTAGTCGTGTGAATATTGAGCTGTAATATGGTTTTCCTTATCGTTTTGAAAGTGCAGAAAAATTTGTTCAATGTAATGTTATTGTCAGTACAGTAATGTTTTATGTGGTAATTATTAATAAACTGATCTGAAACTAAATTTAGATTTTTTTTAGAATTGGTAGCCCTGTGAATATTCGGAGGTATAATAAATATTCGGAATAAGTAGTTGTGTGATACCTGCAGTGTTATGTCGGCATTGCGCTACTGAATTTCGTGCCGTTATGATTTATTGAGACTTAAGTTTTTTCTCGTATTTACGACAGAATTTTTATATCTCGATATGAGATTTAAAAAATTAAATTGACGAGTCTGGTTTTTAATTATTATTAAATTATTCATCTTATTTACGATGCGTTATTCTGTATCGACCGTTATCTCTGATATTGTTGTAAGATGTGATGTTTCCATGAATTATCATACAATGTATCTACGTTAATAAAATATTTTGTAATGTTTTTAAATGCATGTAAAATATTCTTCGGGCATTTTCTGTCAATCATAACACTATCAGTGTTATTTATAAAAATAAATTTAGTTCAATTGAACCCGGTTCAAAGTTTTATTCTGAAATTCAAATATTCTCATACAAGAATAAATAATTCTTGTATGAAAATATTTGAATTTCAGAATAAGACTTTGAACTGGGTTCAATTGAACCAAATTTATTTTTATAAATAACACTGTATTTGTCTAGTTTGATTGTTGTGATCTATCATTTATTTTTTACCAAATCTCTTTCATATATATAACTTTATTGCATCTTGTTTCTGGAATATTTTTTTTCAGAAAATCAGTTAAGTTTGCATATCGATAGTAGTTAATTTATGGAACTCCATTTAATTTTAAATTTGTCTACAATATGAATGTCATCGTTAGTGACTGATTCCATAACGCCACAGGAGTTATTTATTTCAAACAATTTTTTTAAGTATTTCGAAAATCGACGTAATATTGGTTGTAATGAGGTTGTATGTCGTGTTTCATATCAGATTTTTGCTTGATGATGTAAGAGTTTCTAAATAATAGAAGCTATAAAATAGATTAGTATTTGTAAGTAGAGGGAAGTTGACAAAAAAAGGTTAGTTAGTTATTTTTTTATATTATTATTTCTCGGGCAACTAACAGGTACTATGTCAAATTTTAATTTAACACGCACCCACTAACAAGTTGCCACATTCTGGAGACTTACGATATTTATCGTCTCACATATCCAGACTGAAAACATAATTGAAAACTTTGTCTCCACTGGGAATCGAACCCGGGATATTTGGATCAGCAGTCAGATACCTTACCAACTGAGCTACGAAGGCCGGCAGTGGTTATGTGATGTTGATGTCATGTGGAAAATATTGTTTTTTGATATAGTTATGAAACAATAATATATCAGAGACAACTGTTCATAAAAATACAACACTTCTTCAAAAGAAGATGGATGATGTTTCTTTGTTAAAAATTGACACTGTATTATAGTTTTCTTTTAAACAAAATAATTTATTCTCCGCCCATATGAAAATCATTGTTATTTCATGTATTATTAACATGTTCCACGTTGGTTAGCAGATGTTTTTGTCTTTAGTCCCTTTTCGGAATTTGTATCCTGTTTCGCGCTTTTAATTTTGATTTAATATTACAAATAAATCGAAACTAAGTAATCCGCAATTTAGTTTTACATCAGTACAGTACTTATAACAAGACAAGACAAGACATCGTGTCATTTTGTAGAAATCTATTACGCTATATTTTTAAAGTGGTCCCTTTGAATATTCGCATTGTTTACTATTTCACTCGGAATTCTGTCGATCGCTTATTTAAATATAATATAATAATGTAATATGTACTTAGTTGTGTTTTAACCCAGAAAATATCTCGAAAAGTGTTACATGCAAATAGTAGGTACCTAGGTAGTGTGGAGGTTCACGATTATTAAAATCTGCCCTAGAAATGTAAGTAAGTAATACGTATCATGCAGATATTATAACAATCCAATCTCGTGGGAAATTTCAACAAAATGCTTCCTTGGCAAAGTAAATTTGGTTATTCCTACATATTTTGAATAACTCGAAACATAAACAATATACAGGATGTCCCTAAAACCGATATCAAAACGATGAGAGCTCATATAAGCTATCGGATTGATTAATTTCGACTTTAGTGAAAATATCATTATAAAAGTGCCAATATCGAGATATTGGCACTTTTATAAAACTCGTTGTTTTTCATATACTGGGTCAGTATTTCTAGTGCCACGACTGTAAATTTAGGTAAATTGCATTTTTTATACATTTATTTTGTGTATCTGATTTATTTCTCAACGAATTATGAACGAACCAAAAAACTTTTGTATCAATTGTAATCGAAGATTTTTTTCTTAAAAAAGAACAAAAACGATTTTTAGATGTTTCGAAGTGTGAAGTTTTTTCGATATTTGTGGTTGTGATTAATTCTAAACTGACCTGGCACATAGTCTAAAAATAATAAATTTAGTTTGGTAGTTAGTATAGTAGGTACAACATATACTAATTTATGCAGTATATTACTACAAAAGAACACCTCAGCGGAGACTTCTAATTGGCTGTATATTAGATTTACCACTGTAATGTGAAACTGTTAGTCTTCCAAATATAAATATAAATAAATAATTACCGAAATTATTCCATTGGTATGATTTTGAACTAGAATTTGGATTCCGAACAAAAATTTTAATGATCGAATAAAAATTTGAAATTGGAACTCAATTCGAAATTCGAACTCATTTGTTTTCTTGCTACTGTGTACCTATTTTATTTTAGAATGTTTGGTGTGCAAGTGTACTGAAAATACTATCAGCCCTCTTCGTTTTGACATTAGTTTTAGGTACAGCCTGTATAAATGCGTGACATTGATATTAACGTGGTTGTTATTAATTTAAAAAATACAAAATTGTGACTTTCCCTTTTCGTTTCTTCATTGATATATTATGCGTTACTACGAATGAGCTACAGCTACATATATATGTATAATTTACACATTCAGAGCATGAATTATGTTTTTATTTTTATTTTACCAAGAGCAATGTTATTATTTTTGCTAAATAATTTATGTGCATCCATTAAATTAAGTCTTATTGATGTAATCTTGTAATGAGTTTCGGTCATTTTAACATTTCCCTCAAACCAATTTTTGTTTGTGTTGTCGGCAAATCGTAAATTCTTTTTATTTTTCAATTAATGTGTAATACTAATATGAATCGTTAATTGACACGATGATTATATCATTCATTGCGCTGTTTTTTCTTCGTTATTATATTTTTTTGTTCAATATATTTTTTGAATAAAAAAAATATCAATCATTATAATTTGATAGCAGAGAATAACGATTTCAAGGCTGTTTACTTCAAATTCTTAGCGGGTGTTGAGAGGGAGATAGTATATATGTATGATATGCTGAGAAACGTGATAAAGTAACAATAGCTTAAATTTTTATTTTATAATATATAGCTATAATAAAATAACAATTTAACAAGTTAACAATGTTTTTTTCTTTGATATATAATGCAAGTAATTTTCTGACTCCCCGGAACAGGCTCAGCGTAGTGAGGTGGTTTATAAAAAAAATATTATATAATATTTTTTTCTTGTATTTATTGTTTGTATTATGTAAAGACCTTATAATAATGTATATATAAGGTCTTTGGTATTATGTATTTTGAAAAAAAAAATACTCGTATACTTTTGTCTAGGTAGGAAGGAATGTATGGCGTTTAAAAGTTCTACATAAGTTCGATCGACTTAATACCTACCTACTTTAGCAACTTTGAGCCGATTGGATTTTTGAAAATCATTCAGTCTGTAAACATTATTTTTTTACAATCGGAATTCTTAACTATGGAATAGTACTGCAGAGAAATAATAATAAAAAAAAATAATAATAAATTATAGGTGTTTCATTATTTTTGTTTTGAATTTTATATAGGTAATGCAGTGAAGAGTTTATAGCGGTGTGAATGCTATAGGGAGTGTTTATATAATTAAAAATATAATACATCAGAATGTTGCGATTTTAAGTGCGTGTTCAAATTACTTCCCAATAACATACATCACTATATAAGATATTGCAATTTGATAATCAGTTAATTAGTAGAAATAGAAATAGTAATTGAGTGATGAAGGGTTTCATAATAAAAGCGAACTTACTTGATTTATATATATTTTCGGTTTAAATAAATTACAAATATAATACTCCATAAATTTACAGATGCTCGCGATTTTTGTTTTTTTGGTCGGTATAAATTTTACGCGTATATCTATCGCGTAAACTATCCGATGAATGATGTTTTCATTGTGTGGTAGGTATAGCCTCGCCGCAATTTTATTATTTTTATTTTTATGTACAACAAGTGCACAAAGACGGGTTTATTGCCTTAAGGAAATTTCTTCCAACCAATGCAAGCAAAGTGAAGTCTTAAAAGTTAATTTTAGTCAAGTTTATTGTTGTAAGGAACTACTTGATTCAAGCTTGATTATATAATATAATAATATATCATTTGGATGATTTATATAGCGCCGTTTTCGTGAATATCTAACCTCAAGGGCGCTGAAAATTGATTAAGATGTATCATTATGGCTTTGGTAAGATTTGCGGAAAAGGTGTGTTTTGAGATTTTTTCTGAAGGTAGATATATTTTCAATTTGTCTGAGGGTACCATGCATTTGGTCCTGCCACAGCAAACGCACGATCGCCGAAATTAGTGGTATGCACCTTGTTTATTTCAAATAATTTTCCAACCATGGGTGAAGATGATTGATTGATTGGCGATGTCCCGCGAGCGGCATGTCAGTACTTGATCCAAGTTTGACTGGTGGGCCCCCACGGTTGATGTTGGACTCCTAGTGGCAGAGGTATGAAATATGCTTGGTGGTAATCCTTGTGTTGTCTGATGAGCAGACACTTCGGGGATGAACTGGACTATAAGTCTTATTACGTTCTCAATGGAGTGGGGTAGGAGACTGCGCAATTCGTCTTGTTTGCCACTTGACAGTCATCTTTCGTTGGATTTATATTATGTTATCTAGTTCTTTGTATCGTGGTTTAGATTCAGTCAGTGTTTGTTGTTTTTTTTTGTGCCAGTATGATGTTCTCTTGATTTGTCAAAAACAATTTTATGGTCATTAAATATCACCTTCGCGCTTCAAGTCTTCTGTTTTTTCTTGTAAATCTGATACAATTATTATTATCTTCCACTATTTGTTTTGGTCTAGCTATTGTCACCTCCATTTGAATTGATACATACTTCCTTATGGTATTGATCAAGTACCGGAAAATATAAAAAATACTTGCCTTTTGATTATTCTTTTAGTTTTTTTGTTCGTTCTGTTACTTTTTTAGTTTGCGCCTGAGAGACTTGAATTTCTACAGGTAGGTACTTTTCTGTTTCTTATCCTTATTTTTCTCTTCAAAAGATATCGTCTGGTCGCGAAACTTGAATAATTAAACTCGTTTTTAAGTAAAGTCGTTCATTAAAATCGACAATGTAGGTTAATTTTAAGTTTAATTATAATTTTGAGATAAGAATAATTCACTTTTTCGTGCATAAGTACCTACTCTTTTTAGTTTAAATGCTCCGAAAATAATTGATTTCGATGGTATTAAAAATATATATTTTGATAGCTTATTCAGTAGGTAATAACAAATAATAAGTTTAATATGATTAAATTTTGTGTGTTGAAATTTAAGTACATTGTATCACCATATGATTAGAATATGAGGTTTGAATTATGCATTCATTAAATAATGAAATACTTGACAGTATACGTCTTATGCGGCTTCTCTTTGTGATTAATGTGTTGTTTCAGATGTTTAACATTGTTACTTTAATACTGTAACTAAGTACTTACCTACCATACACATTATTAAACTTACCTAAGTAAGTACTAAACATTCTCCTTCCGACATGAACGATGACACTTGCAACGGAAGTCACCACAAAGATTTTCTCTCTCACTCGGGTTTTTATAACATTTTATGAATTGGTAGAAGTCACTCTAGGAACCCATCTACTGTTTGTTGGACATTTGTGTTCACTTGTACGTAATATATTTCTTCGGTCCAGCGACTCATTATATTGGAACCCATTTGGAGAGCTGTAATTTCACAGGCATAATGCAATGAACATAATGGGATGGGATGAAATCTGAATGCAGTTGCTTGTCGACTATTTGTTATCTGATTGCACCAATGTACATATCTATATATGTACCTACGTTAATCATTTTAAGATAGATTTTATATTCAATTCTTGTTACAATCATATTATAGAAGATACAAGGAAATAATGTAAGATGAAGAAAGTTGTAATTAACAGAATAAAAGTTAACACATTGAGATGTTTTGGCCATTTGGGGAGAATGAATGAAGAACGCCTGATGAAGAAAATATACAAAGCTGACAGGAACGGAATAAGACGTCGGGGGCGCCCAAGAATACCGGGGATGGCACGACCATGTGAACGATATTCTGAAAGATGGAAATGTAAGAAGCGTGAACAACAGACGTACATTTATGAGACGAACATGTATGAATGTTGATGAGGCGATGAATGTGTGTCAAGATACAGGCATGTGTCGTGCTTACTTTTTATAAGTTTTCATAAGCATACCTGTCCCTGTTTACCATACATTGTGGTATATGCCGTGATGGTATGAATGAATGATTGTTTTAAATCATATACCTACGTTCCTGTGTGTTAGTTGGAGTGCTTATAAATGTTTATAGTTTCCGGCAAATAAGGAGGGGGGGAGGTTTGTGCAGATACCAAATTTCCGATATCGTTGGGGTCCTTCGTGGCATAGTAGTATATTAGATATCCAGGTTAAAGATCTCGGCTTCGATTCTCAGTTCTCAGGGGAGATATAGTTTTAAATGCAGTTAAAAGTGTATTTAGTCTTAATTTGTGAGATGATTAGCACCATAAGCTTTCAAATCTTGTCAAATTGTCATTAGGTGAATGTTTGATATAATCGTGCGTTTTCTGAGAATCAAAAATTCAAAATAAAAATAATATTTAATATAAAAATAATTATGATTTTCGTCTCATAACTGAATAATAAAACTATAAATTCGTCTTTCACATTAACACGAAGGTCTTTTAATATTATATATTCCCTCGCAGTTATTATTAAGCAATGCTCAGATTTCATTATATAATTATTATTTTGCATTCATGTTTTTAAATGTACTGTAAACATTCGCTTATAATTTACCTGCCTACTTGAGTTGTGAATAACATCGGTTGTAATTATGCGTAATTTAGTCAAATTTTCATTGTGCGTTACAGTCGCTATTGATAATTTGTATATATGTATATAGTGTTGATCAAATTGAGAGGCCGCCCTCACAGGTACAGACTGTCTGTTACAGCATCACTGGTATGAAAGGCTGCCATGCCTATTTCATTTAATGTTTCTTTTCATTGTTCAATGACAATGTGACTCCGTTCAGTTCTGCCTTTTATATCCATTTATTTGTGAATATACATAGGTACATAAGTGTGGTTTTTATTATGAAAAATAGCTAAATTCGTTAAGTACCTACTTATAATGCGCTTTAACTTTCTTCCATATTTTTGTGACTTTCTTATGTAGGTATTCATCGGGTTTTTTACACGAATTCTTTTTACTCTCCACTACTATGGAATAGTGAAGAGTCATGAATTCACTATTTTTAAGTGTATTTTTTACACCAATTTCTCAACGAGAATCATGTAGAGAGTGCATATTATAATTTTGATCGAGATGTGTTATATGTATGGAGTACGCCATATCCTTTTTGTGCCCTCTCCTCTACAGCCTAAACTGTAAGTCCGATCGACTTCATATTTACATCATATTATGTGTAAAGTGCTGATTAGTTTTACATAGACACCATTAATTTCTTCTCTATGATTTCATAATTTACTTTGTTCTTTTGCGTCCTTTCTACAGCTCAAACTGTTAAATCGATCGACTTCATATTAACATCATATGTGTAAAGTGCATAGACCTAGAGCTGATTAGTTTTCCATAGATATCCGTTAATTTCTTGTCTATCATTTAATCTGTCCAAATTTTCAAAATGTTATCACGGTCAGAAAAATCGAGATTTTTTTACATTGTTTGAACTTTTGATACAATAAAAATACACTCTTCAAAAATGCCCTTAGGGATTTGTCTACCTTCAATGTGAAATAAATTGCATATTTGTATGAAAAATGTATATACCTAACAGAAGTAAAATAGCTTTATGTATAGATAAATTGAGTTATCGACTTCACACTGATGTTGTATGTGTCCCTATAGACAAGTGTATTTTTAACTCTCCATTACTATGAATGTAATAGTATTCATCTACATACTATCACTCCACCTTCCTCATGGAGTAGGCAAAAATAAATTAACACCACATTCTTCTATTTTGACACATATTCATCGCCTCATCAACATTCATTCACCGTCGCAAAAATGCTCGTCTTGCTCGTAAAACAATTTTTTTACATCTGTTTCTCAGTAGGTATCATGTAAGTGCAAAAAACTATGAGTTTCGAGACGGTGTATAGTGTATTTTGAAAATTTAACCAATATTTGTTTAGAAATCTAATAGATATGTTCTTCATAAAAATACATTTAGGGATTGTCAACCTTTCAAAAAGAATAAAGTACACTTGATATGCAGTGGAGAGTTTAGTGTTAGCCCTCTACTCACTCATTTTTTTTATTCTTTTGAATCTATTATTTGATTCTTTTTTTGTCATTTTGTTTTCAATTGAACTTCCGTATTGATAATCAATAATTGGCAATAAGTACTTCCAGGGAAATTAAATTCCTTTTAAAGGCATCTTATGTTTCAGTGATTGGCAACGCGTAATATTATTATTGTAAAAATAAAATAAAAATATTGAGAAGTTCATAATAAATGTTGCGATCTTTTAAATTTCAGATGTGCACGATTCAGAATTGAAAAGAAGCGAGAGATTGGGGAGCGGTGAGGGTGAGGGTGAAGGAGGTAAAGTGTGCGGTGGTGCTGCTCCGGAAACTGACGATGAAGGTATTGAACGGGACTCTGGAGAAGCTCTCGACTATCACCATCCGAGCTACTTTACCCTCACTGATGTTATCGAAGTAAGTTTCCTTTTTATCGTTATTCTTTTACGCCTTGTCATCGTTTTAATTTCATCTCAAACATTCACTTATACCTTAATGCTGTAAGTAAAAATTTTACATACGTAATAGGTACATGATTACGTTATATTTTTTATTTAGTTTACGGCTACACTAGATAAATTCATTCATTTCTTTTTCAACTGTGTTACAGTTGAAGAAGACAGATGCAACACTTCAAAATACTTGGAGTAGTTGTCATTGTTGTCACAACTCAAAAAATTGAAAAATGATCAAAAATAGCATAATTTGAATAGATTGTTTTTGTTTTAATTATTATTTTGTTTGTTGCTACCACACCTCATCGTTTAGTGACTATTAGTGACAACGAAGTTTTTAATTTTATTCAGTGTTTTAAGTATTTTTAAACCATATTCTGAATAATGAATATCTTCCTGTTTTCGTCTATTAAATAGTTAAACATAGTTACTTTTTTTATTAAATTTTTTTATTGTTGCATATACGCAAACATTTGATTTTTTTCCGTCGGGAGTCAATATTTTATGACAAATTTTTAACATCTCAATTGAGACGAAGTTGGAATATTATAGGAGAACCGAGAACTAATGGCATCTACAGATTTGTCATCGGCTGGTTTACGCAATCTCTTTATGCGCTAGCGCAACGTTCACCAACTTACATTTTTATTGAGTTCCCTATTCACCCAATTTTTGAAATTTCTTTATATTTCATCATGAAAATCTGTTTGTTTTGAAAATAAGCTGAAAAACACCATCGCCATCTGTGAAGTGACGAAGAAACCTTTTTGTAACGCCATCTATTGAAAATATTGGTTTGTAAACCATGAAAGCAACAGTTCTTATACACGAGGTGATAATGCTTTCGCGATAAAAACATACTTCTGATATTTGAAAGGAAAGTCCTCAGAAAGATATTTGGTCCTGTCAACAAAAATGGAGTGTGTAGGAGACGATTCAATCACGAATTAGAGGCACTGTATGGCGAACCTAACATTGTACAGTTCATTAAAATAAGAAGACTGCAATGGTTGGGCCATGTCCACAGGATGAGTGATGATCGTGCTCCCAACGAGGTTTTAAACACCACACCAGACGGGAGAAGAAGCAGAGGCAGACCAAAAATGAGATGGCTGGACGATGTGGAAGCTGATATATGAGCGCTGTGCCTTATCAACTGGAAGAGAGCCACAGAGTGCAGGGAGGAATGGCGACGGATTCTGAAGGAGGTAAAGGCCCACAACGGGCTGTAGGGCCAATGATGATGATGATGATGATAATGCTTTCGCACATATGCCACCTATAATATTCCAACTTCGTCTCTATTGAGATGTTGAAAAATTGTCATAAAATACTTATTTTATGATATTTGATAGATGCAATTCGTTGTGGAACATAAGTACGTACATTATTTTGACTTTGATCTTAATAATATTACATTTATGATTCATAAATTTAATTACATATCCACAATAAAATTATTCAAACTAAATCGTATTAGGTATTACATACATTTTCCTGCGATTTTATCCATCTACAAACAAAGAAGAATTGACTTAACATAGGTAAATTAATCAGAAATTGTTGGTATTCTTACGTGAATAATATATGATTAGCACGTCCCACACATGTCATGTTGATTGTCCATAATCGGAGGCATTATGGATCAAGTACAGTTAATTGTATGGATTCAGTTTCATTATCTTCTGGTTTCACAATGCCCTAATATCCCACAGAGATGGTCCAGCGGTTCACACTGAGATAGAAAACTGGTAAAAGAAAGTGTTATTATTAGATACTGCATACGCACATTTTTTATAATATATCACCGTATATATTTTATGTTGACCATCGTGGTATTATGTATGTACTTTAATCGACTAGGAATGCGGAAAGTATTTGCTGACATTTGAAATATGTTTTGCTTTCTAATATAATTGTCCCTTTCTTTGTGACAATAATTTATTGTTTCAGATTTGCGTTGGTCTTTTCGTTAACTTGTTTTCGAACGATTGTTGATGCTTCGAATTGAGTATTATCGAACTTTTTATAGTGATCGTTCAGACGTCAAAATTCGACCGTAATTCATAAAAATTTTAATTTAGAAAAGTACTTGAACCTGATATATGAAAATACAAGTGAGTTGTGGCCAACGCTTTATTCCTCACTAGTCACTCCACTAAGTAGGTATTCAAATTTCGTTTGGAAAATTTTCAGCATATTCGCGTTATGAGTTTGTTAAATTATTTTTTATTTAAATATTTTATTATAAAAACTTGATAATTCCTCATTGCCATTTTGTGAAAGTGATGTGACCTTTTAGCAATTTAAAAATCTTCTTCGTCTCTTTTTAGACCTATTGGTCTGTCTATGTTCTGCGTCAGCTTCCCTTCTGTGACGTAGACTGCCAGCTGTCCTTCCATATCTTGGGAGGATTTTTTTTATTTGAAAATAATGTCATATTCTTAAAATAATATTCTTAAAAATTGCGAACTCATAACTCCTCACTATATCCCCTTGTGACGCGAAATATTTTTTTTATTTAATTTAATGCAAATTCAATTGAATAAAAAAAATAACTTATTAAGCTTTTGTTATATGTATAGAAAGATTCTAAGAAATAAATAAATAATATGGGTCGATGGCAGAGCGGTTAGCGCGCTGGGCTAGTAATCCAGTGGTCGCGTGTTCGAATCCTGCCTCGACCGATTTCGTTCACGTAAAACACAAGTATTTATATGCTTATTTTAGGGTACGTAGGAAGATGTATATGTACTTTTTAAACAAGGGCATATACATTTTTTATAAAAAAAAATGTATAAATGTTTACATTAGCACAATTTTTAATTTTTTTTTTTAGTTTTGAGTACTTCTATGTAAGAAGATACTAAATACCTATGAGTTGATTTTGTATGTCGAAAGAGTACGTATAAATCAATGATCGAAAGGTACTTAATACTAAGTAGCATTCACTTACAAACAGCTTAGTAAAGGAAAATAAGTGTTTTTGTTTCAATATACCTACTTCCCTTATTTTTTAAACCAATGCGTTTAAATCGTGATCATTTTTTTATTTCAAATGTAAAAAATACGTTATGTTTCATACTGATCTATACAAATAAATCATCATCTTTAAATTGTGTAAAATGTCAAAAGCATATTCATGTTTCAGAATCGTTATAATTCTATGTTATTGGTAAAACAATAATTTATCTTAGCTCTATTATTTATTATTTTTCTTATTGGTTGTTTCCTCTTAAAAAAACAATACAATATTAGAGCCACCCACCGTCTTGTGTTATATATATTTTTATTATTATTTTGCCATGACATTCAACGTTGAAGGCCAAGTTTTATGTATCACATAATGCATATTATTGTAGATCATTAATTACATCACAAATTATTACACAATCACATCTTTCATTTACCTAGTTCATATTACATATGTACATATTGTATGTTGTAATAATATCGTGTGTCAATTTGTATCTATTGTTTATTTCGTGTAAACATAAAAATAGAAACGTAATATGTTTTTTGTGTATAGAGAGTGGAAATCCATTTAAATATTCACAAATAAAATGGAACACATGTTATTTTTCAGACTATTTTTTATTCAGACCTTGATAATGTCGAGACACAGAGACAAAACGTTCGGTCATAATAAATGGAATTTGTGGAAAATATTGCCTTATATTTTATTTGTTATTTTTTTAATATTTAAATGGTCAGATTATAAATTTATTGAATGATTAGTTCGACGCAGCTATCTTATGTGTTTGTGTGAAATAATAAATAAATAAGCGTAATTTGGAAATTGATACTTCTTGTGTTCACAGTTTTATCAATAGTACCTATAATATGTATTTTTTAGTGTCTGATTTATTTGATAATTTTATTAATTGGGTATTGTCTATGGATTATACAAGTAAAACATATTTTTTCTTAGACTTTGGAATGTAATAATCTTTATATAATATATCATGTTACCGCCTTAAGTACACAAACAAATGACTCTTTACTATGATTATATTCAATCTTATTTCAAACCATTTCCCAAAATCCACTATCCATTTTGAAGGGGGGGGACGGGGACGGAGGGGATTTTTGGGGGGCTTTTAAATTTAGTGTGCCACGCCGTAGATCCGTATTTTATTTATCTTTAAGATATTTGTACATAGTACCTACATTATGTTTTTTCTTCTCACGTCAATGCAACATTAGATTTTTACTTTTTGTTGATGAGGTGAACTGATTAAAATATTGTTAATATTCACTTGACGTGATATGAGTTTATATTTTAATGACGTCGTAGGAAATTTTCCTTTCTCGTATTTACAGATCCGATTCATTCAGAAAAAGCTTTGGTTGGCAACTTTCCCTGCTCTCTGACCTCACATAAAATAAATCCAAACTGATGGAGTCTTGATCCCTTGAACAAATTTTTTCATATTTGACACACCTAAAGCGACAGGCGAGTATGATATTGGATATTTAATACCACTCCACGTAGATATATCTGTGTAGGTATACAAAAGTATACTATATATGTTTATCACAAGTATATACACTACAATAAATTTGCATTATTATTCATTGATGTAATCAGTGAAAATTATCTTTTAACCGGTTGATAGTTGCTAGTGAAAGACACCCCATGTTGCCAGAATATCTACCTGCACCGACACTACACCGATTGAGCTCTAACTGGCTTTTCTATAATATTTAACAATGTTGTTAAGCGTTTACGTCGGTTGTCAACTATTGTATTATTATAAGGTATTGACTTTGCATGCAATAAATAAACCTATGAATTGATCATTTGTTATATTGTTAACGGATTCTGTTTTCTATGTAACTTGTCTGTTACAACTTCATTGCTGATGCAGCAAAACAAATTTAAAGGGCATGTTTTCATTAAGGTTTTAATTAATAAAATTATTAAAACGAAAGTATTAAACATTTGTGGAATTTATCTTATACGTTAAGTCGATTCAAAGTTCGAAAGACATTTTTCGATATAATATAACAATATAGGCAAGATGCAGCGTTTCATTTTTACTAAAGTTTTAAAATCAAATTAAACGAATTAAAGAAATTGTTAATATAATGATTTCCGCTTCATGTTGAACCTGAAGTGCTGTCATATCGCCTTATCTAGCTGTTATCGCCGTGCAGAAATTGTGTGACAGTTTGTTGAGAAGCTTCTCAATGGAGCTTTTACTCGTGATGTAAATATATTGTCATTAATTATTTCTTTGTGTGTATCTGCATCACTTAGATATCACCATAATTGGTTTCCACGCTACCTTCGTGTTTAATTCAGTTGATTATATTTTAATTCGTGTTCCATGTCGTGAGCTTTTGAGACTTGTGGTTATATTCATATTCAGGATAATATGTTTAAGTAAATCCCATTACGTGTCAATTTGTTATTAGTTCGGTATTCTGATTTCGTGTGTGAGTGTACAGAATAACTGAGTAGTACGTGTCACGATTACTTACACATTAACAATTTCACTCACTGCCTTAGTCATTTTGAGAGCAAAAGGGAACTAATGATACACATTACACACTAAATACATTGTGTGAAGGAGGATTTCGCCATCTTTTTAAAATTTGTTTATTAGAAGAACTTGTTATTTATATATTTTACTTTATTATTTTTACTTTCATTTTTACATGTTTTGGACATGTGTAGTGTGTGTTGTTTTTTTATGAATTGAAATATTTATATATAAACTTTATGTACAATTGCACAAAGGATGGTTAATTGCCATAAGGCAATTTTTTTCAACCAACCGAGGAACGTGAAGTCTCTTAAGTAAAATTGATACATTTATATTTATTGGTATTTAGTGAGGAATAAGGAAAATAAGAAATACAAAGTGAGAAAAAAAACAAATGAGAGAAAAATAGAATGATAATAATATAACCACACATAGCAACGAGGACAAGAAGGAGGGTTCGGAATGATATAGAAGGAAGAAGGAATATTCTGGAACTATGTATTTGCCAGATAATGTTTTTTTAGTTTACCTTGAAATATTTGTATTGATTGAGATGACATAACTTCATCACTAAGGCCATTTCATAGTTACTAAGACCATTCCATAGATTGTACTTGAAAAGAAGAGCTGAATACTTATGTATTATGAATGGGGACAGCTAGTGTGGTACTTTGCAGCATATCGAAGGGGTAGGCCGTGATTTGACAAGAAAACGACGTTATTTTGCTTTGACGGTTTGCTTCCGACGGTACTTTGCAGCATATCGAAGGGGTAGGCCGTGATTTGACAAGAAAACGACGTTATTTTTTAAATATTGTGGTGAATATGGGTTATATAAAGTAATGACAGTATGTGAATATTATGACAAATTATATTTCTACGTTAAGTCGAAACACGATCATATTATAGTTTGGCCTGGCCCCCACTGGACTAGTCCAGTTGTGCAAATATGTCGGGTTATTGTTATAATATATTTGTTACGGATTACTTTCCTAGTATGGGATCCTCCCACAGTCCACAGTCCAATCCGTACCGCACACCGCCCAAGGAGGTAGTTCCCCTCTGTTGACTAAACATTATTTTCCTTCCGCCTCCGATAATAGACCAAACACTCATAAACTTGTCTCTTATGGCACACTTGTTTTCAAATATTCACAATAAACAACCTCTTGTCCTATTAAAATGTATTATTTCTTAATATTGGGTTTTCACCGGTTTCTACTTTGTCTTCGTTTTTTACGGTCACCTACATGGGATCGGCTTTCTTTTTTATTACACACTTTTATTTAACTTCACATGTCTATCGGTACTGGAATTATGCCATCTATTTTTAACCAAATCACCTGCCAGTTAGAGTTCTGAAACTTTCATCATTTGTATATTCCCGATAACAATGCATAATATAACAACTGTTTTCATTTGATATTTTGATGAAGTTGAACATTTTTGTATTTCATACAAACTTGATATAATTGTTAAAGTAGGTACCATGAATATCATTCCACAATAGATTATGTATGTATTTGAATTTGTTTGCTGTTTAAAACTCCGTTTGACATTATGTGTTTGAAATTGGCATTTCGAATGTAAAAAATCCATGGACTGAAGTGAAATATTGATTTATTCTTCATTTCAACGTGAAGAAATTTTTAAAAATTTTGACCTCATTATTTTTTATTTATTTGTTTAGTAAATTGAAATTAATGTCTTTGTTTCACAATCACCTACATATACATCTGCATACATTTCTTAAGTAAAGGTGACAAAATCGATCGAAGCAGAGAGCTCGCCATAAATGAAATACTAAACCATCGCGCTATAGCTTCTCCGCCACTGACCTATCTCACCATAAATCAGCAAGTTTCCCTTACTATCCATATTCATTTTTTTCTTGTGGCACATTTTTTTGAACTTTAAACTATTATCCATCCATCATTGGCTTTTCAGTCTGTGGGCTTTGGCCTCCCCCAAGAATAGCTCATTCTTGTATACCTTGAGCTGTGCCCTTTTCAGTGTGATCTCAATTATGTTTGTATATTTTAGCACTCCAACTGTTAACGTTCCGTCTACCTTGAGGCTTAGCGCAATTATATTTTGGTCACTAGCTTCTTACTATTCATTCTTATAAAAATATATCGTATCATTAATAGTGATTATAAAAAATATTTTTAAGTATACATAGCATCATTAGTACTAGTAGGTTCCAACAATTAGGTATATACAGTGGCGTGCAAGCCATACATGCCTATATGCCTGGCATGACTATCAAAATCAAAAAAAAAAAAAAAAATTTAAAAAAAAAAATAATAAAAAAAATAAAATAAAAAAATTGAAAATCTTGTACGATTTTTTTTAATATATCAACGAGTTGTAGGGCGTATAAAGAATCATAAAACAGTTTTTATTATTTTTCTAGCGCAAATATTAACGGAGATATGAATTTCTTAAAATTTGAATAATAATTGTCCTTTGTAGGTTCCATTTGCCTGTAATTATTTTCGTCTGTTGCAACACTGAATCTAAAACGTATGCAACATTGCTTCCAAGGAGAAACATTGACAGCTTTGGTAACAGTAGCTAAAATGTCATAACACATGTATCGTTCACGATTTATTTCCCTACAAATAATAAAATCTCTTTTTACTTTTGTCGTTAATATTCATTGCAGTATGCCCGATACATTTGAGCATACAATATAATGACCAAATGAACAAAGTTTGTTTGTTCGTGTTAGTGTATCTGTGTATTTTTTAAGGTAAGTTTTATGCTGGGCATAGTATGAAGCTTCTTCAACAGTTTGTATGTATAGGTGTAAGAATATTCAGATGGTTTGGTTGGCTTTTGGTTCAACATGGTACATTTTTACAACAACGACCGTTAGATTATATTACTGTCAGATTAGATTAGATAGGTTACGTTACGCCAAGATTTTGGCGCTAATATAAATATATTGAATTGTTTTGATTCGAATCATACCGAATAGATCGTTTATCTTTAAAATGACTGGAAATTAAAGGGAGAGTGATAATAATTGTTTCTAATTAAATTTCAAAAATAATTTAAAATATTATTAGTATTATGCATTTGCCGCGTAATTCAAAGCAGCTTAAAAATTTAATTTCGTTGTAAAAAAGCAAATATAGATAATATTTTAAATAAACGTTTTGTAAAATATGTAAGAAATTTCATAAAATAATGTATGTACAATTTGTTAGGAATTCATAAATATTATTCAAATATAAGAAAAATAACCTTTGCGTAACTATGAGTAATATATCAATTAATATATCACGACATCTATGAATGAAAACTAATAGATGAAAAATAAAATAATGGATGAAAACATTTACTGCTGCTAGTAAATTTGTTGTGATAATGGTTGGATAGATACTTCATAGATGTCTCTGAATATTTTAACCAACATTCATGATATTTATTTACAGTTAGTTATTAAAAACTTTTAGTTATTAAAGGGCTGCATTTAAAATATTTATCAATAGAATTGAAATATTTATAATATTATGCAATTTTGATTATTTGCTCCTATCTTCACGCAATGCGTGTCATTGGTGCTATGTGCATAGTACAAAACAGGAGTCAAAGAAAAAATATAAGGTGAAAAGATATGGAGGTTGACTAAACAGAGGATGTAGTTTTTTTTTGGGCAGAACCAGCTGACGGACCCCTCGCACGCCACTGGGTATATATTATAACAAACACTAGGGAGAGCTACAACAATAGTTAATTGCTCTAGATTTTGTAGTATCACGCAGATTTTAGAATAACAAAAAGGAGATTTTACTATAGATAATATAGATGATTTCATAGAGGAACAAAAGATTGAACCATCAGCGCCCTTGGAATGATATTGATCCATTAAACGGCGCTATTAATATTCTCATTTATTAAAAGGGGTTCACAATATTATAGTTATAACATCGCAGTAAAAGTTGTTATAATAATATAATAGCGGGTAATAGGTAGGTACTGTTACATCATGCATTGTTGACTCATGTAAATATGATGATAATATTATTATTGTAGTTCAACAGTGAGTGACATTGAATGCATATTATCATTCAGATCCATACATACCTACATGGTGGCATTAATAACGCCATGATATTGAATTATCCAACACGGCGAGGGTGTGCATCTAATTAGAGGCTTTTTTCACAACGATCCATCTATGGCGCTTAGATACATATGTAGGTATTTCCTGTATACTTAAATAATATTATGTAATCTGTATGTAGTGTCATTGGTACTTCATTTCATAATACGTTGGTGACAGCCAATCTATAATTAGATTAATTTATCTTTAAATTAATTGTAAGCATATGTATTTATAGTTTATAATTATAAAAAAAATGGAGAACCGTTTAAATTTGAGGTTTTAAACGGTTAATTTTTTATAATCCATTTTTAATTTTGTCGAGTTTTTTTCGGTTTAGGGGCTTTTTATATATTTCATAAAAGCGTTTTTCAATATAAGTAGCGTCGGTTATGATGAAACTTCTTGTGGAAAACCAGTTAAAAATAATCATATCTTATTTTAGACCTTGATAATGCCGTAAAAAATTCGAATTTACGAAAAAATAATTTGATAATAATTGTACCTACATATTTCCTATTTATAAGAAAGCTACAGAAAGAGTAAATAATATTTTAAATTTAAGAATATTTAGTAGTGGTTTTATAAATTTTAGTATTTTACTGATTGGGTCTATAATAATTATCAAAGACCTTATATACTAAAGTAATTATAAGGTCTTTGATAATAAAATTATTGATTGGGTCTATGCATTAGTATATTTGATAAGTAGATAACATATAATTTAGTACCTCTTTATAAATCTCATCAACTCTGAGACTGGTTAAGTTTTTATTAACGTAATAAATCACTATTAAGACAAATTAATTATTACTCTACTTAAGTAGATCAATGATGTACTATTAGTCATTAGTGGATTAAAATTTACCACGTGTTCAAGCTATTGACATTATTTCGGCAAGTTATAAACCTTCAAATTTAAAACCAAGAAAAACACCTCGTTTGAGCTCTTGACAATTGTAGAGCCATGGTGTCCACATAAATAATAATATGTTTATTTTATAAAAACCTTAGCTTTTTCAATTTTTAGAAATACATATTCACAATCCTTTAGAGTGATTGTCATATAAAATTAAAAAGTATGCATTGAAGATACAAAATATAATGTGATAATGATGAGTTTTAAATATATTTTTGTTGGAGAATTGAAAAGTCTATTAAGCGGCTCATTATGATGGACGTTTTTATGGAAATCGACCATAGCTGAAATAAATTTCCCCTTGAGTTTAGAAATGTTATTAAATTTATTTTTCTACTTCGGCCTGTTATCATCCACTCCTGAGCATAGATTTCCTCCATTCCTCCCCACGTCATTCGGTCTTGAGCCACTTGTATCCATTTTGTTCTATAGACACTTAAGTCTCTTGTTATCGAATGATTCCTTATTACTTTCGATAATAATATGTTTTGGTATTTCGTGAATTTGATGAATTTAACAAAAATAATCCCATATATTGTATCATCCGATACTCTTTATTATACATATTATATCAACTGACGCATGAAGGAAATTTCGGTGTCGCCTTACACAGTAATTGATATTATGTCGCATGAAATAATTTGCAAGTTGCGAAGAGTTAGTTATTTGCAACGAGGTGTCTGGTCTTGTGGGCGAAGATTTATTCCCAAGGGTATTGTGTAACACAACTCATATTGGCAAATCATTCAAAGACACTGAAAGTTGAATAATAATTATTAATGTGTATCTATTATTTATGTAGATTACTACTTCTATTGATGATATGTCTGCTGTTTTGTCTCTTTTATGCGATAATTTCACATTATTCCATTTTCGATTGTGCAACTAATTACCAGCTATACATTCCTAAGGACAAAAGTGGTTATTTTCTAAGCTGCGAATACCGTTTTTGTTCTGAGCGATATAACCGCCTGAATCACATACTTTACCATGTATGTATTCAATATCTTTATCAGGTTTTTCATTCCATTGAATATATTTCTCAAATACACGATTGATTAAATTAGCTGTCTATCGTATTTATATTTATTTTATGCTCGTTTCGGGATCGCAGTATGTTTTGTTAGGTGGTATATGCGAAAACAGCAAAGTCAGTGACCAACTCTTAAATTAATAAAAAAAACATTTTCTTGTAATGGTGAAATAGCAAAACATCTTCAGCTATGCTTATACCTCATTAAAGTGATGCAAAACATAGATGTTTTATATGGTGTATGTTTTATCTTTTTAGAAATGAAAACCATTTATTTCGATACGTATCTTGATAAGTACAACTCAATCTTGGTGAGATCAAATCAGATAATTGCTACATAGCGATTGTGTGTACTCAACGAAGAGAGAAGGAAGGTATCTATTTAGTCTGATAGCATATTTTTAAAGAGCTATTTAGGCGACCTCTAACCGTCAAAATGAAACAATAGCTCGCATCTTTCACTTCCTTTTCTTATTTCAAGAGGATGCTGTTGTATTACTAATCATCATGTATCATTGTAATCTATAGCCTCCAATTTCCTGTACTATTATAATTGTTGTTTTAAATTAATTAATTCTTGCTTTTAAATTCCCCGTACTTATATCTATCTGCACTTTCGCGAAAAATCGATTTTATTGCAATCAAACTCAAATGTTTATTGATTATTTAGAAAATTCAATATTGTATTAATATGTATATTTGGGTTAAATATAGGTACATCTTTCAAAAGTTATCTTGAACCAACTTTCATTTTTTAAAGGTGAGGTTATCGTGATAAATCATTTGACATATCATTTAAATGTGACGCGATTTAAAGGGGGGACTGCTGCCAACGTACCTATTTTTTCGATTTGAATTTGCGTCATTACTTCAAAACGAATCATTTTGAAAAAGATAACCTAGTTTGTTTGGATATTAATAAATAAAAATATACCTTATTTTTTTTAATTATGTTCTGTATATATTCTTGTAGGAAAATAATCATACCCCAAGCATACCCCAATTTTTGACATTTATCTTAGATTTTTAAAAAACTATAAGGTATAGAGCATTATATTTTTTTATAAATTAAAGATCAAAATATCTGGAAAAATACGATGTAACATTGCATTAATGCATCAGGTTAAGTTAATAAACATAAAAAAAACTTATATTTCGCAATGGCGCTGAATGGAAAATAAATGTTTTTTAGGTTTATTTTCTAAACCTGAAGCATTAATGCAACGTCACATCATATTTTTCTAGATATTTTTGTCTTCTTTAATTTAAAAACAAATATGTTGAACTACGCCTTATATTTTATTAAAAATATAAGATAAACGTTGAAAATCGGGGTATTCCATTATTTTTCTACAAGAATTTATACAGAACTTTTTCAAAAAGTAAAGATATATTTATCTTTATTAATACCCAAACTATCTAAATTATTTTTTTCAAAACGATTTGATAAGAAATAATGATGGTATATCAAATTGAAAAATAGGTACGTTGGCAGCAGTCCCCCCCCCTTAAGTATTTTTGTTTAAAAAAAAGTTGTATTAATAAGGTCTTATTAAAAACACAATCGTGTATGATGTTTTTGACAAGTTAGTTTTCAGATTCTTCGTTGAAATCAGAATCGAATGACTATGTTAATAATGTATTACTGTCGAATAGTGGACTAACGAATGACGTAATAATGTTGGGAGTTCAAAACGATGGATTCTTCACCTATATTAAATACTTAACTATTGTTTTCTTTTTTTTCCAAAAAAGCATGAATATGTCCTTGTTATAAGTACTTACATATACATTCCCTAAACTAAGCATTAATGCTTGTGAACAAAATTGGTCGTGACAGGATTCGAACTCGCGACCGCTGGATTACCAACCCAATGCGCTAACCGGTCTGCCATCACCCATATAATAATTATTATTACTCAACATTCAAACAACTGTGGTCAACACTTAAGGATGTTTGTGAAAATAAACATGAATCTGTCACCGTGACCTCTACTCCATCTGACTTTGCAAATGCTTTCTAGAAAAAGGTTCAAACTATTCGCAACAAGACTAAAGGATACTGTAAACCTGATATAGAGATAACTGCGACTTCGCACTTAAACACGATAAGTCCTACATGTATAAAAGAGTTAATAACAATAATTAGAAACCTTCTTTCAAAACAATGTTCACTAGACCCAATACCAACGTGGTTATTAAAGCAATGTGTGGAATGTCTGGCACCATTTTTAGTTAAATTACTGAATACCTGTTTAATAACACCCGATATACCGGAGAACTTAAAATGCGCTCACATAACACCACTCCTGAAAAAACCACAACTGGATATGGAAGATCTTTCCAACTATTGACCTGTGTCAAACCTTCCAGTACTATCAAAAATCTTAGAAAAAATAGTATCAAATCGCTTAGTAACATATTTGCACAATAACAACTTGTTTCCCGAAAGACAATCTGCATATCGCAAGCACCATTCAACCGAAACTGGATTAACGAGAGTTCTCTCAGATATGATAACAGCGGTGGATAATGGAAATCTGACACTGATGGCTGTATTAGATTTAAGCGCGGCTTTCGATACAGTTGATCATGAGATCCTTTTATCTAGAATGGAGAATTCCTATGGGATCATTGGCAGCGCGAAGGAATGGTTCAGAATATATCTATCTAGAAGATCTCAGGTTGTAAAACTCAGCAATCAAACATCTCTTCCATTCTTTCTTGATGCTGGAGTACCTCAAGGATCTGTTTTAGGACCACTACTTTACATACTGTACACAAAAGAAATAGAAAACATAATCAAACATTTTGGATTATGGGCACATATCTTTGCTGATGACACGCAAATATATTTCTACTCGAAACCTTCGTAAATAAATGTACTAAAATCTCAAGTTTCTTTATGTATAGAAGCAATCTGTGAATGGATGTCGTCCAACCGATTAACACTTAACCCTACCAAAACAGAAGTTTTATTAATAAACACACACCGTAAACAAAACCAAATTGACTGGAGTCCACTTTCCGTTCAAGGTGAATTGATCCAACCATTAAAATCAATTAAACTTTTAGGTGTGAACCTCGATTCAGAACTATCTCTAAACAATCATATCAGTAAAACAATCAGTTCATGTTTTTTTCAATTAAGACAGATAAAATACATAAGGAAAAACTTACCTACAGACGCAGCACGTTTATTGATAAACGCATTCATAGTATCTCGGTAAGATTATTGCAACATAATTTATGCAGGACTTCCACAGATTCACCTTGAAAGACTTCAGTCAGTCTTTAATGCAGCAGCAAGATTGATATTCAATTCACCGAAGTCTTCCCACATAACTCCACTGTGAAAAGATCTTCATTGGTTGCGAATATCGGAAAGGATTCAGTACAAGATATGCTGGATGGTGCACAAAGTTATTCACGGACGTGCTCCAAAATACCTCATGGATCTTTGTGTACCAGATGACCTGAATCAAAAAAGATCTACGCTTCGCTCTGCAAGTAATACGGCAATGCATCGACTAAAAGAGCAAAATACGTGTCGAATGACGAACTTTGGTGAAAGAGCATTTGCTGTAGTGGGTCCGGTTCAGTGGAATAAGCTTCCATATATGTTAAGATCGATAGACAGTGAAAGTGTGTTTAAAAAACAGTTAAAAACTTATTTTTTCAAAAACTCGTATAGTTATTAAGTGATTATTTCCTTGTTTATTATTATTTTTTCCAGGTATTGTTGTTTAGCGCCCTTGAGGTGGATACACAAAAATGGCAATTATCCATTTATTATTATTATTATTCATAAAAAGCGTATAACCAAAGAGTTTTCCCTGGAATAAAAACATCACCTTTTGATTTCGAAGTTGATGTTATTTTGTAGATACACATGGTATCATCTGGCGATTTATTCAGTGTTTTTTTGTGTGAGATCTCATCTCAATTATGTAACTCGTATAATCATCTCATACTTTTCTCGTTTCTCATCTGGTTACTTATCCATGTAACGATACAAGTGACTCAAGACTCATAAGTTGCACATTGTTGGCACCCACGGCTATTAAAAGTATTCAGTGCAGGCACCTTTGTTTGTTTAATTTATTGCACATGAATTATGCATTTGTACTACCACACCACACTACTTATAGTTCTAGTAGGTATTGTCTGTACATATTTTGACAATTCGTGTGAAATGAATAGGTCTGAGGAGACTGGTTGGCTACTGTGCTTGCACAGTTCACGTGCAGGGTAAGCCAATGTAGGCGGGTCAAATGGAAACTTTGAAACTGTTCCAATAAGAATGTACATCCTTAAAGATTACAATCGTGTGCACCCGAGTAAGTGTATTTTAATCGAACGTTACGAATTATTTTATTATTTTATAAAAAAAAAACAAGACAAAATCCAAAAACGTATCGGACCAGTGTTTAGATTTATGAAATACCTCCATTTAAAAAAAAAACATTCATGTTTCATAGCCTTATAAGTTTTGAAAAACTAGTATAAGAAAGCAAAATATAAAAAAGTGTATAGGACCAATAAAATGTAATAATTGAATAATAAAAGGACAATATATTTTTGTTGTGTTGTAGACGTTTAAGAGCATGGCGTAATGAGCATCCAAAAAGTTCCTTGTAGCCTACCCCGTCGCCATTTAATATAAGTAGGTACCAATTTGTAAGTTTACATTTAGTAAGAAAACACATCGCAATTTTTGTAAGAAAACATCTCCATACCTCTTCTTCCCGCGACGCGACGTATACCTACGGGTGTAGTATAACTACACTTAGTTTGATTACTTATTTAAAGTTATCTAAAAATGAGATCAATTCTATATACCTATGAATCTACATAAATTGAATAAAAACATAATTTATTTTCCGTTGTTTTCCTTTTCAAATATTAAACAACTATAAAATTACTTTCAAATATAATTATTATAAGTGCGTTCAATTATAAACCTTAATAGTTTCATTGCAATAATTGACCTTTTCCAGAAAAATAAATGCTTTCTTTGTTTAAATTCTCGGTACAAGTTTCTGCACTTGTATTTATTGGGAAATCCCCATATCATTATTATGAGAGAAGCCAGGCCTAAGTGAGGGTTGATAACTCACTCACAGAGTGGTTCCCCATTAACAAGGAAGTACGAAAAAGAACTGAAGAATGTAAATATCGAGTAAAGAGTAAGGAATATATATATATTTTTTTTTTATATAAATAATTATTTTATTGTAATTTATTATTCAGCTAGACTCTTTTTTTGTATCAGACATTTGACATATTCACGCACAGTAAATGAATGAAGATAAAAATATATTTCTGGTTGAAATGCCGGAACCGATAATGGTTTGAGTGATTATTAAGCGATCTTTTATACTCTATTGTGGACTTGTAATTGATCACATTACATTTTTATCATCAATTTATAATTTGTATGATGTTAGTTAGTTAATCATGTTGATTTTAGTACTATTAGCAATAATTTAGATCACTATTATAAAGTTCACTATTATTGTTTGTGTTGTTGTACCAATCAATTCAAATCATCCTAGTTTAGACTGCCTTCTCACGATTACTTTTAAGGCCGATTTTGAATTGATTTAATTTTATATTTTGACGGTATCTTCTTCGGTGGGTTACCTATGACATTTTTTATTCCACTCGAGTACACAATATTATTTCATTCCCATACATACAATCTTGTTATTGATTTAAAGTTCACGGTGGTATCGGTGGGACTCCTCAAGGTCCCGTTGGTCGTTCGGATTAAGTAGGTACATACATACATACCATCTGCACGCCATATCCCTCACAGGGTAAGTAGAAAGAACCGAACGCTACATTTTTCTATCTTGGCATGCATCCATCGCCTCGTCAACATACATACATTGTCCAAACTTAAATAATGGTATCATCCAGATATGATTTTTGGACACCTATTAAATATGAATTTTTATATTATTGTTCTTGAGTTTAAAAGTTGTTGGATATTAAACGCCTGTTTTATTTTTATTTCAGCGTTGCGTGTGGCACGCTGGTGGCGCAGGAGCTGGAGCCCATTACCAGGCTGTGTGTCGTGCTCTTGTTGCCGAAGCCTTGGAGCTGTCGCAATTCTTGGCAAGAGTTAAGGCTGGAGGCGCCCAGGACTATTGCCAAAGGGTGGACACAGCTGCCTCTTGCAAGGAACTTGGAAAGTTGCACTTTTCAGACTGGGTAAGTTATCTAATAATCTACATAATATAATAATTTGTGATGAATGATTATACCTACGTGTGTTGAAATTGTCTGTCTTTATGCAGGAATTATTCCTAAATAGATAAGATAAATTGGATGATACCAAACATGGTATCTACCTAGAATTACTTATAATACTATCACATTTTTTCCATTAATTTTATTGAATACCTTACACAAAATGTTTTATCACTTTCTTTCTATATGTTACGGTAAAACAAATTACCTTGTATGGTGAAAAATGTCTGTATATTTTTCAGAAAATATTTTTATTTATGATTATTTTTATAGAACATCTTTAATAAGACATCTAAGAGTTTGTTACCTTCCATTCAAAATAAATTCTATGACCATTTTAATCACTTTCAAGTCATCGCTCGTAATTTACCCATATACTTTTTGATTTTTATATTTTTAACTTAAGATGATGTGATGTTTCTTTATTCTGTACTTTTTTTATGCAAATGGTTTTATTTTACCGTAAATAAATATATAAATAAATATACAAATTTGATAATGTTCAAAATTTGTATAAGAATTCCTTTGTTCAAATTTGAATATTATATTATATCTATGTTTCAAATAATTCAACCGCTTTCTGGTTCATTGGTGGGTGTCAATTGAATTAATACATTATTATGTAAAGGAGATGAAAAATCTTTGTTTTATTAATATATTTATTTGTCTCAAGACAGTGAGGTAACTAATTTTATCTGGTTGATTAATATACATACTATTAGAACTTCATCATCAACACTTATTGTAGGTTCTAAGTAACATTAAATATGTATGCGCTGTGCGTATAGCTGGAAAATAGAGATTTTCTATGGATCATCATATTATTTATACCAAAATACGTAACTACTTTTTGAACCATACGTTTCCAAAGAAAATGCGTATTTGTTCATCTATTTGGCTATGATAACAATTTTCTTAAAAAAAACTTTACAATTTGGAGACCAGCTTTGCCTTTGCCAACCAGACTATCAAAAATGACATGAAAATATACTTCACTTTTTAACATTGAATAGTTTGAAATAAGATACGCCGTATGGATTTATTAATTTAACTATTTTTTATATAAATAAACAAAACAAGGAATTACGAATGTCTTTCGTTTTGGTTTGAAGTTTGGGACGAGATATTTTAAAGATCCAACTGTTATACTATACATACATACTAACTATAAATATTACCTTTTGTATTCATTGTTTTTAAACTTATTAATATTGTGAAGCATGTTGTGTTTTATAATTATGTTATCTGCGTTTTATCTTGCAAAATGCTTCTTACAAAATATGATTATGAAGAGAAAACGGAATCAGACGGACCGTTGCGATATCCACAATGTAAAGATTATAGATATCGTCTCTTCTTATGTTTCGTAATTTTACTACAGTATTTTATGAAAACAAAACCTTACAAGTCTCTATACTACCAAAAAGTCTCTATACTATTATTTTGTTGGCTGGTGTTGGTTTTTAAAATTTAAATTTGACACGCAACCATCAACTAGTTGCCATACTTTTGTTATCGACCGTCTTACGATATCAAACTGAAACTTTCTTTGAGGAATATAAGTCGAGAGTTGAAATAGTTTGGATTCAATGGCGACTGTGAGAAAAATATATCTACTTTTTCTATGATTTCTATGCCTTTATCAATATTATTACACTTTATGGTTCTGCTCTATTTTATAGTATTATGTACCAATGTTCCTTCTGCAAACGATACAAATACTATGTAGGTACCTAAAGCAGAACCAGAACATGCAGTATCAACACATTGTAACATAACGAATGCAGTAATTTCCGTTCGTTGGGTATTGATACTGTATTGCTTTCCAGTTTAAGAAAAACTTGCGTTGCTAATGAAACTGTATGGACTGGTCATTACAAAACTTATCCCGGAACGTTTATATTTTATTCTATCCCTATGCCTATCTATACTTACGTACGTACATTATTTGTTCAGGTGACATTACATCTTGCAGTTTTTCAAGTTTTTTTTGCTTCCCTCGTACTGCGCGACTGTATAATAATATACTTTTTACCATCCTTTTTTGGATTTTCCAGGCGTCGACGGTCTCTTGTTGGTATTTTTTTATTCAGCCGTATATTTTACTTGTACTTATGTGAATTCAATTGCCTATAAATATTTACTGAATCAACATTTATTAAAGTATTTTCTCGGGTCATATCTATCTGACGCAGACGTTGATAATTTCTCGATAGTCAGAGGAACAAAAAATTACGTTATATCAAGTTCCAAGTAGGTTGCTAAACCTTTGATGCTATTTCAGAAAACACCTTCCCTACCCAATGTTTTTAAAGACATTTAAAATTTGTTTCGAAATATTCCATACTTTTTCGAATAATTTAGGAGATTTATGTATGCTTTTTTTTCCAAAAATATAATGATTCTCTAAAAGAAATCAGTGAGATCGTCCTAGAAATAAAATTGCATTATGAATCGACGCTATATAATTTGTCATGTATTATTAAAATAATGATTATTCTACTTGATATGGAGGTACCTATTGGTGGCCTTCATGGCAATATTAATTGTATTTCTATAATTTATTTTTACCTACGTTATTACTCAAATATTACTTTGTTAATTTTATGTAATAAGCGTTTTATTTTTTTATAATTTACAAGTATTATATCGCTTCATGTAAATTCATACATGTAGCGATTTTATATTTGATTTTTTTTAATGAGATTGATTCGATCTGGTTTATGATTTGATTTGCTTCCATTCGCAAATTAAAATAGTATAAGAAATGTTATCGTTATCGTTGGAATCGTTATTTTTGTGGGTGTGGTATAACAGGCAATCAATAAACAAATTTTACCGTTCCTATCTATAGAAAATAAAATTTTATTTTAAATTCTCTTCCTAAACAATAGGTGAAATGGCAGCAGTTAATGTACATACAAGGCCATATTCTTCGGCTCCTCCCAGCCACTCATTTTTCGACATTATTACATATTATGTATGTACATTATGTACATACAATATATAGAGATACATAATAAATACCGTTTAATATACTTGTATACACACAACGTACCTAATATACCTAATATCTATGCGTATTTTTTCTTGGCGCCAATGACGGGTAACGTACAATATTATAGTCTATTGTAGATCAATTTCATTATATCGATCCAATGTATTCGTTGATTAAAAAAATATTTGTTCTATTGAATGATATGAGTTTTGTTACTCAGCTTAATATTTATTGAGTTACTGCTGTAGATCCTATCCTATAGGTCCTATTACCGTAATGACTCCAATTACATGGGTATGACAAGGTCAATGTTTTTTTTTGTGTCAGTAAGTACATTTACAGGATATCCAATGTATCTAATTGTTTTAGAAATTTATGATCGTGTTCATTTCTTAGACACAAATCGTTTTACTCTAAGGGTGAGTTCTGCCTGTTTCCTAATGCTTCATGTTCGTGATATTTTGGGTAGGTATAAATATTATAATTGGTTGATAAAATTGATTTTTATTTTTATGGGGTTCACTAGACACACTCCAAATTGGTTTTTGGCAATTTACAGTACATATGTGTTAAGTACACACATTTATTCTCTACTATTCATCTTGTTTTGTTGTAAAGAATGTACCTATACCTAGTGAAGTGTCTGTTCATTATGTGTTTCATCGTAGGTATATTGTTTGATTGTGACTTGTACATTTAGGAAGTAAATTATATAAATAAAAAAGTTGCATACTTAGGAGCTTTTCTTATTTCAATATTTATTTTATTTGTGTTTTATTGTTTATTGTATTACGGGTATTGTATTGAACAATAAATGTTTATGTACAGTTAAATTAATGTTATCGCTAAACAACGCTTATTTGTAATGAGCTTTAGTGCATTTGTATGTTGTCATTTTAAACATGCGGCTCAATATGCGTTAGTATTTATTTGTAATTATATTTACTTGCTGTATAGAGGTGTAAATGAATACCTACTAGTTGGCAATCTATACATGTTTAGTGTTAAAATATTGAACATAAGTGGGCGTTGTACACACTTCTATAAAATGGGAATTTATTCACAGAATAAATTCTAAGATTACTAAATATTATTATATTATTACTTAATTATTATTAGTTCCTAGATTCTCACAAAAACCTACAAGTATTACATTTATCGAGGAAAATGATATCAAATATGACTAGCGTTTTGGATAAAATAGTTAAAAAAACAGAAAGAGATAATGACAGACCATTTAAAGTGGCAGTTTTATAGGTATATGTTTTGATTTTCCGGAAACACACATATTCGATCGGGCTGTTATTATATTTTTGGATATAAGCAATTCGGATTTTAGCAATTATATATTATATGTTTGATACGATATAATACATCGAACACAAATCTTTTTCATTTTTTTTAAATTATATTTTTACTATATACGGTAGGAATAAAAGAAACTTTGTATACTTTTAATATTTTAAATAACAAAATTTCTGTATTTTCATCTAGTAAAAAGACCACGAAACTTGTCATGCTCATTACTCCAAAATTGATTTAAAGTTTTTATAAATACCAATAGGTATCAATACATTAAATGGTTATTTTAAACACGTATTGGTACCTACTTAAAATTTTGAAGTATTTGGGGATAAGTAATATTCATGATAATAAAAAAATATTTATAGGTAGTATTATTTAGGATAATTATTTGATACTATTATGTTACAGGTAGTCAATCCATGAAAATATAACTTTTTAAAATTATTTCCGTTAATTGATTACATTGCTTTTCAGGTTTGTATTGAATTTATAAATACTATTTTCTGTATTTTATAATAACAATATCTTGAAACTTTCTCAATTTATTATGTCATAATAATATTATTGGTAGGTACCTACATACATATATCCGAATGCTATCAATGTTGGTATTTACGCGATGTGATTAGATTATAGTGAAACTCAATTTGCATATATTATCTTTCCTGTACATATTCTATCAAGCCACTTCTGTCATTAAGAAAAGCGAATATAATTGTTTCCCCTTCATTATTGTGTTTTACTTAATGTTTACGTAGTTTTCCATTTGAATTGACGGCAATATCTTTATTTCCGGTGAAATCGGTAATCAACCATTGGTACTTTTCTAACAATAATTTTCGGGACAAACAACCTTTGATATTATCGAATTATTTTGATTCTGATTGATGAATAAAAAAAATATTTAACACTTTCTTACACCTGAGCAAATGGCGAGTTTTTTTTACCAAATGCCAAGTTCTTTTGACTAACCAGTACTTCCCATCCAGAAAAATAGGATTTACGAGTGAAATGAATTGAAATAGATTTCTCCTGTGCTGGTTATCGAACTCAGGATATCCGCACAGAAGCTATGATGTTTATAATTATTCGTTATTGACGATGTTGATATTTTACTACTCCATAAAAGGGTTTGAAAAAAGTTATAAGATATCTTTTTTTAGTTACTTTGCGTACAATTTTTTATAAAAAAAATATGAATTTTTATTAATCAAGCTTATTACACTGTGTTGTAATTACTAACCTGCAATTTATATTAATAATTTATGAATACTTTTTGAAAATTTATTTAATCAGGCTTTTTTTCCGTTTTGTAGATGAAAAAAATACAATTTTGCGACGAATTCCAATCGGTCATAGATAGAAAATTTCTTTATTAATTCTTTCAGAATTGATATGAAGACAGTAAGTACCTTGTACTTACTGTCTTCATGTCTTCATATTGTATGGTTATTCGAATGTTTTATACAAATGATCGGTTTTGTAATGTATTATTTTATTGAATACCCAATTATGTTCAATTGTAGTTATTTGTATTTACATAAATTATTGCGTACTGTTTATCTTCAGCATTGGGTATGTATCATATACATTATGTAATTGTATTTACTCAATCGTAAAATCCAAATGATTGCTTTTTCAATTTTATATTTGTATTGTTATACCCATGTAGGTACTTACATACTTTGCATTTGTCAATATTTATTTATTTACTTATAAATACACCATGATATTACCATGAGTTAATTAGTGATGAGCAAATGAAGGCAAGGTGGTCTTGGTCTTGGGTTTGCACACCCGGTCTTGGCCTCGCATTTACAAATATGGTCTTAGTATTGCACACTCGGTCTTGGTCTCGCATTTACAAATATGGTCTTAGTCTTGCACACTTGGTCTTGGTCTCGCATTTACAAATATGGTCTTAGTCTTGCACACTCGGTCTTCGTCTCGCATTTACCAATGTGGTCTTAGTCTTGCATTCCCAATCTTGGTCCTGGTTTTGCATACTCGGTCTTGGTCTCGCATTTTCAAATGTGCTCTTAGTCTTGCATACCCAGTCCTGGTCTTGCACACTCGGTCTTGATCTCGCATTTACAAATGTGTTCTTAGTCTTGCATACCCAGTCCTGGTCTTGCACACTCGGTCTTGATCTCGCATTTACAAATGTGTTCTTAGTCTTGCATACCCAGTCTTGGTCTTGGTTTTGCAAATTTTCCAAAATATTTATGATATTTTATTATAATTTTTTTTTTCTTTTTTTTAAAAAAAAAAAATGAATATGTCCTTGTTAAACAAGTACATATACATCTTCCTACGTTCCCTAAACTAAGCATAAATGCTTGTCCTATAGGTGAACGAGATCGCGACCACTGGATTACTAACCCAGCGCGCTAACCGCTCTGCCATTCAGTACCTAATTACAATAAAATATCACAAAAAACACCAATTCAAAGTATTTTGTTGATAGTAGGTAGTGAATTGGTTACTTTTGAATTGTAAATGAATAAGTTGGATTAGGTCTTCCAAAATTCTTGGTCTTACAAAGCCTGGTCTTGGTTTAATTGACATAAATTTATCGCATATTTTGTGCCCGTGAATCGTCGTACACACATTTATTTATCTGTTATTCCGATTTTTTTCTTTCCCTTTTCATTTCATTTACAAGTTTTTCTTGGCCAGTATTTACATTTTACGTTAATTCATGAATTATTATATTAATATTTTTTTCATTTTTGTCATGCCAAAACCTTATTGCCATAGTACACATTAACACATTGTATTGTATAGTAACATCATATTGTATATTGAAAAATAGGTATGCTGGTAAAAGGTGCCCTCTTAAAGTGTAATAATGTGTCAGATTGTTTGATTGAATGTCCTCTATCATATTATCTGTGTGAATGTCCTCTATCATGTAACTGTTTGATTGAATGTCCTCTATCATGTAACTGTTTGATTGAATGTCCTCTATCATATTATCTGTTTGAATGTCCTCTATCATATAATTGTTTGATTGAATGTCCTCTATCATATTATCTGTTTGAATGTCCTCTATCATATAACTGTTTGATTGAATGTCCTCTATCATATAACTGTTTGATTGAATGACCTCTATCATATTATCTGTTTGAATGTCCTCAATCATATAACTGTTTGATTGAATGTCCTCTATCATATTGTCTGTTTGAATGTCCTCTATCATATAATTGTTTGATTGAATGTCCTCTATCATATTATCTGTTTGAATGTCCTCTATCATATAACTGTTTGATTGAATGTCCTCTATCATATAACTGTTTGATTGAATGACCTCTATCATATTATCTGTTTGAATGTCCTCAATCATATAACTGTTTGATTGAATGTCCTCTATCATATTGTCTGTTTGAATGTCCTCTATCATATAACTGTTTGATTGAATGTCCTCTATCATATTATCCTGTGCCAGATTTGCTTTTTCTGTCTCTTTGATTTAATCACATTATTTTTGTACAATTAATTACCTTGTGTTCTGTAGGTTCACCTTCTTATGTAGGTAAATTGATTGATTTTATAACAATTATTTATCAAATGCGTACTCAATTTCGTACGCCTACTTGTGATGTAAATCGTCTCGTGATTTCATCCTAAAATCTTTGACTCCAACGGAAATCGAATTTGGACCCAAACTCACGTGTTCAACTAATTGAGCCAGAAAGGCGGAAGCGTAATTGGATTGTCTCGTCAACATTATTCACGCGGTAGATATAATGTTGTAAAATGCACAACATTGTTCATAATATTATTATTCGCTTGATCCATTATTACTTATTATTGCTCATGAATGTATACATATTACTAGTGCTATGATGGCTCGGCTCCCATATCCTCTATTTGTCGACCTGCCTTTTGTTGGGCCACACAGTTGACCCACTTACACTAAATCTTTCACAATAGATTGCGTTTTTAATCAAGATCGGTAAACGAATGTAAATATGTATGTTGTATAGAGATACCTACTACTTGTACATTGTATACCTTTGTTGATTACATACATATGTATATCATATTGGTTGGTATACAAGTCGTATTATATGGATCAACATTGTTTTGAATTTAAATTTTTATTCAAAAATGTCTTAGTAGATCGTGATTAAAATATAATTCATTTTATTTATTTACTTATCTTCTTGTACATAATATAAACAAATATAATGCACACTGGCGGTCTTATTGCCATCAGGCCATTTATTCCAACCTGCCAGAAACCAACTAGAAATTATTTCAAGTTTAAAATAAAAGTAAATTGTAATACAAAAATATAATATATATATAGCCATTTAGATGACAGTATTACAAATATATGTACGTAGGATAATCGTGTTTTGTTATGAGTTATGATTTTCACAAAGAAATTGCAAGTTTATTTTATGCCTAATAAATGGAGCTATATCATTATATTCTTTTTTCTTCATTGAGCGAAATTATATAAATTCATTCTCGATAACAATACTAAAACTATACCTACGCATCCAATATTTTTTATTATGTATTTTTTAGCATGGAAACATAAAGCTTAATTTTAAATTTAAAACAATAATACGGTTTTACAAACCTGAGTTGATTCATAAGATTGCAAAATATTAATTGATCAATATGACATCAACAAAGTTATTGAGTACACTTAAGGAAATTGTATATTCATGATTTTATAAGTTATAGAATCAACTTTAGTATTCAGTGAACTGGATAAATAATATGTAGGTATACCTTCGTACGTAGAAGTACGATATTCTCGTATTTTAGATAATGATAAACTCTTTACTATATTATACTTTCACTATGTTTTAGTCTTCTCCTGATTGACTGGTCTGCCATTTTTTTCGGACGTAGAATTTCGTCGTTTTTCATTGATAATAATTTATTAGTTAAGCACATGTCAAATACTTGATTATTTATAGTGCAGGGAATTAAGTTGTTGCCACTTAAATGATATTGTTCTTTTTTAGTCACACCGTAGGATATGGCTGGCATTACAAGTATGTATTTTTAATATTCAACTTCAATATTAATATATTTCACGTTGCTTGACACCGCAATGTTAATTTTGTTTAAATACTTATTCCTCGGTTCCTTCATATTCTTTCCATACCTTATTACATTATTATCGAATACATTTGGTTTCCTTTCAAAGTCAGTTTAGGCATTTATCTTAAGCATGATATTCTTTGTGTAATGGCAAATACTGTTGTTTATCTTCTCATTTATTTGATATATTGTACTCGAGCTTTTTTCGATGTAAATTAATTTGATGATATGATATGATACCTATAATTGGCTCTACTTAGTCGTTCAAAAAAATAAAAAAATTCTGATGTTAATATTTTGCAGTAGTTTGATTTTTATAACTATCTTATTTTTAAAAAATCGTATTGATTATGAAAGTTAACATTTCTTTGCATCCTATGCAAGTGGCAATTTGTACCGCTTTTTACCAAATAATCAATATTTCCAGCCCAAATAACAAGCATTGCATGGCATATAAATTTTGATATTATTGAACCCTGAACTACTTACTTCTGTGCCACGGAGTCGTTTTGGTTTATATTATGAACCTACAGTGATTTATGTCCACTATTATGTACTTGACTTTATTTCACTTTGTAGTTTTAGATTTACTAGGAATATTTTCAGAAATGAAATTTATTTACACAAATTGAATGCCATTTTTCTAGTGGAATGCTTATAATTTAGTATTGTTATCAACTAAACCACAACGGCCTACATGATAACTATTCGATTTTAAAATGATTACTTTTATAAGAAATGGATGATTTTTTATTCTCAAATATCGATTTATTTATGTACATTGTAGTACATTATAAATTATTATATTTTTAATTACCGACTTTGTTTTCACCATATTATTTATTGAAACTGTGCAATGAATAGTGCAGTGAATACAAAGTAATGAAAAGTATAGTAAAAATTTTGTAATTTAAAATTTATAAAATATATCTTGTAATATATGGTATTTTTTTACATCACAATACTGCATTTAACACGTTGATCTCCACGTGAAATAGCAATAAAACCTATTGTTATTTAACATATTTAATATCAATTTACAATACTGCGCTGACGCATGTGTCTTTTTGATGTGTATGAAATCAGATAAAATTAGAATTTATATTCAGGAAAGATTGATTGAATATTTTATTTGTTAATCCAATGCTTCATATGCATGGTTGTATTTGTTTTTTATTTGTTATGTTCATTGGTATGTACCGTACCTAGATTGTTTGTAGCATCAACGAGTCCAAAAAAAGACAAATTGTTTCCTATTTAGTGATAGCTTATTTTGAGGAATTACTCGTAAAATGAATCCACTTGTATATATGTTTATTCAATTTCTTTATTATATTTTACTGGTTGGTTTTCAGGCAAGATTTTGGATGCAAGTCATCGGCGAGTTGAGAATGGGAGTTAAATTGAAGAAAGTGAACTTTTCCCGAACGCCAATTGAATACGAACTAACGCCATATGAGATTCTAATGGACGATATACGATCCCGCAGATACAAGCTAAGGAAAGTTGATGGAAACATTCCACCAAGGTATTCATCGAAACTGATTCAACTTTATTTTGTTCTAAAATTGTTTATTTTGTTTGATTGTTTTTTTGGGACATGGGTTTACGCTGTGTTTTCATTTTGGATCAGTGAGAAGAAAAACATTATCGGTCTTACATACCTACTAATTGCAACGTGATTATAATCGAACGGTCTTACATACCTACTAATTGCAACGTGATTATAATCGAACGCTGCCAGTTTTGGCAACACAAGGAACTGTGTAAACGTAGGATTTACATTAATTCAAGAATTTTCTATGAAGCTATTTCTTTTGGAAATCTTTGCCATTATTTTGTATCAAACACTAATCCCGATTTCTCAAAATTTTCGAGTGTGTTGAATGTTGTTTTCGTTATTTGTCCTAAAATGAATTGTCCGAAACAATAAAGATATTACACTTTTTTTAATCATGACATAGAATGTTATAAAACTTAAATGTTTAATAACAGCGGTGAAGTTTAGTATTATAATCGATATATAATTCATGAAAATTGCTATCGCTCGTTGAATCGCGATTTCTAATTACAATAATATGCACCCAATCAATTTAATATCGATGTAGAAACTGTGTAAAATTTTCGAGTGTGTTGAATGTTGTTTTCGTTATTTGTCCTAAAATGAATTGTCCGAAACAATAAAGATATTACACTTTTTTTAATCATGACATAGAATGTTATAAAACTTAAATGTTTAATAACAGCGGTGAAGTTTAGTATTATAATCGATATATAATTCATGAAAATTGCTATCGCTCGTTGAATCGCGATTTCTAATTACAATAATATGCACCCAATCAATTTAATATCGATGTAGAAACTGTTGACTTTAAATGTTCAAGTATTATGGTTAATTGCGTCTTGGTGTCACTGGGTTTCTTCGTTATCTTGTCCGATAAATATATGATTTATTTTTTCAGAGTTAAAAAAGATGCCCACGCAATGATTTTGGAGTTCATTAGGAGTCGACCCCCCCTTAAAAAGGTTTGTGTTTATTAAATTAAAATTTTGAGTAAAACGAGTGGGCTGTTTCCAACACTTAACTCTTTACAACACAGTAATAGTATATTTATTCTTTTTGAAATGTTGACAGTCCCTAAATGAATTTTATGAAGTACATTTAAATTAGATTCCTCAACAAATATTTTCTACCCAGACGACAAAAGTTTTCATAATACACCATACACACTAAATTATTGCCACGAAACTCATTGTTGACACATTCTTCATGATACATGTTGAGACATTGAGGCAATAAATTTGCTTTAACTATAAACGATGTATGAACGTCAATTATGTATATGTGTGAAAATAGAAAAATGTGGTGATAGGTTCTCTCTGCCTACCCCGCAAGAGACATGGCGTGATGGTATGTATGTATCTATGTATGTATAATTTAATTTTCCCATTCGGGCCGTTTGTAGTGTATTTTTACTGTAGGTATAACAAAATGTCTCGATTTTCCAGACCGCGAGAGCATTCGAAATTTTTTATAATAATGATGATAAACTCGCCACTTGCACTCTGCGCAAGTGGCGAGTTTATTACCTTATGGCAATTTCTTCCAACTAACCAGTGTTTCCAGCCCAGAGAAGCAATATTTTGACAGATAAAATCAATCATAGGGAAGAAATTAACGTATGGATATCTATGAAAAACTATTCAGCTCTAATTTTATGGATTTGAAGAATGATATCAATATGAAATTAATCAGACTTATATTTTGGGCGTTTTTTAAATATATCCACGCAATAGTTTCACCAAAATTATTCATTTTATCAGTTTTTTAACCGACTTCATAAAACGGAAGAAGTTATCAATTCGAAGTGATTTTTTTATGTATGTCCAAGTGATAACTTTCTACCACGTTGTCCGATTTCGATGATTCTTTTTTTATTAGAAAGGAGGTATCTTCCGATTGGGCCCATATCAGGGTCGAGATATGTTCATGAAATCCATTAGAAAATCATGAAACTCTTCAATTTTCACTTCTTTACCACATTATCCGATTTTTATGATTCCTTTTTTAATAGGAAAGGAGTGCTTCAGAGGTGATTACACATATAAATTTTTATCAAGTTCTGAAGATGGAACTTACAAGAAAAAAATGATCAAATAATCAATTTGCTAAGTCGTCTGTAATTAGTAATAATTCTTAACTGCGTCTTCCGAATTTGATGATTCCTATTTTATTAGAAATGTATAAATTCTGGGGTGGTTCCATATGAACTAAGAGAAATTATGAGAAATCATGATAGTCATCAATTTGCGAAGGATTTGCGTATTATTGTATTGGCGAATTGTATGAACTATAATATTACTACATAGGTACACACGTACCATCACGCCATGTGACGGATGAGGTCAGCAGAGAGAACCGAACGCCACATTTTTTCTATCTTGACACACATTCATTTTGAAGTCGGGTTTTTTATATGAAATATTCTTTATTTTTTACATATTTAATATAAACCCTATTTATATAGCCTGTATAAGTAATTTAATTATTTATGGTAAGCGTTGATTGGTGTGATCGAGAAACCACTAATTCTTGTTTAATTGATTAAAATAAATCACAATCAAACAAGCTCTGGTCGGTGTGGCGTGGTGTACATATTTTTATGAATGATTAATTAATGTCTCTATAAATTTATATTCTAAAATTGTTTACATTTATTGAACTGAAATACAAAACAGGTTTCAATATTGCAGCACGTTTTTCTTATATCCTAAAAAGCTTGTACTCTGCGTCGTGATGATCTAATATTTTTATTATGACGAATTTATTTTCATTTACTCTTTTATGCTTTCCTTTTTTTGTTTATGTTAATAATTTTTACTTTCTATTGTTTTTATTGATACTTTATTTTATCGTCTCGAGTAAATTATTGAGAAAACTTTGATCTGTAATGTGTGCCTTTTCTTATACAACATTATAGATAACATAATTTAATGCCAGACCTGTATGTATTTGCCAAATTCATTAAGGGGACGACTGCTACCAACGTACATATTTTTCAATTTGATATGCCATTATTATTTCTAATCAAATCCTTTTGAAATAAACAAATTAGATAGTTTGGGTATTAATAAAGAAAAATATACCTTAATATTTTGATAATGTTCTGTATAAATTTTTGTAGAAAAATAATGACATACCCCGATTTTAACGTTTATCTTGTATTTTTAATAAACTATTAGGCGTAGAGCTATATATTTTTTTTAATTAAAGAAGACAAAACAATCTGGAAAAATATGTTGTGATGTTGCATTAATGCAACATCACAACATATGTATATCAATTTTTTTTATAGAAACCTTCTTCTTTCTCTTTAGCGCTTTTGTCTCGTTTTTTTTTATCGGGGTACGCTATGACCATGATCCTGGAATTGGCGAGTCTGGTTATTATATTGAAGCGACTGCCATCTGACCTTCGTAACCCTTAGATATGGGAACCAGACAAATTGGATCATGGCTACACATAGCTAGTGATATAAATCCGCACATAGATTTTTTGAAAATCCAGAGGTGGCGGCCTCGCCCGGATTCGAACCGTCGACCTCACGCATGTGAGGCAACGACCTTACCGCTGGGCTATCACCGCTATTTTGCTATAGAAACCTAAAAAAAAAATTCTTTCCATTCAGCGCCATTGCGAATTAAATTTTTTGTTTGGTTTATTTAATTAATCTGATTAATGCAACGTCGCTGTATATTTTTCCAGATATTTTGTTCTTCTTCAATTTAAAAAAATATATTTTGCTCTATTCCTTATTAGTTTTTTTTTAGAAATATAAGATAACTGTCAAAAATCGGGATATGCTTATTATTTTTCTACAATAATATATACAGAACATAACTAAAAAGTTAATGTATACTTTTCTCTATTAATATCCAAACTAAGATTTTTTTCAAAATGATTCGTTTTGTAGTAATGATGCAATATCAAAGAAAAAATAGGTACATTGGCAGCAGGTGCCCCCTTAATGACAATAGGTTTATTTTTCTATGATGAAAATAAGATTGATTTTCAAAATATGATATTTTGAAATACTTTCACTTTACAGTTTACTTTAGAAACAAATTATTTTATTTGTTTTTACCTTCTACCAAATTGGAGAATCTTCTTCAGTTTCCTTCCTGAGGATTAGTTGGTAGCCAAGCGATCCTTTTTAACTTTTTACATACATGAGGCACAGTCCAAATTTCTCCTGGAATATGTTCAAGAATAAGAGAGAAAAATCTAGTTCATTATGGTTTTAATGTAACTTTCTTGATTCATAAGACTAAGATATATTTTATATAACTTCGTCGTCCATTTTCCAGGCATCTGAACGAAAGCTTCCGCCAGCTGTTGCTCGTCCTGCAACTCCTCGGGAACAGCTCCTCGACTCCATCAAGAGAGGAAGACCATTGAAACCAACTAACACCACATTCAAAACTAAACGTAAGTTATTTATTTCTTTATTCATTGATAGTTTAGGAAAATTTGGTGTCATACGATTTTGCAACGACCAAAATCAATTAAGTATACACTTGTTAATAGTTTGTACCGGAGATTCATAAATGTACCGTAAACTGGAGTGGATAGGGACAAGTTTCAAGTGCTATAGATTGACAACTTACAACAGACTCAAAACCATCGTTTTTTTTAGTCTCTAGTTCCTTTATAAAAATAAAAAAATGAACACTTACTACCCACAAATCCATTATTTATATGGTATGCAAAAGCATTAATATCTGGTATGCAAAAGCATTATAACACACCCCGACTTTTGGACCTTTCAATTTTTCACAGGACACGGAAATTTTAAGGGTTATCTTCACCGATTTAAAATTGCCTCCTCTGCCTCGTGTCAGTTCTGTCAATACCCATATCAAATTTGGGAACATATCCTGTGGGATTGTTGCCACCCAATATACCTAATTATTGCGTGTTTTTACAAACTTTTACTGCATAAAAATTCGAACAAAAAATCACGGTCTTGTGGAATGTTTCTAGTTGGAAAAATAATCACGTTTTTAAATAAAATACAATCTATATGATAAAATCAAGTCAAATTTGCGCACCCCGGGCTAAAACCTTATTTCTGAGATCGTCCCTATTTAATCCAGATTTCCGGTACCCACATTGTTTGAAAAACTGTCTATTTTAAAATGTTGTTATTCAAAATTAATTATGATAAAAAAAACCTTTGCATATAATTGATTTTGGTCTTAAATGTACTATTTTCCTATTTTGGGAAAATTATGTACCTTGATGTTTTGAGAAATATTATATGACTTCATTTATATTTTTATTTTATAGATTTCTTTACAAGGAGGTCTAAATGTGAGTCTCAGATAATTTTGAATTGTCGTGTTAGTTGTAGATTTAGATAATTTTTATTGTATTTTTTTCATGTTTTCATTCAAATTATTTTATTGAAAGGATTGTATTTGAATGGTATTGGGCATGTATTACCTTTTATTGTTTAGTATGTATTTAGAATGTCTTCAATGAATGCGTTTGCGTTTATTTATTTAATATACTTTATATTTTTTTAAAAATTAACTTAATAGAATGATTTTTTTTATTCTCATTAGTAAAATTGTTTGTACATTGCATTTTATTCGAGACGAAAAATGCATATTAATATGTTGGTAAGCGAATAAGGAAATCTGGCGTTTACGAATCATCACTCTATGTTTCTATGTATGAAAACTTATTGCCGATCGGCGATTTTCTAAATCTGAAATTTGTGTTTCAAGCGTAATGAATCGTCAGAGATATTTTTTTAATAAAAAAACCAATGAATATATTTATCTATGTATAATGAAAAAAAGAAGTGACAATACGGACCCGCCAAAATATATGCATATCTTTCTTATTCTTTTACCAATATCTTCGTCTTTATTTTGGTATATTAATAACATGTTTTACAACCAAATAAAATCATAGATTGTATCATTAAACAAACAATAAACACTTACATTAGTATTCGTAAAACACTCAATCTTATAAACATACCAAATCAAATTCCAAGTATTCTGATTAATGTTTTGCCGACGAGTGAAGTTACCGATAAAATCATTAGTTTTATCTTTAATAGTAAATACCTCTCTCTGTACATTGCAGGATATATCCAAGTGATGAGCTGTTTTTAAATGTCTCATCATGATATGATTTTTAGAATCTACGTATTTTGTCATGCTTTTATTACATTGTCTTTTGATAAACGTTGATTTCTTGTACTGTCCATATATTCTAAATAAATCATTATATAAGCGATTTTTTTTGTTTTTAAACTAAACAAATTATACATTGGGTGGGCGGACATGTTTACACAAATAATATAATTTATTTAATCATTATTTATTTTAAGTAAATTTCACGTAAACGAACTATTTCTATTCTAATAAATTAAAATAATAACTATTTTGTTTACACCACTTTTGAGTATGTTATGTTATCCGGTTTCAGAGCTGACCCGCTCCCTCATCCGAACAGGTAGTTAACAAAAGATACTCAAATGTGGTGTAAACAAAATAGTTATTATTTTAATTTATATGAGCCACAAAGTAATAGCTTCAAAGTATCAAGATATTATTTCTCAGTTGGCTATTGGCTCAGTTGGTTGGGTATTTGACTGCTGATCCAAGGGTCCCGGATTCGATTCCCGGTGGAGACATAGTTTTTAAATGTGTTTTCTGGATCTGTGAGACGATTGCTATCGTAGGTCTCCAGAATGTGGCTACTTGTTATTGGGTACGTGTTAAATAATTATTATTTGATATAGTACCTGTTAGTTGCCCGAGAACAGGGCCGAATAAATCATAGAACAATCAGGAACAAGAAGTCAGGGCGGTAGTCGTAAAAAGGGCGCTTAAAATTCTAAAATGTTATATAAATCAAAAATCCACAAGTATGGCGCTCGGTTCTCTTTTGTTGTGGCTATTTTTTTGTAAACAACTATATAGGTAGGTTTAGGTAATATTAACAAACTAATTCATTTTAGACCCAATGTAATTTTACATAATTTTAAATTGTTCTACATTTAAAATTAAAAAAAAAATGGGGGGGGGGGGGGCGGATTCAAATTTATTGCTACGGGCGCACACGTTTATCCGGCCCTGTCCGAGAAGCTACATAAAATAAGAATAAAAACATATTTGTACATTTCATCGATTATTTGCGGTATATTTTTATTTTATTTTATAGAATACAATAAAGATTTATAGAAATATACAGAGATAATTTTTATGTTGCCAATTATAGTGTTCTAAATATATTAAGTACATTCACATGTATTAACAATTATGAAGACAGGATGGTAAAGGAGAGAGGTAGGGAGGAGAGTGGGGGAAGCATCGACCACTAGAAACTCATATTATGATTTGCCTCACGTGTCTCAATATATGAATAGTAATAAATTAAAATTATGTTAAGTTAAAGGGGCACAATTGAAAAAAGTTAAAGATGTGCACAATAAAACAGAGCACATATTAAACATCCGACAAATTCACAATTTTTTTTTTGAATACATAAAAACTTGAAGCAAAAATATCCAATTCCGGATCGCTCAAACAATTTCAGAATATTGCAAAAGTTTATACTTCTTCCTATTGAGAGTAAAATTATATTTTATTGGGATTATAAATTATGTTAATTGGCTTGTTTTCCTCATTTTTAAATTAATAAGTATTCTTATTCACCATTTAGTGATAATTTTTTTAACAATTTTATTATTTTTTCATACCACGAGGGGGTTATTTGATTTGACCGGTTTCGTAGCAGACACCACTTCAAACGGGTGACAATTGACTTTCGAGGTCTTGATTGTGCCACAGCCGGGCTGCTGTGTAATATAAGAGTTCGAAAAGCGACTGGTTCGTGTAACTTTAATAACTGACGAAAATAAAGTTAATCCTTGTTTACATGCTAAGGTATCAATAGACGCCTACATGATTATAATGTATATCTCCAAAAATAAAACAAATAATTGTATAAAAATATTAAGTACTATACGTATTTTTTATTAAATTGATTTATTAAGCTTATGAATTTGGTGTTACCATCGTCTTGGGTAACTCTTAAATATATACTTACGTAGATAAATTGTGCTAGGAAGTTCGAGTTTCCTTAGTGTGATTTATATTATCTTTTGATAATGAAATTATTTTCTTTTAGGTAATCCAAGATCCTCTTCCTCTTCGTCCTGTCCTGCAGTCCTAAATCCTGTTGACCAGACAAATCTCTATGACTTTTTTCTGGGTGTATGGAATTTCAAAATTGTTATCAATATGCATTTGACTTTTCCATAAATCGTTCTTGAATTGAAATTATTTGTTATAATAATATTTTTTTGTTCAAAACTTGCTCATTGTTTGGTTTGGTATTTATGTATATTTTTAAATAAATATTATTTAATGACATTTTTAAATAAATATTATTTAATGACATTTTTAAATACAAATGTGTTTTCCTTTTTAATATTACGTAACGTTCATAATAATAATATTTTTCCCATTATTCTATCGATTTTTTATTATAATTTTTTCAAATCGGACATATATGATTGAGTGATAATGATTTTTATAAAAGAGTAATTGATATTTATTTCATATTGTTGTTTTTGATTAAAATCAGACAAATATGATTAAGTGCCATGATAGTAAAAGTTAATAAATCGATCTAAATTATGATATAGTATGTAGCTATAGGTATTGTAAATTTATAAGTGATGGTGATACTTATTTGGTATTGATTTTTGTCGTCATCTGTTGGTGAAATGTTAAACTATTAACAAGTTGTGATAGGTAACAAATCCGCTCACTATCTTGTTATGATACCTAGTTACTTGGTGTTTCATCACAGTACGTATATTGTGTTTGATTTATTAACAGATGGCGTTGCGCTCAAAGGTGCTTATATAATAATATGTATTTATTATTTATTTATTTATTTAACATATAATTTTATAATACACATAAAGATATAATTCCCTAGGATTACAAATAGTTTTATTTACAATGCCTCATCAAAAAGATATATACTATTTATTTCATTATACCTAGTTATTAGAATTATGTGATATTAGAATTATATATTCAAAAAAAGGGCCAACGTAAAATTTTTAGAATGTTGCATGTAAGTACCTATATAATAGTATACTCATTGCTGGTAACAATGGTAAAAATAATGAATTATTCCTGTCTTATGTGGCTCCTGAAAATGGGCCTGGACATAGTGGACATTATGACAAAGAATATGTCCATGGAAACAAATATATTATGTAGAACATAAATTTATATGTATAACATAAATGTTTTTTTGTTACACAAACATTTTTACAACAAATATATTTATTATAACATAAATATATTTTTTTATAACACAAATATATTATTTATATCATAAAAATATTTTTTTGCATCATAAATATGTTTATTATAACATAAATTTATTTTTTATCACATTAATATATTTTTTTATACCATAAATATATTATTTATTAAATTAATATATTTTATGTAACATAAATATATTTTTTATAACATAAATATATTTTTTATAACATAAATTTACTATTTTATTATAAATATATCTTTATCTTCTTTTAAGTGCACAAAAGCGGGTATAGGTACTGCCAAAGCCAATGTCTATCAACCAACCTGTCCAATGTTAGGCACAGATAATATGGAAGTAAACTTTCAGTATACTTATGTTAGGTTTCTAAAGTTAAATAATAAAGAAAATACAAACAAGAAGGATAAAATAAAATAATGACACTGAGCATGGTAATCGTCAAATTTCATAGAAATTTCTTTATTTTGAATTTATCAATGGGAACTAATTATTTAAAACATTCTATATTAACTTTTTTTAACTTTTCTACGGACAATTCTTGGTAGAACTCCATTTCAAATAATAAATAAATTTGGAATGGTAAAATAAAACCAAAGTTTTTATTTTACCATTCATTCTATATTATTTAATAAATTAAATAATATAGAATAAGATTAGGTACTTACCTTATGTTAATGTTGGTAGGTTTTTTGAGAATTTATTGAATTTTTATTTATTCTTTCATATTTAATATATGTTTATTCTGGGGATCAAAACCATCCCATATCATGGATATAATTATCTTATGGAGTTCTATAATATCTTAAGATTTTATAGAACTCCATATGATAATTATATCCATGATATGGGTACACATGGATGGTTTTGATTCCGCCTGTTGATTAGACTTGCCCCCTTGGTTTTAAATAATGTAATTATTTACTATTATGACTCGTTAAAAAATTTTCATATTTATCAGATAAATATTTTTGTACTTACGTCCTGTCGTTCCCGGTGCCGGACATTTATTTGTTTTTTTCTTTCTTTTTCAAGCTGTGTAAAACTATAGATTTGCGAAATATAAGAATAAGGAAATATCACTTTATATTTGATACTTTCTGTCTTAGAGATAAATTGAGAAATGATACTGTTATCCAGATAACAGAGAATGAATATAATGGTCAAAATATATAATGTCCACCAAACAACTGAAAGTTAGAATATCTTAAACGTATAGGTACCTAAACTTTTACAAAGTATTGGGTCCAATAAGATATTATTTTTTTGATATCATAAACATAAAATAAGATATATTTTTTTTGTTTATTATCTAAGTTTTGTTCTTTTCTCTGATTTTTAATTTTTGTATAATACCTAAATGTTTCTTGTTATTTGTATTACAAGTTTTATTTATAAAAGCCGTTTAAGTTTCGAGAATTATAATAACAGACTTGAGACCCGGGCAAAATGTACCTACCTAAGTACTTACAGCTGAACTTCTGAGAGTTTTATTCAATTGCTTTAATAAATGGAGAGTATCTAATAATTTCTTGATTTTGAAGTCTATTTTTGTATCAAATTCTCGACGGATTCATGTACGCTATATTTGCTTGATGATGTTCGCTCATAAAGCAATTTAGTTTTTATCTATTAAGTTTCTAACGACCTCCGGGAAGACCATCAAAGAGATGGAGGGAGAGCTGGACATCCTCGTCCCAGGACCTGTAGAAACAGATCATAGATCTACCAAAAGGGGAAGAAGATATATTTTGTATGTTGGAATGTGTACAACTGAAATAATAGACTATTCATATATTAAATATATTATGCAATCACTTCTGAAATAATTGTAATTGCAATTTTGTATAAAAAAAGTGGGTAGGTACCTACGTCTAATGTTAAAATACTAGGTACCTACATAAAAATGCATTCTTAGATATTTTTTAACAGATTTTTAATTATCTCAATAGAGACGAAGTTGGAATATTTATTGTAGGAGAACCGGGAAATCAAGGCACCTACAGGGCTTACGACCTGTCATCGGCTGGTAGACTCCCGACAGGGAAAAAAATCCAATGTTTGCGCATATGCAATAATAAAAATATTCATTCTTAGATTGTGAATTTCTAAAAATCGAAACCCATGGTGTCTATTAAAACAAGTTATGCATTTTTTTTAAATATATTGTACATAACTAACATTTGCAGTTATCGACAAATAAATTTGGTATTTGTGAACCCCCCCTTTGACGAAAATAATATCAAAAATTATGTTTTGGTATGAGAGAATAGCATTTATCGCGATAAAGAAGATATTAAAAAAACACAATCAAATAAAAATTCAAACTCATAAAACAATTACAAAAATCATAAAGAAAAACATTATTTTTATATCTTAATTTCCTTGTTTGACCTACATTTTTTTAGTGACTAGTTTTTTTATACCCGGCGTTGATCGAGAAGGTAGGTAAATGTGAAGCAATATGCTAACGTACCAAGAAAATCGTATTTGTAAAAATTTTGAACTGTTTATTTTAGATGGGTCGATGGCAGAGCGGTTAGCGCGCTGGGCTAGTAATCCAGTGGTCGCGAGTTCGAATCCTGCCTCGACCGTTTTCGTTCACATATAGCACAAGCATTTATGCTTATTTTAGGGAACGTAGGAAGATGTATATGTACTTGATTAACAAGGACATATTCATTTTTTATAAAAAAAAGAAATACTGTACGAGGATCGACTCGTATGTAAGTAATATAGTAGGACGGTTTATCAAAAACATTTTGTGGGTCGACATCGTTATATAAATCGCTATTATTCTTACATAAGTAGGTACTATGTCCCATAAGACAAGATTCTTGTAATGCAGAGGTGTTGGTTCCCAAGGATAAACGACCCACGACTTGTGACCGAAAGTGAATAGAAGACAAAGCGACCGCTCTAATTTTTGTTCCACGAATATAATACATTCACTATGTCCACATCCTTGTATGGAGATTAAGGTGTTACGAAATTCGTGCACGTTTAAACAGATCTATATATTTATGCCATCCATATTTAGCTTATGTTTGCTAATATACTGGGATTTTATTAAGTTTTTTTATCAATCAATGTCAAGAGAAAATAAATTTTCTTCATCTTTTTCTTCGTTTAGTATACCTGTTGGTCTGTAATTCAAAAATATGCCTGGTGAGTTCAAGAAGTTCAACTATCCTCGACGCCCTGGTCAATGTAATGGAGCAAAGAGCGGTAAATGTATATCAATAATAATAATAATAATGATCACTTCCTTGCACCCTACGCAAGTGGCGAGTTTATTGGCGTATGGCAATTTCTTCTAACTAACCAGTGTTTCAAGTACAGAGAAGCAATATTTGCGTGAGAAATTAATTTAAATAAATTTCTCCTCTGCTGGGAATCGAACAAAGGTACGCAGGACGCCCGCACAGAAACCGAACGGCTCACCAAATGTGCAACGGCGGTCGGCGGTATATTCTAATTATTACCAAAAAATGTTGGTTTCAATTAATTTTGAAACTAACTTCATAACTCATAAACCATATACATATCCCAAATATTCTGTAAGTGAGTTTCCCAAAGTGATTAATATGTCTAAAATCCATAAATGAAACTCCATATAGCGTAATATGAAAACATTTATATTACTAGTTGCATGTAACACATGAGATCCAACTGTCGATAGCGATAGTATGTATAGTTGAAGAATATGTACCAAACTATAAACCCATAGATACAAATTATTGAATATTTTCAGATATTTTGTTTTCTATACAACATATGTAGGTATGTATGTCAAGATAGGATAGTATGGAGGAAGATCCTTTTTCCTACCCAGAATATGCAAATAGCATGATGGTATGTATGTATGTTTGGAGATGAAATATCAAACTATTAAGTCTTCTTACATATTGTGTATAGGCGACTGCCATACAAAATGTATGAAGCGATGTCGTCACTAAATTCAATTTTTAAAAAAATTGTTAAAAAAAAATTGAGATCTTCTGCTACAATGTGAATATTTTTTATAGAAAATTAAATTATCTAGTTGGGGTGTTTCGGCTTTTTTCGATAATTGTAAAAGTTTTGGAAATATAGGCAGTTAAACTCATAAATTTATCATAAAAAAAATATTTTTCTTAATAAAAAATGTTTGAGAAACCCTGGAATTTTTTTGAAAAAACTAATTTGAGATTTTGTATTTGTCTATGTTTGTACCAATTTTCAGCGTTCTAGCGTTTATGGTTTCTGAGATATATGGAAAAATAAAATAAAAATTCAAAAGTTGATAACCCCTGACTGAAACAAAAATTTAAAATTCCGAGTAAAAAAGTTTTGTAGGCCTGTAACTGTTTATATATTCTGAAATTTTAGGCTCTGTAAATTGAGCGGATCAAAAGTTATAAGGGGGGGGGGGGACACACAGACACACAGACACACGAAATGTTCTACTCCGAATTCTGAGTAAATCCGTGTATGGAACATATATGCTGCGAAGCCTCTAAGTTGGTGTTTTTTGACTTCAAAGTTGGAAAAGCCGTGAAAAAAGTAGACCTCTCCATACAATTCTCGCGTATTCTGGCTTGATACATTGTCGATATGTTAAGAGAACAAAGTTCTCCTGAACAAATCGACAGTTGGATTAAAAAAATGTTGATATAAGCGATTTTTTTATTAATTTAGTACATATGACTAAGTTTGGAATATCTATATTTCTTTGATTTTTTTAAGATATTAGAAAACTAATGATTTCAAGTAATCGTTTGGATGGAGTCCATTGTTGAACCACCATATTTCTAAATTTAGTAGTTTTTATTAAGGTTATGTACTATTTTTCGACAAAACTTTAGATATTACATAACTTGTATTAAATTGTTATATCCAATCCTCTAATACGAAAACTAATATACCTATGTATTTTTAATCTTTGGTGGATATTGTATGGTCTCCTAATAGGATATTTAAATATGTATACATTGTATACCTACATATTATATGATGTGTGTAGTCAGTAAATACTGGTACTATATGCTTGACTAGTTCATCGAGCCTATAACAGACCACAGTTAGCGTGTTGGAATCTTTTAATATCTATATAATTATTTTATTGTTTTCTTTCATGAAGCAATTCTAATTTTCTAATAATTATTTATGCTCATGTTGTCGTATCGATATGTATGTACATTATCTGCAGTAAATAGATACAATCCATCAACAACAAAGTATTGTAGTCGTAAAGAAGTCAATATATGTATAATAGCAGTATATTTGAAAAATTATTTTCGGTACTTGTCCAGTGTCCAGTGTTTTTGAAACGAAAATCGATAGTTCCATGATACCTCATGGAATAACAGTCGATAGGTATCAAAAAAGGTGAAAAATCTTCTTCCCCTCCTTCCGTACAGTTTCAGATATTTTTTTTTGTATTTTATTTTTCTACAACAATAGTAAATTTCAAACTGCCTAATCCATTGTGTCACCGTAAAAATAAAGTGAAATTAAAACAATTTTTATTATTTCCGTTTATTTTTCTTTCCGAGACCATTGATAGTTAAAATAAGAAAATAAAGAGGAAAATCATCGAAATCGGGACTTATTTAATCATGTGTAGGTAATTGTATTTCATACAGATGAAAAATTTCAAATTATGTAATCAATTATATGATGACCCGCGTTATAGAAAAGATTTTTTAAACGGATGATGAAATTAAATAAAAAGTCTTTACTCACTTCATCATTAAAAGATATGTGCTGTAACCATCAATCTTGGTTATTTTATGGAAATCGACAGCCCATTTCCTGTACAAAATGATATATAAATTACCAATTTATTGAAAGAAGTACTTCTGACCTCAGAGTTTTGTGTCCAGCAATAGTTAAATATTTAAGTCGACAACATCTTTGGTCCAACGCTCTACATCCACTTATTTTGTGAAAAAATCATTATTTGCCATTGAAAAAAAAACCAAGACAATTTATTTATATATAAAAACGAAATAGCTATCGACAACGTTGAATGTAGAATCTAAACTTTTGTAAATTTATAATGTATATAAAAATGCTTTAATTCATATTCACATATATCTCCTGCAATAGTTAAATATAGGTATTGACAAATATTTCGACATGTTTCGGTGAAGAGGGAAACGCTTTGCACAACTACCAACCAAGTGAAAATCCAAAATTAGTGTTTTGCGCAGCCAATGTGATTTTTAAGATGTTTTACGATAAATCTACTATCCACAGAATCTGTAATGTCAATCAATATCTGCGTGTTATTCCTCGAAATATGTGACTCTAGTTTTGAGGTATAAAGTTGTCAGCAACCACTTTTTGTTACCTTCTCCTCTCTTTATACCTCAACATATTCCATTTGCTTTGTTTCGATCTCGTGCTAGTGCTAACGAGCAGCGGCAGAACTCTCAAGTAACATTTTACTCCTTGGTATGTTGCTCGTTTTGTAATGGGGCGACCAAGCGATGTACATTTTGACTTAAACCAAGAACTAGTCAAAGTCTTAGTATAAAAGGCTGTTTGTTTCTCTAAAGGATACCACAACAGACAACAACTATTGGAAAATATGTACCCTGAGAAATGGTTTCTTTCGGAGATAATAGTCTTCAAAGTGTTGAAATTTGTTGAATATTGCTATACATATAACACGTAAGTTGTAGAATGAAGTGATATAGTATAATGCGTGATATTGATTGAAAGTTTAATAAATTGTTATATCTCTTTAAATGTGTCTGTCGGGGGGTTTCATCTAACCAAAGTGTCTGTCAACGAAAGTAAATTCTAATAGTCTTCCTTAGTAAATACAAAAAATCACGCTTTATACTATAACGCTTCTTAATATTATTGACTTGTTAAAATAGCAATTTTTAACAATTTGAAGGCAATTTGAAGGAAGAACAATTTGATCTTCGAAAGCCACCACTAATTAAGGTTCATATTATCCAAATGTTACTTTAACAGAAGAAAACAGCTTTTATAATATGACTTAAGTATAAGTATAAATTTTGTTTTGGCCACTATACAAAATGACGCAGGTACCTAAATCTATAATTGCGGACCTTACACTTTATTAGTAGTATAATATATCGTTTGTAAATAATAAAAAAACATAGCCACAAAATTACCGGTATATCTAAAAGAAATTAAATCTTCTAAATTATGTATAAACGATTTATTTTTTTATTTTATTTTTACTGTTCTAGTTGAAGTTTACAAATTTTGGGTATTTGTTTGGATTCGTAAAAAAATATTCTCGGCATTCATATCCAGTTTATATGTATATCAATATAAAATATATTTTTAAAGTACGGTTGTATAAGAATCTTATAATTGTATGTTTGAAAGAATTATACAAGAAGTTATTATGATTATCTGGTGAATAAATTTTTAATTAATTGTATTTGTAAGTGAAGGTTTCATAATACTAATAAATGTAATGAAATTTATCTTGTATAAATTAATTTCATTGTCAAATTTATGAATTTTGAAAAATCAATGGAATATTTTACAATGTAATAATATTTTTCCCATTTGATCGTCGATAAAAAGTGTTCACCGTATTGCTTTGCGTGAAGTTATTTAGAAATACCTCGCGTATGCAAGCGGACGTATGGTGTGTGTTGCGATGTTTTATACATTTCACTTCCATCATTTTTACGTGATATAATCCTTATTTATTTATTCTTTTATAGGTTGTTCTGTGAAATAATAAACAAATCATTTTGTTGACATTATGTATTTAATTTGTGTAGTGACATTGTGGTATTAAACATTGGTCAATATTAAACAAACATAGTTCAGTGTGAAATACATATTATTCATAATATTTATTTGAACCAAAAGTTTTGAAATTCAAATACAGTGATATAGTTATATATAGAATTATAATGTATGATATTGATTTGACTATCGATAATATTTCGTTCTATCCTTTACCCGTGAAACGTTAATTGGCCAGCAAATTAGATTATCGCAATTATGACTATGGATATAGCAACAGGTATAAATATATATTTTTCAATTATGTATGTGTTTATTATTTGTTTAAATAATACTTTGTTGGTACATAAGAAATAGATTTGATGGATTTAATTATATTTGAGTGATGCTTTCTATTGTTGTATTGTATTATTAGATGAATACCTACTCGTATAGGTTTTTTTTATGTAAAATTGTTATAGTAATAATGTATACCATTTTATTTCAAATTTATACGAAAAAACTATACTGAATAACTTACATAACACAATATTTTTGATTTAAGCTTTCGTTTATAACTAAATATTTAAGTTGTCATTATTTTCACTTCATTTGGTCTATTTGCTAATAGTAATAGATGTCGACGTCATATTATTACGCGTTATTGATTGAATTTTATTGACTTAAATTCGTAACTATGTACATATATCATGATGTCTCATACATCTGGTCAAATAAATTAATATAGATTACATAAATTATTATCCTTACTGTGTGGCGTCTTTTTTGAAATTTCGTACAGAGTATGTAGGTATGTACACATTGCTACTTCAAAATTTTAGCCGTCATGTTTGTATAGCGTATACTTATTGTTTTTTTTTTCAAGAATAATTAGTATAAGTAGTTCAGTTTATATTCGGAAAATTGGTCTTTATAATATTTGTTTAGTACAACCTACACCTCTTTACAATAAGATGATACTGACTGTCACAAAATACCATTAAATAGCTATGTTTTAATTTCACAACTGCATCTGAACAAATTCCTATCCTAGTTGAGAAGTTCATTCACCCGTCTAGCATTATATTTTATTTTGTATTACTTCACGGACAATGAACAGGTACTATGTCAAATATTAATTTAACACGCACCCAATAACAAGTTGCCACATTTTGGAGACTTACGATATTTATCGTCTCACAGATCCAGACTGAAAACACAATTAAAAACTGTGTCTCCACCGGGAATCTAACCCGGGACCTTTGGATATATTGGATATATATATTTATATATTTGTTGTACATACAAAGGTATTCATTTCTTCGTATTTTTTAATTTAATTTTAAAACTATATTTATACTTTGTGTTAACCATATTTTTTTTTTATTGTGTTATTTTTTAATTGCCAACTTATGTGTATGTATATTGCACATTGTTATATCTTACTGGAGGTTAAAATATGATCCCTAATATCTTATTCACAAAAAGTACGTCGATCAACCAATATTGTATTAAACAAACTTTTAATATTTTTTGTATACAGTTTTTATTTAGTGAATTCAAAAAAAATATATATAACATGGTATTTTTTCTTATGTAGTACGTGTCAATATTTTTCTGATTACAATATTTTATGCAATAAATAGTTAGATCGATTACTCAAGTAGGTGGTTACTACTTTTACTCTTTACCACAACGACCCGATACGTATCACGTAAAAACATTATAAGAGCTTTTTGTTTATTCAATTGAGTGAGTATTGTGATATCGTTTCAAAAAGCACTTCATGTTAAAAAATTTATAAATTGTGTACTTGACAAATTGGTAGAGTAGTATGGCTTTTCATTTACCTGCTGATATCATTGGTAGGAAATAGGTGCTTAGTATTTCAAGTGTAAATATATACATAACATTGATTGGAGATAATAAAAAGCGATAAGGCGCGATTCTATTTAACTTGTCTCAATGATTTATTATTTATAATAATTATTATTACCTACATATGTAGTTATTCTACTCTTATAGTAGGTTTGCGTAAATTTTCATTGCATATCATAACGCAGTTTGCCCTTTTGATAATTTACATAGAATTATAGGTCATTCGTTAGGCAAAGTTGGGTGCATATCAGACACATACACATAATTACATATCAACCCTAAAAAGAATATTAGTTTATACATTTGTTGAAAATTCATTTGCTTACCTTCAAGGAGTATATAATACCTACGGATACTTACCTTTATAACTGTCACTATCCGTAGGTATTATATTTATACTCTTTGACTGTCATCTTGACACAACGCACCGTTCTTTATATTTTTCTTTTTCCAGACAATTATTTGAATATTGTGGAAATAGTGCAATCCAGTTTATGAAGAAGTATTGAAATGAATTAATATGAATTCATTATTTTTGAACAAGGCTAAGGAACAAGGTATGCATTTGTCGAATGAATAACTAAAATATTTTTGGTACTGGTATTAGTTAGTAGATTACCATCTTTAGAGTGTCCGAATTGTCAAAAATTATGACAGTGGAACTAAAAACTCATTGTTTCATTTTACCCGAAACAAATTATGTAGGTACCTATTAATTTGCAATCCATCAAGAATTGGCTGCTGAGAAGTTTTTAAACCTTTTTTGTCCTTATTCCTGCGTTTATGTATCTGCATAATATTGACAGTTATTATTTATTTTATTTTATTTTATTCTGGGAACAGACAGTTATATACAGCTTGTGGGAAAACAAAAAAACAATATATAAACATAACCAGTTAAGTTCCCTAATGCATTATACAATCAAAATCTTTACAATACAAAATATAAACAACAAAAAAAAAGTACTTATTAATTAAGAATTTGGCGCACAAACATCTATAGAACAGAAAGGAAGAGGGAATAGAGGGATAGGAATAACCTCGAAAATTTTCAATTTCGCCCCGATAGATCATACCAACAACAGGGCCTAGGTTGCGGCTCTAAGGGCCTAGGCAGTAAAGGCGGGGGTGGGCGGCCGACGCTGTTGCGCCCTCGTCAATAGGCATGATGACTAATTTTGAAAAACTATCTCACGATGTTTTTACGCATTCACTGTTTTCAAATATATATACATTTCTACATAAAATAAAGGTTTAGTAGCAAAAATCGCCATTTTAAAATCAAATTTGACATTTACGCCAAAAAAAGCTTGTAGTATCATGGCGGCTGCCGACCCTGACGGTGACGTCATGGTATCGTAAACTGCATATCACTACTATATGTAATATATGTGTTCTAAGACGATTTGTGTATTTATAATCAATTCAAAAGTGCATAAGTGTTGTGCGGTCCCTAAATGTATAAACACGACGAAAAAAACACCTACTGAGGTATTTGTTTTCGTCCCACGCGAAAAAAAAGATAAATAAGTGATTAAATTTCGCACGGCGAGACACAAGTGAATTTTATTAAGTACGCGTTTACAATAAAGTACAGTATTTGTTCCCCCACTTTTAGCTCTCAATAATATAATATTTACCATTATTTAGGCAATAAGCATATAAAGAACTTCATTAATGTCCAAACGTCAAAATAGGCCATCATAAGTTTCCCGCGTATGTTTTTAGCTTATGAACACATAATGTAGAGAGAAGAAGGAGCATATTTTATCGATTTTCGAGATGTAAGTTGTATTTAAATTACAGATAAATAAAGTACTTATATGTACTTATTATTAAGTTTTTACGTTTCGAAATTCTGATGAACAAAAGTCTTTGTTCGACGCAAAGAAATATCCGACCATCAAAAGTTCCATTCTAGTTAAGAGTAGTTAAGACAGGCAGAAAAATAACTACCATGGCTGCTATTGCTAAAAATAACGATAGCAGATAAATATAGCTTGTTATGAACACAATACAAATAACGAGCGCTATGTAATAATTCGTATGCTGCTAAAATTGTAACGATGTTTTAAAACGCATGCTTCGCGTAATCGCCGTCGTTTCGCAAATCGCTTCATTGCATGAAAAAAATATAGCTTGCTAGTTTAGTTTGGCAGTGACCAGCATCATAATATGTCGAACGTTCGTCAGCTCACCATCGCGTGACAAAATTGTAGAATACTAAAACTAAATTAGTTTACCATACGTTGCGAGCGTTCATTATTTATTTATTTATTCAATAAAAACTAAGTTACATACAAAATACAATTAACATAGGCCCGATATTACAGTCGGCCCTCAACTCATTGAGTTTGCCAAACTCAAGATTAATGTTAAGGGGAGATTGAATCCATTTCCGTATTACAGTGCAATATGACATGTCAGTTACTAAATCTTCAATTATAGACATATTTCACTTTTTCTGTGGTTATTATCTGTCAAATTTAAATAACCTCAAATAATACGAAATACAAAACGGGACGCTACGACTTTAAATACCATTGTTTTATTATCCAACATGGTAAATTTAATTTTTTTCACCAAAATAATGCTTTTAAATGCCCGTGTTCGTTTCAATACGGCTGTCAGTTTGTTTTGTTGTGTGGCGCCACCTTCGATACAACACTGAAACTACACACGTTGCCTAACGCCTCTAGTGATAGAAACTGAAACTACACGAGTTGCCTAGCAAATGACAGTTGACTCACAGTTAAGTACTTAATCTGCCAGAAACGTTGAGTTACAGACGGTGGCCAAATTAATACAATCAAAGGAAAAAAATGCAAAAATAATTGTATTTTTAGCTGTTATCCAGCAAAATCGAATCACATCAGTATATTTTTAATTGTGGCAACTCCCTTCATTATTGTTATCGTACTTGCAACACTTTTTAAGCATCAACATGAAGTTTGTCACATACAAGATACGATAATGTCAGTTTAGTATTGGTCTTCACAGAGTGTGCGGGTGTTAATGGAATATTTTGCCCATTGATTATGTGTTTATTTGAGACAGTGTTTGAGTGTTTCTTACATTTTTTTTTAAATAACAGGTAAACCTAATATTTATTACTAAATATTTATCACAATTATACTACTTATCAAATTATTACGATTTTGATAAATTATTTTCTAAATGTATGCTGAATTTCAGAATTTTTTGGTTTATTTTAGAAATGGGAAGATCTTGTGACCTCACTCCAAGAAAAAAATCTAAAATTGCAACCCTTCTTGGTCACTGTGAATACAGTCAACGAGAAATTGCCACACTTACCAATGTTTCTCAATATTCTGTGCACAAAATAAGTAGGCAAATGAAAGGAAATGTACCCCTTGAACCATCTCGAATAGGAAAATGTGGACGAAAGCGCATTACTACTCCGCGAACAGAAAGAAAAATCAGAAATGTTGCTCTAGAAAATAGACAGAAGCCTCGAAAAGTAATAAAATCTATTTTGCAGACCACAGGAGTCAATATATCTGATCGTACATTGAGACGAAGATTGGTGGAAATGGACCTCAAATGTTATCGCCCAGTGAAAAAGCCAAAACTAACACCTGAAATGCGTAAAAAGCGACTAGAATGGGCACTAAAACACCAAAATTGGAACGAAGACGATTGGAGCAAGGTATTAGAATGTAAAATAAGTTTTTATGAAACTTTCTGTATTAAATAAAATTGACTAGTGAAAACTTCTCGTGTTCTTTCAGGTTTGTTTTTCTGATGAATCCTCAATCCAAATACTGCAGGACAAAACTCAATATGTGAGAAGAAGGCCAGGTGAAAAATATAATGAGGAATGTGTGGTCCAAAGAGTGAAGCACCCTCAGTCAATAATGATCTGGTCAGTGATTAGTGGGATGGGTATGGGAAGGCTGTATATTGTGAATGGCACAATGCGCCAGGACCAGTATATATAAGTTTTAAAAGGGAGACTAAAGCCTCAAGTGGCCGAATGGTTTCCAAATGGAAAATATGTATTTATGCATGATTCTGCACCCTGCCACAAAGCGAAAACCGTTACTAAATTTCTAGAAGGAGAAAAAATAAAGGTATTAGATTGGCCAGGAAATTCACCGGATCTAAATCCAATTGAAAACGTTTGGGAGGCTCTGAAAAGGGCAATTGTAAAAAAAGGTGTCATCACCAACAAAAGACAACTAATAGAAAACATAATTGAGGCATGGCACAACACACCAGAATTAAAAAATATCTCAATTAAATGTATCTCCAGCATGCCCAGAAGAATATCAGCAGTAATTAAAGCTAAGGGAGGATTTACTAAATATTGATCACTTTACCATAAAACGTATTTTATTATCAATAAACTATTATATATTCATAGTAAATGCATTTTATTTTATAAAAATATATTAAATCTCCCATAATATTCTAGAAAGATCGAAATAAAATAAAAAAAAAAAATAATTTTCAATTATTCGAAGTCTAAAAACTGCTATAAATTCATTTGATTGTATTAATTTGGCCACCGTCTGTAAATATTTGTCGTTTTAGTGACGTATTTGAGGGAAGATTAGGTCTAAACGGACACTGTAATACGCTATATTTTTGTAAAACTTGAGTTTAGCTCTTAAACTGACACTGTAATACCGGCCCATAGTGTCCCCCGATAGGTAGGCGAGTATCTAGGTAAATTGAAACTATTTGCTTTGATGAATACTTGTTCCATTTATATTTAATTTGTTTTAGTTTTGAGTATCTAATTAAAATATTAATATATCGATAACACCAAAATAAACATAGTCCAGACCGACAATTAATGCGTATATTGTATTGAAGACTATCAGAAGAATTGACGCGACCATACTATGACGTCGTGCGCTCTGATTGTTTTTTCTCATAAAATGGCGGACTAACACATTTTGTATTTTTATATTTATAATATTATTATTTTTCACTCCTATAAATTAAAAAAAAACATTTTTTAAATCTTTATAACCTATTTTATTTTTTAAAATCATAATTTAAATGATTTTTTTCTTACAGTCATCACACCTATTACATATTTTAATATATTAATCATAATATGTATATGAATCATAACAGTTATCCCATATGTATATTAGATTCATCATAATACATTGTGTATTTCCATTTCAACCTCATGTAACACTGTACAACTCCCACAAACAATATAATTACATCATTTTATTTTATAATCAAGCAATGAAAGCCACCAAGTTATTTATTTCTGAAACGTTAAATATTCTCCACCACGTTACAATACTCGGTGCGTGTTATAACAGATGCGTCAACGATTCAATAGAGCGGATAGCGATATCATTTGGTTTATTGTCCCAAATAAACCAAATAAATCAATAAATAAAAATAGCATGTTAAAAATAAGCAGCATATTCCATATAGCTTGTTATGAAAAAAATAGCCATTTCGAACAACACAACAGTTGACAGTAACAAACACAATTGACAGTGACAATATGGTGACGTCATGCGCTCTGATTGGTGTTTCACATAAAATGGCGGACATAAATGTAAATGTATTTTTATTTTAATAATATTAATATTATTCGCTCTTTTAAAATGAAAATAAATATATTTTTTCAAATCTTTATAACATATTTTATCTAATAAAATCATAATTTCAATGATTTTTTCTTACTGTCATCACGCCTATTCTGTACTTAGAGAAGAGCAGGACGAACGCCTTTAGTCTCGCTCGGCAGTGACTCGTCAACTGTGGCGAATGTTGTTGTGTGGTTCGGGCACATCGCCGGCGCAGACGTCGGGTCAGACATCCTGTGTTGACAACTAGACGTCATATCTGACAGGTGATGATTGCGTCGGATGCCCCCGGTGTTAGCCCGCGGAACCTTCGGACGCCAACACGAGGACCGAGGGGTCGGGGTACAAGCCCCTCCGACTTGAAACGGAGTGTTCTTAGCGGCCGATTTCGAGACCAATCGGAGGCCCTGACGTGTGTGGATGGATTCTCGGGGGCAGTGGTTGAACCCGATGGATGGTGGATATTTTGTGTTTGTCCGATGTTGCGGCTGCGTCCGGTGGTGAACAGGGCCAATGAGCTCTATAGCGTCGCCGGCGTGGAAGTGGATCGCGATCTCCCTCGATACCAACAACAGCCCCACCCGGGACCTAAATTTACCAAAGTTATCATGAAAAATGTCCAGGTTTTGCGAATTATTTAATAACTAGCTTTTATGTCCCGCCGTTGGCCAAGAATGTAAAATTGTGAAAGAAAAAGCAATCGTTTTTATAATATTGTCACCCAATTATTTTGCAATATCAGACTATGAAAAGTGGTTTGAAATTTGATTGAGTTTAAGTATTGTAAAATGTTCAAGTGATGGCCACAACCCATTCTTTTTTATATATTGCTATAAAGTGTGAATGAAGTATAATATTTATACAATTTCTGCTCGCATGGACTATGCGTAATGGTTTTAAATATGACTGTTTATCAACGTTGTAAAGAGATTGGTTTGGCCACAACCCCCATTTTTAAATATTATCATCGAAAACAAATTGTAATGTGTACCTATTGAAAATTTAGTAATTTTGGATGTTGGGATGTGGTTAAAATTTGATTAAACAAACGTAGGTACTGAAAAGATCTAGTATTGGTCACATCCCATTCGTTTTTATATTTTTTCATCAAGTGTGCATTATATTTTTGCTCAATTTGACTGAAAGTCTTCATTAACGAAGAAGAAGAAGACTTGAACTATAGTAAATAGTTTTTAATTTGAATATAAATGTTGTGAAGAGTTCAGTAATGGCCACAACCCCCATTATTTAAATATTAGGTGTTGAAAATTATTCAAAATAGGATGATATAAATGGTTTAAATTTAATTAAACAAAAGTATTGAAAAGATTCTAGTGCAGGTTATATCGTCACATCCCATATCCCATTCATTTCATATGTATTTTCATCAAGTGTGCATATCGTTAATAATATTTCTGCACAATAGACTATTAGACTTAAAACTAACCCAAAAGACTAAATAAAAAAGAGAAAAATAAGTATAAGACTATAAGAAATAGTTTGTATAAAAAACTATTCCAATGGTCTACATAAAATAAGTAAAAATACATATACCTAATAGAAGAATTAGACTATTGGAAATAGATTGTATAAAAGCTCACCCAAAGGTCTACAAAAAAGAAGAAGAAGAATATTTAGACTATTGGAAATAGTTTGTATAAATACTGACCAAAAGGTCTACATAAAAGAAAATGAATAAGACTATTGGAAATAGTTTGTATTAAAACTCTCCCAAAAGTCTACGTACTTAAATAAGAAGAATAATCCAACTGTCGATTTGTTCAGGAGAACTTTGTTCTCTTAACATATCGACAATGTATCAAGCCAGAATACGCGAGAATTGTATGGAGAGGTCTACTTTTTTCACGGCTTTTCCAACTTTGAAGTCAAAAAACACCAACTTAGAGGCTTCGCAGCATATATGTTCCATACACGGATTTACTCAGAATTCGGAGTAGAACATTTCGTGTGTCTGTGTGTGTGTGTGTCTGTGTGTCTGTGTGTCCCCCCCCCCTTATAACTTTTGATCCGCTCAATTTACAGAGCCTAAAATTTCAGAATATATAAACAGTTACAGGCCTACAAAACTTTTTTACTCGGAATTTTAAATTTTTGTTTCAGTCAGGGGTTATCAACTTTTGAATTTTTATTTTATTTTTCCATATATCTCAGAAACCATAAACGCTAGAACGCTGAAAATTGGTACAAACATAGACAAATACAAAATCTCAAATTAGTTTTTTCAAAAAAATTCCAGGGTTTCTCAAACATTTTTTATTAAGAAAAATATTTTTTTTATGATAAATTTATGTGTTTAACTGCCTATATTTCCAAAACTTTTACAATTATCGAAAAAAGCCGAAACACCCCAACTAGATAATTTAATTTTCTATAAAAAATATTCACATTGTAGCAGAAGATCTCAATTTTTTTTTAACAATTTTTTTAAAAATTGAATTTAGTGACGACATCGCTTCATACATTTTGTATGGCAGTCGCCTATACACAATATGTAAGAAGACTTAATAGTTTGATATTTCATCTCCAAACATACATACATACCATCATGCTATTTGCATATTCTGGGTAGGAAAAAGGATCTTCCTCCATACTATCCTATCTTGACATACATACCTACATATGTTGTATAGAAAACAAAATATCTGAAAATATTCAATAATTTGTATCTATGGGTTTATAGTTTGGTACATATTCTTCAACTATACATACTATCGCTATCGACAGTTGGATCTCATGTGTTACATGCAACTAGTAATTAGACTAAAGGAAATAATTTTTATAAAAAAATGACCCAAATGTATACATAAAAGAAGAAGAAGATGAATTAGACAATAGGAAATAGTTTGTATAAAAACTGCCCTAAAGGTCTACATAAAATTAAGGAGAAAAAGAATTAGACTCCAGGACCCGCCGCTTCAGGCCCTTCAGTACCTTCCGTCCCTTCAGGCAGTTTTATACCTCCCGTCCCTTCAGGCCCTTTAGTGCCTCCCTTCCCTTCATTACATCCCGTCCCATCAGTCGGTTAAGAAAACTTCTTTTCCCAGGATGCTCTACTTAATAGGTAAAATGACTAAATACACGAAGAAGAAGAAAAAAGTTTAAACCCAGATACCTGCGAAGAGATGGAAGGACAGTTGGACCTTCTTCTCCCAGGATTCTCCAACTTCATAGGTAAAATGACCAAAAATACACGATGAAGAAGAAGAAGAAGAAATAAGTTTAAATCCAGATACCTGCGAAGAGATGGAAGGAAAATTGGACATTCTTCTCCCAGGTTAGTCCACCTTCAAAGGTAAAATGACCAAATAGACGATGAAGAAGAAGAAGAAAAAAGTTTAAATCCAGAAACCTGCGAAGAGATGGAAGGAAAATTGGACCTTCATCTCCCAGGATAGTTCATCTTCATAGGTAAGATGACCAAGTACACGTTGAAGAAAAAGAAGAAAAAAGTTTATATGCAGAACCCGTCCTGGAAGACCTGTGAAGAGATGGAGGGACAGTCGGACCTTCTTTTCCCAGGATACTCCCCCTTCATAGGTAAAACGACCGAATACACGAAGAAGAAGAAGAATAATAAAAAAGTTTAAATCCAAAAACCAGCCTGGGCATACGCTCGACAATTCACCAAAGTTTCATTATAATCGGACAAACGGTTGATAAATAAATAAATAAAATAATTTTCCTATAGGAAATCAGTATAGGTATATTATTGTTGATTTGTAAGTAAATAGTATTAGGTAGGTACCTACCTACAACAACCTTCTAAATAAATTCGATTCCTAACAAATTTTATTTGAATATCACATTCTTTCTGTAGCCATGGAAACGATTCGAACACGTAAGTAATATCGAATGGTTCGGATACATTTTTTGAATATGTAGGTACCTACATTGGTTTGTTCGATGCCATAAAAATGAAAATTGTCAGAAAAATCAAATATTATTTACAAATTATGCAATTTTATTATGCCTATATCTTTACTAATAAATAACACATTTTTACAATATATGTCTTAAAACTTGCCGTAATGTCTTGTGTTTCATTTTATTATTTCATAATTACATTTATTTCAAAGGTTTATTATTTTCAAGAACATATTCATTCGGTGGGAAAATGAAATATTGTATGAAAAGATATTAAAATGGCGGCGTTTATGTACAAAAGGCTTACTTTAAAAATAAGTTAAACATTATAATTATACCAAATATTCACCATGTTTTTCACTTAAACGCTAAGTTATACTTCAAAATATATTTTTTTTGTGTAAATACCTACTTCTAACTTTTAAACTAACAGATATTTGCGTGCAAAATGTACACTTTTTTGACAGATACGACTTGGAAAATTTTGTATGAAAAAAATAATTATTTAAATATTTTTAAAATTCAGCATTTTTATCGCATTCTTTTTAGCGTGACACTGCATCAGGTATACTGGTACATGTTCGCACTTAAATTAGATTTTTAGATGCTCTTGGTTTTTCAGAAGGCGTGAGACAAACACACACACACACACACCCTCACACACACACACACACACACACACACACACACACACACACACACACACACACACACACACACACACACACACACACACACACACAGACACTAACATTTTGATTGCTTTATTACTTTAGACTAGCTTTTATGTCCCGCCGTTGGCCAAGAATGTAAAATTGTGAAAGAAAAAGCAATCGTTTTTATAATATTGTCACCCAATTATTTTGCAATATCAGACTATAAAAAGTGGTTTGAAATTTGATTGAGTTTAAGTATTGTAAAATGTTCAAGTGATGGCCACAACCCAATATTTTTTATATATTGCTATAAAGTGTGAATGAAGTATAATATTTATACAATTTCTGCTCGCATGGACTATGCGTAATGGTTTTAAATATGACTGTTTATCAACGTTGTAAAGAGATTGGTTTGGCCACAACCCCCATTTTTAAATATTATCATCGAAAACAAATTGTAATGTGTACCTATTGAAAATTTAGTAATTTTCGATTTTGGGATGTGGTTAAAATTTGATTAAACAAACGTAGGTACTGAAAAGATCTAGTATTGGTCACATCCCATTCGTTTTTATATTTTTTCATCAAGTGTGCATTATATTTTTGCTCAATTTGACTGAAAGTCTTCATTAACGAAGAAGAAGAAGACTTGAACTATATTAAATAGTTTTTAATTTGAATATAAATGTTGGGAAGAGTTCAGTAATGGCCACAACCCCCATTCTTTAAATATTAGGTGTTGAAAGTTATTCAAAATAGGATGATATAAATGGTTTAAATTTAATTAAACAAAAGTATTGAAAAGATTCTAGTGCAGGTTATATCGTCACATCCCATATCCCATTCATTTCATATGTATTTTCATCAAGTGTGCATATCGTTAATAATATTTCTGCACAATAGACTATTAGACTTAAAACTAACCCAAAAGACTAAATAAAAAAGAGAAAAATAAGTATAAGACTATAAGAAATAGTTTGTATAAAAAACTATTCCAATGGTCTACATAAAATAAGTAAAAATACATATACCTAATGGAAGAATTAGACTATTGGAAATAGATTGTATAAAAGCTCACCCAAAGGTCTACAAAAAAGAAGAAGAAGAATATTTAGACTATTGGAAATAGTTTGTATAAATACTGACCAAAAGGTCTACATAAAAGAAAATGAATAAGACTATTGGAAATAGTTTGTATTAAAACTCTCCCAAAAGTCTACGTACTTAAATGAAGAAGAATAATAATTAGACTAAAGGAAATAATTTTTATAAAAAAATGACCCAAATGTATACATAAAAGAAGAAGAAGATGATTTAGACAATAGGAAATAGTTTGTATAAAAACTGCCCTAAAGGTCTACATAAAATTAAGAAGAAAAAGAATTAGACTCCAGGACCCGCCGCTTCAGGCCCTTCAGTACCTCCCGTCCCTTTAATCCCTCATTACGTCCCTTCCCATCAGGCCCTTCAGTACCTTCCGTCCCTTCAGGCAGTTTTATACCTCCCGTCCCTTCAGGCCCTTTAGTGCCTCCCTTCCCTTCATTACATCCCGTCCCATCAGTCGGTTAAGAAAAGTTTAAATCCAGAAACCATCCTGGAAGAACCGCGAAGAGATGAAAGAACCTTCTTTTCCCAGGATGCTCTACTTAATAGGTAAAATGACTAAATGCACGAAGAAGAAGAAAAAAGTTTAAACCCAGATACCTGCGAAGAGATGGAAGGACAGTTGGACCTTCTTCTCCCAGGATTCTCCAACTTCATAGGTAAAATGAGCAAAAATACACGATGAAGAAGAAGAAGAAGAAATAAGTTTAAATTCAGATAACTGCGAAGAGATGGAAGGAAAATTGGACATTCTTCTCCCAGGTTAGTCCACCTTCAAAGGTAAAATGACCAAATAGACGATGAAGAAGAAGAAGAAAAAAGTTTAAATCCAGAAACCTGCGAAGAGATGGAAGGAAAATTGGATCTTCATCTCCCAGGATAGATCATCTTCATAGGTAAGATGACCAAGTACACGTTGAAGAAAAAGAAGAAAAAAGTTTATATGCAGAACCCGTCCTGGAAGACCTGTGAAGAGATGGAGGGACAGTCGGACCTTCTTTTCCCAGGATACTCCCCCTTCATAGGTAAAACGACCAAATACACGAAGAAGAAGAAGAATAATAAAAAAGTTTAAATCCAAAAACCATCCTGGGCATACGCTCGACAATTCACCAAAGTTTCATTATAATCGGACAAACGGTTGATAAATAAATAAATAAAATAATTTTCCTATAGGAAATCAGTATAGGTATATTATTGTTGATTTGTAAGTAAATAGTATTAGGTAGGTACCTACCTACAACAACCTTCTAAATAAATTCGATTCCTAACAAATTTTATTTGAATATCACATTCTTTCTGTAGCCATGGAAACGATTCGAACACGTAAGTAATATCGAATGGTTCGGATACATTTTTTGAATATGTAGGTACCTACATTGGTTTGTTCGATGCCATAAAAATGAAAATTGTCAGAAAAATCAAATATTATTTACAAATTATGCAATTTTATTATGCCTGTATCTTTACTAATAAATAACACATTTTTACAATATATGTCTTAAAACTTGCCGTAATGTCTTGTGTTTCATTTTATTATTTCATAATTACATTTATTTCAAAGGTTTATTATTTTCAAGAACATATTCATTCGGTGGGAAAATGAAATATTGTATGAAAAGATATTAAAATGGCGGCGTTTATGTACAAAAGGCTTACTTTAAAAAAATAAGTTAAACATTATAATTATACCAAATATTCACCATGTTTTTCACTTAAACGCTAAGTTATACTTCAAAATATATTTTTTTTGTGTAAATACCTACTTCTAACTTTTAAACTAACAGATATTTGCGTGCAAAATGTACACTTTTTTGACAGATATGACTTGGAAAATTTTGTATGAAAAAAATAATTATTTAAATATTTTTAAAATTCAGCATTTTTATCGCATTCTTTTTAGCGTGACACTGCATCAGGTATACTGGTACATGTTCGCACTTAAATTAGATTTTTAGATGCTCTTGGTTTTTCAGAAGGCGTGAGACAAACACACACACACACACACACACATACACACACACACACACACATACACTAACATTTTGATTGCTTTATTACTTTAGACTAGCTTTTATGTCCCGCCGTTGGCCAAGAATGTAAAATTGTGAAGGAAAAAGCAATCGTTTTTATAATATTGTCACCCAATTATTTTGCAAAATCGGACTATGAAAAGTGGTTTGAAATATGATTGAATTTGATTGTAAAATGTTCAAGTGATGGCCACAACCCATTATTTTTTATATATTGCTATAAAGTGTGAATGAAGTATAATATACAATTTCTTCACTATTCGAAATGGTTTTAAATATGACTGTTTATCAACATTGTAAAGAGATTGGTTTGGCCACAACCCCCATTTTTAAATATTATCATCGAAAACAAATTGTAATATGTACTTACCTATTGAATATTTAGTAATTTTGGATGTTGGGATGTGGTTAAAATTTGATTAAACAAATGTACTGAAAAGATCCAGTGTTGGTCACATCCCATTCGTTTTATATTTTTTCATCAAGTGTGCATTATATTTTTGCACAATTAGACTGATGAACTTAAAATTGACACAAAAGTCTACATTAACGAAGAAGAAGAAGACTTAAACTATGGTAAATAATTTGAATATAAACGTTGTGAAGAATTCAGTAATGGCCACAGCTCCCTTTCTTTAAATATTGTCAACGAAATCAAATATATTATGTAGGTGTTAAAAATTATTTAAAATAGGATGATATAAATGGTTTAAATTTGATTAAACAAAAGTATTGAAAAGATTCTAGTGCAGGTTACATCTTCACATCCCACATCCCATTCGTTTTTACATATGTATTTTCATCAAGTGTGCATATCGTTAATAATATTTCTGCACAATAGACTATTAGACTTAAAACTAACCCAAAAGTCTAAATAAAAAAGAGAAGAATAAGTATAAGACTATAAGACATAGTTTGTTTAAAAAATCCCAATGGTCTACATAAAATAAGAAAAAATACATAAAATAGAAGAATTAGACTATTGGAAATAGATTGTATAAAAACTGAGCAAAAGGTCTTCATAAAAGAAGAAGAAGATTAATCTATAGGAAATAGTTTGTATTAAAACTGTCCTTAAAGGTCTACATAAAATTAAGAAGAAAAATAATTAGACTCCAGGAGCCGTCGCTTCAGACCCTTCAGTACCTCCCGTCCCATCAGGCCCTTCAGTACATCCCGTCCCTTCAATCCCTCATCACGTCCCTTCCAATCAGGCCCTTCAGTACCTCCCGTCCCTTCAGGCCCTTTAATACCTCCCGTCCCTTCAGGCCCTTTAGTGCCTCCCTTCCCTTCAATTACATCCCGTCCCTTCATTCGGGTAAGAAAAGTTTAAATCCAGAAACCATCCTGGAAGAACCGCGAAGAGATGTAAGCACCGTCTTCTTTTCCCAGGATACTCCACCTTTATAGGTAAAATGACCAAATACACGATGAAGAAGAAGAAGAAAAAAGTTTAAATCCAGAAACCGTCCTGGAAGACCTGCGAAGAGATGGAGGGACAGTCGGACCTTCTTTTCCCAGGATATTCCGCTTTCATTGGTAAAATGACCAAATACACGAAGAAGAAGAAGAATAAGAAAAAAGTTTAAATCCAGAAACCACCTCGGGCACACGCTCGACAATTCGCCAAAGTTTCATTGTAATCGGACATACGGTTTAGGAGCACATCGCTTGCATACATTCATACATTCATAAATAAATAAATAAAATAATTTTCCGATAGGAAATCAGTATATTGTTGATTTGTAAGTAAATAATAATAGGTAGGTACCTACCTACAACAATGTTCTAAATAAATTCGATTCATAACAAATTTTATTTGAATATCAGAATCTTTCCGTTACCATAGTAACCATTCCAATACGTAAAAAATATCAAATGGTTTGAGACATTTTTTGAATATGTAGGTACCTACATACATTGGTTTGTTCGATGCCATAAAAATGAAAATTGTCAGAAAAATCAAATATTATTTACAAATTATGCAATTTTATTATGCCTATATCTTTACTAATAATAAACACATTTTTACAATATATGTCTTAAAACTTGCTGTAATGTCTTGTGTTTCATTTTATTATTTCATAATTACATTTAATTCAAAGGTTTATTATTTTCAAGAACATATTCATTCGGTAGGAAAATGAAATATTGTATGAAAAGATATTAAAATGGCGGCGTTCATGTACAAAACGCTTACATTAAAAATAAGTTAAACATTATAATTATACAAAATATTCACCATGTTTTTCACTCAAACGCTAAGTTATACTTGAAAATATATTTTTTTCGTGTAAATACGTATTTCTAACTTTTAAACTAACAGATATTTGCGTGCAAAATGTACACTTTTTTGACAGATACGACTTGGAAAATTTTGTATGAAAAAAATAATTATTGAAATATTTTTAAAATTCAGCATTTTTATCGCATTATTTTTAGCGTGACACTGCATCAGGTATACAGGTACACGTTCGCACATAAATTAGATTTTTAGATGCTCTTGGTTTTTCAGAAGGCGTGAGACAAACACACACACACACACATACACACACACAAACACTAACATTTTGATTGCTTTATTACTTTAGATTACGAATGATTATGTTCTTGGCAATACTCGGCAACAGCTAGTAGCGTAGCTTGATGTCCACAATTGCCGCAAAAGAGAAAGTATAACCCATTCCTATTTCTGACGGCATTTTATCTCGGTTATTTCGTCAGTGTAGATTATACTTACCTACACATCTTTTCAAATCAATATCACACGGACGATTTTTTTTTGTATTTTTGCTTACATCATTGCTTTTTGCTGTTTGTTAAAACATAATATATTTGATAGATGCATTTCATTCATATTTATTAAGATAATATATTCGGGGTTTCGTGGGAATTATGTCAAACAAATAGTGATAGTGCAAAATACTCGTAATTATTACGAATTTAAATTCAATAAAAAAAACTAGTACCTATACCTATTGTATTAATTTATCATTTAATAAAGTGTTATTGAATTGTAGATGCGGGTCGTCATGAGATCATTTTTATATTAATTAGCTGGAGAACATGCAAGTAAAAATATTTTTTCTTTGCATGTTCTCCTGGTTGTTAAATCCTTGGTTTACTCGGTCTGTGATTATTCTATTTCTCGAGATAAAATATTATTTACAGAGAATATAAGTACATATGTAATAAGTCTTATTTTTATTGCACATTTTATGTAAAAATATAAAATGAAAATGAATCACTGCTTCGAAACAATTTCTTAACTGGCTTATGTACCTATGTGATTTATTAATTCGTGTATTTTACGTCATAAACGTTTATAAACGACAAACAAATTTTAAAAATTTAGGTAAGGCGCGCATGGAAGCTTAAATTCATCGGCCGATTATTATCGGCCGGTAGTGGAATCGGTGCGCATGAAGCAATCGATTCATCGGCCGATAGGTTCTAACGCGCATGGAAGCTTATAGAATCGTACGATTGGAAATAACACGGCGGTTAACATTAATATATTTAAAATACAATATGTGTATTCATAAGTTTTAATATATTGATGTATTTTGTAATATAATACGATAGTATTGATATATGGAGATGATAATTGTTGTATTTAATATTTTTATACATATATACTATTCTTTGTACATTGTTAGCTTCAATTTAAAAAAAAATAAAATAAAATATATGATTAGAAATATGGATTTTTTGAGGGAGCATGTGTTTGTGCTCTTGTCCTCAAAATGCCTAAAAAGAAACGTCAAAAAAGTACTGGGTTCATCCGCTAATATGTGCTAGATTACTGAAAGGACAATTTGCCCGGTCCTACGAAGACTTAAGATCACACCCTACAACTATCAACTAAGTAATAATAAGTAGGTAGGTAGGTATAAGTTATCAACTACACCAGAATGTCAGTTAATAGTTTCGATATGTTAATTTTTTGTGTCTCGTCACAGATTTTTAAATCGGTCGATTCTGTTAGCTTTCATGCGCACTCTTACATGTAATTCGTATGTTGTAGCTCACCGATAATTAATCGGCCGATGAAATTAGCTTCCATGCACGCCTACCTTTAAGGACAAACAATTAATATTAGTTATGTTAGTAGTACAATAAATTCTAATACCAATAAATGTTATTTTTAACTATCTTCAAAAACGGAGGTTATAATTATTAGGAGTTGGAAATATTATGTAAAATAGAGCATGCCGCACTAGACATTTTTTGAAAATGTTCGAGTTGCGAGTCTTTGATATTTTATTTCGCTTGAATATTATCCCTTGCAGTCGCAACTGTTTTGACATTATGCGGTTCGTATTTCCCAACGTGTAAAGTTAAATAAAGGCTCAAGTTGAAAATGTTGTACGGACGCATTTTGTCGTCTACCAGAAAATTCGACCTTTTGATCTTTGACCTTAATTCCATTTTTGTTTGCTGGCGTCGCGTCATTCGGATGTATATTGGAATTGCACCGTTGCGCGCAGGCGTCGCGGCGCTATGGGGTGCGAGTGGCGCGCCGCGACTATACAGTCCCCTCGGCGCCTCCGCACAGTTCCATCGCGCCTTGTGACTCATTCCGGACATATTATAATCCCTTACAATATATGTGCCCCTGGTATTATATACATCATACGTCATTTCGACGTTTATTGTCAGTGTTGTCGTCGCTTTACTCTTATCGAGTATATGTTTGTCACACTCTCTAGACTAATGACGAACATACTATCGTGGGATTATGCTCTCCTGGTAGATACTTCGTACGTCACGAGGACGTGAAATCGTATCGTATTGTTGTTTCCATCTGAATCGACCCAATTTCTGCGGTCGGATCTCCGACAATGGTAATTGACGTCGGTCTCTTCCTGCTGTGAGGGATATGAAGGACAGTCGCGATGGCGGCAGTAGAAAGAGGATGTTACTTGTGGGGGGAGCCCCGAGAGCTGTAGTGGGACTGCCACCCCCCGAACCTTCTCCCGATGAACCTGTTGTGGACGTAGCTCAAGATGTTTCTTATTGGCAACACGATTCGAAAGGTCTGATATTATTTATTTGTTCATTTTTTTTGTAGTTAATATTTAGAATCACAAGAGCTGTAGGTATGTTTTGTTTTTAACGGATAATTTATACTAGTTTATGTATTGATGTAATATTGTATTCATAAATTAAACTTCATAACTGTTATTTTACTGCCTGTTTCGCTTCGTTTTACATTGTTTTATGATTGAGCACACAGTATGAATCAGAATCTCATTACTTAAACCATTTAAGGCGTACTTGCATATATTTGAATTTTCTTAAGTAAACTTCTACTAAAATATTCATAACATATGTATAAAATTACTGATATATTTCCAATTTCATGTGGTTCGTCGCCCCCCAAGTAAATATTGTAAAATAACATAATGGATAATTATTACATGCAATTAAATTAATAATATATTTTTTATTTATGTTTTAAATAATATACTTATATTGAAACTATAATGTTAATTTTTTATCAAATTGAGGTATGCCATTTTTGTAGGTATGTATTTTTGTATTTTTATTAGGAGTGAGTCATCGCGCCGTACAAACATACCTAATATCGTGGTATATCCCTTGAGGGTGCATGAAGAGTGAGATCTGAATATTATACTTTCTAACATGGTAGACATTAATCAATTCGTGTATCTATATATTTTTTTCGCAATTCGTTATTTTTTATTGATGTATCAAAAATAAGAGATCGATGCATAAAAGTAAAAATAAGTATAATATTTATTTGAAATTATGTCATTACTCTCTGCCAATTGTAGGTTTGGTTATGGTTTAATACTCTTCAAAACCGTATTTGTTATTTTTTCAATGTTTATTTTTGATATTTTTTTAATGTTTCAATAGAGAAGAAACGAGAACATATATTTAAAGGAATAAAAAAATATAATATTTGCGTATATAACAATATACCATAAAATATGTATTCGTTTTTGAATTACGTTTATGTTCTACATAATATTATAATTATGCATAAACCTCTATTTCCCATTTTATGGAAAAACTTCCCATTGAAAAAAATTAAATTGATTGTTCAAACGATGTGATTGTAAACAAACCATCATGATATCAATCGAGTATGTCTATACTTATAGAATATTTATATATTTTTTTCTATAAAATTAAAAAAAAATTCTATATTCAGACTACTTCAATAACTGATGTATCAGTTACATTCATGAATAGAGTTAAAACTGTGTCTATTTGGGATACGAATTGAATATGTTTCTATATAAATTTAAAAATAGGAAAAAAAATTCTCTTTGATAAATTTAAAATGAATAGCATTCGCTGTTTTAACGATAATTTAATATGATTTTTTTGACAAATTATTTATAAATATAAACATTGGTCATTGCTGATAACCATTTCACACTCATTTAATATGCGTATCAAATTCAAATAAGTTGAATCAACTCGTGAAAAATTAAATTTAGTATTGATGTAACGATCAGAAGTTGTACCAAACAAACGACTTTTTAATTATGAAAACAAAAGTCACTTTCACTAACCACAACCTTTTACTCTTTCCGTGCGCCGGAACAATGTGCATTTCCAATCAATTATTTTTTATGCCTCCTCTATTGTTATTATGCAAGCTTTGTTAAGTAAAAATTTAATTGTCATTTTTTAATCTTCGCTTTATTATGTAAATGATTATCTCGTGTGATTCATAATATGTCGATAATCTCATTGCAAACAAACAATATTCACGTTTGAACAATATTCAGCGATGTAATAAAAACATTAGTATGTATATCCTCTGTTTTATCATACATTCGTGCCTCTGTTATTGTTTGGTATAAAGTATAAATTATACAGATAAATATATTTAAAATATAAACACAGACTCCACATAAAAATGTCAAACCGGAATCCTTTTTTTAAACATAAGATTATGCTTTCAAAAAAGCATAATTCCCAGCTAGAAATTTTTATATTTCAGCAACTTTTTCTTGTGTATAATGTTAAATTGATGTTTCGCAAATTATACATCTGCTTATTATTTTAGATGTTTATTAAGTAGAAAAAAACATTAAGCAATTCAAATTAAAGTAGATACATTTTTTATAAATTTACCATATTTTAAAAATCATTTTGATAAGAATTAGTCGTACACATTGTTTGTTAAATATTGTTTAGATTTTTATCTCGTAGTTGTCAATGGACCATGTAAAAATATAGTTCATTATATCTATTCAGTGATTTGTATCAAAAAGTATACGGATTGTTGTAGGTGTATGTCAGAGATTATCAAACTTATTTTTTTTACCGCCCCCTTTGAAAATCAATTATTTTTCAGCGCCCCCAATTGTTTATAGGTACACTCCTAAAACTTGAAAACCACAATTTCATTACATTAATTAATTTAGTTATAGTGTGCTAAATTAGTCGGTTCTGGTGTTTAAACTTACATTCTAAACTAGAAATTTTTACCAGTGAGAGCAATCAAAACGCAACTTTATAATATTAAGAATATAATATTTTAATCAAATTAAATGAAACAATATAGATAGGTAATCAATTTTAGTTTTAAAACTAATCTAATGAGATGGATGAATTTGATGATTTTTAACAAGTTTGTTGATATCAGATTCGATTTTACTCAAAAACATCAGTATCATACAGGGTAGAAATATAAACTAATTATTCGATACTGAGTAGAAGGTAAGTTTTAATTTTAGTGAAATTTAAAAAATAAAGTAAGTGAAATTACAAGTCAAATATCGCCCCCCTACACCACGCCAACGCCCCCCTCTAGGTCTCCAACGCCCACAAGGGGGCGTTATCGCCCACTTTGAGAAAGACTGGTGTATGTGAATATTCTAATGAGTCTCATTTGTAAATCAGTCAGAATCAGAAGTGTTTCGAACCTCTTATTAAATCATTAATTAACACCATCATCAAGACGAAATGTACAATATCTTGTGTCACATTATGTGAATGTGGCGTTTTCTTCACTTCCATTGTTTTTGTATTGCGTCTGTGGTTTTCAGAACATCTCGAATTTTTTACTCCAAAAATATCTTTATCGCTAATCTAATCTAATCCAACACGAAATATATTATGTTGTTTTACGAAAGATATTATGTTTTTTTTTTTTCCATCGATGCAGCCCGCCACTCGTCATGGTATGGTCCGGGGGGTAGGCGAAAAGAGGAGAACCGAGTGCAGAGTGGGAGTGTGGAATATCAGAGGAGGGATGGATAGAAAGATGAACGAACTGTGCGACATAATGAAAGGTAAAGAAATAGATGTTATGTGTGTAAGTGAGACAAAAAAGAAAGGAAGTGGGATGAACGTTAGGAATGATGGTATGATAGAGCTGTGGTCGGGAGTGAAGAGTGACGAGTTTGCATGCAAAGGGGTCGGTGTGATTCTAGCGGAACGAATGGGGAAATGTATGAAAGAGTACAAGCTTGCAAGGCCTAGACTGATGTGGGTAAGGATGAAGATCGGAATAACAAGCGTATTTCTAATAGTAGGATATGCACCTGGGAACTCCGACAGTGAAAGTGAAAAGGATGATTTTTGGAACAGTGTGATCGAAATAATGAACGAGAGGAAGGATAATGAAAGAGTGATTCTGGCTGGAGATCTAAATGGATGGGTGGGTGTCCGTAGGAAAGATTTCGAGTCTGTCCTCGGCCCCCACGGCGATATTAGAGTGAATGACAATGGAAAGAGGCTACTAGAAGTGTGCACGGAAGGGAATTTATTTGTGGCGAACTCAGTATTCAGCCACAAAAGAGTGCACCAGTATACATGGGAAAGAGGGAATGAAAGGTCGATTATTGATTATGTATGTGTTGACACCGCACTAAGGAAAGCGACAGTGGACACTAGAGTGTATAGGGGCGCGGAGCTGGAGACTGATCACTACTTGGTGATATCAAGAATTGATCTGTTCACCGGCTGGCGCTCTAAAACCCACCGAAGTGAACCACCGAAGCGAACCAAAGTTGAAAGGCTGCAAGATGAGAGTGTAAGAAATGAATATGGAAAAAAGACTGGAAACGAACTTCTTAGAGCAACACATAGTAGAAAAAATATGGAAGACGCATGGACGACCCTGAAAGAGACCGTGTGCAAGACAGCGAAGAATGTCTGTGGTGTTGCTAAAAGAGGTGGAAAGAAAGGCGACGCATGGTGGAATGAGAAAGTTAAGTTAGCTGTGGGTGAAAAGAAAAAAGCATGGATGGAATTAATAGCTGCGAAAGGATCGGATAGTGAAGAGAGAGCAAAAGAGAAGTATAAAGTGTGCAAGAAACCAGTAAAAGACACCGTAAAAAGAGAAAAAGATCGTGTGAAAGAGAAAGAAAGCCTGAAAATAGCCAACGACTTTCCTGGAAACATGAAAATGTTCTGGAAAGGCGTAGCGAAAAGGAAAAATGGAACTGTGAAAGCATTGCAAGGAATTAATGATAAAGACGGAAAAATAATTATGGATGAAGAGGGCGTGAAAGAACGATGGAAAGAATATTTCATGGAGCTATACGATAGCGGTATAAGCGGGGGCGTGACTCAGAGAGCATGGCAAGTAAGTGAAGACGAAAAAGATGAAATTACGCGAGAGGAGGTGCTTGAAGCAGTAAAACACGCGAAAGCGGGAAAAGCTGCCGGATATGATAGTATATCAGCTGAACTTATAAAATATGGCGGCGAGCAGACGTTGGAGTGGTGCCACTCTCTTTTCAACTTGTGTTGGGAAGCAGGACGCACTCCTGCGGACTGGAGAAATGCAGTCGTGGTACCTTTGTATAAAGGTAAAGGATCGAAACTCGACTGCAAAAACTATAGAGCCATAAGTTTGTTAAGCTCAGTTGGTAAAATGTACGCAAGGATCCTGGATCAAAGAGTACGAAAGGTTACTGAATGCAAGATATGGGATGTCCAAGGAGCGTTTGTGGGCGGCAGAGGATGTATAGACCAAATTTTTTCTCTACGAATGGTCACAGAGAAGGTTCTGGATAAAAACCAGAAACTGTTCTGTGCCTTTATAGACCTAGAAAAGGCCTATGATAAAGTTGTTAGAGAGAAACTATGGGATATACTATCAGCGTATGGAGTGAGGAGTAAGCTGATACGCGCAATCGCGTCATTATATGAGAACAGCGAAGCATGTGTTCGTGTCAACGACACAGTAACATCGTGGTTCTCGATAAATAATGGCGTTAGACAGGGATGCGTTCTGTCTCCATGGCTCTTCAACCTGTACATTGACTTCTGTATAAGAGCCCTTAAGGATGAAAGCAAGGGTCTGAAACTGAGTAATGTAATAGTGCGTGATTTGATGTATGCAGATGACAAAGTACTGTTAGCTGAAAGTATGGAAGAGTTACAATATCTTGTAACCATGGTATATGAAGGATGCATAGAGAACGGTCTGAGAATGAATGCCAGCAAATCAAAGGTAATGGTCTTTGAAAAGAGTGAAAGCAGAACAGCGTGTAAAATAAGAGTAGAGAATGAATGGCTCGAGCAAGTCGACGAGTATGTATATCTGGGAAGCATGTTTCAACGGAATGGACGACCTGATAAGGATATCGAAAGAAGAGTTATGGCAGGAAACAGAGTGAATGGAGCACTGAGACCAGTTATGAATGATCGCAACATATCAAAGGCTGCCAAAGTTGCCATTCATAACGCTATCTTAGTGCCGACATTGACGTATGCAAGTGAAACCTGGACATGGCAGAAGTCGCACGAAAGCAGAATAAATGCTGTTGAAATGAGATCGCTAAGAAGAATCTGCAATAGAACGATGTATGACAGGGTAAGAAATGAGAACATAAGGAAAGAATGTAAGATGAAGAAAGATATCATTAATAGAATGAAAGTGAACACACTGAGATGGTTTGGCCACATGGGTAGAATGAATGAGGAACGCCTGACGAAGAAAATATACAATGCGGATAGGAATGGATTGAGAGGCCGGGGCCGCCCAAGAAAGGGATGGCACGACCATGTGAACGATATTCTGAAAGACGGAAATGTTAGAAGCATGTACAATAGACGAACATGTATGAGACGATGCATGAATGTTGACGAGGCGATGAATGTGTGCCAGGATAGAAAGATATGGCGTTCGGTTCTCTCTGCCTACCCCGTAAGGGACATGGCGTGATGGTATGTATGTATGTATGTATGTTTTACGAAAGAACCTTCACGTTTATACCAGATGAGAAAACCTTGATTTTCGCAGTTTTACCATTTTTATTAGAACAAACCATGCTGATGGTATTGACATATATTCCCTTTTTTATCTCCGTTGGTAAAATTACTTACTTTAAATCTTATAATTTTAGAATTTATTGTTTTCGTACGGTGACTTACACTTATATAATGAATTCATCAATGGGTGAAATTAAAAATTACCATTTGGAAATAATCTCGCCACTTGTACAGGGTTAGAAATGAACAGTTATTTAGGCTCAGTTGGTTAGACATCTGACTACTGGGCCAAAGGTCCCGGGTTCGATTCCCGTTGGAGACACAGTTTTTAATTGTGTTTTCAGTCTGGATCTGTGAGACGATAACTTCTTCATGAAATATTTTTGGATTTTTTATTATGTTCTTGTAGATTTTTTCTGTAAAAGAAATGTTCTAGTTGTAAAATACAAAATACATCAAAGACGTACATTATTTTTTCTTAGCTGAATCATTGATGCTTTTGAATACTTTTTAACCACATGCATGAAATTGATAGTGTTATTACAATAATGTTAAATAGAACAAAACACTATTAAGTTCTGTTCCGTATTCTGCTTTCCGTATTGTTATGTACATATTACTTTGATATCATATTTACCTAATTTTGAAATTACAGTCCTCATTAAATAATATGTTTGATTCAAGGACAGATTTGGTTTAAAGTATGTTATTTGGAAGTTTGTTTTACTTCAAACATGACTAACTAAAATTATAGTGACACATCAACTTATAAAAATGTGTCTCATCTGTTATTATTTACGGTCTGGTATAAACTTGAAATTATATACCTACTTCGTTAAAATTTTGTTTCAAAATACATTTTTACATTGGTTTCAAATACATATACAATTCCTATGTTTTATATTTTTTGTTTCAAATCCAATTTTTCAAGATGTTCGTGTAATTCAATACAGTATTTAGATAAAAACTTTATTTGGTTGACGTGTCTTGATTTGATGAAATTATTTCATAGTAAATTTGACGAAGTTACATATTTGATTATGACTTTAAAAGAATAAAAAAATATTTTCTTATATTTATTATATAAAAAAATGCGTTGTTTGGTATTATAGCCTCACTTTTTAAATGATCTGACATCTTCAGTAACTTGTATTGTATTAATTTTATAATGCATATTATTTGTTAACTCACATTGCATGTTTGTCTACACTATTTTTAATGTCCTGTTTTTTTCCTTTAATGTCCTATTGTTCTAATTTGTTGTCTGCTGCGCTGAAAATATTATTATAAAATAGTTCACAGTGTATCAATTTACTTAGGAGTGGTATTATACCATTATATAAAGCCCGCAGAATTCACATTGCGACATCAGACAAAGAGATACCATTACTGGTCTAATTGCATAAAAGCATTGTTAATAGAAGGATTTAGGACAGATTACCTTTGTTGAAGAGCCATTGGAACTTTACGAAATAGGCTCAATTCGGTTTCATAATCACAGTCAATATGCGCTGCAAATGTGTTCAAATTGAATGAGTTTATTTCTGTATTCTTATCTTATTGTTTAACAAATATTATCAGTTGCTATTTAAATTTACACAAGAATGTTCAATAGACGAGTTGAATCGGTAGTTGTGCAGATTAAGACTGGACTATACCAATCTAATGGATCCAGGTCAAATTCCAGTTTGAAATGTACATTTTCTTAAATGTTTAAATAATATCATTCTTAAATTATATTTCGAATTGAATACACTGTGAGGTGGGAAATTTTAGCTTTCATATTAATTTTTGTAAAAATATATTTAAATAAGTTTACTGGACGAGTAATGAAGTGTTTTAATGTCTATCGATAAGTGCATATAGGTGGAGCAATATATTTAATTGTTCGTACTCGGGTGTCATGTTATTGACATCCTTTAACATTACGGAATTCTACAATAATCACAAAAATATACATGACTTATAATATATTTTTGCTGCTTAATTTTTTTCAAACGATAGGTACGTATCATAAGTCTCCAAAATGTGGCAACTAGTTATTGGATGCGTGTTAAATTAATGTTTGACATAGTACCTAGGTATTAGTAGGTATAGGTACATATATTATTTGCCCGAGAAGCAATATAATAATAATAAACGAACATAATATTTTTACTCCTCACTAACCCAAGGGGATATAGTGGGGAGTTATGATTTCGCAATTTTTAAGGCTATCTTTTTTTGCAGATTATCAGATTATCATGCTGAGATTGTATTCTGAAAGTTTCATCACAATGTATCTGTGTGTGTGTGTGCTGTGTGCAGTATGCTATGTACGGCGTGTTCATTTTACTTTATCGATTATAGACTAAAGTACTCATTCGATTCTATTCAAATTTTGCAAATTTGTATATCTAATATTTACTTAGACCCCATTAGATTTTGAAGGATATCTGAATAGTGCTTCTCAATTTTTTTAACTGTCAAATATTTCAAAGTGACCCCAAGCTCAGGAAAATTAAAATTCGAAATTTTTATTTTCAAATAGGTAAAAAGGCTCATCACTTTCATAAAATGGCATTAAATAAATGTCAACTTTTCATAATAAAATATTTATATAAAAAAATAATTAAACAAACTCATTTCATAAAAATGCTGAAAATTTTCCATACAAAATTTTAATACTTTATAGAATGACTTGTTAGTGAGGAGTTTAGCGTTGGCCACAACCAACTCGTTTCTAATGATGTTGAAAATTTCGTCATCTGTAAAGTTTGTCATACCTCATCTTATTTTTATAGTGTTTATAGTGTAACATAATATTTATGTTGGATACAAATTTATATTTAATTACCTATTTTTTGCCTTAACATTTTTTTAAAATATGTATTAAATTTATTATTTTCTTATTAAAATACATTCCAATCAAATTGATTTTATACGATATCATATTTTCTCATTTGATATTTTGTGATAAATAAATTAACTTCTTTAGAAATAGTATTCAATGGATTGTATGTGTTGTATTGATTTATTTTCTGCTTCTGTATTGTTTGGCTATTTCGTATAAATGAATGTATTTATTGTTTTGCATTGAATGATATTCGTTTCTCCGTCCATTGTTATTACTTATTTTAATGTCACGGTCATTTTTAAAGTAAATAACAAATGAATCATGTATTTAAATCTTGAATACATGTAGCTACTTGATTATTGTCGTTCGTGTGTTATAGTTTTGTGAGTTTCAACATACATAGTTACTTTATGTAGATACTCACAAAATTGATATTAATAAAAATTAATGTTTCTAAGTAATCAAGTACCTATGTGTATGTAGGGTATGCGCTCCTAAATCGTTCATCCGATTGCAATGAAACTTTAGTGAATTGTTGAGCAAATACCCGGGACGGTTTCTGGATTTAATTTTTTTCTTCTTTTTCATCGTATCATTTGACCTGTGAAGGTGGACTATCATGGGAGAAGGAGGTCCAACTGTGCTTCCATCTCTTTGCAGGTCTTCCGGGTAGTCTTCTTTTGTTGAGTATTTCTGTCTTTACAATTCAAATATATTGTCGTCCATGTGTTCGACGTGGTCTCTCCAAAAGCGAACACTGAACTAAACATTTTTATTAATTTTATTTCATTTGACTTTTTCCCTAAAGGGATAGTTAGAGACGGGAAGTACTGGAGGGACGGGAGGTATTGAAGGGACAGAATAGTAATTAGGAATTTTGAATGACACAAAGATCGACCATTTTTAATAGAAGAAACAGGCAATACGAAGATTGTCGGGTTTCGCTAGTGAGTATAATATAAAATAATTTGTATTATTACGTTGGCAATAGACATTTTACTAGATTACCTGAATCACCAATCCTGGATATGAAATTTTTATCATCGTGCTTTTAAGTTGATTCATTTGTCATAATTAATAAATTATATTTTACATTAAATATTTTACATATTGCCTGCTATCCGTTTGCTAAGTGCCCGAAAGTAAAGATAGTTTATGTATTAATTAGTTGTTATCAGTCAAAATGGCTATAATATATGTATACAGGTCATTAATTATTAGAATTGGAATTTTTACTTTGTGTGGGGATATCTATACTTTTCTACTTTTTATTTCTTAGAGGTTTGCCTATATGGTATATTATAATTAGTCATTCATATAATGGTAAACAAGTATTTATACAGAAATTAATGTGGTTTTAATATTCATTAACCTAAAACGGAAATCAAATGTTGACACAATTTTTAAATTGTCCGTTATTATGTCATTATAAATTTAAATATTTATTCTAAAGTATGTCGATACAAAGTTTATTTTTAAATAATAACAGCCGTTGTCTATATATTTCTATCAAATTACTTTTTAATTATTGTACCTTAAGTGATTTTTTTTTCAAATAAATACTTGTTATTTTAATAAACTCCACCGAAGACAGGTAGACAGACAAAATACTTTTGGATAACTGTACATGACAAAATAATACGAATCATTCAGAGACTCTCCCGTCACAAAGTACCAACGGAAGACCACGGGTATATTACCTACAAGAGTTAACGGTTCTTGAAATTTCAATTCGTTTTGTTTTTTGTATACAACGCGAGTGTCTTTTTGTTAACAAACCTGAACATGCAGCGATACGACGCGACGGTTTACGCAATATGACTTTAATGAGATGTCGAATTAAATCCATCTCACTTGGATTGCGGTGTCTTCACCTTATATAATGACATAATGTAGAGAACTTTATTCGTATAGGTCATGCCTTTCTTAATTTATCGCTATTTTGATGTTTTGCATAGGAATATTTTTCGTCATAATGAAGTTTCGTTGTCCCTACAACATGAAGGATATCGGATAATGCATTGTACAAAGTACCTACTTACTCCTATCTTTACGATATTACTTGCATCGCTCCAAAGTAAAAAGAAGAACACCTTCTTCCTTTATTCTTCCTCTTCGTTCGTTCTTGGGATGCCGATGACCAACTATCTTTCCAGTTTATTGGTGGTCTTTCAAGCAGACGTTGACCTACTTATTCCCATTTTTACGACTTTACTTGTATCGCTCTGAAGTAAAAAGAAGAACACCTGCAGCATTCATTAAACCCGCACCCCTTTCTACGGCAATTTGCCAATAAACTGGTAAGTTTTGTACAAAGTAGTATTTCTGTAACGTACGATTTTTAACAGTTAGGGGAGCGGAGTATATTACCGTACACCTAAACTTAAGTTGAAATTATGACATAACTATATATAATTACACGTTCAATACAATGCAGTTTCACAGCAATTTTAATTGGTTTTATAATGGTGTCTTAATAAATAAAAAAAAAAACTTATGAAAAATCGTTTTACTAAACATATTTAAAAAAGTGGAAAGTACGGTATTACCCGAATACTTCGGTAGGCTAATACCGTACACTGAGTTATGGTTTACATAAACTACAGATTTAACCATCTGGGACTTCTTTGTCGCTGTATAGCGCATGCACTCATTGAGCACATGATATGCAACGATACCAGAATTCATTGTCGTTGCCAAATTCTCCACAAATAGTACATAACTCATTAGCTACGCCCATTAGTCCTTCATCGTAGTACGCTCCATCATTATCGTCGTTATCATGAAGAACCATTGCCGTAGTATCATCATCAGAATCGATTGTAGAATCATTAAAAATTTGGCGTTTATAAGATGTAGCTTCTTTTTGGCTTCTTTTTGATTTTTTCGTGACTGTCTTTGTGTTTTTCTTATCTTTCTTTCTGTCTTTTGGTGTGACTTTCTTTGAGTCTTTTTTAAGTTTGGTTTTCTCATGTGTTTGACGTTCTTCAATGTGTTTTTCAGAGCTGCGGCCTCTAATATATCCTTCATAGGAGTAGATGTCATTGCTTTGATCTTTTTCCTCTTCCCTTCATCACATCATGAAAAGTCACCAAAACGTGTTACGGCTAATACCGTACAAAATGTACGGCATTACCCGAAACCCGAAAACCAAAATATTTTGGCAAAAATATTTTAAAAAATCGAAACATTGAATGCTAAAGCATATAAGGTTTAATATCAAGCTACCAAAGAACGCGAAAATTAATATTATTTTACAAAATAACTATGATTAATTTATTAATTTACTAGCTTAAATATCAATCGATGATTTCTATAAGAAAATAGCGCAAAACGTCATATGTGCTCTCAGATAAAAGGTCACAGGTAGAATGGCGCGTGTTTCTGTCAAAGGCACTGGGAATGGTAAAGACTAACTCTAGACAATGATAGGTGTTTGTTTCTGTTGAGGGTTTCGCTAAAACCATGTGTACGGAATTAGCCACTGTACGGTAATACGCTCCGCTCCCCTAAGCATTAGTTTTATGCTAAATCAACTAAACGAACTTTATTTTTATTTCCGTAGGAAAATTAGCCTACGGGTGGACATAATATTATTATCTGTCGACACTGATGTTAAATATCGAAATTATAGGTACTTATTCTTACTTTTATCACTCGATTGAATTTTGTATTCTAGTATATTATATACTTAATATGGACATGTTCACTAATTATGTTTTGCAATAATAAGTACATTTTTTTTCTAAATATTTTCATTTAGGTAATTTTAAAATATCAACCATAATTGCATTAGCTTATTAGTACGACATTTTAATTTTAGAAAGGCAAATTATATTGTTTGCTTCATGAACTATATTATCCTCAGTCGCTAATTTAAAAGTGAAGCATTGTTTTTTAAAATGTATTTCATTTTTACATCCACTATTCCAAAGTGCAGAGTAAAAATGAACAGACGATTTCACAATTTTTAAGCATATTTTTTTACATCAATTTCTCAACGGGTATCATGTAGAGAGTGCATACTATGAGTTTCGTCGTGATGTGTTTGTATGTATGGCGTACGCCGTATCCTTTTTTTATCCTCTCTATTATATAGCTCAAACTATAAGTCCGATCGACTTCATATTGATATCATATATGTAAAGTTCGTAAACTTAGAGCTGATTAGTTTTCCATAGATATCCGTTAATTTCTTCTCTATGATTTCATCTGTCAAAATTTTCTAAATGTTCTCACGGTCTGGAAAATCGATATTTTTGTACTGTTTGAACTTTTGATACAGTAAAAATACATTCTTTAAAAATGCATTGAAGGATTGTCAATATATAAAGAAAAAAATGTATGATCTGCTATATCAATGTGAAATAAATTTCATATTTGTATGAAAGATGTATAAGTTCTGTATGGGAAAATTGAGTTATCAATTTCATATTGATATTATATGTGTCTCTATAGACAAGTGTAATTTTTACTCTTCACTTTTATCTTCCTTAAGGTGTAGAGACAGTGAGAACCGAACACCGTATTCTTCTATCTTGACATATGTATATCTGTCGCTTCATAAACATTGATACACTGTCTCATACATGCTCATCTTGCTAGTACTTAATGAATTTTTTTTACATAAATTTCTCAACATGCATCACGTAGAAAGTGTATAGGTACTATGAGTTTCGTGATTTTTTTTTGTGTGTATGGTGTATTGTGAAAACCTTTTTCCTCTCGGAATCTTATATTTGTTTAAGAATTTAATAGAAATGTACTTCATATAAATGCATTTAGAGATTGTCAACCTTTCAAGAAGAAAAAATGTACACTTAATATGTAGTGGAGAGTTTAGTGTTGGCTACAACGCACTCGTTTTAATTATACACCAACAGTTTTTTTTTTCACAATTTATACACACACCAATTCAGAGAATAACTTTACATTTACAAGAAATAATATGAAATTATGCATACAAACAAAAAAATATTTCAAGAAAATGTAATTAGGAAGAGGACTAAGGAATGGGTTCGAGGAGGCAATTTGCAATAGATTTTAGGATTGCTACTTGCTACTCTGAACATATCATTTATGTATTCATCAATTGATTGAATCTGGTATATTATTATGAAATAATAGGTCTAAGTCAGTCAACAGTATATTACAATAATCACAACGTGTTGCGAAATATTGTGTTGTTGCTTCTTCATTTTTTTCGATGGAGATTATAATTTGACTGAAATAAATCTCTTAATTTCAGATCTTATAAATATGTTTCCGAAAAAAAAAATAAGAAGATTTAAGTTCATTTTGTTTCGTGTCGTTTTTGTTGAGGTAATATCGCATTTATTGACATTGAATTTTCTTTTGAAGGAAAAATATATTTAATATTCCTATAATTTATTTCTATTGGCTGCTGAATCGTACACGCAATACCTGGCAGTAACATACCATGAATACTGAATACATTAGGTATGAAACGTACACGCTAATCGAGATAACTTATTGTATCATTTAAACAATATTTTATTTTTTGATTAAGATTATAACTTAAATCACGAATGATATATAAATAATAAATGCTTATTTATCAAAAATATTATAATGCAATTATGTCTTAATATTCCTTATGTAGATTTTTAGACATTATTATATGAATATTCTTACATAACATTACTGTCTTTTCTCAACCATTCACAATGCGTAGTTTATAAAAATTACTCTATTCTTTGTTTTAATTATTCTTTTTGTATCTAGGACATCGATAAATAGTGATGAAGTATTTTTTCTTATTATCGTATTATACTAACGTAGATAATAACTCTATAAATACTGTGAATTAAAAATATTATAAATTTATATCTGGGTTAATTCTGTGACATGAAAAATAATTGAGTTATTCATTATAATTAATACAATTGTATTCGATACATTATTCGATACACAGTACAAACATGTATATAGTTTATTTGTAGGTACCTAAAAACCTATTATAACTATTTCTGATTATTTTTGTGTTCTTAGTAAAGCCCGGTTCGATAGTATCTTAAAATTTCATGTTTTTCTAATATTATTGTATAAATTTTAGGGATCAATAATTAGATATATTATGAAGTATTACAGAGTAAATAAAGTATTACTATACATACGTTATTTGTAGTTCTTAGTTTCTGCTTGTTATTGAATAAGATAAATATTACATAAGAAAAAAAATTGCACGTACATAACAAAAAAAGTAATTTATTTAATTATTGAATGGTGATAAATTCCAGAACAGGCTCTTGCCTTGTGGGTCGTTGATAGTTTGGTTATAAAATGTAAACTTATGTTTCTCTAATAAATAAATAAACATCAGCATCGTCACAATCGAAAAAACTTGTTGCTTTACAAGTTTTATGCTTTCTTTTATTTAACAGTAAATGAAAGCAGTCCTGCCATATATTATACTTCACGTTTGTATTGCGGTATAATAGATCTGAAATAAACCTACTTTAGTGCCGTAAGATAAACAACTCCAGGAATGAATGTATGTAGGTTACTTTTTCTGCTTTTCAATTTTAATATTCCCATCGTGTTACTCTGTTCTTTGGTAATTTTCGTTATATATTCATAATTTATTTTCCATTTTCATTCACCATATTGGTATTTTGAACTGAAAAATCTTCATTTTTCATTTATTTGACTCGAAAGTCAGCTAACACTACTTTTATCGTGACCACGAACATAATATGTGCATATTTTCGAACAAACAACAACCACAAATCGTTCAAATTAAGAACAGCAAAGATTTCAAATTTTCTTCAATAATTAATTTTCAATATATGAATTAGTTTTGAAAATGATTTTGAGACATGTTATTAAATTTATTTCACTAAATCCATTATGATATTACTAAATTCTAGGAAACCATTATGTGAATTTTTTTTTTCATTTAGTATTTTTACATTAAATATTGAATTACTGTTTTTTTTAATATTTTTTCTTTTATAGTCTTAACATTATTTAATATTCTCATAAATTTATTCTGTTGATTTTGTAATTTAATGTTAAAAAATGGCCGGGGTTTTTTTATTGGTCTACTCACCCAACATACTATCATTTTTCTACAATTTATATTGCATGACTCTTAACTCTCAATAAACATATAATTATAAGGTACATAGGAGTCAATAAATAACCAATGACATAATAATGGGTATTTTAAATCAAACAAATGATTTGGTCTACATATAAATTTTTTCCTGAATCCAGCACTACCGTTTCAGCTTATTAGGCCCTTATCAACTGGTCCAGTTGATAAGGGCCTAATAAGCTGAAACGGTCGTCCTGGATTCAGGAAAAAATATATATGTAGACCAAATTATTTGTTTGATTTAAAATACCCATTATTATGGAATTCTACATATTCAACACCGTCAGTAATGACAAAATTAAAAAACCAATGACATGTTTATATAATTTGTTTTTTACCTAATTTATAACAATTGATATAATGTGTTTATATGTATTATTTGCAGTGTCTGTAGCACCGTTTCCTGCGAGGCGGCGTCCAAAAGAAGACGAAGCGGATGGTGGAAATTCATTACCAGTTAGAAGACTCATCAAGGTGGACTTTGAGACTCTAGATGTAAGTACAATTTTTAGCAGACTTTTACCGTTATATTTTCGATTTCTTACTAAGTATGTTGTAATTTGGGAACCTATTACAGGCGTGTACATTTTTCAATTAAAATATGGCATATTCAGCGAAGTAATTTACGAATATACAATATAACGGAGGGGAAAATGGATCGAATAATGCAATATGTGTTTAGATTGTCAGTCACATAGGTACCTAGTCAATGTTATTTGACTGTTATACATAATATAGATAGACATTATAGTGGTGTTGTGTCCTCTAGGCGACAACAAACAAACAAACACTACATACGAAAATCGGAATATCATTATTTATTTATATGTAGGCAGGGAGCTAAGGCCTGCATATACATATGTGCCTATATCCACTGTCGAATTTTATTATTTGGTTATAACTATTTTGCTATGTCCCAAAAAAAGTCCAGTCTATTCTTGAAAATATTAACATTTTCAGCATCCAAAACATGTTGGGGCAGTTTATTCCAAGTATTCACCACTCTATTAGAAATAAAATACTTTCGACGATTTGTCGAGAACCTACTTTTCACAAGTTTTAAGTTATGACCACGCAAGTTTGTGTTATGACTATATTGGAAGAGATTTTTCGTGTTTACACAGTCATAATGGCCTGATAATATTTTGAATACTTTTCGTTAATTATAGGTTACTATATACACGTATTATATGTATCATCGTTCCTAAAACGTAAAAATAAGATGTTATCTCTATTGTAGATTATTTCTCCTTGTATAAATAGAGTATGAGCCAGTGTCTGCCAGACTTTCATCATAGAATGAAGGCTGATTTTTTATTCTGCTAAAGGATACCACAGTAGGTTACGGTGATTATTTGTTATAAATCCTGAGTATTGGTAGCTTTGGTCGATAATACTCTTAAAAGTATGGAAAATTGGTATTTCGACATGTCATTTATAGTAAGAAGTGTTATAAGTATAAAGCGTGTTTTTTTAATATTTTCTGCGGAAGACTGTTATAGAAATCACGCCTTTGGTTGGTGGAAACTCTCTGACAGACGCCTTTGAAGTTCAATTGACCTAGTCCATGTGACGGTAATGTTCACTACGCCTTTCGTTTGTCGGGAGGGCAACGTGTATGGCACACAGCGTAACGGACAGAAACAATTTATTTTCACGCTTTATACTATATGTAACGCTTCACAATATAATAACTGACGTGTTAAAATAGCAATTTTCTGTATTTTAATTACTGTTATCACCCAAAACAACCACTATTATATTTACGGTTCATATAATAGTCAGTCGTTGTTACCAGTTGTGGTGTCTAAATAATTCTGTATGACTCTTTTCTTTTACGTTTAAGTCGAGTTTTCCCAAGTTCTTAAAAATATTTTTTGATGACTAACATTAGAGTATAAGTTGTCGAAAATTTTCTACTTTTACTTCGTAACGAGACTTTAATATCCATTAGCATTTCCTATTCATGTAGATAATTTAAATTCTCACGTAAATTATATGTTTCAAAACGCGTTACAGGTAACTTTCTAAGATATTTTGTGGACAGTTAGTGTTTTTGAATATTTTGATTAAGTTTATATGAAATATTTTCTCGATCTTGTGATATTAGTTGTGGTGTAAGGTAATGAAATTGTATGTATTTATATATACCTACCATTTATTGATAAAAGTGCATATAATACGTATATCTTTTTATTTTTATTTTACTTCGTTTTATATCCGACAAAATAATTTGTCACATTTTGTAGATGTTGAAAATATTATCAAATATTACTTCTATGGTTCTTGCCATTGTTGCATTTATTATGACAACTACCTATTTATACTATGCATACTGTTTTTGAAGACAATTTATACGGTTTACAACAATGTAATATGTACCTACGTGCTTTCCTCTGTTATCATGGAAATTTAATAACCCAGCGATTCCTTATTTTGATATATGTATTGGTATAATATGTTTGTTTATCTATTTAAAATTCTATAAGACCAGTTTATCATCTGAATATTTTTTCATTATGTGTAATTTTACTGGCTGATTTATTCGAATTTTATGCATTCTATGAATTGATACATACATAGCAATAACATGTTTACTTTCACTATGTTCATAATACATGTTAATAATATAATGTTGACTATTGACAACATCGCTCTACTTAATATGGTATTAGTAGCTATTCTACTTAATATAACAATCTACGGCTTCCATAGTAAGTTTTTCGAAGACACCTAATTATTGTTTCATCGCCTGCTTTAGCTCGGAATATTGATGTGTGCTAATGGTTTTTTCCACCGAGTGACAAATTCATTGTTTACCCATTTCTGTATTATTGCATCGGCAAACTTTCTAGACTTCGTTTCAAATTTATATGTATGCGCATAATTTACAATTTTTATCTTCTAGTCTCCTCGAAAAATGTGAATAACATATCCAACGGTTTCAAGCTTTCTTAAGGTAGAGTAATATTTTTGTGTTCTTTTACGGGTTTGCGTGAAAGCGAATTGATCACGCAAACCAGCCGACAGCAGGACTGAAGGAAATATGTGTATATTTGCTGCTGGTTACATAAAAAAAAATAAAAAAAAACGTAATGTCTTTTTTAAATCGACGCGGTTCACAAAAATAAAACCTCATTTTATGAAACGAAAGAAGTGGAAAATGAAACCTATGTACAGACGGTCGTGCATTATGAACATGAAAAATCATCGAGATTATTGAATCAGAATATATATCTTTGTGGTAGCTCCCTAATGAGCTTTACAAAAATACGTTGATCATTTCACAACCCTCTACATTATGTAGGTAAACAATTGAGCAACCCTGTATTTGTAAATCATTAATATTATTCCAGTAACGGAGAGGTAAACCTTTTGAATATTAATAAATCCATATTTTTGTGACCTTTTCATATTCCTCCGTATTTTACACACACAATATGTAGGTAGGTACAACTTACAGAGTTGAACTTTCCACGTTTAAGATTTATAATATATTGTTTATTATACAATCCCGGCCTTTTAATATTTCACTGTTTCTTTATTATATTTTATTTCCTATTCCTTTTGTTGTATTTTTACATAGCTGGAAGATTATTTATCGTTATTTAACTATTTACAGAACATATTAGAGCATATTTTATTCATTCAGTATAATATACCACCACCTCGGAACAGGCTCGGCCTATTGAGGTGGTTTATACAAATATATATTTACCTTTACCATAGAGTAAGGAATTTTGGTCTGTGATTTGTACCTATATTATTTTAATTTTACATTCTTATTTTTTATTTTGATTCGTTCGTTTTACAAAATATATATAGGTACATTCTTTAATTGCTTCATATTTATACCACATTAACCTCACTACATTTTTTTATAAATTATTTAATATGATGTCGTGCAATTATTTAAAAAAAACGATAATAACTTCTTATCAAAAGTTTTTTCTGTTCTTTGTCTTAGTAATTGATACACAATTATTTTTGATACCATTTAGTTTTTATACTTGACACAGATAGGTTTAAAAAATATTTCATTAATATATCACTAGATTTATTTAAATTTTGTAAAAGATGTAAGGTTCGGTATATTTCATATTACAACACCTCTCGCATGTAGATACCGTCCATCTAACCTAATATTGTTTAGTGTCTCTTTTTAGAAGGTTGTCAATCTATAATATAATTATCTATATAATTTGTCTCCAAATATTTTACTTTGGTCTTATAGATCATAGTCAGCTATTCTCTTAGCCGGTTTTTCAGTCTATTATATGTACGATGTTAATAATAATTCTAGTGCAGTCCACAAATATCGATTGTTTTGACTATAATGAGATCCGTTACATCGCGTCTTCAGATACCATTGTCATTTTCGGTGTCGTGTTTTTTTCATTCAAGAATCTAGTATTTATGTTGGTATGTTTGACTTGGTCTAATAAGAAACCATTCTCTTCGTCTTGTCATATATCGAATTACTCTTTATTCTGCTCCAACATATAATCTCGAAGGCTTTTGTTCTTTACAACGATAGTGATAGTCTATCATGTGTTAATTACATACAGGGAAATGGAAAATACCTGTGATGTTATAAGACGCATCGTTGTCTTAATGATTATACTTTTATTTATAGATTAGACGTTAACCCATAGATTTTCATATAATAATATACTAGATGTCGCAGTTAGCAAATTTTGTATGAATCGAAGTGAGGTTTTTTGTAAATGTTAATTGTTTTCGAATTTATTTGTCGAAAAAAACATTAAGATTTAGAAAACAGTTATCTAGGAAGTGTTGAAATGTATGGAAAACTGCAATATGTTGCCAACCAAGACCTAAAACGAGTGATATTATATATACCATGACTCGCTTATTGCACGGAGTACTCCATCTAATATATTATATGAAAATCTATGCGTTAGCCCCGATATTCTGTTTTTTTAGAGAATTATCATTTGAGTGAATTGTTTGTAAATATTTGTTTTTCGTGAAGTTACATTCAATTAGGTAGGTACTTACTATCTTAACCGGCAAATACCGCTGAAGCAGATATGGTTTGTGATAGGCACATGGGACAAAATATCAACTTATCTCCTGATCTCTTTAATATTTATGTATAGACCATTGAACACCTTAAGTGATGAGTGACTCAATCGATTCTCTTTAAAAAAAACGAGTGGGCTGTGGCCAACACTAAACTCTCCACACCAAACTAAGCGTTCATATTTTCTTCTTGAAATGTTGACAATCTCAATATGGTAAAGAATGCTTATGATTTATGAAATATTTTAATAAAAGCAGATAAATTTTGTTTTAAAGAACGTGAGAGCATTTTGAAAATTTTGACACGTGATATCATATGAAGAAATTTTATGATATCTATGGGAAGCTAATCAGTTCTAAGTTCAAGCTATTAATACTCTTATATCAATATGAAATCAAAGAACTGAACATTGACAAACATAAAAAAATTCTCTTGTTACATATAAGTTTCATACAAAAATCCATTTTAAAATAAAATATAATTTTCAAACCGTTGAATATTTTTCTTTTAACATTGACCAGCTTTGAATACAGTTTTATGAATATTCTTGGTGTTGTATAAATAGTTGAAACCAAATTAAAATATCTCTAACTTCCAGGTCGTGAGAGCATTTTTTCAGTTTTAATAGATGAAATCATAAAGAAACATTGAGAAAAAATGAACCGTTGTCTATGGAAAACTAATCAGCTCTAAGTTTATGGACTTAACACATATGAAATCAATATGAAGTCAATCGGACTTATAGTTTGGGCTGCAGAGAGGACAAAAAAAAACAACGTAAATGATGAATTCATAGAGAAGAAATCAAAAGTTGTCTATGGAAAACTAATCAGCTCTAGATCTATGCACTTTACACATATGATTTTAATATGAAGTCGATCGGACTTATAGTTTGGGCTGTAATAGAGAGGACACAAAAAAGATTTTCCGTACGCCGCGCCGTACCTACGTCATACGCCATACATACAAACACATCATGACGAAACTCACAGTGTGCACTCTCTACATGATACCCATTGTGAAATCATGACTCTCCCGGGAGCCTATTCCATAGTGTGGAGAGTAAAAAGACTAAAGCTGTTATACTAACTTGTCTAACCACTCTCAGTCTCAATTGACACTCCATCCTCTCTCACATTCCACAACCTCTATCTCCCTCCTTTCTTTGTTGCTATGATTTAACATTCAATAATGACATTCAATTGTTATAAATGTAACTTAACATTACACTATATTATGTAGGTATATGGCCTCACGTTGCTTTAGTTGGTTAAAAGAAATTGTTTTATGGCAACAAACCCGCCATTGTATACATTATTGTACATTTAGTTAATAAATAAATATATTATGATGAAGATTTGTAATGATGGAATCTTAGATTATATATGATAGATGGAATGACGTTTTTCCATCTCCGGCTGTAAAATGTCTTATATCAGACTCTCAGGCGACACACTATTATACTAATAGTCATGGAAGGAAATTAAATTTAAGATCTTTAAACGACGCGATCATCAAATTTTTCACGGAGTTCGAGATGTCTCAATGACCCACGACGCTGAAGAAAAAACGTAATAATGAGTTGAATCCGCACATTACGGTTTTAGTCATCTTAATTGGCATGTGTTTACACTTGTAGAATGTACCTACGTCATTTTAAAACACGTTGTATGGAATGTGAAATATATTTTAGCATTCTCTTAGCGATTCGCATTTTTACCTCAATTGTTCCGTATTAACCTAGTTTCATCGTGGGAAAAACAAATTGATGCATATTATACACGCAAAATTTGTAATGTTTAGTGGTAAAATATAAGCAAAATCATTATATCCAATCATTATATATTTTATGCGTACACAACAAAATAAATTGTTATTTTATGGAATCAAATAATCCTTTACCTACACAATAAAAACAATCAAATATTTTCTGTTTTGTATCATATGTATTTATTAATGATTTCTCAATAGTTATAGTTTTTAATAGTTTTAGTTTCAATTGTATAGTATGTAGGTTGGTAGGTAGGTACCTATAACTTATTTTTTTCTTCGTTTTTTAAGATGTCTGATCAGATTCTGAGAGTGAATCTTACCAGGTTATCTACTGAGGTAGACATTCTAATTAGAGATTGTACTTCACACAATGAAACATTCAATAATGATAATTTGTAAATCGCCATTTAGTGATACAAGATCACTCAAAGGGCGCTATAGCTTAAATGTTGTTGGCTCTAGGAAACAAAGCTGCAGTCTTTAGTAGGTAATTTACCGAAGGTGTCAATTCAAACATCGCGTGTAACTGAAATGAGACGAGGGTCAAAATTTGGAAGTGTATGGAAACATATTACATGTGCCTGGTTATATATTTAAGTTTTTATGTACAAATTACGTAATCCTGAATCATAGGGATATGTAATTTTGATTTAGTCAGTTAATAAATGTTTCTTCATTTTGATCCGAAATAGGTACCTTCTTTTTCAAAATCGAAAACCCATTATTTATATTTTTCACTGTATTTTCTTGTTCTTTCTTCTTGACCTCATCATGACTGAGGATGGTGACTACGTTTGATTACTCTTAAAATGATCAGTTTCTTTAAATTGAAGATTCTGTATCGGACTCATTAAGGGGGCATATAAATCCAAACACCTCTATTTTAAATCAAATTCCTCAAATATGTTGGAACAGTGTGTTTCTTAAAAAAATACCACAAGTATTTCCAACATTTCTCTAAAGAATGTTCGTCACACAATTTAAAAATTCAGTTTAAACTCCCTTAAAAAAATATTAAAACTATCCCATTTTACAGATTTTTTTATGCTGATATGTTCGTAGAGAAATAAATCAAATAAATCTTTTATATGCTCAGAGAGTGTATAGAATCAAAGTGAATGACCGATAAATTTATTTTCATTTCAAGTCAGGTTTGTTCTTAAAATGCAAAAAATCATCAAATTTTGGATTTCCGATAATTTAAATCACGTATTAACCCTTTTTAATACACGCGATAGTTACCCTTACTAACACGTAACTTCATCGTGCATTAGGCGATTTTAATATATCACGTTTTTAGTCACTAGATTTAGCGTTATATACCCTCTTAACAAACATGAGCGTCCTTTCGATCTTCTTTAGTCCACTCTTCCCATTACAACGAGGTTGTGAGGGGTCCTTCTGGCAATATGTCAAAAATACTAAAGGATACGTTGACGACAGGCGATCCTTTATCTATAATATGGACATATTAAAGATTCATATTAGTATTAATAATATTCAAATTAGTTTGGATCGAGTACGATTCATGTTCACTGGGGATCCTAATCAATGTAGGTATATGCATTTTGAAAGCTACGTATGTAATGTATGTAAAGATTATAGATATCGTAATTTATATGTCAGAAAAGATTCCGATAGATGGATCCATTATATGGAACAAAATGTAGGTAATTTTGTCGAAATTAGTCGGTTTAATTACGGGGGCGGCGAAAATGAAATCTCACTCATTCCTAGATTTTCATCTATGACCTTTCCACTATGGGCTACATATTCAGAGTGTGTTGTATGTATGTATGTATGTAGGTAGGGGTAGACGTGACATAAACACGGGGATTTCTCCACAGTTTGGAACTAGGCCACAAAGCCATTTGGGTCTACCTACAATACCTACCTGTACGTGTTCCTTTATTCATTCCCACCCCGATACCTACCAGTTAACCTCCGCCTACGTCCAAAATTCGATATGAAACCTTTAGTTTTGAGTCCCCTCGACTTACTCTCTGATCAATTTGAGATTTGTTTTTGGTAGTTGTTAATTTTCAACCATTGTTTTTAGAATTTTTGCTGATTCTTAATTTACTAGGTAGGTACTAAATGTTTCATGGCGATTTTGGACAATTATCTGCTAGTTTTATTTTTGCTGGCTTCTCCGATAATTTCGTTTTATTCAAAGCAATTTAGTTATTTATTTATACTTACAAAAAATATATATTTTTGATTGGTTTCGTTTTCGTAAAGTATGAGTTCACAACCTGTCATAATTTCACCAACTAAAGCAAATTTAGAAAATACTTTTGATGCCATTATTAATTTGAGCATTAGTCTTAGAGAATATGAAAGATGTACACTTAAAAACATTTTTTACTCAACTCTTGCTTCTCTTGGTAGAAAACTCTGGTTAGTTCAAAGAAATTACTATTCGGCAATAAACTTAACGGGATGCAAATTTATTTTACTATCATATTCATAGACAGTTGTTTATCTTTACATCAGTTTTTTTTTCTTTTCTAGTTATTGATATTTTACAAGTTTATTTAATGATTTTCTTAAATTTTCCATTCATTATTTAAACAAATTAATTTATAGATCTGAAAGGATATAAATGCTGGTAAAATAAAATCATGACAAATCAATTGCTTGAATAATCGCTGTAACAGATTGTAATATCTCTTTTTCTTGTCAGTTATACAAATGTACGTATGTATGTATATATTATATATTTTTAATTATTTCAGGATGATGATGATGATGATATTGAAGATGTGACCGGTTCTCCAGAAGCAAATGTAGCTCCACAACCTTTCCCAAGAAGTTTTACAAAGACATCTCAAGTTAAACCAACTTCACCCAAACCCTGGAAAAGAACAGGTATTCATATTATCATTGCCAATGCTTTGTTATAAGAAAATAGTACCTACATTTAAGAATTCACATAAAGTATGTATAATATTTTAGTTAAATAGCTTTGTAGGTAGTGAGTGAATTTATGTATGCATAATTGAATGAAATTATTCATTTGTGAGAGGAATTTCAATTGTCGATTAGTTCAACAATCTTCATATAAACTTCCATGGCGTGCAATATTAAACTTTTGTTTATTTTACTTCAAAAATGTGTTTTATATAAACTTTGTTGTATTTTCAAATTAATTATAGGTATGGAAGATTGTATGAAGAAATAATCTAAAAATTATCCAATAAAATTCACACTATAGTGTTTTCACATATATTTTAATAATACAAGGCTATTCTCTCTTTCTGAGTTTTGTCAATAATAATTAAATAATATACACAATTATCATACCTATATTTTAAAGAAAATTATAGATAGGATATTTCTTTCTTAATATACTTATTATTTTATTCCTAAAAATTATAAACTTGTGTAGATTTAATGAATAGGAAAATGTTTCTTTAAATAATTTGCCTCCTTGCTAACCACATTTTTTTGAAACCAGCTTTCTGGATACTTTTTTTAATTTAATTTTATTTATTTGTAATGTATACTTTGTATCCAGTATCACAGTTTTTAGCTTCCTAGCAAAAGCTTTTGCACACATATATTTTATAATGACCATAAAGTGAGAATGGCCCGATGTTTGATTTCTTTCGGCCTTATATTAATTTTAAAGTTAAGTTGTATAATAACATCCATAAAAATAATTTGACTTTACTAAATTGATCTTCATTGGCGCAATCCCCTGAAAACATTGAATCTAAACTTTAAGCATTAAATCTAAAATTTAAGGCAATCAACAGTCTAAGAGTCTATACTCTAGATAGTACCTATCTTCATTACTATTGGTCTAGTTACATAATATATTATAATCATCTACCTGATTCGCACTTTCTGTTTACTGCAAATGATAATAATGAACACTCTAGTGCAGGGCTAAGCAATTTTTTTTGGAAAAAGGGTTAGATTTAGATATTAAAAGTGAAAGGCAGGCCGCAGAAGTAAAATATTAACTTCCACCTCAAAAACAATTAAATTTTACACTTCATTAAAAATCACAAATGAGAAATTTTACGAATATGGAGAAATAAATGACAAATCTCAATTTCCTTTTGATAAATTAAATTAAACAAAGTCCGCTCAGCGAGAATACTTCAGTTTGTTTTGTTTATTTCAACAAGTTAAATTAAAAAAAATTAATGCAGCGTGAATTTTTCAGTCTTATTTTTTTATAATTGAAATTGTGAATTTAGTGGCCAAATTAATATTTTTTTTTCTTCTGATTTTGGTCGACGCAGGCCGTGGCTTGCCCAAAGCTGCTCTAGTGAATTCAGCTTGGAATTCAGCAATTTGACAAGTAATAGATTCATCAATAAAATTTTAGTGAGTTACTTCCAAATTTAGCATTATGGATTTTTTCCTGTAAGTATTAAATCATAGCTGTTTAGAAAATTGTGCATTGTTAATTAAAAATTAAGATATTAAAATATATAACACAGCTATATAGTTACATATACCTACATTATCATGCATCCATAAAAACAAACTTAATGCATATAGTGTAGTGACATTTTTTCTGTCACTAAGACAATTTGGAAAATAATTATGTTGTTGAATTTGTTGTTAACAAATCTTCAAAGATCTAATTTTAACCCCAAGCTGCAAAATAACTATTTATACAAATTTATCATCATAAATATCATTTTATCATCATAAATATCATTTTCAACAATTTTGACGTATTGTTTGTTTCTGATGTTGTCATATAATTTTAACTTTTCTTTATAATATAAGGCCGTAGTGAATAATATAGGTAGCGATTGTATTATAACATAATTATGTGGTATGACAGCAAGCCCTCCACGTGCTCCACCTCGCACACACGTTACACACGATGAGTACCACCACTTCTGTGACAGCGCCCTCGAATGTATGGATATTTAAACATTTATTTATCTATTGCATTCTGCCCTTTCACAAATGCATGAACACTATTTTGTTTTTTTTTTCAGTTTGCTTCTCATCTCTTTCAAGTTAAAAGGAAAAAAATATTATTTTTCTTGCTTTGCATATGATAGTAAAATATTCTACCACAAAATCAAAACAATAAATTAATTGTAATTTTAATAAATTTTACCAACATTGGACTTTTTCAAAAATAAATTGATTTAAATTGCATGAATTCATTCAATTTTTCGGAAATAATTATTGAATCAAATAGTATTTTGATGCATGACCATTTTTTTGCTCTTATTTGAGTAGGTACATATTTAATATATGTAAAAATAATCATTTTTCATTTATTGTATTGGCTTTTGTCATTTTTAAATGACTGTACATAAACATTGCCCCCAAGTCAAATTGAAAACGCTGTTCGTTTTCGCCAAGCGCTAATTTTTTTTGTATGGGATTTGACGTTTGTTGTAGAAATTTTTTCTACAATAACAAACAACAAACGTCGAATCCCATACAAAAAAAATTAGCGCTTGGCGAAAACGAACAGCGTTTTCAATTTGACTTGGGGGCATTACCTGTATATTCAAGTGTAATATGAATTTTATAATTTAAAAGGCTCCTTTGAAAAAGTATTAAGTAGGTACTTACATATATGTACCTATTTTATTGTAAATTGAGAATGTTGCATCAGACAAATAGTTTGTATGGGATATAATATTTACGTTTATATATGTTTATTTTAGATGGTTATGTCACCGAGTTGATTAACTTTATTTACAGTGTTTTCATTGAAATTATGAAGATGATAATATGAGACTAACATGAATTTAAAAGAAATTTTTGATATTTTGACCTATGTGGCTCAGTTGGTTAGATATCTAAATCTGTCTCGGGGTACGATTCCCTGTGGAATGACATTTTTAATAGTGTTTTCAGTCTAGATCTGTGAGACGATAAATATCATAAGTTTCAAAAATGTGGCAATTGGGTGCTTGCTAAATAATATTTAACATAGTACTTGTTAGTTGCCCAAAAAGCAATACAAGAATTTAACAAAAGTAGAATTCTAATATATGTTTTTATTTATTTTTTGTCGTCATTTACCAATATTCATTTAAAATTATTATAAATGTAACTTTATTTCTAGCATATGATTTGGCAACTCAATGTCCATCAAGAAGAGCTTCAATGAGAAGGCATACAATTGTTGCTTGTAGTAAGCCTGCAGATACTCATGGTGTATCAGGTTCACAGTCTGTACCACAGTCAAGGTAATAAGCAATCTGTGAAACAATTTAATTAGGTATTTTACGATTGTAACATCGCATAAGGGTTGTTTAAATTTCAGTTTTTATGGTTTCAAGATTATATTAAACTTAAAAGTTCCAAAACAGTATTAAAGATATAGTTATCCCCAAACATACTGAAATTTTTCGGTGTAGAATGGAGCGATGTTTTCGCATACATTTGATTAGACTTACCAAAAAAATCATCCATGTGATATTTCTAGATGTTTTGCGATGACTATATTTTTTATCCACAGATAGGTCCATTTTTGCTTCTATTCCATTTATTATTTGTCCATTTTATTATTTTTTTATATTCATTATATTGACGACTATTTCCTTCATTATCAGATTTTTTCTTCTTTAATTGTTCTTGTTTGGTATTAAAAAATGTGGAGTTTTATTTTCATTCAAAATGTTAAATTGGAAACTATTTATATTTACAGACCAGACTCTAGACAATCAGGAATCTCAGTAGCAAGTAGTGATGTGGATGGTATAGCATTAGGTACTCTGGGAGATACTCCAAATGACATATCCTGGTCCAGGAACTCTCTTCAAGAAGAACTAATCCAGTCGGTTAGTGCACCTTGCAAAGTGAGTGTTGTGGCTAACGCTTTCATTCATATTATTTTAATGGTACCTTCATAAATACTGTATCTAACAATATTTCAAATAACATGTTTTTGTATAAAATAACAGATATTTTTTTAATCCGAACACAAGAAAAGAAGTATAAACAGGCATACAAAAGCTTTAAATCAAATACATATTTCAACAAAAAATATTTTAGTTAAAATTATTTAACTAAGTTTAGTTTGTCGATCGACAATTCTTGATAGAACTCCATTGTACATTAATATGTTATAAAAATTTATATTTTTTTATAAAATTATTTAATTTTATCTCTTCAGTTATTTTATGTGAAGTGACCATTTTTTTGTAGATAAAAAATATAATATGAAAACTAGAATGGATGGTTAATGTATTGTGAAAAATTATCTAAATATATTATTAAATCATAATAATGTACTCCCTTTCTCAGCACAAGCATTAAATGGTTTTTGAGAATAGAATATAAAAAATATTTATTGGAAAAATAATTGTGTGTAATAAAAAATAGGTATAAAAATAGATCCTTTGTCTGTGTTATATATTTTAGTAGGTACCTTGTAGAAAAATCACAATTCATGCAAATTAATGAGTCTGAAGTACAGGGTCTATGTGCAAATTATGGTTTTATAAGTTTTCAAATGACAGTTTTTCAATGAAAAAAACCTAATAATTTAATTTAAAAAAACCAGTAAAAGTTATGCACATTTAATTGTGTTTCGTCCCCATAGTTGCTATTTTGCACCTAGAACTCTTTACGTAAGACATTTGAAGTATGCTATCATGTTTTATTTGCTCGCATAGCTTGCAGTAGATACATATTTATTTTGCATAGAATACAAAAACAGAGTTTTTCTTTTAAAAAGGAAACTTAATTCAGTTTTTTACGTAATGAAGGACAGTAACGACATGTGATATGTTTTTAGATTACCTTCTAAAGTTTTTTTTTATAAATTTTTATTTTAATTATGATTAAATGTTCATTTTTTTAAAATTAGTTTAAATGTAATACTAGAAATAATCTTTAATGTTTAGTATTAAATTTTGCTTAATTGTAGGCTTACTAATTAAATTTTATTTCTATATTTGTGTGAGTATTTAATTATGAATCATGGGATATCTGCATCATAGCATTATGTTATATAATTTTTTATTGACAGTGAATGGGGTTAGTTTAATGTAAATTGTGTAATTAAAATGATTGAGATGAATCAGAAATATATTTATTTGAATTTGTGACTGTCCAATGCAAGTTTTAATGATCATAATATGTCCTATTCTGATGCATTTCAGAATACGAAATCGTCTAAATCAACGGGCGACCGCGGATAAAAGGATTTTATCCGCGCGGTGTGACTTAATGAGTCCCGTATAAATGCAGTCAACTTTTTGACATTTCTCATATACTAAAATTCAGACGCATAAATTTAGATGAAGCAGAATAGGAGATATTATGTGCTTGCATAATAAACCCAAATTATGTCTTTGATTAAGTTCCTTCTCAACTTGTATATTACTAGAAATATGATGAAATCAAATGTTGTAATGAAGTCTATGACATCTAAAGATATTATAGAACTCCATGTAATAATTATATCCATGATATGGGTAATCGTGAAGGTTTTGATTTTGCCGGTTGGACCAGACTTGCCCTCCTAGTTTAATTTAATTGAATAATATTTGTACTTTAATTGTCACCTCTTGAGTATGTAAATGTGATCAGAATCATATTATAAACTCATAATGTGATTTAAATGATGTGGTTGGTACCTGGGTTATGGAGCCACAGATGATGATGATGATGATGAAAATAACCTTATGTGATTTTAGTATATTTCTAATAATATTATTGCACTCTATGAACAAAACAACATTAAAGAGCATAGTGTTTTTAATTTTATTTCAGTAAACAACTAAAAAAACTTTTAATTTATTAAATAATATGTTAAATATCAAGGTTGTATCGACAATTATCTATTTTTGTTTCTTTTTTCAGAAACACTGGCAAGACGCAATGTCACTGGATGAAAGACTCTCTCTTACATTAGAAGAAATAGTTCATATTAGATCTGTTCTAACAAAGGCTGAATTAGAAGCATTACCCGTAGAAGGAAGAGTTAAAGAAGATGTCGAAAAGAGAAAGGTATTTTGATGTAAACCATTTGTTTAAATCATTAAAAATAATAATTTTATTTTTTATTTTTCAATACTTTTATTACTTTAGATTATTAATGAATTATTTTGCTATGCATGTACTGACAAAAATAATTTTGATACCAGGAAGTATCAAAAGTAGTGATCTTTTTAAAAAATCTGAACTTTGTTATGCATTATTTTATAGTAATAATTAAATACGTAGGTGCCTTCTAATATATTATATTTGTCCTATAATAATTTATTACAAAAAGGACACTGTTTCATCATCATCCAGATATCACTATAGTATGGAAAGTATTATCATACTTTAGTATGTACCTACCATTGATAAATGTTTTCTTTGCAGGTTTGCTTTCTTTGTTTGAAAACAAGATTTGGTATATTTGGACCATGGGGACAGCGATGCAAGTTATGCAAAAAAACTGTTTGTACCAAATGTTATTCCAAGGTGTGTAAACATTTTATATGAAATTGATATAATACTGTAACTTAAATTCATATGATATGATAATTATCAAGATATTGGATTCATGTTGATAGTTTGGTTTTGAAAATGTTTGCGCAATCCTCAATCCTCAAATGATTTAATTTTTCTATAATTAAGGGAATATATAGTAGTTTTCATTATATGATAGTATTTTCAATTTCTTGTTCAAATAGAATAATAAAAATGTCATACCATCGAAATACCTATGTATACATAAAATAAACTAAACATACACAAGATGGCACAGTAGAAACATTAAAACTAATATACAAAATGAAAATTGGAAAAATACAACACCCTGAACCGACATAAGTAGAGACCACATGATGGGTCGATGGCAGAGCGGTTAGCTAGTTGGATTAGTAATCCAGTGTTGTTATCAGATGTAAAAAAATTTACTTTGAACTGAGAAAACTATCAAAAAATTGGACATGTAAGAATATTGTGTAAACGATTGTGTATTACGTTGGCCTTCGTGGATCAGTTGGTTAGGTATGTGACTGCTGATCCAAAGGTCCCTGGTCAGATTCCCGGTGGAGACACAGTTTTTAATTGTGTTTTCAGTCTGGATCTGTGAAACAATTAATATCGTAATTTTCCAGAATGTTGCAACTTGTTATTGGATGCGTGTTTAATATATTTTTGATATAGTACCTGTTAGTAGCCCGAAAAGTAATATAAAAAAACAATAAAGTGCCAGAATAATTAAAAACTATGAACGAAAAGGCATTCCAATAGGAATTTAAAACTAGACTCTGTTTCAAGAATTGAAGTACCTACATATAGTGTTGTTGTTCATGAACGATTACAATATTACAATCTTAACTATAAATTATTGTCATCAGCCAATCGGCTTTTTTAATAATTATTATAGGTAAATAAAAAAAAGAAGTCGATTTGACTTATTAAATAATTGAATAAAACTATCTGATAAATACTACTGTTGCTTGTAAATATATCTATCATACATTGATTTTGTTTTCCTTGAATTATGATTTTTTCCATTAATTTTCCAATTATTTTTTTATAACAAAAGATACATTAATTTAAATTTCAGATGCGCATACCAACAGAACATTTTTCAAATGTGCCCGTTGTCTTACTAAGCCCATCTCTAATGCCGTCACCTGAAGAAGAATTGAATACTTCATTTCCTCGGTCTTTGATGGCTCGTTTGATGTCTCCTGAGCAACATAATGTTAGTATTATTTTTCCATATCTTCTTTATCATATTATGTCTTAATCTGGCACGGAAATGTGTTTAAGAAATGTGCAATGACAATAACTCTCTTGAGTGGCACGTTAAGTTCAGGATGTCGAGATCACAATCCTTACTCCTTAAGGTCGGTGGACAGACTCAACAAAGAGGCTTATTTTAAGTGGCTTTTGTCCAAGTAGTCAAGGCCGTAGCCAGGGGGATTGATCCCTCCCTGAAATGAAAAAAAGAAGATATTTCTTTAGTAAGTAACTATGAGACTGCAGTTACATACGGTGTACCCATTTCACTCTGTTAATCAATAGTTTAATTCACTACAAACAAATTTCCCTACCTACTTTTATTTTTATTACGTATAACTGTGCTTTATGCTCGCTTGGTACTCGCACGGGGATACGCTCGCGGGGCGACTTGTTTCTACTGTTCCACTAAGCTAAACCCCCCCCCGAAATTATTTTCTGGCTACGGCCTTGCAAGTAGTCCTATGAAATTGACAAATAACTTGAAAATTTTCGAGAATGGGGGACGGTTCGCACATCTACCAACCAAGCAAATCCCGAATTTTGTTCTGCAACATTTCAAGATTTTTGCCGATAATTCTACCTTCAGTTTCCAGTGTTCAAGTGATTATTTTGAAGTGCTGCATATTAATAAAATTCATACATTAATTACTTACAGGATCGTTCAGAGAATTCTGTAGGAAGTGCTCCAAGTAGTCCTTCCATGCAGAGAAGTCATCAAACATCAAGTATGGTCCGTTCCTTGGAAGGAACTCTCAACACATCACCTGCCTCTCAACCAATGACACTGCCACATTCTTATGTGCAGTCAGCTCCTGGATCTAGAGGAGGCTCTTCATTAGGCTATGTTCCTGATAACACTCCTCCTCTGTCTGTCTCTGGAAGCATCATGACAAGAAGTATGGAGGGACCTCAAAGCTTGCCCATTTCCAACGGTAGTCCTCATCACACCTTAGATAGAAGGTATAGTATATACTATATTTATTTGTAACTTTCTATACCTACATATACTTTGTATACTGGCAGGCTTGTTGCTAAAAAGCAAATTCTTCCAAACGACCAGAGTTAATGTTTTATTTAAACCAATAATAATTATTGTCAACGAACTTTCAGACCTATTCTCTTTCTTAATCACTTTCTTAATCTCCAAAAATACAACTAAAATTAAAAATTCTAAAACAGGATTTAGATTTTTTTTAGACAAGCATGAGTTAGTTTTCTTTTTAATGACTTGGTCAAAAATTTGTTTTAAAAACTGAGAATAAATAACATTCATTTTTGTTTGCCATGGAAGAACCAGAGGTCTTTTTACAATAAAATATAATTTGACTACAGCAAAAATATAAAATGATTTATAATTATCCCCAAACATCTTGAAATTTTTTATACAGATAATTTTTTTATATATTTATATTATTTTTTTTATATTTATATATTTTTTAATTGTGATTATTGTAATCTGTTACAGAAACAAATTATACAGAGGAACAACATTAGCCAGTGGTATGAGGGCATCAGATAGGCTGCGTGGAGTACAAATGATAGTCTGTCACGATTGCAAAACAATGGTCCTTCAAATTATCAAATCATCAAGGACTAGTCGGTCTGCGACTAGAAACCATGCTATCAGAAACCTCACATTAAATTTATCTCCCGTTTACAATAATTGAATATTTTCACACTTTTAAGATTCTTGATTTGCATAATTTATATATAAAAAAAAACTATTTTTAAAATGTATAACTTTTGTTATTAATGACTGATGTAAACATTACATATTATTTACATTTTTGTTAGTCATAAAAGTCTTCAAACAATGTGAATAAATTGTATAATACTAAAATGAAAATTGGTGAATTTATTAACTTCACAGGGTCAGTCTTTTTAAACATAGTTGTTAAGATTTTTAGTTTATTATTTAAAAATGAAGCAGTTTTATTTCCCTTGAATGTATGTACCAATGTATATTTTTGTAGTTGAAATTTTTAGGAAATGAATGTAAATTATTTCTGTTTAATGCACACTGCTCATTTCTTCTATGTGTAAATAGTGTTTCTATAGATATTTTAAAATGAATATAATTATATAAATGTTGTAAATTAATTTAAGTTAAATTATTAAATACATGCAAATATATTATGCATGGCATACATCTATAAATTGGATTATTGTTATTAATTACATACACCTTGTGACCCTAGGTGGTACTCACCAAAGAAATGTGTATATAAAAAAAATGTTATCATAAGTAAAAATATGTTGATAAGATATTTAAAAAAAATTGGTGTTCAATATTTCATTGTCTATACATAAATGTATTTTAACAATTGTTAATTCTGCTTCAATTCTATATATTGTTCTTTCTACATAATACATTTATGTATTTATATTATATTACAATATCCATGTTATGAAAAGATGTGATTATTGCATATGTATAAAAAGATTGTTTTTCTCCTTTGACGCATTATTTTGAAATAAACTATAATATTTTTAATACCTTTTATTGTATTCGATTAAATCCCAGTTAAAATGAAATTTTTTTTAATTAAAAATTAGAATATTACCTTCCTATGTTAATATTTATTAAGAAATATATGTCAACTTAATACTTTTCTTTTGAATCAAATAAGTACATACTTATATTTTGTATTAATGTATTATTTTTACTTTGTATTTTAATGTGCCACAAAATTTTATTTCATCTCTAGTACATAGAATAACAATAGTGTAGAATACTCTTTAGCCTGCAGTAAACGCGACTGCTTTATGGTCAACATTTTGCTACGAGCATTCAGTAATCATTTGGCCGTCTGCGTGATACGTTCTCCAAATAGGGATTTTTTTACTGCTTGCAAAATTATTTACACAGTCATAACGAGTAGTACTATACGAACAATGTCTACCAGCAAAGTCATACATATATTAACACGAGCCGGCCAATAAAACAACTTCACTTTTTCAGCGAGGTATTGTATGGGAATGAGTATTGTATAGTTTTATTATCATTATTCTATGCTCTAGGAATGTATTTTGCGTTTCATTTAAGTGCATTTCATGGTAATGTTGGTACAACTGTCAGTCACTTGAACAATGTTGTCACATATCCAATTTTAGTTTCTCTAATCTCATATTTAAAACTTAATAATAAGAAATTTTAAAAGATAACAATCTGAGTTTAATAGGAGAGAATGATACTTCTTAACTATTTTAAATGTAACAAACTTATTTTTTTAACCTTTCGTGCAGATTTATCAGTAATAACTTATATAAATATTACAAAAGAAGAAAAAAATCCCATACATACTGTAGGGAATATCCTGATTTTAACGTATGACAACACCAAATGCAATTATATGAACTTAACCACGAAGTGCACTTTTAAATTAAATGCACTATGTATTTCGTTTCAACTTAATAAATCTGATTTTTATTTAGTATTTTGACGTACGAACCTTAATTATATTCACAGAAATTTGTCTTTATACTGTGAAATTTGCTGATGGAAAGTTAATAGAACCATTACAATATTAGATAAATTCATTCGAAAATGATCCATCATTTTTGTATTATTTTAATTTTGGAAGTATCTGGATTGTAAATCAGACTGAAAATAATCAGATTTCCAGTGTTTTCACTAGGTATTTAGAAATTCGTTTACAAAATTATTTCAGTAGTTTAATTTATTGCTTTCACTCTATAATATTTATACTAATGACAACGATAATTATTTATATCAACTTCAGAAGTATTGATTTAGAATGATATTCAACTTTAGGTTTTTTATCTTTAATGATACATTTTTTCTCTTATTTACTGTTAATTTTCCTATCAGTATGAAATATTCAAAAGTGATACATATTAACATCATTGTATAATATTTTTCATAGTCTATGCAATATGTATTTGTGGGCAAATTTGTAAAAAATATCTTTGAAAAGTATATTAATTCTTAAAATCAATCTGGATTATTTTTTGTTTTCTTAAATTTCCCCTTTACAAAACATCACCCAACTTTAAGATTCAAAGCATAGTCATAATGAATTTTCAAGACATTCAAATTAACTAACCAACTTCTTTTACAGTTTTATTGATCCTAGAATATTTTTGCAGCTGTGGTTTGCATCCCCGTTTAAGTATTATAATAATAATTATAGGATTTTCCTGTTTAAACATATTTATGAATAATATTGTTTTAATAAATTAACAAATGTTAACAAATCCGTGACTAATTTCTCATATTATAACGGCATGTTCAATTCCTTTCATAATTGAATAATTCTGTTATAAAAATACATGATTTGTTGTTTGATGATGTTCTTTTGGGTAGGTCTATAATACTCAATTTAAATATGAAGTAAATGCCAAAGACATGTACAAATTAACAAATTCTAATTTATTTAATAATTTAATACTAATTACCGATGTATGTATGAATTTCATTTTAGGTGAGAACATTTCCAAAGTTTTGTTTTTTATTCAGTTATTGGAACTAAGTATGTAATAATTAACAAAATACAACACGGAGCGTGAAAGGAACCTTCATGAGGTGCCTCTTGGTAACCAACATTTTCTAACCAATCCTTCCTCCACAGCAATGCAACAAAATAATGAATTAGTAATAATGTGATATATTTTGTATTATTAATTATTATTGATTACATTTTATGGTATTCAAAACTGACACTTTAACAGTCTTACTAATAAACGTGTTGTAAAAGTTACACGACCGTTTAACACCCGTGTAGACAAAAACGTTACCAATAAACGCTGTGTAGCAGATCAGTTGGTCAATGACTGTGTCTCTCATGAAAAATTTTCACATCGTTTGCACGCCTGTTCTAGGTAGTTTAGCGGTGTTTTAAGACAAATTTCATATATCACAAATCAAATTTTCTTTTGATATGCATGTTTATATTGTTATATCTTGGAATAATATGATGAAACTTCTACAAATTACTATAATTCTCAAAAGTTGAGCATTTTAGGAGCGAAAAGTTGTCAAAAAATTTTCTCTTTTATAATATCTACAATGGTGTTTGCTTGGGTATTCGTCTGATGAAATTATTCGTTATATTTTCCATATTCCTGTTTTGAAATGTGAAAAACATATTAAAATATAAACTACGACAAACGTCAAAATTATAATGGCGGATGGTGGCTGTCGGCTCTGCGCATGTGCGAGCGCAAAATTACAACGTTGTCGGATTATTTTTTGTTGTACGCTTGTTGTAACTACACAGTCGTTATACAGCGTTTGTTAGTAAGATTTTCAAATATTCACTGCACGGGCTTAACACGGTGTGTAACCAAAACACTGGTCAGCGGCTGTGCAGTAGATTTTTATTAGTAAGACTGTTAACCTTATTCAAGCATTTTTTTTTTTCTTAAAATATTTAATAAACATTACAGATAAATAACGTTTATAATTTAATTCCACTATTTATTCAGTAAATAGTTAAATAGCAGTTAATAAACAGTGGAATTAAGTTATAAACTTTTTTTTATTTTTAATGTTTATTAAAAATTCAAAGAAATTTTAATGGAATTCCATCAAGAACTTTCGATCAAAAAATTAAAGCTAAGTTATTCAAGCACATCGTGTACATTCATCGCCTTACTTTCATTAACACATCATCTCATACATGCTCGTCTATTATCAACATTACTTTTATTCACATATAAGTAGGTACTTTAAATTTATGAATTTCTTTGTTTTACATTTCAGTTATACTAAAACACAATATGTTGTGAATCGCGTTTAGCACTGGCAGTAAGTTTTCTTTTAAATTTGGTTTTGGCAAAAAAAAAGTGATGTTGCCATGTGACTTTCGTGTACATAATATATTTCGTGTCCTTTTCACAACAGTTGTTTTTAAATTAATCAATAATTGAAGCTTGCTTGTAAATGGTCAGTTAATTTGGTCGTATGTATTTGAATAAATCTGTATTGAAATATTTTCAGAAATGTATTAAACATTTTTATATTAAATCGTAATTGTTAACAGGGGATTAAAACACCAGCGAATGTATCTGACCTAATCACCTTAGAAACAGGGGTACTGCAAGGTGGAGTATTGCCTCTTCCTTTGTAATCTATTTGCAGATAATCTTCAACTATATATCAATGGTATAGTGCACAAAAGTTGTATGTGCAAATCAATAATTTTACAAATAGCTCCCTGGGTTCGATCCCCAGCAGAGATGAAATTTATTTAAATTCATTTCTCATGCAATTCTTGCTTCTCTGTGCTGGAAACACTGGTTAGTTGGAAGAAATTGCCATATGACAATAAATTCGCCTCCTTCCCAGGGTGCAAGTGTTTATTATTATTATTACTAATGCTTTGTTACTTTTTTGTAGTATCCACCACATCAATTAGTAATGTCTCAGTGGTTTTTATCATGCACATTATAATTTTTCACAATGAACTATGCAAAATACAAGCAGTTTGTGTACTTGTGTATCCAGATTTGAAAAATGTACTTACGTGCATTATACCATATGATTGTTAATCACTTTAATATTAGCGAATATCTTCAATTAAAAAAAAGACTATGTTAATAACTTCATCATCATCATCATCATAAGCTCGACAGCCCTGGGTGGGCCTTGGCTGAATCCAGGAGTCTCCTCCATTCCTGTCTATCCGTTGCCTTCGTTCTCCAGTTTCTAATATTTACTGTGGAAGTATCGGCATCGACACTGTCCATCCATCGAGTCCTTGGTCGTCCTGGTCTCCTTCGACCTTGTGGCACAGAAAATGTGAGGCGTTTTGTGGTGTTATCGTCGTCCATTCGTATTATGTGACCAGCCCATCTTAAGCGCCCTACCTTAATGGAACTGATCACATCGGGCTCTTCATAGGTCTCGTATAGTTCCCTGTTGTATCGACGACGCCAAACATTATTCTCTTTTATTGGCCCGTAGATCGTTCGAAGGATCCTTCTCTCAAAAGTCGCTATGGATCCTTCAGTTTGTTTGGTCATCACCCAAGTTTCAGAAGCATACGTGAGGACTGGCTTGATAAGTGTTTTATACAGAAGGATCTTTGTGTTTCTCCTAACCAATTTTGACCTTAGCTGCTTTTGTAGGGCATAACAGCATCTATTAGCAGCCATGATTCTTCTTTTAACTTCTTCTCGTGTATCATTGTCGCTGGTCACTGTGGAGCCGAGATAAGTGAACTCTTTTATCACTTTAAAATTGTAGTTTCCGACTGTGAATATCTGGGGAACTGAGTTCTGAGCTTTAGAAGCGATCATTAGTTTAGTTTTATCTTCATTTATGCTAAATCCCATCATCCTAGCTCTTTCGTCCAATGCTAAGAATGCCTCGCCTGGAGTGATCTTCCTATGATGTCGATATAATCTGCATAAGCTAGAAGCTGGACAGACTTGAAGAATATAGTACCTCTAGTGTCAATATTTGAGTCTCTTATTACCTTTTCTAGTGCTATATTGAACAGGAGGCATGCCAGTGCGTCCCCCTGTCTCAAGCCGTTGTATGTTTGGAATGGTTTAGAGAGGTCTTTGTCGATTCTAACTTTGGTGATGGTTGGACTCATTGTTGTTCTTACAAGCCTGATTAACCCACGAGGTATTTCCAGCTCCATCATCGCCTTATACAGTTCGTTTCGATTTATGCTATCATAGGCTGCTCGGAAATCAACAAAGAGATGATACGTATCTATGTTATATTCTTGGCATTTCTCTAGTATCTGCCTTATTCCTTGGATCTGGTAGGACATGCCTTTTTCTGGTGTGAATCCGCATTGATAGTTTCCTATGATTCTGCTTGTGTATACTGAGAGCCTCGAAAACAGAATATTAGAGAACACCTTGTAGACCGTGTTTAGCAGGGTAATGCCTCTATAGTTTTTACATTCCAGTTGATCTCCTTTTTTATGCAGTGGGCACAGGATGCCTTCGGACCAATTATCTGGTAAGCTCTCTGTGTTCCACGCTTCCAATATCATTTGGTGGATCAACTCAGTGAAACATTCCGGTGCGTGTTTGTACAATTCACTAGGTATGGTGTCTTCTCTGGGGGCTTTGTTGTTCTTCAACTTTTTTATGGCTAATTTAACTTCTGTTAATGTGGGTTCGGATACGTCGGTGCCATTAGGTAATTCCTCTATAAAGAGTTATAACTTACTGTCTAATAACTCTTAATGGACACTCCTTCCCCATCCTCTTCCTACTCCCACAACCTCTATCTCTCTTCTTTCTTTGTTGCTTTGATTTTACAGTTAATGTTTTTTTCTGTTTGTTTTTTCTTATAAATTTAATGTACCTACCACTACACTATTTATGGCCTCATGCTGCTTTGGTTGGTTGGATGAAATTGCCTTATGGCAATAAATCAGCCATTACACACATGAAGTAAAATAAGTAAATAAATATTAGTTTATGTCTGAATAATGAGATATTAATAATGATCATGAAAATTTACCAAACATTTAATCTCATTGTGTGAAATATGATATATTTATTGTAAATTCATTTAACTGCACATTTTTCTTTTATGAAAAATATACCTGAGCATGATATGAATGATTGAGGCAGTACACACACGGGAGTCTTTTAGCCGATAAAGTAAAAACAATTTTAAAATTTTAATGTGGGCAATATAGTAAAATTTTCACAATATTCTTGTTTCGTGGGGGAGTATTTACTATGACCGAACATTTTTTTTTCAAATTCAATTTTTCATTCAAGAGCAAAATTCAAAGAAAGAATAGGTATAATAAATAAACTTCGTGTTAACTCAGTAAAAATATATTAAAACCTTATTTATTATCCACTCGTAGAAACATAATATTTATAAGGCTACGACTATTTACACGACTCAACCATAGACGAAAACCAAAAATTACCACACAAAACGCAGATAAATCAAGTTATAAAAATATTTACCTTTATACGCACTTTTCAATCTTTCGATTGTGACGGCTTCTAATTTGTAGAATTCCATTATGACAATGATTAACATGAACACATATATAATTCCACAATTTATTTTATTTTTCTCCAGTTGATTATGGCCTTATAAGCCGAAACGGTCGTCGGGAGAAAAATAAAATAAATTGTGGAATTATATATGTGTTCATATTAATCATTGTCATATTTACCTTTGTTTATTCTTTGTTATAATTGTAGATCTCGATGAAAAAATGATTTATAAAATTAAGTAAATGTAATAAGATATAATTATTCATTTTTTCTTCAAGTTGGTTTCCATGATGCATTTATGACCATTGAAAAAATGACAAAGGTAAATATTTTTGTATTTTGATTTATCTGCGCTTTCTATGGTTATAAATGACCTAAAAACATAGACGACGTCAGAAAAATGTCGTGTAAATAGACACTTTTTGGCGGGAAAACGCTTTTCCCACCAATTCCTGTCGTAAAAATAGTGGCACCGTATTTATAAAGTAAAATAAGATTTGGCTGAAATTTTTTTTATCAAATTTACATAAATTGTTTTCTTAATATATATTGAATTACATAATACTTAAATGAAATGAGGAGAAAACAAGAAATTGTTTTTTCTAATTTAATTTTCCATATAAAAAAATATTTATTTGTTTAGATAAATAACTGGTTCATACTGAAAATTACATACATACATACCATCACGCCATGTCCCTTACAGGGTAGGCGAAGAGAACCGAACGCCATATCTTTCTATCCTGGCACACATTCATCACCTCGTCAACATTCATGCATTGTCTCATACATGTTCGTCTATTGTACATGCTTCTAACTGAAAATTCATACTGAATATTAAATAAGAAAAATTAATTTCTTGTTTTCTCTTAATTATCTGGCTATGGTTTCTATTATTGGTATTTTATTTAGAATATACAGTTTTGGAAGTGTGAATTTTTTTATATTACTATATATTATGCGTTATGTATTTATTGTATTACCAGTATTGTATTTCTTATAGATCAAGTTGCACAAATTGTTTGCTTTTAAAATTGATAATTATATTTATAAAAAGACATGTATAATTTAACAACAAAATTTTGTTTTTGCGAAACTGTTTTTTTTTTTAATTCAGTAATTTATTTTTAAAATGGTATAAATTTATTATAAATAATATACATTAGTGTAATTTTGAATAATAACAAAAGTACCTACTTTATGAAATGATTTAAAATATTTTCATATCATAAGTTTATTAAATAAAATTAATATTCAATTTTTTGCCGTAAAATTTATGAAAAAAATTGATAAAATTTAATAATGTAGATAAGTCAATTTGTTTTTCAAACAATTTTAAGAGATAAACATGAATTGGTTCCCTTAATTTTGTATTTAAATGATATGCAAATAATGCTTGATCATTGAATCAAGAAAATCTACATATATTATTTTTGAAAATTTCTATACTTTTAATGAAGATATTTTTTTAAAATCATTTGCTTGCGTAGATTTAAACTTCATGATTAATTTGTTGTGTTTTAGTACATTGTATCAATGGTATTTTTAGGTTAACATTTCCAAATTGGGATTAAAATGTTTTTTCATTAAAAATAACACTGTAGACAATTTTTATATATTTTTTTCAACAAAACAATATAGAGAGTATTTATTTATTTTGTATTTATATATTTTATTTGATTGAAAAATAATAAATATTACCTGAAATTTATGACAAAATCTTCTTCTTGAAGCTTGCTGTGTGGTATACTAAAATATTTACTTTGTAGTATGTACATTATTGTTAATATTGTAATGTATTCAACCAACACATTATACAATTGAAAACTAATAAAATTTGAATAAGTGATAATACTGATTATTCAATATTTAAGTCAAAATATTTTGTCTTAATAAATCATATTTATCTTGAAGATTTAAAAAACTAGTATAGTAATTTTAGATTATAATACAAACATTATAAAATGAATCTCATCATATTATATTAACAGTTGCAGGTCAACGTGAAGGATTTCGCAAACATATTTACAATTTATTCGCATATACAAAGTTATGTGTAAATAATAGTCAACAGTTAATATGTATATTTAAAAAATGAATAAACATAATCAAATATTACAATTTTTGTTTAATACCTTATTAATTCATTTATGATAGGTTTCAATATTTTTTAAATGCATGAAGACTCAATCCTGCACAAGGATGTATTTGTTTTTTTTTGTGACAAATAAATCTTTTTAACTAGGGTTTACTTAGATAAGCTATTAATTAACATTAAAATAACATTTGATTCAGGAGCCAGAAGATTAAAATCCAAGCGTGAACAAGTCTGTTAGTCTAGTTATTTAGCTTATTAAATATTTTCTTTTGTCTGCATCCTCTGTAGATAAATGATTGTCTAATTAAAATCATACCTTCATGGTCTAATTATTATAATTAATAGCTAGCTAGTTGCTTTATCTGTGATGATTCCACATACTATCGTCTTTTTCTGCACATGGCATACCAGGTGTGCCCAATGTTAGCATCACTCGAGCAATGGTCTCTTGGTCCTGCACCATCCTGAACAACTCTTCTACACTTCATACAGGAGACGAGACATTTTCTACCACCTTATGAGTTGGAATAGATACAAAGTAAATGTACTCAAATAGATGGGTCGATGGCAGAGCGGTTAGCGCGCTGGGCTAGCAATCCAGTGGTTGTGAATTCGAATCCTGCCTCGACCAATTTCGTTCACATATAGCACAAGCATTTATGCTTATTTTAGGGAACGTAGGAAGATGTATATGTACTTGTTTAACAAGGACATATTCATTTAATTAAAAAAAAAATAGCGAGTACAAATTCTCAAAATATATTTTATAAAGGAAAATTTTCCAAAATATGATTTGTAAAGAAGGTTTAACTGAGGTAAAGATCCAAAGATGATAATAAGAAGGTTTAACTGAGGTAAAGATCCAAAGATGATAATAAGAAGGTTTAACTGAGGTAAAGATCCAAAGATGATAATAAGAAGGTTTAACTGAGGTAAAGATCCAAAGATGATAATAAGAAGGTTTAACTGAGGTAAAGATCCAAAGATGATAATAAGAAGGTTTAACTGAGGTAAAGATCCAAAGATGATAATAAGAAGGTTTAACTGAGGTAAAGATCCAAAGATGATAATAAGAAGGTTTACCTGAGGTAAAGATCCAAAGATGATAATAAGAAGGTTTAACTGAGGTAAAGATCCAAAGATAATAATAAGAAGGTTTAACTGAGATAAAGATCCAAAGATGATAATAAGAAGGTTTAACTGAGGTAAAGATCCAAAGATGATAATAAGAAGGTTTAACTGAGGTAAAGATCCAAAGATGATAATAAGAAGGTTTAACTGAGGTAAAGATCCAAAGATGATAATAAGAAGGTTTAACTGAAGTAAAGATCCAAAGATGATAATATTTAAATAATCACTTAAAATATTTATCTATTTCTCCAAGGATGACACGCTTTTTATTAACCACTTGTAAAGGTGTTAAATTATTTGTGAGCATTGCAGAGTGAGAAACGATTGGTAACAGAGCAATTTTTAATTACAGAAAAAGACAAATCACAATAAGTATAAACTGACAAGTTTGCAGGGGTCAAGATTATCTGAGGATTGTTGTGTCAGGATGTATGAATTAATAATATTTACAAAAATGTATCACCATATAATCTCACAGTAAGATATACACTGTTCCACATTTGGTAATTTTTAAAATAAGGTTTTTAGAAATCTGCTTTCATGTTATTTAAATGATCTTATGACCAAATCCAAGGGTCCCGGGTTTGATTCCCGGTGGAGACATTTTTTAATTTTTTTTCAGTCTGGATCTGTGAGATGATTAGTATCGTAAATCTCCAGAATGTGGTGTGTGTTAAATTGATATTTGACATAGTACCTGTAAGTTGTCCGAGAAGTAATATAAAATTAATTAAGAAATAATCACATATTTTGATTTCACTACACCCCCCAAAGAATTTTTTATACGAAAAAAGGGTTGTAATTAATTTTTTAAATTGTTAAAATAAGTTCGAACTGCTCTGGTATAATATGAAATGAAGGTATAAGTATTCCAACTACGTTTTATTGGTTGTTATTAGTGTCATATGAAAGAGCATTACTTAAAACCTTTAATCGCGTAAAAAAGTAGAAATTTGTAATTTTGCGACTTTATTTTTTATGAATAAATTTAATGAATAATTATGAACTTCCCTGTGATAACGATAAAACTTTGAATTTATTAGAAAATATTAGGAATACATCCATGAAACTGTCGTGATAATAGATGGTATAGATGTAATATTTTGGACAGGAATTTTTTTTAAAACACGAGTTGAACAGAAGAAATACATATTAAACCAAAAAAATCACTACTTTATTATTATTTTACCATCATGGTTATTATATATGAAAATGGATGTAACCAGTGAATATTACATGATCCATGACATTTCCACTGCACTCAAAGTAGATGGATAACCAACTCAAACTATTACCCTATCCATATAATTATTATATGTAAATGTACAATCACACCATAATACAAAGAAGTTTAATTTTTTAAATGCTTACCAATGACAAGTTATCACTGAGTACAGCAGTTCTGCTGAGTGTCCTCTTCCCGGTTTTCGTCACAAAAAAATCACATGTTTTAAAATGTCTTGAGTAGATCCTACTATGGACGTTAGCGCTCCAATTCCACCATAAAGAACTACAGTGATAATTGGAAGAAACGGTACATTAATACTAGTTATTAAATGCTCGTATACAAAAATTCTTACAATACATTTGTGGGAACCCAATAAAAGTTCAACATTACATGGGATTTGAAAACGATGATTAAAATATATAAAAAAAATAAAAAATATATATAAAAAAAAATATTATTTTTGGACTCGACGTATTTCTTCACACAGCGCTATGTGTCAAAATGACTGTAACATAGAAGTTTATTCGAAATATTTAAAATTACTTACCGATGAATTCCTGCACAAGAATTTGATTCTTATAGGAGCAATTTGCAACTGCACACTGCACCATTTTCGATTAAAATTAATTTTTATTTCTATAACCGTTCACCACAACACGCCGCAAGCGACTAACTTTGGCGATAAAATGGTGAGTCGTGTCCCCGCCCCCCTATCACCAAATGTTGTACGTATCACCATTCGTAACTATCAGTCTATACTTTAGTATATAAGGTCTTTGGTATTATGCATCTAGAGGACAAAAAAAATTGCAATATACATAAAATGAGGTCTATATAAAAAGTGATCTGTTGCAGAATGTCTGCCTGGGCCCACATGTACTATATATAATAATAATATAGGAATGGGAGACGAAGGAAGGATAGTGAGTAAACAGTTTTATTTATTAAAATCAGTTTGATAATAAAAAAATAAGACAATTGAAACCCAGGATTATACGAACAAGGATGATAATCAACATAAAAATAATAATTCAGTTATGATAAAGTTTCATAATTTTATTTCTCATAGCATTATTGAAACAAAAATTTACAAATTATCTAATTTATATTATTATGAATGTCCAGATGTTACTAAAGATATCACTATTTCATTCCAATGATGACATTTATAAGTGATTAAATTAAGAGTAAAGATGATGTTATGAAGTCATTGTGGTTATAGTTATCAGCAAATAACTTGAGAAATCATATGGGTTCTGCAGAGTACTGAATTACGTTTTTTGCTTGGTTGGTATAATATGTGAAAACTTACAGAAAAATTCTCCAGTTATTTGCTGGAAACTATACACAATTAAACATTTATTTTATAAATAACATTGAACCTAATATACTTAGCCGACAATTAATGTTCTGGATGGTGTAAATTCATGTGTTGGAACCTCTAAGTTAAGTGGAGCTGGGCCTTTCCTAATTCTTCCAGATGCGTCGTAATGGCTACCGTGGCACGGACAATAATATCCTCCAAAGTCTCCAGAATTGGCGATGGGTACACAACCTAAATGAGTGCACACACCAATTACAACTAACCACTCTGGCTCCTTTGTTCTGGCAGAGTCTGCTTCAGGGTCACGAAGTTCACTAAGAGAGACAGATGCCTCTGTTGCTATTTCATCAGCAGTTCTGCAAAATAAAAATTAAAATAAAGGGTATATTTTATACATAATGCCCGAAGTTAAATTATTGCTAAACACTAATAATGTAGGTACTCATAAAATAGTTGCATGTAGTACATGAGATCCAACTGTCGATGGCGATAGTATGTATAATTGAAGAATACGTACCAAACTATGAACACATAAACACAAATTAATAAATATTTCGGAAAATGAAAACAGCATGATGGTATGTATGTTGGTAGACTAAGTATCAAACTATTGAGTCTCCATAGATATTGTGTAGTATACTGCCTTAAAAATTATATGAAACAATGTCACTAAATTTAACTTTTATAACTAGTTGCATGTAACACACGAGATCCAACTGTCAATGGCGATAGTATGTATAATTGAAGAATACATACCAAACTAGAAACACAAATTTATAAACATTTTAAGATATTTTTTTTCCATGTAAAACATGTAGGTATGTATGTCAGGTTAAGTAAAAAGACTTGACTCCATAGTATGGAAGTCAGTCTTTTTTTCCTACCCAGAATATGAAAACAGCATGGTATGTATGTATGTTTGGAGATTAAGTATCAAACTATTAATCCCCATAGATATTGTGCCTTACAAATTGTTATATTACAATTTTTATAAAAACTGTTACAAAAAGTTTGAGATGTAGTACTGCAATGTTCATATTTATTATAGAAAATTTTTGTATTTGTCTATATTTCTACTAATTTTCAGCGTTCTAGCTTTTTTTTGGTTTTTGAGATATATTTAAAAATAATATGTATCTTGGCTTGAAACTTTGTCGATATTTCAAGAGAAATAAATTCTCTTGAACAAATCGTCAGTTGGAATAATTATCCAACTATTCTCGGAATCAGACAGACAACAAATTGTCATCTATCTTGAGGAAGAAACGGTTGCTTTGAAACCTGTTAATTCATATATTGTGTAAATCTAATTTGGCTTTATTGACATCTACTTGATCGTTCTACTGTGTATGTCTTTTTCTCTCTCGAATCGAATACTAATTTCAAATTTTAGCTAAGAACCTACTTTTATAAAAGAGAATTTGACGGAACGTAGGTAGGTTTTAAGGGAGCATATAAACCAAAACACCCCAATTTGATATAAAATTTCTCAATAATGTTAGTGTGTTTAAAAAAAAAAACGATAAGTATGATCAACATTTCTCTAGTGGATGTTCGTCACGCAATTTTAAAATTTAACAAAAATACCCCTAAGAGATAAAAAAAATCCTTTAATACAGCATTTTTTTTAAATTACTCCATAACTACATGTTGTATGCCCGATTTCCCCAAGGCTCCTTAACTTAAAAAATCACATTTATGAACCACTTAGCGCAAAATTGCATTTCACCAAACAATATTAGCCTCGCTTAGCGACGTCGGCGCATAAAATTTTAAGTGGCGGTCTCTAGTGGATTAACCGTCATAAGCGTCACTTAACGCGTTTGACAGATAGATATTTGGGTTACGATTTCGTCGCAGAGTTGTTTTATTATTGAATTTATCTTTGTTTTTGTAAAATTTAAGTTATATTTTGTTTATTATCATCTTGGAAGATGGCTGGATTCGTGAAATCGTTGAATAGACATGCTCCATCCGTTTGTTTTGAAGTAATTGCCGTGTTTTTTGAAACTAATTCAATTAATTTAGTTTTTTCACTGGGGGTAAAATTTGTAGAACGTTTCCTTGGTTTATCCATAATTATACTCTGCTAAATATTATACTCTGATAAATATGCGCGTCCCGTGTCGAACAATCTCAACAATCAACAAGTGCGAAGCGAATAAACAGCCATGACAGCGAGTATATCCTAGGATGTACACCGATTTTTTAAACCAAACCTACAAAAGTTTGGTAAAAATAGATTGGTTAGGTTTGTCTGTAGTTATAATTGCGGCTGGCATGAGCCAGTTGCATTGTACATTAAAAAAAGTAACAAATATTAAAATAAAATAACTAAATTGGTGTGAATACTAAATAAACTGTCTGTACATGATGTGTCAAAAACAAAAACTGGTGTACAAATAAGGCTACCCTGACAGCGAGCGCCGCTAGCCCCATCTGTTGGCGCCAGCGGCAATTACCTGTACTCATGATATCAAAGTAGTACTTTTTTATAATTAATTTATATATAGAGTAAAAATCGTGAAATTCACACGTTAGAATATTTTAATGATATTTTTATAGTTTATTGTGAATTTCTTATTTGCATATTTTTTAAAGTAACGTTATCTTGAGTCCATATTCATGTTCACCGGAAACATAACAAAAACTAATCCTGACCTTAGCTTAGTGTGGCTGTTATTTGTTGGTGAAATGCAAATTTATTAAGTAAGCCACTTAAGGATTTAAGTTTCGAATGGGTACTTAGCTGATGTTCGATTTTGAGGGACCTTGGAGAAAGCGAGAAATAAATCTTAAAGAGTGCATAAAAGTGAATGACCGATGAAGTTTTTTCATTTCATGTCAGATTTTTTCTTAAAATGCAAAGAATTAATGCACATACTTTTTATTTTCAAGAAAGAACTATAGAAATATTTATCCTTAAACACATGATCCCCGATTTCCTCTTCTTGTTCTATCACAATCCTTTTTTTCTATGATGTTTTTTTTGATTAATAATATTTATAATGTATATTTTAATAATTATAATGTGTAATGTATATGTTTTATTTTCGCTTTCATTCTTTAGTTCATGTACTTATCTAATTTATTCATACTTTGTAATCTGGTTGGCTGGAAGAAATTGCAATAAGCCCGCCAGCGTGCATTATATGTGTTTATATCATGTACAAAAAGATAAATAAATATACACACATGTCAAGCTCTTCTATATTTAATTCTATCTTTGAACAACTTGTAGTTATTCACTAACTTTGTATTGCCTGGGAGAGTATTGAAGTATTTAGTACCGAGATATATATATATATATATATATATATATATATATATATATATATATATATATATATATATATATATATATATATATATATATATATATATATATATATATATATATATATATATATATATATATATATATATATATATATATATATATATATATATATATATATATATATATATATAGTAGTGTTGGGCTATTATTTTACTATAGCGTGGCACTATTACATTTCCAACTATATTTGATCTATGCCAATGAACTCTGGTTTTTTATCTATGATTTCTTTGAATATCTGTATCAAAGCTATGTTGCGATACATTTCATTAAGGAATATTATTTCGTGCAGGATTATTGAAAAGTTATTCCGTTTCTGGATTCTGGAGGAGGCCATGGCCCACACAGGGCTCTAGCGCCAATGATGATGATGATGCTGTGTTATATTTATTTACTGTAAATAAGTTGCACAAATTCCTTCCCAAGCGACAATATCATAAGTTATTGATTGTACAATTGCATAATATACCATTTTCATTGACTGTATTGTCATAATATTTCGCAGTCTTAAGAAAATGTACATTAGCTTTCGTATCCCTAACTGTTATCTCGAAATGGGTTTTCCACTTGAAATTGGATTTAGAATCCAGTTTTAAATGTTTTTGTGGGAACAATAACATATTGATAATACCTGTGTCTAATAAATAATGGCTTTCCTCTCCACTTGAATGTTACAGATTTTCCTTCAGGAATATCCTTTAGGTCAACTTCAATTTTAGCCAAGGCCAGAACATCAGCTGAAGCAGCAACATACTTTACAACAAAGTGCACCAAGGACTTAGCTGTGTATACACCACCAAGAGCACCACCTAAAGGCAAAAAAGTAAATTATTATAATAATAATGCTTAATGTTGGGCTTTATGAACTATGGTATGGTACTTATTCAAAATATCCATAGAATTTCTATAACAAACCAAATATTTATGGTATCTTTAATTTTTATGGTAATTTTATAACAAAAAATCCATTGCCGTATGTAGTACAATATATTCTTCAAGTTGGAGTGATGGCAAACAACATCTAGCCAACTCTAATGTCAACCTCGCCTGCACGTTGGTACACCCTGCTAGAAAACTAAAGAGGCTCTGACGACCGAGTACTTGGCGGAATAACCAGGCAACGCTTTATGTGCAGGAGTAAATCCCTGTACCAACGGATATATAACACCTTCAAAATCCGGGTGGTTTTCCTGTCATTACACACGGGTTTTTGTGCGTCAGACGGCAGTCGGCACAGCAATAATAAACCCCAAATATCGCCAAGTAAAAGAAAGGAAACATGAAAAGATTACAAAATTGTGTAGCTCATATGGATAGGGCGTCGCCGCAAAACGACGCGCAGACACATCGCCCTACATCTGCGAACAGTGGGCTAGGGCTACCGAGTCAAGGACGGGCTCGGCCAAAGACGCTAGTCCAACAATGTAATCTTAGGCTCCGCTTCGCCACGTTAAATGTAGGAACACTAACTGGGAGAGCGAGAGAGATCGCATGCTTGCTAAAGAGAAGAAAGATTGACTTTGCCTGCCTACAGGAGACGCGATGGACTGGCTCAAAGGCACGGAACATCGGTGAAGGGTATAAATTGATGTATTCGGGCTCCAAAAATGGAAGAAATGGCGTGGCTATTGTGGTTAGTCAGGAACACCTCGGAAATATCATAGAAACAAAACGCACATCTGATAGGTTTATGTACATGAAAATAATTATACAAGGAGAAATCGTTAATATAATATCTGCGTATGCTCCCCAAACTGGATGTTCCGACGATGAAAAAGAGGCGTTTTGGACCTCCATGGAGGCAACTTTACAAGAAATTCCACCTAAAGAAACCATAATCCTGGGAGGAGACCTAAATGGCCACATCGGAAATGCTGACCCCAATTTCACTAGAGTTCATGGAGGACATGGTTTTGGCACACAAAACGAAGCCGGAAAAATAATCTTAACTACTACATTGGCTTTCGATCTAGCCATTGTAAACACGTTCTTCAAAAAGAGGCCCGAACACTTGATAACTTACAAGAGTGGAAACACCACATCGCAAATCGATTTCCTCATGACAAACCGGTCAAAGACTGGAAGAGTGAAGAACTGCAAGGTGATCCCGGGTGAATGTGTTGCACCTCAACACCGCATAGTTGTCATGGATATGATTTTTAAAAGTGTAGGTAAGCCTAAAGCAATTAAAAGCCCCGAAATAATAAAATGGTGGCTGCTTAAAAACACAAAGGCTGAAGAATTTAGACAGAAACTGATGAATGTTGGGGTAGATACGACACAAGATGTAGACACAATATGGAGCCACCTGCAGAAATCTATCATAATGACGGCAAACGATGTTCTTGGGCGAACGAAAGGAAATAGAGTGACACATAGGGAGACCTGGTGGTGGAGTGACACGGTGCAACAGGCTCTCTCAAAAAAGAAAGAAGCATTTAAGACATGGCAGGCCTCAAGAACGGACGAAGATAAAACAGCGTATAAAACAGAAAAGAAAAACGCTAAACATACAGTGGCCAAAGAGAAAGCCAATGCCACTCGGGTACTCTATGAGAAGCTTGATACTAGAGAGGGACAAAAAGAAATCTACAAGATCGCTAAATTACGAAACCGTGACAACAGTGATCCGGCAATATGTAGAGTCGTAAAAGGGGAAAACGGAGAACTGTTATATAGCAACGAAAGCATTATCTCCCAATGGCACAAATACTATGACACTCTTCTTAACACCAATAATTCACACTTGCAACTTTCAAATATGCCCATGAATCTCGGACTTGTTTCACAGATAGACCAACAGGAAGTGAAAAAAGCAATCCAAAAGATGGCAAACAAGAAAGCTATTGGACCCGATGGTATTCCCATCGAGGCGTGGAAGAGCCTGGGAGACAGAGCTGTTGAGCTGCTCACAAAATTTTTCAACAGGATGCTGGAGACCTCTAAAATACCGGATGCCTGGAGACTGAGTACAATAGTGCCGCTCTATAAGGGAAAAGGTAGTAAGTATGAATGTAATAACTACCGTGGAATAAAATTAATGTGCCATACTATGAAGTTATATGAAAGAGTGATCGATAGTCGACTTAGGTCGGAATGTTCTCTATCAAAAAATCACTATGGATTCAGACCTGGCATTTCCACAACTGACCCAATGTTTGCCCTAAATACGATAGCCGAAGAATATCGGGAAAAGAAAAGCCCATTATACATTGCTTTCTTGGACATGGAAAAGGCATTCGATAAAGTGCCAAGAGAGGTGATATGGTGGAGTCTCCGGAAAATAAATATACCTGAGAAGTATATCACTGTGATCATTGATATGTACGCACAAGTGAAGGCTGAAATAAGAACCCCAGCAGGAACCACTAGACCAATCGCAGTTACAGAGGGGGTACACCAGGGATCCGTACTTAGCCCATTCCTATTCTGTCTGGTGCTGGACGCGCTAACGGAGGATGCGCAAATGCAGTCACTATCGACATTCATATACGCTGACGACATAGCAATCTGCACCGAAGACAAGGACTCTCTACAGCGAGCCCTTCTGGCGTGGAAACACCAGTTACAGAAAGGAGGCCTGGTGCTGAGTGTGAGCAAAACACAGTTTATGGCTTGCAATGTTCCCCAAACAGACACTGACCCGATTACAATTGATGGACAGCAAGTCACAAGATGTGATAAATACAAGTATCTTGGGAACATGATACATGAGTCAGGAAGCCTGGAAACTAACATTCAGCACCGTATTGCCGCAGCCTGGCTTAAATGGAGAGAAGTGACTGGAGTAATCTGTGACAAGCGAATGCCAGTGAAGATGAAAGGCCATGTATACAAGACAATGATCAGACCAGTGTTGACATATGGTAGTGAGACCTGGACCGTCACTCGAAGACAAGTTCAGTCAGTGCAAACAGCCGAGATGAAGATGCTTAGGTGGATGTGCGGCGTCACGAGAAGAGATAAAATACGTAATGAATATATAAGAGGTAGCCTGGGTGTACGCGATGTATCCGATAAGCTGATGGAGAATAGGCTGAGGTGGTTCGGGCATATCCTTAGAAAACCGCCAGAATATATAGGAAACACTGCACTGGACCATCGAGTGTCTGGAAAAGATCCAGAGGGCGTCCCAAAAAACGATGGAAAGACCTGGTAGCTGAGAACATGCAGGAATGTGATGTCTCTGAGGACGATGCTCAGGATAGGGCGAAGTGGAGGAGCGCAGTGAGGAGAGCTGACCCCACCACCATGTGGGATACAAGCTAAGGAAGAGAGAGAGAGAGTACAATATATTCTTCATTAATTGATTTCACTTATATTTAGCCAGTTCAAAAAGTTATGATGTACACCAAGATATTGCAGACATCTACAACTGTTCAATTATTACAGCTTGGTTGTAATGATGGCATCAATGACAGAATTTTATTTATTTATACATCTTCTTGTACATAATATATAAACAAATATAATTGTACACTGGCGGGCTTATTGCCATTAGGCAATTTCTTCCAACCAACCAGATTTTCCTCCATATATTCTAGTAAAGCGTTTCCCAAACTTTTTTCTGGGATCCGGTAATATTCACACTTTTTCTTTGTGACCCACTAAAAGTTTTTTGCCTACAAAACAAAGTTCATAGGTAAGCTTAAGCATAAGAGTATCCATACAGTCTTCATTTATTTATATAATAATTTTAATAAATTATTGATTATTACATTAACTGTTAAAGGTGGCAAAGCGGTTAGCGTGCTGGGTTACTAATCCAGTGGTCATCAGATCGAATCCTGCCACGAACAATTTCGTTCACCTTATAGTTTTCGTATTATGAGGATGTATGTATGTGTACTTATTTCAAGGACATATTCATTCTTTTTATTTAAAAAAAATGTTGAAATTAAACAAAAATTATAAATGAGAAATGTGGTGCAGTTTTTTTTTACAAATAATTTCAGATTAGGAGAAAATGATGATAGCTTTATCCTTAGATCCAGTTCTACTTCCAATCGGTTTCGATACTTATTATAAGGAAGACTAATGTTGAGAAACCTGCTTCTCACATAGGTTTTGGGAGTTTTTATGCGACCCCGTACTGGGTCGCGATCCACCTTTTGCTAAATCCTCTTTTGTAGTGCATTCAAAATCTCGATCAATAAATTGGGATCAACTTAACTATTTTACAGTACAGATACAGATTTGAAATTACTACGAAATTCTTAAGGGTGTTTAAAATTATATTAAGCAATACAAATATGGTTTCCAGCAAATAAGTTGAGAATTTTCATCATGGATGGAGGAGGTTTACGCATATTTGTGTTTGTTTGTACGAAACAAAAAACATAAATTTGCACAATGCGGCATTATCAAGTTATTTGCTGCTATCTGTACCAACAGAATAGATTGTAAACAAATATTAGTAAACGATATAGGAAGAGTCATATTTCATTTGATCAAAATTATGTGCTCCATAATGTTAACTGTATCAAATTTATTGAAAAAAAAACTCACCACTAGCAATCAAATAGGTAAAAGCTTTTCTGGCTTCGTGGGTGTCTTCACTTTTTGAATTGGGATTTGAAACACTTTCTCGGCGGTAATGAGAGAAGTCAGGCACCGAAACATCAGTATGTGCATAACGGACCATTTGAGTTGTCACTGAAACATGAAACATTGCCATATCTAACCTGTCGTGACATTTGTTATGTAATGCAAATTATTTAGTTAGAAAATTACATATTTCATGAAAAATATACCTGATAGTCCAGATTTCATCCTTATATTACCAGTGGTGGGAAGACATGATTTCATTGAATAGTTAGATGTAGTTTTTGGTAAAGGACTAGACACAATCCAGTCATGAGAAATTACGGGTATTGCAACTGGTCTTAAGCTCGAAGATACGACTTGAGTTGTGGCTTTCACATAAGACGCCAAGTTGCCAGATTTGGCTACAGCGTTGATCATTTTGAAGTTTATCACAGCAACCAAAACCGAAAAATCGGGTATGAAACCCACAAGAATGGACACGAAGATCGAAAATTTTTCACTGTCGAAATGTCTAATAACGTAACCATAGAATAAAGATATATATACTGTAATAGAAAGGAAACTCACATACTCACTATGAAGACAAAGTTTTAACACCATCTGTAAATTGAGGTAGAAAGTTTTTTCAAAATCAATGTAATATGCACCTACCAAAATATTGATAATTTTATGATATTTTTTATTTTGTGAGGGCATTGGAAAGAAAGATATAGGTATTGTTGAAATTATTTATTTTTAATAAATTTTATTTTTTTTAATACAAATTGAAATTATGTCTGGATATAAAACAAAAAAATATTAAATATATTGTGACTAAATTAATTTCATTACCAATAAGTACTTTTACAAAAATAGTATTTTTATGATTAGTATTTATTTATTTATTGTTGTTAATACACAAAACATTTTGTCCTTATTTAGGTTAATTATGTAACGCCCTACTAGGCTAAACCTGTTCTGGGGGTGTCACTTTTATAAAATCGGTTAGAAAAATTATTGATACATAGAGGATTCACAATATATAAGGTGCACAGAGGTTAAAAGTTACTTTCAAATAGTTAAAATAAGATTACAATAGATTATAAAGTAAAGTTTGAGATTAATTATTATAAGAAATAAAAAAAAATACAGTAGGTATATTATTAATAAAACTATACAGTATCCATTTCAACATTGAACGAGGGTGATTTCCCTCCACTCTCCCGCACAAAAAGTACTCTCTTCAAAATAAATAAATAAGTAAGACTACATAGATTTTATACAAGGGGCCTCGATAAATATTACTAAAAAAATAAGCCCTCGTTCAATGGTAAATGAAATCATTATCAACTATACACACAAAAATTAAAAAGCAACATTATAACAATACAAAAATGCATACAGTAGGTATATTATTAATAAAACTATAAAGTATCCATTTCAACATTGAACTAGGGTGATTTCCCTCAACTCTCCCGCACTAAAAGTTCTCTCTTCAAAATAAATAAATAAGTAAGACTACATAGATTTTATACAAGGGGCCTCGATAAATATTACTAAAAAAATAAGCCCTCGTTCAATGGTAAATGTAATCATTATCAACTATACATACATACATACCATCACGCCATGAATCGAGCGCCATACTTCTCTATTTTTGCACACATCTCTGGCTTCCTTTACATCCATGCATCGTATCATACATGCTCGTCGATTGTTCAAACTTTTTATGTTTCCTTCTTTCAAAATATCATTCACATGTTCATGCCATCCCTTTCTGGGGCGACCTCTGCTATTCACTCCATCTCTTGCACCCATCTATATTTTTTTGGTCAGTCGTTCATCGTTCATTCTTTCTATGAGTCCAAACCACCTCAAAGCATTCACTTTCATTTTACATATAATATCCTTCTTTATCTTGCATTCTCTCCTTATGTCCTCATTTTTTATTCTATCATATATCGTTCTATTACATACTCTTCTTAGTGATCTCATTTCTACAGCATTTATTCTACTTTCATGTGTCTTTTGCCAGGTCCATGTTTCACTAGCATACGTCAAAGTAGGCACCACAAATGCATTGTGTACTGCAATTTTGGCTTCCTTTGAGAAGCTTGGATCGGACATTACTGGTCTAAGTGCTCCGTTTATTCTATTCCCTGCCATAACTCTTCTTTCAATATCTTTATCAGGTCTTCCATTCCGTTCAAACATACTCCCCAAATATAAATATTCCTCAACTTGTTCTAGCCATTCGTTCTCTACTTTTATCATACATGCAGTTATATTTTCAGTCTTTTCAAATACATTATCAACTATACATACAAAAATTAAAAAGCAACATTATAACAATACAAAAATGCATACAGTAGGTATATTATTAATAAAACTATAAAGTATCCATTTCAACATTGAACGAGGGTGATTTCCCTCCACTCTCCCGCACAAAAAGTGCTCTCTTCAAAATAAATAAGTAAGACTACATAGATTTTATACAAGGGGCCTCGATAAATATTACTAAAAAAATAAGCCCCCGTTCAATGGTAAATGTAATCATTATCAACTATACATACAAAAATTAAAAAGCAACATTATAATAATACAAAAATGCATACAGGAGGTATATTATTAATAAGAAAACTATTATGTAATGTATATATGGTAATTCTTCTGCAATCCAAAGTCAAATCCAGACAAGATGAACCACGAGCACCACCTGAAACAATAGAAAATGATAAATTAATATAAGTAAACAAGTTATTTTTTTTAGACGTTTTTGGTAACAAATTGCAGCTTTTACTTTCACTGGATCCACTACACAAGCCTCTAGTTTCTTCTTCCCAGTTAAAATCAAATACATAGACTTAAGTCCAGTTCAGTGTGTATAATTTTTTTTATGTTTTTATAAGATGCAAGACTTATAAATGCACATATTTTTATAATATCATTCTGTTTCACTTAAAAATATTCAACACAAAAAAAATAATATATATCCAGTTCAGTGTGTATAATTTTTTTAAATGTTTTTATATGATACAAAACTAATAGCTTTTTACGGCGTTGACAAACTTATTAATGACATTAATAAGAAATTAAGTACTACAAATAATAACACTCAATTATTATTATGCACTTCCTCAAAATAATTAGTAGACTCATGTGTATAAATTGTAAATTATTTAGTAAAATAAAATGCAATAAACGCACCAATCAAGCCTTTAATTGGGAATAATTCACCCATCCAGATACTTAACATAACATATTATATATGTTTATTATTAATATATATTTTTATAATATTATTATGTTTTCATTTTTGTATGCGCCATGTTAAATCAATATTGTCCTGAATCTATTATCGAAATAATTGTAAACATACCTATTGGGTTTGTAGAGCATGAAGGCTCTACAAATTCACATGTAGCGGAAGATGTTTCTGCAAATTTACCACCAGATTCAGAAGTGACTGAACAACCTGAAAAATAAAAATATTGTGTCTTTAATCACATGTACTACGCTGGGGAGCGAGGAATAAACCTGGCTATGAATCTTTATGCCAAATTAATAGCTTTATCAATGAATCAGATTAAATTTTGCCAGAAGCGATTCTTGCAAATACATATAACACCAAAATTCAAATACTGTCCAGTGACCTAATATTGTTTTCTATTTACACAAATATATTAAGAGATAGAAGGTATAACCTTACTTACTTGATTGTTAACGTTTTTAAAAACAAAAATGATAATTCCTAGTATGTAATATATTTTTTTTAATAAAATAACGTTATTTTGTTGTATTTAATTAAATTTGATTTTATTGCATATTTCAAGCATTTATAATGCATATTATCTCAATAATTTCTTGTTGGATATAATCCGGCCTCTAATCATAAGATTAAAAAAAATAGAAATAAGTAAGAGAATTATAAAAATGATACAAGTACTTACTTGAAATGTTAAAAAATGTTCCCGTATTTTTTGGGGGGTAAAAGAAAACATTTTCCCTGGTCGGCTCTTTATTGAATCCTGCAAATTGAAAAAACTAACATTATATTTATTATAACATTTTATTACTAACATTGTCGGCCTTTGTGGCCCAGTTGGTCTCCTGAGATATCTGACACCTGAGCCAAAGGTCCCGGGTTCGATTCCCGGTGGAGACACAGTTTTATAAATGTGTGCACAGTCTGGCTCTGTGAGCCGATAAATAATAATAATTACACGTGGAAAATAATAACACAATTAAATAATGCCACAATCTGAATAACATAATAATAATTAAGAAAATGTAGGTACCTGGTAATCCTATTGCTGGAACTGAACAATATAAAAGCCGACCACCTGCAGGCAGTGCATTCTCTTGAGAGAAATGTGCGTTGCAAACAACAAATCTATTGTAAATTTGCCTCTCATCTAGTCCAATGAATTTGGTGTTTTGGATTCTATTTTTCCATTCCTCAAACACGTGCTTATGTTTTATTGGAAAGCGATGCAGTGGTTTTTCATGTAGTTTGCAATCTGGCACACAACAAATACTAGGCATGATCTGTAAAGTATTTATTTAGTTATTAATCAAAATTACAAAAATCGACGCAACTTGTTCACGAAACTTCAAACATGAGCCAGCCAAGACCAATATTTGTACTGTACTTAATAGAAAACAAAATTTACTTACGGAAATGCTGTTAATTATAAACTTCCCTAGACAAAATAACACAAACAAGTCACAGTAATGTTATTAAACATAAAATTTGCTCGAAATGGTAAGAAAACACAGCACAAACGTCACGAATCACCACGAATCAAAACAAACAAAGCAACCGAAAATTCCGCTTGACTTTGATTTATTATTGCCAGATGAAGAAAATTATTCAAATAATTTATTCACAAGCTTTTATTATATTTATTGATAACAACAAAGAAATACAGGAAAAAATTATTAATCGAATTATTAAATTTTTTTGCAATAAAATGGACTTTGTTTTATTTTTGTTTGGCGTAAATATCATCTTATTTGTGAAAATACGTTCCACAATATTCCAGTGAGATTTTTAACCTCTAGCAAACTTGGCCTTACGCACAAGTAGAAATCTGTAACGGTATCTTGCAGATTTCTACACTATTCTACAGACGAAATGGAGAGAATGCTGGTTTGAGTCTGGAGTAAGATATAATATAAAAGTGTATTTAAATTCACTACAAGTATTATTTAAGTATTTATATATTTTTTCTTAAGCTTATTGATAAAGATATAGTGTATTTAGATGGTAGATTCATGTTTTTTGAAAAAAAAAAATCGACGCTACCGCTCCTTTTATCTGATATGGAACCCATAAAATGTCCAAATTTTTACTATGAAGTGAAAACACCGTGAACGTAACAACTGGCAACTCTTAAAAATTGCCTGATACAAAAAATATTTTGACGTATTCCCTACATTTAAAAATATTAATTTAAATAAAAAACGGACCTACTTAAGTCAAAAATAATAGGAAAGATTATTTTGGGTAATTTAGAAAATATTTATAATTATTCTGGGTGGTGCTCTTTTTTTAAATAAAAAAAAACGGACCTACTTAAGTCAAAAGAAATAGGAAAGAGTATTTTGGGTAATTTAGAAAATAATATGATAAAGAATGAATAATGTCATTGTAACAAGTATATATACATATCCTCATACATTTCCTAAACTAAGCATAAATAATGGTTGTGCACAAAATCGGTCGTGGTATGATTCGAACTCGCGACCACTGGATTATTAACCCAGCGAGTTTACCATTCAGCCACCACCCACCTACAAGGATTCTAATCAAACTCCAAAAATCCATAAAGAAATATTTTTTTGTGAACGATAATTCTAAGCGTATTTTTATATTTTAATTCTGATATTTTTATATAATTCGGTATATAAAAACAAAAATATATAAGAACCTATATATCACACAAATATATTTTAATAATTATATACTTAACCTGTATGGTATCAATTCAAAATATTTATTTAAATTCTTCTTATTGTAATAAATCGTTCTTAATTAAGCGAATAATATATTTTGAAATGTTATTTTTAATCAGGCTAATCTTTTTGTATATTTTGACCATTTTAATCTTAAAAAAGTATATATATGTACACAATAAGTCAAGGTATTCTAAAAGTGTGTGTTTTTATAACAACAAAACTATAGAAGTGTCACTTCTCTTAAAAAACAGTCGATTTAATAAGCTAAATATTAATACCTAATTAAAAAAAACTTTTTTATCAATAATTACATTTTTCAATTTTATATTATTCCAAGGTGAATAAAACTGTCATTATTAATTATATTTTAAATAATGGCAATATTGAAAATGTATATTCAGTTATTTCATCTGTGTTGGTAAGGTGTTGTATGGTGAGGGAAGAGGGAAGTGTTTTTGAAATTGTGAACGTACCTGATAATTGTAAGTAAGATTGTGGTTAAAACATATTATTTAAATGTAAACATTATATTTCTTAAAAGCTGTTTAGTTATTTATGTTACTTTTTATGCGTACATTTTTTGTATCAGTGCATTGACTGATATTTACTTTGACAAGATGGTCGCACACTATTTTGACAGATTTTCCATTTCCGGAAAACGACGTATTTTGTATTCACGGTTTTTGAAATTACGATTCTAATTAAATAATGTTTTGTTTTATTTTATTTTATTAAATTAATCTTTTATGAATCTATAATATTTATTATTTAGGTATTGCTTTTAGTAAATAAAACTCTCAAATGACTGATTTTTTTAAATTTTATATACATATTCAATTTTTTTTTAATATGTGAATATAAAAAAAAACAAGGGTATTGAGGAGCTGCGATTCCTAGATTATTTAACATATTGGCATGTAAAAATGATACATACGTATAGCGGGAAAAATATAAACTTTTATCGGAAACCTTTGTAAATGCGAAAATAATGTACGCAAACATATTAACCCTGTAACTCATTCATAAAAAAATAGTTTGAGTTATTGTGTTTGTCTATATTTGCACAAATTTTCAGCGTACTAGTGTTCTTTGTAGCGAAGCTTCTATGTTGTGTTTTTTGACTTTAATGTTGGATAAACCATGCAATATATACCTAGATCGTAGATCTGGCCATACAAAATCATTATGCGGATCTTGAATTTAAACTATGTTATATTTACTATATTGAAAAAAAAATATCTTGAACAAATCGACAGTCGGATATCATATATGCTGCGAAGCTTCTAATTTGGTGTTTTTTGACTTCAAAGTTAAAAAAATCGCACACCTTGGTGTGTGGGTACCTATACACAGATATGTTGTGCTCCCTTTTATAAGGCAATGCAAACCCGCACACCTTTCGCTGGTTACCTCACATTGTGGGATATGCCGTGATGGTATGAATGAATGAATGAAAAAGTTAAAAAAATCGCGCAAAATATAGACCTCCCACAGTTCACTCACACGGGACTAAGATTAATACTGTCGATTCATTAAGAGAAATAAATTCTCTGGAACGATTCGACAGTTGGAATAGTACTCCATTTTAGGTAGGTTCGCTCAATATAATAAACCCGAGTGGGTGGATGATTTTGAACGCATTGCTGTTTTAGCTCAACACTGTCTCTGAAGCATCAAAAGTATCGTTCACTAAGTATGTAGGCTTGGCGTAGCATTATTGAATTACTTTAGTCCGAAGGGCCTCCCCTAAACATTGTTCGCAAACATACCTATCTTTTCATATGCACACACTTTACATACCTTTTTAGTTGGTAGGTATGGGGTGAATTTATCATAGACTGCGCCTGGTAAAAATGGCAAATATATGTATGATTTGATCGAACCCCCAAAATAAGATGAAATTTAATAAAAACATAGTTAAGGTATTGGTGTGGTCTCATTTATATTTATTCTTTCCAATAATAGTTCAAACTGGTGAAACAAAAGTCTTTGTCAATGTTATAGCTCTATTTTATATTGGAACTATTTACATTGTCAATCTATTTTATATTAGAACTTTACTAAAGAAAAAAGTTTGTTTCTGAAACTGTTTAAAAATCAAGAACAAATATTTTTAAAATGGAATTCTTGTTTTTGAATCAACATTTTTCACAGTCTGGATACCTGGTGATTTTTTTTATGAAAGTCTCGAATTTAATTTTCCTTCAAATTTTGATTTAAACCTCATGATTTTTTGTTTTACAATGTTTTTTATACGCACAATAAACTTTTTATTTAGAGTACTATCCGGGAACTTACGTCGTCATATAAATTAGACGACTGCAAACTTAATTTTAACGTTCTTCTTAAAATAACTTACACGAAATGTTGCTTTGTTTTATTTTGAAACCTATATTATCAAATAACTTACACGAAATGTTGCTTTGTTTTATTTTGAAACCTATATTATCAAATAACTTACACGAAATGTTGCTTTGTTTTATTTTGAAACCTATATTATCAAATAACTTACACGAAATGTTGCTTTGTTTTATTTTGAAACCTATATTATCAAATAACTTACACGAAATGTTGCTTTGTTTTATTTTGAAACCTATATTATCAAATAACTTACACGAAATGTTGCTTTGTTTTATTTTGAAACCTATATTATCAAATAACTTACACGAAATGTTGCTTTGTTTTATTTTTAATCCTATATTATCAAATACTGTTATTGCTTATGTTTGTCAAGTAGTAATAATTTTGTGTTTTTATCTTTTTGTGTGCAAAATATTCATTGAAATTAAATATCTCACGAAAAATCACATGTCTCTTTATGGGGTAGGCAGACAAAGCCGATTTTCATTCATTCCTGTCTTGACATAAACACAATTTATCGTTTCGTCTACATATATCTATGCACCGTATCACGAATGCTTTTGAACCTTATACTCATCTCATTTGTTTTTTGTCTACTCCTTTTTGTCCATTGTTTTGTCTTACATAATATAATTTCCAACCTATTTACACGGGCTATATGTATATGTAGTTTTCTTTATTTTACAATGCCCTCAACATCTTGTGTATTGTTTTCTTACATATTATAATCGGATCAGTTAAGTTTATTCATTTCAACAGTACCTATTTATGTTTATCTCATGTATATATATTAAATTCATATTAAAGATTCACTCACATTTAATACTAGATCGACAAATATATTGTGTATTAATTGCAAACAGGACTTGCGACCAGTCATTGGTCGGTTCACATTACCTCTATTATTTATAAACGTATTATTTCATAACACGAGCATTATTTGAGCGTAGGTTGTTGTGTTCGGATCGATCTATATACATATAAGTAGGTACATCACTATAAGAAAATAGTCTTGGCGCTTTTTGGCAATATTAAATCCTTGATTTAAATTTGAAGTTCAACCACCTGATCCATTAAGTAAATTATGTAGGCTATTTCATACCTGACTAAGACTTAACCTTGAAAAATTTCTTACAACAAACACGTTTTAATGTTTAAATTCGCGCGATGACCCGATGATGTTGTGTTCGTAATAATGAGTATTTCATTGACAATGAATCTTTAAAAGTATTTTAAATAAATTATGTGTCATAAATGCTGCGTACTTATTTTTTTATCTTTGTTTCTACGACAGTTTATGACAAATAAGTCAGATTTATAAATGAATAATTAACATCGCCCAAATCAAGGATTAATTAAATCTTTTGAATTATTGCAATATCTGACTATTGAAAGTGATAGATAGCCTCGCGAAAGTTTGAAATTATAATTACTTATCGATTATAGTTTAGCTTAATAGGGATGGATAGGTAATAATAGCCTATTTCTTTTGTAAATCTATATCCTTTTATTTATTGTTCTTATTTGTATGTTAACTGCTTTTTTGTCCTAATAAATGTTTATTATTATTCTTTATACGTGAAGCCATTTTTAAACAAGTGCGCGCACGGGCAGTTTGAGATTTGGTATAGTGAGAGTTTGTATGGGAAATGAGTGCAGAAAACTAAAATTTATACATAATATGTATGTTATTTATTTCATTTTAACACTTTATTGTACATAACTTATTTGTCAGTACAAATGGCGGACTTATTGCCTAGTGGCAATTTCTTCCAGACAATTATGGGTGAAAGTGGTACATGTACAAAAAAATAAAACCTACATAAAACTATAAACATATAACATTTATACACAAAAAAAAGGAAAAAGAATAAAAATATGTACACCAATGACAATTAAACAAATCTTAGATGAAACCTGATACAACACTATGGGAGGGAAGGGAAAAAAAGGAGAGGATATTTATCTAACTACAGGAATAGGGAAATTAATGGGAAGTATGTTGGTTAAGAAATAGAAAGTAGGAGCGCGCGCTTTAATCTAGTTTTGAAGGTTGCTAACGTTGGTGCAGTTCTAATGTCAAGGGCCAAGTTGTTCCATAACCGGGCAGCATGGACAGTAAAGGATGATGAATAGAAAGCCATGGCATGTGATGGGATGGCGAGGGTTCTCTATTCTCTAGATCGAAGCGGGAGTTCATGAGAGGCCATAGGTTGAAATCTTTCTGTCAGATATGATGAAGCATTAGGGTTGTTCAAAATATTAAACAGAAGACAACGAGTGTGTTGATCCATAATATGTGTTACAAATACATTAAATTAAATACAGCAAAAAAAAAATCATGTTAAGACATAGATTGTTTATTTTCATACATCCAATGTTAAACGGAGTTATTATAAAGTGAAATACCGAACATGTTAAAGAAAAATATATAATCTACTGTGAAACGTTTTGTTTCCGATCAATTCCCAAGATTGAAACCAAAGAATGTCTAAGACTGTGAAACAATATAAAGCTTGAACAAATACCTACACTTTGCAATATGTGAAAAGAAAACTTTGTATCCCGTTATAGGAATTAAACCTTTGTTTTTTCTTCTATAATTATTTTGTTTCAACTGGTGAATAAAGTACATGGTATAATAATTTTTCTTATATACTATTAAATTGAATACAAATTAGGGATGGGTGGATGTTACATTTAAAATGTATTATCTAGTCCTATTGTTAACCTTTTACCAACAAAAATATATTTAACGGGAATTGTAATATTCTTTTTATTGTTTTATTAGTAAAAATGATTTTTTCGTCTTGTCTTGTATTTTCTTTTCTTTTTAAAAAGAGTGAATATATCTTTGTTACTAGAACATAATATTATCTCAACATTCTCAACCCCAAATATTCGGTTAAGTGCGTCTCCATTATTTTCATTATTCCAAGATTATTATGCATTTTAAATGATTCACTCTTCGTACTGTATATACTATACTTCGTACTGTATATACTGTATATATTGTATATACGGAGGCTGTGCAGCGGATGAAACACACCGAATGAATGTGGGATGGATGAAATTTAGGGCTATGACAGGAGTTTTGTGTGACCCAAAAATGCCAATAAAACTAAAAGGAAAAATATATCAGACAATTGTCAGACCTGCGCTACTGCATGACTCCGAATGTTGGACGATGTACAACACCTTCCATAAGCAAATGGAAACCACCGAGATGCGTATGCTAAGATGGTCAGCGGGGGTGTCTCTAAAAGACAAAATAAAAAGTTCATACATTCGCGGAAGCTTAGGAGTGACAGGCATTAACAACAAATTAGAAGAAAGACAATTGAGATGGTATGGTCACATATTAAGAAGACCCGAGGATCACATTGTGAACCAGGCTATGGCCGTAGATATCCCCCGATCAACGAATAGGGGAAGACCAAAAAATACATGGATGGCTCAAAGGAGTTCACAATTGATGAAACAAGAATTGACATCGGAGGCGGCCCAGAACCGAAGAGTGCACAGTTTGAGGACGAGGAGAGCTGACCCCAACAGTCTTCATCGACGATAAGTTGGGAAGAGGCCAGGAAGAAGAAGACTCTTCGTATTGTATATTGTATATATTCCACTCTTCGTACTGTATTATATATACAGAATAACCATTATGTTGATGTTTTTTGAAAGAAACGCGTTAATGACCAAAAAAAGTTAAATATTATTTTATTGACTTGTTTTGAGTATTTAATGTTATCATTTATGTTTAGATATTTAAAAATATATATTTGACCGTATTAGAAGATTGGTTTGAACATCTGTTTAATACATAAAATAATATAATGCATACAATTAACTATTCTGAAAATAAAATGTAGGTTTATTTGGTAATTAGGCATATTTTTGGCGGATGTGTGAAATTGCGAATCGGACAACGGACAGGTTTTGAGTGGGTCATTCGGGTCACTAGTAAAGTATATATTTTTGTTGCTTTCTTCCAATGTCCACTTCGGCTTATTTATATGCACATTACTTTTGTATACTCGTAAATACCAATGCGCATTCCCTTGTTAAGACACAACGACGTTTACAATAATTTATTGACGAAATCACGCAAGCGTCAACCAAAATATTACTAGTTGCGTAGATTATAAGCAGTCGTTTGGTATTTGCATTCATATAATATGTAATCGTCTTCTGCTTATTGTATTTGTAGTAGGTACCTATTTTTAAACATTGTTTAAAATTTTAACTACAGTAGGTAACAATAATTTTAAAAAATTTAATAATAGTAAATAGTTAAAATTTTAATTCTAAAATTTTAACTATTTACTATATTGTATGTTGATTCTTATTATTTTGAATATTTTGTTTTTATGTCACATAAGAGATCGATATGTTAAATAATTGTAGGTACTTATGGATTTATAAGTATACTGGAAGTTTACTTCTATATTATCTGTGGGATTTATTCACTAAATAGGTATTGCGTGGTATTGCGGTGAAATATAAAACGAGTGGCTTGCGGCCAATGTTAACCAAGTCACTCAAAAAGTATTTAAATTATATATGGAAAATTTCAACATTTTCATTAAACGAGTTTAATTAAACTAGTTGCATGTGACACACGAGATACAACTGTCGATAGCGATATTACCTATATGTCCTATTCTGATTCGTTTCAGGTTACTAATCTATATTATAAATTTGAATGTTTGTATCTATGTATGTATCATGTATGTGTTGAATGCGCTCCTAAACCGTTCATCCGATTGCGATGAAACTTTGGTGAGTTGTCGAGAGTATGCCCGGGATGGTTTCTGGATCAAAAAATTTTAACTTCTTCTTCTTCATCGGGTAATAGGTCATTTTACCTATGAAGGTGGACTATCCTGAGAACCGTTCATCCGATCGCAATGAAACTTTGGTGAATTGTCGAGCGTATGACCGGGACCTACTGAAGGGACGGGAGGTACTAAAGGGTCTGAAGGGACGGGAGTAACTGAAGGGACGGGAGTAACTGAAGGGTCGGGAGTAACTGAAGGGACGGGAGTAACAGAAGCGTCGGGAGTAACTGAAGGGACGGGAGTAACTGAAGGGACGGGAGTAACTGAAGGGACGGGAGTAACTGAAGGGACGGGAGTAACTGAAGGGACGGGAGTAACTGAAGGGACGGGAGTAACTGAAGGGACGCGAGGTACTGAAGGGTCTGAAGCGACGGGTGGTAATGAAGGACCATTTTTAACTATACAGGCAATACGAAGTTTGCCGGGGGATCACTAGTACATCTATAACCAACGGGCGACTGTGAATAAAAGGATTTAGTCCGCGCGGTGTGATGTAATGAGTCCCGTATAAATGCAGTCAACTTTTTGACATTTCTCATATACTAAATTTTAGACGAATCAGAATATGATATAGTATATATCATATTCTGATTCGTCCATGAGTATATCTCTTTTTGAAGGAAGTCATATTATAAAGTGTTTTAATTTCTTTTTTGCTGTGTATTTTTTTTATGTAAAATATGTCTTTTTGTAATAAATAAAATAAAAATATATGTATAGTTGAAGAATACGTACCAAACTATTAACCCATAAATCCAAATTAATATTTTTAGATATTTTGTTGTCTATACAAAACATGTAGATATGGATAGTATGGAGGTCAGTCTCTTTTTTCCTACCCAGAATATGATAACAGCATGATGGTATGTATGTATGTATGTTTGGAGATTAAATATTAAAATATTGAGAGCCCCGTAGATATTGTGTTGTAGGTATATACTGCCAAACAAATTGTATGAAACGATGTCGTCACTAAATTCAATTTTTTTAACTAGTTGCATGTAACACATGAGATCCAACTGTCGAAGGCGATAGTATACATAATTGAAGAATACGTAAGTACTAAACTATTTTGTTTTCTATATAAAACATGTAGGTATTTATGTCAGCATAGGATAGTATGGAGGGCAGTATGTTTTTCCTACCCAGAATATTAAAACATGATAGTATGTATTTATGTTTGGAGATTAAGTATCAAACTATTTTTGATGGGTCGATGGCAGAGCGGTTAGCGCACTGGGCTAGTAATCCAGTGGTCGCGAGTTCGAATCCTGCCTCGACCGATTTCGTTCACCTATAGCACAAGCATTTATTTGCTTATTTTAGGGAACGTAGGAAGATGTATATGTACTTGTTTAACAAGGACATATTCATTTAAAAAAAAAAAAAAAGTCTTCTTAGATATTGTGTATAGGCCACTGCCATACAAATTGAATGAAGCGATGTCGTCACTAAATTAAATTTTTATAAAAATTAGTTGGGGTGTTTCGGCCTTTTTCACTATTTTTAAAAACTTTGGAATCATAGGCAGTTAAACACATAAATTTATCATAAAAAAAATATTTTTCTGAATAAAAAATGTTTGAGAAACTCTGAAATTTTTTTGAAAAAAAATAATTTAAAATAAATTCTAAGTTGGTGTTTTTTTAACTTCAAAGCTGAAAAAACTGTGAAAAATATAGACCTGGCATACAAATCTCGCGTATCTTGGCTTGATACTTTTCGATATGTTAAGAGAAATAAATTCGAACAAATTTCGAGACAGATGAATTATTTTTGAAATAAATATTTTATTATGAAAACTTGATAATTCTTCGATGCTATTTAATGAAAGTGATGTGCCTTTTTACCGATTTGAAACTAAAAATATCAAATTTCAAGTTTCCTGAGCTTGGTTGCGGTCACTTTGAAATATTTGACAGTATAAAAATTGAGAAGCACTATTCAGATATCCTACAAAATCTAATGCGGTCTTAACGAATGCAAAAATGATAAGAATCAAATGACTGCTTTAATCTTTAATCGATAAAGTAGAATAAACACGTCGTACATATTATTACACAGCACACACACACACAGATACATTGTAATGAAACTTCAATGAAATTAAAAGTAAATTATTGAAAATAGTGGGCGTTTAGCGGGGGGGGGGTCGTGCCGTTGAGTCTGGGGGTTTCAGCGTAACCAAAATCTACAGAACTATTGTCACTTCTTTTCTCCATTTTCCTTTCTATTCCTGGATCCATTCCTATCCTATTTCCTGTTTCTTACTTATATATTATATACTTATGTTTCTGTCTATAGTACGAAGAATACTATAGGTAATTGGCGCCATAAAACGTGAATCTATATAACATTTTATATTATGTATTATAGCTGTTGTATTCTCTAAATAAATGAATAAAAAAAAAAAAATTCATTCTCAGCATGATACTAGTTGATAATCTTCCCCACTATATTACCTTGGGTTAGGTTATTCCTCTATTTATCTTTTATTTGTAAAAAAATAACTTCATTATAATATCTCTTCCACTAACCTAACCAATGCATCCCTTCTGTTAAAAGTATTGAAATGTGCTATTTTTTGAAACATCAGAAATATACAATATAATAAATACAGGAAGATGAAAATTATAGCGTAAAAAATTATTTCTTTGGTGTTAAATATTTGTACCTTGAAAAAAAAGACCTGAGACAAGTGACGTTTAGCAGATTAAGAGATAACACAATATCATATGAATTATGTTAAAAATATGTATAAATAATATTGATGTAAGTATTTCTTTGATTTAATGATGTTTTCTAAATATATCAAGTGCATATTTTCGTCGTTTATTTATGTACTAAGATAAACGAGCGAGTTGTGGCCAACGCTAAACTCCTCACTAACAAGTCACTCTTTAAAGTATTCAACGTTTGCATGAAAAGTTTTCAGAATTTTCATGAAATGTGTTTGTTCAATCATTTTTTATTTAAATATTTTATAATGAAAAGTTGATAATTCTTCAATGCCATTTTATGAAATTGATGTGTCTTTTTACCAATTTGAAAATAAAAATTTCAAATTTTTAGTTTCCTGAGCTTGGGGTCACTTTAAAATATATGACGTAAAAAATTGAGTAGCACTATTCAGATATCCTTCAAAATCTAATGGGGTCTAAGCGAGTATTATATACCTATGAGTACATATTTGCAAAATTTGAAAAGAAACGAATGAGTAGGTACTTTAGTCTATAATTGATGAAGTAAAATAAACACGCCGTACATAGTACACAGCACGCAGCACACAGCACACACACAGATACATTGTGATGAAACTTTCAGAATACAATCTCAGCATGATACTTGTTTATAATCTGCAATAAAAAAAATAGCCTTCAAAATTGCGAAATCATAACTCCCCACTATATCTCCTTGGATTAGTGAGGAGTAAAAAAATACTGTAGGTATATCGAAATTCTGATTGGCAACTCAACGATGTTTTCAAACTGCAAGCCAAAATATGATAATGTCTAGAATATGATGAAGAATTTAGTGCCGTTAGCCTACATCGCAGTAGGTAGGTACATATTGCCGCGCGAGTGCATGGATTTAGAAATGCGTTACAGAATAATAAATGTTTTGTGTATGCGTAAATTATAAATTTGTTATCCGAGTATTTGAAAGTTGTTCATCTCGTATTTTAGTGCGGAAATGACCGGAGAAAAGAAAGCAATGCTATTATTGCAATGTGGCTGCAAACCGGATTTTCGACGAGCATTCTGCTTGTTCACTTGTTGTACTGGACCTAAAAAGATACCTACATTGTAATAAATCTTGTCGCTTTTGAAATCTAATGGAAATTGGTCAAATGCCGCGCCAGCTTCGGGCCTCGGTCAAATTAAAGATTCATATACCTACACGAGTATGATTGCAACTCCCCTCGATATTATGTAGTTTGTTGAATTGTTTGTTAACTCTGTATCTCCCATAGCACCACGAGAGAACCTGTTCAACTGGCTTATCTTCTTAGGGGAGATTCATATTTCCTGAATTCGTACACCTATATTCACATAAATTAACATAACATTTGATTTCTTTGTTAAGTGCTTGATTGTCTTGTATTTTCTTTGTCATGACCCATTTCTGAGGATAAGTTTTTGAGATCTTTTGATTGTAATACATATTACATTTGTTGCTGATTTTTTCACGATTTTTTTAAATATGCATTACCGACTAAATTGGATTTGTACATGTGTATTATTCATCGAGTACTTTTCACCTGCTATAATGATTGTTTACTAAACTAGCCGCTAGGATTTATATAATGTAAAGTTATATTCTGTCTTGTTTATACAGACTTGGTATTTTTTAATTCATGATATCAATATAAAAGCAGGTTATATTGAAGATTAAAAAAGTAATCTTATAATTAACGTTATAATTTATGTGTAAAAATATATTGAGAAATTATAAGTTTGAATGTATACCTAGATTTTTAATTTGTTGGTAAATGTATGTACATCTCGGTAAAAATATAAATTTAGCTGTCAGATGAATACCTAGATTGTGACAATATGACAATCTTTATACATATAATACTCTTCCGTACGTGTGTATGTCACTTAACTCTCCCTAAACGGCTGGACCGATTTTGATGATTTTTTTTGAGTGTGTTTTAGTGGGTCCTTTGATGGTTTAAATTCGCCAATCGAATAAAAAATTGTAAAAGTCGAAAAAATTAAAAAAAATATATGAATTTGTACGCCTGGTATTATGCAAACAGTATAACTTTTGAGATATACAATATAATGCGAAATAGGAGTTTCATTACATACTTCACTTTTCGTATGGTTTTATATCAGATATTAGAGTCTCGGTTCCAGTACTGAGAGCCAGTTCATCGCCTCTTGTTTCGCCTCGTGGATATCTTGGAAGCTTCCATAAATTTTCTCAAGCTGGCAGTGTTGCACCACGTGTTTTACCGACTGCTATGCTCCACACTCACAGTCAGGATTGTCCCTTTGAAGTTGGGGGTTTCATTAATATCTTTATATAATATAATTCTTCTGTGCATGTGTATGTCACTGAGCTCCTTAACGGCTGGACAAATATTGATGAATCTTTTATTTTTTATTTTTCTGGTGTCCCATAAGAGCGGATCATCGAATAGACAACAGGCAAAATAACATCTTACACGCATGTGTCGTGCTTTATTGTATACGGTAATGCACACCGATCGCTGGTTACTCTACATTGTGGGCAATGGTGTGTAGTTATTTTTAAGTTTGCTGAACCAGCTTATAGCAAGCAAGCCAACGTTCGGGCAGGACAACGTCTGACGGGTCCGTTATTCCGTTAGATACTTAATCTTCATACATACCATTAGTCAGAGTAGAAATAAAGGACTGACCTCTGCACTATCCTATCCTGACATACATGTTTTGTATAGAAAAGAAAATATTTTAAAATACTCAGTAATTTGGATTTAGGGGTTTAAAGTTTGGTGGGTACGTCTTCTTCAACTATAAATACTATCTCTATCGACAGTTGGATCTCATTTGTTACATGCAACTAGTATACCTAATTTTATGTAGTTAAGAGGCTATAGTAGGCTATATAGTATATTTTGAAAATAATTTCCCCAGTACCCTCAAAAGATACGTCTTTGAAATAAAGAACAGTTTGTATTTACATCTTTATTCTATTTATTTTTTTGAAATTTGAATTTGATTAATAATTTTGGTAAAATTAGTTTTAGTAAGACCCTTTTTATTGTACGTAACTAAAATACCACAAGTCCTATGAAGTAGATTTTTATTTTAATCGAAAGAAAATTTGAAAATCTACCGGCTGAGTTTTTTCTTTATAATAATATTTTAATTACCTACTCTTCTTGCTATTTAAAAAAAACTTCTAAATTTTACCTTTTCTTCACGAAAAAATATTGTATATCACAGATTAGGTGATATACAATATTTTTTCGTGTTTCATACATTAGAACTTACTTTAATGTGCATTTTTGTGTAAACCCGTATACCCTGGGTATACAAGGGCCTTAATATATCATGTAGATGAATTGAACTACTACTTTGCAAACAAATATTGACTGCCTGTGAACGAACTCTGATTAGTGAAATCTTAACAAACAACTATTCATAATTTATTTTTCATATGTTTAAGTATCTAAATCTTCTTTAAATGCAATATAATCTTGTAGCCAGACACTTGTGTCTGACTACATACGTATTGTACCGGGTAATAAAATTTAATCGAGCCAAAATGAACGAACGGTATTTTGTGCGAGTATGCGTGCGGTTATATTTTTTATTGGCAATAGTCGCATTCGATGGACGGAGAAAAATGATTGCGGTAAATGGTCGTTTTGCGTAGGCATATTAGTTTTTCGACAATCGCACGAGATTGTTTTTGTTAGTCATTTTATATTTGGTATTATGTAGTTCAGTGTCACCAGAAAGGAGGTCATCATTTCCTTAGCAATTGTGCAATGTACAACTGCGTTGAAGAGCATTACCTTTTTGTGTCATTATGTTTTTTTTATAATATAATGTACAGTTTTGGTGTTTCGTCTGCTTTTATAACCAGATAGATGCTAAACTACTTAAGTGTTATTATTGAACACTGCGTGTCATAAGCCCGGATTTATCATTATCGAATGATATTCATATTCCTAAATCGGTGCTTCGTTTAGGTAAAATACGTTTCTTTGTAAATAAATATTATTTTTATTTAATCATTCAGATTCATTCTATGGACGCTAATAGCTTATTATGAAATTCATGTGTTTCTCTACGAAACAAAGCTGTTTAAAGTTTATCATAAATGTATTGATATTTTTGTCAGTGTGAAACTTTTGTTCTTATATATAAATTCCCTAATTTAGTACATTGAACTTTCTGAAAAGATTATTCGAAGGATACCTGTTTGGGTTTTTTTTTGCATGTTGTCGGAATAAAACATTTAGATACGTGAAATAATGGGTCAAACAATATTTTTGTAAGTTTTTATAACCCCTTATTGCCTACCTATACATCAGAAGTTACTCCCTGTCCCGAAGTAAAAAAAATCATAGGACCTCGTCTATCACAATATTTTGTAAATAGACTTTAAAAGTTATAGACGAGTTAAATACATTTTGAAAAATTTTTGGATGCCGTAATAATATATGTACAATTTGTGTTTTTGTCAAAATAATGTCAGTTATTCTATTTTTGTGTTTTTCCATATCACAAAATTTGCAAATATAATATTATTTTAATTCCGTGTGACATATTATTAAAAACAAGTAGGTCGTGTCCAATACTAAACTTTTCACTACTTAAACTAGTACAGGTTCATATCACAAATTGAAAGTTGGGGCCGTACAAAGACAATTGTTTTTCTTCAATGGTCGAAAATATCTATGTATGTAAATACATTTTTATTAAGCCCTTTTCTACATTATAATTATTAATTATAAAAATCAATATTCCATAAAGTTAAAGCGTTTTGTTGGTTTTTACAGATGAAATGACACGATAGAAACAAAGCGGTATCAAGCAGTCGATCGACTTTGTAAAGAATCATGAATACGAAACTGTGTTATTTTAATTTCTTAAAGACTGCAAAATCACAACTCTCCACTAGTGTACATATGCATAGTAGTAAATAGTAAAAGTAATGTCGGTATGTAATATTTATAATATGTTTATTTATTTAAATATTTGTAAAGTCGCAAGTCAAGGACATTTTTTATGCATTTCAAGCATTGTTTTGATTGATTGTGCCTATTAATTTTGGTCATTACGCACTACTTCATGCAAAACATATAATTCCAGAAAGTGTAACGCATATTTTTGATAGTAATAATAATTGTATTATGTATGCAACAACAAAATTTTTTGCAAATTTTAGTCAATTATTTATGCCGACCGATTTACAGTTGGTATGCATGACCTGGATTGCAAAAAAATAAAAAGATTATTTAGGTCATCCCCAATAAAGTAATATAATTTGTGTATGGAGTATTGTACAATATTGAAAATTCGCATTTCGAGGCAAACTAACAAACAGTTACATTAAAAGTTTCATGCAACATTGTTTTAGAACATATATCTAATGGATGATAATTATTCATGAAAATAATTAAAGGAAAATTGTTAAATTTAGTGTACACGCAAATATCACGATTTTGGACGGAAAAATTAGTTTTGGAGGCTAGAAGTTTATATAAAAAATAATAATTTTGATCTGAGTATATCGCTGAGAGTCGCTTTATAATTTAGACAGACTCCGAATTTCCTAACTTGGAGATTGGTTAGTACAAAGAATTTGTCATTCCATAATAAACTCGTCACTTCATATGTTGTAAGGATGCGTTATAAAAACTTGACTCGATAGCGATTTTCTTCTTTTTACGAGAAAATGGAAATACGAGATAATGGAAGGGTTTTTTGTGTGATAATTATCATCATTTTTCCTTGTCAACTCTTTTCATGCAGATTATATTATTTAACTTGAATAATTGATTCTTAGATAATTTATTAAATATTTCCCATTGTCGCTGAAATAACGTAAATGTGACTAGAAATTAGTGATGTGGTTAAGGTACGTGATTGAGCGCGTGATTGAATGAGAGATTATTATGTAGGTAGGTAGTATAGTGTGATGCTTTAGCTCGTGTGTTTTAGTGAAGTATGACGGTGGTGTGTGGTGAGGGGTGCGAGGTGCGGGTGCAGGCCTGATGTCGTGGTGTGGGCAATACTGTTCGGCTCCGACCTCTCCGAAATTCCAAATCGAAGTGCCTACTAATCCGCCCCTGCATCGATTTTCCCGTTTGGACGGCAGCCGCCGCCCGCGTGACCCGGATACGCCGTACGATTTTTTCCCTGGGTCTAATTCATTGTTATTTGTCAACGTAATGACTCTAGATAGGACTCTGGTTTTCTCTTACCCATCCCTAAACATTACATTTTCCTTACACTGCACTCGGAACTAATTTATTATTTTTGTTACTATGTATCAACATACTAATTGTGATATTCCAATACCCTGAACAACGAAAACACGAATGGCGTTTTAAGAATGTTTTTCCTTCTATTCTTCGGCTTAGAACTTAAAAAATGACTGGAAAATGAAGTTTTGGATCGCATAGGACTCCCGACATTGATCTTAACCTCATCCATCCGACACTAGTTCTGTGATTTACACCTGCTGCACATTTTCTATTTTAATGGATGAGTGAACCAAGTTGGGGTGTTTCGATGTTTTTCGTTATTTAAAAAAATCTTTGGAGATATAGGCAGTTAAACACCACTCACCATTGTACTTACTCAGAATTCGGAGTAGAACATTTAGTGTGTCTATGTGTTTGCATGCGTGTGTTTGTGTGTATCCACTCCCCCCCTTTTATGACTTTTGATCCGCTCAATGCACAGCCTAAAATTTCAGAATATATAGAAAGTTATAGATAGGTCTACAAAACTTTTATACTCATAATTTCGACGATTTGTTTTTCAGTCGGGGTTATCAACTTTTGAATTTTTAGTTTATTTTTTCATATATCTCAAGCTTCTCTAGGCAGTCCGGTTCCCTTTTGGAAATGTGTCCAAAGAATTTAGACATTAATATAGACATAAAAGTAGGCATCATTTAATCACACTAGATACAGAAAGATCAATTTTAATTTCAAAAATAGAGTAGGCATCATTTAATCACACTAGATACAGAAAGATCAATTTTAATTTCAAAAATAGAGTAGGCATCATTTAATCACACTAGATACAGAAAGATCAATTTTAATTTCAAAAATAGAGTAGGCATCATTTAATCACACTAGATACAGAAAGATCAATTTTAATTTCAAAAATAGAGTAGGCATCATTTAATCACACTAGATACAGAAAGATCAATTTTAATTTCAAAAATAGAGTAGGCATCATTTAATCACACTTGATACAGAAAGATCAATTTTAATTTCAAAAATAGAGTAGGCATCATTTAATCACACTAGATACAGAAAGATCAATTTTAATTTCAAAAATAGAGTAGGCATCATTTAATCACACTTGATACAGAAAGATCAATTTTAATTTCAAAAATAGAGTAGGCATCATTTAATCACACTAGATACAGAAAGATCAATTTTAATTTCAAAAATAGAGTAGGCTAATTTAATCACACTAGATACAGAAAGATCAATTTTAATTTCAAAAATAGAGTAGGCATCATTTAATCACACTAGATACAGAAAGATCAATTTTAATTTCAAAAATAGAGTAGGCATCATTTAATCACACTAGATACAGAAAGATCAATTTTAATTTCAAAAATAGAGTAGGCATCATTTAATCACACTAGATACAGAAAGATCAATTTTAATTTCAAAAATAGAGTAGGCATCATTTAATCACACTAGATACAGAAAGATCAATTTTAATTTCAAAAATAGAGTAGGCTAATTTAATCACACTAGATACAGAAAGATCAATTTTAATTTCAAAAATAGAGTAGGCATCATTTAATCACACTAGATACAGAAAGATCAATTTTAATTTCAAAAATAGAGTAGGCATCATTTAATCACACTAGATACAGAAAGATCAATTTTAATTTCAAAAATAGAGTAGGCATCATTTAATCACACTAGATACAGAAAGATCAATTTTAATTTCAAAAATAGAGTAGGCATCATTTAATCACACTAGATACAGAAAGATCAATTTTAATTTCAAAAATAGAGTAGGCTAATTTAATCACACTAGATACAGAAAGATCAATTTTAATTTCAAAAATAGAGTAGGCATCATTTAATCACACTAGATACAGAAAGATTAATTTTAATTTCAAAAATAGAGTAGGCATCATTTAATCACACTAGATACAGAAAGATCAATTTTAATTTCAAAAATAGAGTAGGCATCATTTAATCACACTAGATACAGAATGATCAATTTTAATTTCAAAAATAGAGTAGGCATCATTTAATCACACTAGATACAGAAAGATCAATTTTAATTTCAAAAATAGAGTAGGCATCATTTAATCACACTAGATACAGAAAGATCAATTTTAATTTCAAAAATAGAGTAGGCATCATTTAATCACACTAGATACAGAAAGATCAATTTTTATTTCAAAAATAGAGTAGGCATCATTTAATCACACTAGATACAGAAAGATCAATTTTAATTTCAAAAAGCAATCAGCCCCTGCAGTTAACAAGTTTTTGAATATGATTATTTTTATTGCAAAATAATTAAGCTTCCTATGGATATTATTTTTGGTTAAAAACACCTTTTCTATACCTATATATTCCTGTTATAAGTAGGTAGGTATATTTCTCGTAGATACCCACTTAAGTTTTTGTTCTGAATTTGTAGCTATTTTTGTATGCGAGTATTTTTATTTAATATTTGTATCTCTTTAAATACTGAAAATATTGTGATAGATTTAAACATTTATACCGTTGTTTTCGCTACTTTTAGATGTTTTTTTTTAGATTCAGTGGTATAGTAGTATTCTGTACGTAATAATATCTACAGTTTTGGTATGAGTATACGTTTTCTGCTATGATGTTCACAAGGCATTGCCGAATGCGACGAGATTTTCTTTCTGCGTGGTGCTCGCAGACAAACATAATTACGCGGCCACGAATGGTTACCGGGGTGGTAGTTAAATGGGTCGGCGGCTGTACGGTGAGAGGGTGCGCGCGGCAGGCGGGCGGAGGGTGGGGTTGGGGGGGTTGCGTGGAGGGTGGGTTGAAGGCGGGCGGGGTGGTGCGTGGGCGAGCCAGGAGGTGGCGAGCGGCGGTGTCCCCCTCCCTCCTTGACAGCTTCCGCCATCCCTCTCCCGGAGCGATGCCAAGTCGGGCGGGCGGGAAGAAGCGAGGTAGGCGGGCGGGGGTGGAAGGCTAGGGAGGCAGAACTGCCTGGGAAGGCTAACCACCAAAGTTGAAGGCCGAATATGATCTTACTGTCTGTACGGAAGAGTTCAGAGAGGGATGTTGGTTTTTCTCCGTCTCCTTTTTTTAACGAAAATCTGCCTTCTCTGACCGGCATCTGTTCTGTTCATTTTTATATCGTTGTTGTATTTCCTGGTATGATCGGTGTATTTTTATGGAGCCCCTAAAAATGTTTTTACATTCGTTGCCGCCTATTCATAAGTAAACATGTTGCGTGCTATAAACATTTTAGCTTTATATAGGTACCTATCTATCTATATATACATATTGTGAAATATTACTGCCAAACAAGGAATGTGAGCATGGTATAGGTTAGGGTGAACGAATTTGCCTCTTTCACGATATATTTCATATTAAAATTGCTGGCATACATTTTTTATGCTAGGTCAATGTATAAATATTTAATCTTTTTTTTCACTTTTATATTTGTTTATTCTTCAACTTGTATATTGTTAGATTAAAATAAAACACTGTTTATTGTTAATAAACGAGTTATTCTTTTCATTGGTTTGTTCACATTTTTCAAAGTCGATTAATTTTACTTTGTAATCATACATTGGCGTTTTTTCAATGATTTCCACGATATTCGAAAATATGTGGCAACTTGTTGGGTACGTATTTAGTAACGTTTAAAAACGACGTTGACAAAATTCTATGAATATTGTCATTTTTCAAAAGGAATCAGAGTTAAGTCGTCAAATACACATTATTCGCATTTTGAGTTGATGTAGGTACACATAAGGAAATTAATAAATTGATAAGATTTTCCACGGTGTCGATGCTGACTGAAAGAATTTCTGAGAATTAAATTGATGTGAGAAAAGAAAAATGATATGTTCACCCCAGGTATTTATCAATTTCATAATTTGGGACATTTATTTAACGGTTTTGAATATTGAGCACCTAGTTCATAGATTTTTTCATTATTTTTATTATCAATATGAGAGCTACTTTTCATGCTCTAAAGATAATTGAAAAGTTAATTGGTGTTTCTTAATTTGTTATTAACTATTATGGTTTTTTAATTTTTGCAATTTTTTTCTGCACTATGAAGGTTTATGTTTATGGTTTACGGCAGTAAGATATATGGTTTAGACTTGAATTCCTCAAAAAACTGAAGCTTTTTGATCAATGCATGGTTTTGCGTTATAGTTAATACAGAATCCTTTACAACGACTATAGATGAAGTTTCACCACAAGAAATCTATTGGGTTTCTTTCTGTGCTATATTCAAGATTTTGAAAAGTACCACATATGCGAAAATTAAATTTCCCGGATGTTTTGATATTAGGAGGGTAAGTCCGGTGAAACGGCGGGATGAAAATCATCCACTTAGTTATCCGATTTTTTAAATTTTCTAAACGGTATACCTAATCCCGCTTCATAGGTTTATAACGTGGGTTACCACCACGATATAGGTTACCATGGAAAGGGACTTGCCGTGCAGGTGATTTCACAGATCCTTCGACGGTGGCAGTGTTGGCAATAATAAAGACTCGACTGTGCTATTTTTTGTTTGCCAGCAATTTTACGCATGACAAGGAAGTTTTTGTCTCTTCCATCATTTCAAGCTTTTTCAGTAAATATTTTTCTCTCGATTTCCTAGTTTCAGATCAAGAACTGTAACATTTTCTTTGATTCCAATTAAAATCATGATTATGTAACTAGATAAGTATGTAAGTATTATTAGACAACAATAAAAATAGACTCGTTGAGTTATAATAGAATTCGATCGACAAATTTGAATTTCTGCGGAATGAATTGATTTAATAATCGTCGTTAGAAATGCTTTTCCGGGTGCTACCTAAATAGGAGAATGAATATAATGGAAGGGCTTAAACAAATTTCGGAATTCTCTTGCATTAATTAGTGAAAGTGTTGTGAGATGAAAGCAATGTACCATCGGATTGGATTGATTGAATTTTAGAAGCAATGTGTGTACATATGTATGTATACATCGTTATTTCATGTGATAAGACGGTGTTTCTTATGTACATATGTACGGTACGTATTTAGGTATAGTATTCCTAAAGCTTCATTGTTAGATAATAGCGTCGTATGTTTCCGTATGTACTCGAGGCTTATTGTATTTCACGGCAACGTGTAGGTATTGAGGGTAGAGCTGAGCGTTACGTGAGCATGCACAGCTGCGGTGAACGAAGGTGGAGATTATTATCTATTCGATGCTTTCGAGAGGGAAATCTGATAGTGGTGTATTCTCTTCTCTTTATCCACCTGATGGGAGGAAGGTCTATACCTGGCCCGGCGTAACGGGGAGTGAGGGAGAGCTCCCGGTAGAGCGTCGCCCTGACGACGGTCCTGGAAACGCTGACGTCACGTCCTTCCCCACAGAGCGGAGCAGCCAGCCAGCCAGCCAGTGTAGCGGAGCCGCATACTCCCCTTCACTACCCTCCACTTCACTCCACTCCCCTCCCACTCTACCTTCAGCACTCCACTCCGCTCCGTCACCCTTTCATAAAGGAAACTGCCTCAAAGGCTTAGGCCAAAAGTAATTTCCGAATAAATACAAAACCTCCATTGATCCTGAGGGTACTTGTGTAAAGCTTCAAAGGTGAAGTTCGATGAAAGCTCCCGTCTTATAATCGTTTCTCTAACCTTAGAGGTAAACTAATACTTGGAGCATCCCTAAGAAAATTATTTTCTATTTATTATAGAAAATTATGTTGGTACTTACTTCGCCTGTCAAGGGAAATAACTTGGTCGTGTTTTTACCTCAAAGCGAATTCTGAAGGCTTCCTCGAGGTTGCGATATGAAATTCTCCTATTTACAAATAATGAAATCTTTCATGTTCATTTTTCCAGTATTTGTTACTGATACCTAAAGAACAACTTTGGGTCTGCTTGCGTTCAAAAGAAAAGTCTTATTTTCATTACGATAGATCATGTTTCCTGAAAAGATGTAAGTCGGGCTAAATTACCAAAATTTTCCTTTCATCATAAGTATATTGAAATTAATGAACGACATTATTATGTTGTAAAGGTTTTTCAAATATTCTTCAATGCGATTCATGTTTATCAATTCACTTTATTTTCGGTAGTATTCAGTGTTTATTGGCAATTTATGCGTTTAATCATAAATTGTGTTATGTTTACACTAACTGATTAAATTTATTTATTCCTTTGTAGGTACTCTTTTACTTTATTCAAAATAATTATTATAATCTTAACTTATAATTTTTTTTTTGTTTTGTTAAGTTTTGCTACATTATCTACACTCGTTCACTAAAATACAGGGATGAATTTATTTTATTTGTTTCACGGGCAACTAAAAATTATGATGTAAAATGGAGTCCTCGCAGCCCTTGTAATAAAAATATACCTACCTCTTTTGTTGATCAATACATATTATAACTTTTTACCGTAAGCCAAAGTGTAGTACCTATGTGCTTACTTGAAACAAAGTGTAGTACCTATGTGCTTACTTGAAACAAAGTGTAGTACCTATGTGCTTACTTGAAACAAAGTGTAGTACCTACATATGTGCTTACTTGAAACAAAAAGTTTCGTTTTGTATCTGATAACTTATTAGTTACTACAAGATTATTACCATATGTTTTTTTTCTAAACAATTATACTAATATACTCGTAATTTGATAAAATTTACTAGGGGAATAAAGGAAGTCTTAAAAATAGAATAGGTAAGGAATGACGAAGGATTTTATATAAAGAAATTATGTTTCAGATTTCCTTTAGAAGATTTAAAACAAAAACAACAAAAAAAAACATAAACGGTTGCATCAATATTTTCCTATTTCTGAATAAATGAGATTATATTTTCAGGTATAAAGGTACCTATGTATTTATTTTACCTTTTTTGCACGTCAAATTTTTCTTACATCCTTAGTTCCTTGCGTCATGTGCAAATATAATTAAATATTATAATATGCATGAATATCTTAAATAAACACCGTATAAAAATCATAAAAAAATGTAGTGATAATTAGAGCCAATAATTTGTGAAAAGTAATAAAATGATCGCTGGTGTCAACCGAAGCCCAGAACCAGTACTTCTTCATTTTGAGAATTCAGTTGAGCTGATTTTGAGCTTGCTAAATTTGGAAGCATTAAGAAGTGAACAAGCCGAATTTTTTTAATAAGTAGTTATTTTATACTCTTTTTTTATATATAGACAAATATGGCTCATAAAATCGTATTAATAAATTGAACACCTAAACAAACAAAAATAAAATGTTAAGATATAACGAGAAATTAAAAATAATTAAAACCTAATTTGTTTATTTCCAACTGAATAAAAGTATGTAGGTAAAGAATAAAATAAATATCAGTTTTGAAGAGAAAAATATTAGCTATTTATCCATCCAGCAATAAATACGAAATTGATGAACTCCGTTCCAGAGTACTGTTCGCGGTTTTTCCCTGGAGATGGTCGCCTCGGGCCGAAGGTGGGCTGTGTTGGCACGAAGTCGGCGGAGAGAGGACTTCTCTCGTCCCTCGTCCGACGCACGCATTTCGCTATGGCCCACTTAGTCTGTATTTTCCCACGCTATCCCAGACGGTTATGGGGGCACACAGTATTTTTCCTTTCTCCATGCGTCGGCAGTATTTCTCTCTCGGAGAGTAGGAGGACCGGAAGCCTACCTCGTCCCTGGTACAATAACCTAATTTGTAGGAATTCTCTCCTCCCAAGGACGAGCGGCAGACTCCGGCCGGGCGGCACGGCACCACAACTAACACCACATACTTACTTATTTTTTATCTATGTACGTACTTAGATATTTCACCTTAACTTCATTGCTTGATTACGATTTTAATTACTCTTTACCTCTATTCATTTTGCACTTTTTTGCCCACTTACCCGTTTATTTATATCCGTAGCTTTCGTTATTTTTGTTTGTATTTTTTTGGAGTAGTAAGCCCCATTTTCCTAGAATTTCAATTGTATAAATATCTTGATAATTTAATACTTTTCTTTTGGAATGACACCGACAGAGACATTTCTAAAATGTAGAATAATATAATAAGTAATAACCATAACCTCCTTAATTTACAAAACTAAAAAAAAACTTAATGTTGATGAATATTTTATCACGAAATCAGACATTTTTTTGGCTTGAAATTCCTAATAAAACTAAACCGCTAAATTGTTTACCTACTCTGGTTTGTTACAATTTTGATTATGGTGAAATATACATATATGTATTTGTCGCTTGAATAAATAAATAAGAATTAAATACCTTCCTGAGATATTTTATCATTATAGATCCTAAGAGGGTATATAAAGCTAAATGTAGGGATTCTAAACATTTTTTTTTAAATTTAATTATTTAAGAAAATGAAAACATTCATAAATAAAAATTTAACAATATTACAATAATAACATAATGTACATAATTGTAACTTCATCAGTCCCCACCTTAGATTTCATGTTACACGTACTGTACTCACTGCTGGTAATAAATCAATGAATTATTACTGTCTAATGTACATATATTGAAACATGAAAATAATATATTCCAACCACCTAATAAACTATGAAGTTACGTGTTAGTAAGGGTAACTATCGCGCGCATTTAAAAGGGTTTATACGTGATTTAAATTATCGGAAACCAACATTTTTTGATCTTTTGTTTTTTGAAAACAAACCGGTCTTGAAATGAAAAACTTTTTATTTAATTCAATATTTTTCCCTCTATAAGCATATACAAGATTTACTTCTCTACGACATATAGTTATGGAGTCATTAAAAAAAATGCTGTAAAAAAGGATATTTAGTTATAATTTCTTTTTAAGGGTATTTACGTTAAATGATGTTTTGGTTTGTATGCGCATTAATTCTAAAAAATATTTAGGTTTTTTGTATACGCAAACATTGGATTTTTTCCCCTGTCGGGAGACAAGATGTTTTTTAACAAACTAAATTTTATTTTATTTATTTTAAATTTCTATTTTTTAATATCTCAAAAGAGACAAAGTTGAAATATTTATTTATCAGAGAACCGAGAATTTAAGCACCTATAGGGCTTATGAAGGGAATTATATAATAAGGTATAATTGGTGAACGTTGCGCAAGCCCTTAAAGAGATCACGTGAATCAGCCAATGACATGTCGCAAGCCCTTTATTGAGGTATATTTAGTTTGTTGAAAAACACAATATTTTTAGTGTATTTAACAAGTTGCATGTAACACATGTATTCAAACTGTCGATGGCGATAGTAAGTGTATTTGAATAATACGTAATATCCATGTAATAAATAAATGTACCAAACTACTAAATTAAAATTATTAATTATTTAAAAATATTTTAATTTCCTTTACAAAACCGATGGGTGGAAGGCAGAGCGGTTAGCGCGCTGGGTTAGTAATCCAGTGGTCGCGAGTTCGAATCCTGCCTCGACCGATCTCGTTCACCTATAGGACAAGCATTTATGCTTAGTTTAGGGAACGTAGGAAGATGTATATGTACTTGTTTAACAAGGACATATTCATTTTTTTAAAAAAAAAAAAAAAACATGTTTGTCAGGATAGGATAGTACTTATGGATTTCAGTCCTTTTTCCTACCCTGATAAGGTAAACGGCTTGATGGTAGATATGTATGTACGTATGAGTCCATGAGATAATGCGTATTCTGCCATACAAATTGTATGAAACGAAGTCGTTACTAAATTATTTTTTCACTTCATAAGTTTACAAAAGTTTGCGATGTATGTACTGATATGATGCATATACTTTTCATAGAAAGTTAAATTATCTGTTTGAGGTGTTTCGGCGTTATTGATATTTTCATATATTTATTTGGAAGTATTTATATGTAGTTTAAAACATTAGTTTGTCGAAATAATATATTTTCCTTAGTAAAAAAGTTTTCGAAACCCTGAAACATTTTCATAAAAATTAGTTTGTGGTACTGTATTTATTTAAAGTTATACAAATTTTCAGCGTCCTAGCTTAGATGGTTTATGAGATCATGTAGAAATATAAAATATGAATCATAATATGTTGATAAAATCTGACTGGAACAAAAATTCACAATTCTGAGTTATAAATTTTTCCTTCCTTTCTAAAATTTTAGGCTCTGTGCATGAAGTGGATCCAAAGTAATAAGGGGGGACGTAAACACACAAACCTACAGGCACACAAAATTTTCTACTCCGAATTCATCTATGTATAACATATATGCTGCGAAGCCTCAAAATTGGTGTTTTTGATTTCAAGTTGGAAAAACCATGCAATTTCTCTATTACTCATTAGAAAATGTTTCTTCCTAGTCCCTACGCCTTGGCTTAAAACTGTCGATTTGTTAAGAGAAATAAATTCAACAAACAAAAAAATATTATTTTGCGATCTTCTTCTTTGCCTTTTCCCACTTTAGGTTGAGTCGGCTCTTCTAATCCTTTGGCGCCATGATGATCTTTCCTGCATTATCGGAGCAGCCCCCCCAGACAACGTGTCATTTAGCTCAAGAAAAGATAACTCAATGTATGGAAGTGACAGTTGCAACTGTCACTTCCATACATTGAGTTATCTTTTCTTTAGCTAAATGACACGTTGTCTAGGGGGGCTGGTTGTTAAGTTTTCTTCATGAGCTTACTTATGTAATTCCACCATGTGGATAGTTAGTGTCCTTTATCTACTCCTATTTTCATGGAGTGCTGTCCGCACCATCTGATTCGACTCTTTATAAGTTTTTATGGTATGGGGGCTACCCCATACCTTCATCTTATTAGCTGGTTTCGCGTTTTGTCACCCCGTTTGTCCGCCTCAGCATTTACATTACATAGACACGTAATTTTTCTTCATGTGTACCCTTTGCTGTCCAGTGGAACTCTACTCTTTATTTTTTTTAATTTTGACACTTCGTTCTACATTACAAATGTACATTCTACTTAGTATTGCACTTAAAAACTACCGACGACTTGTTCTCGATTACAACTAATTCTAACGGATTAGATTATATATTCGAGATTGGGTTTGGAATCGATTGTCAAGATATTAGATGTTAGTCCACAGCATTCAATCTCATTATACTTTGCCTCTTCTGATGACGTATTAGTTCATTCCTCCCTAAGATAAATTTTTGTATTAAACTCAAAACAATTTTTTTATGAGTTGATAATTCAAAAATATTTTTTTGTCGTTAAAATAATTATTCTTCATTCATTACAGATTTTATAATGTTATGAGTTTTATTTATGTTATGTCATCGTTTATTTAAATTTTCTTTTACCTGTTAGAATGTCTTATCTCCTACCGCTAAACTTTCTTCTTGTTTACTCAGAGAAATACATAAATTTATCTTCATAAAGGGAACTTATATTTGAAATATCCAATCACTAGAATTTAGTCATTTTATTCCATTTGGCACAAATCACTTTTAAGTATGCAGTGCCCAATAGTATATACGAGTAATATAAAAAAACAAAAAGATAATGTAAAGTTTAAAAAAATATATTTTGCATATTACGACTTGTATTGTTGTGTGGCAGTACATACATACTATAACGCTATGTCCCTAACGGTGTAGGCAGAGAGAGCCGGACGCCATATTGTTATATCCTGGCCAGTATTTATCGCCTCATCAACATTCATACATCGTATCATATATGTTCGTCTGTTGTTCAACCTTTTTTCATTTCCCTTTTTTAGAATGTCGTTCACATGGTCGAACCTTCCTTTTCGTGGACGGCCCCGACCTTTTATTCCATTCCTTTCCGCTTCGTATATTGTCTTAGTCAGGCATTCCACATTCATTCTCCCCATGTGGCCAAACCGTCTCAATGTAGTCACTTTCATTCTATAGATGACGTCTTTCTTTATTTTACATTATTTTTTAATGTCCTCATTTATTATTACACTGCCATTTATTATTACACTGCCATTTATTATTACACTGCCATTTATTATTACACTGCCATTTATTATTACACTGCCATTTATTATTACACTGCCATTTATCGTTTTGTTGCATATTCTTCTCAGCCCTCGCATTTCAACTACATTTTTTCTATTTTCATGCGTCTACTGCCATTCACTCCTGTTTCCTGCCGTTAATCTTCTTTCAATATCCTTTTCAGGCCGTCCATTCCTTTGAAACATACTTCAAAGACAAATATTTGCCAGCTTGCTCTTGTTGTTCATTCACACTTATGTACCTATGTATATTTGGTACTGTCTTTGTTTCACCTATTTCAAATATCATATCCCTCGACTGAAGTATTCATTCTCAATCCATTTTGTAAACATCCTTCATATGTGGCAGTGCATATTGTAAATCATAACAACGTTGTGTTTGTTTTTTTATTTTTTCTGGTTGCCCAAGCGCCTTTAAAATTATATTTGAATATTTAATTGATATTGTTGTGATTGGAAATGAATTCGTTACTCGAAAATTGCCAATTTTCTGGTAGGTTTATCGAGAAATAATTTCGGCGAAGGCAGTGTGTTTGATCGAAGAATTCGCTGGGAATGTTTGACCTTGTAAGGTCGCACTCGTTAGCCTGGTCCGGGACGCATAGCAGTTTCCTGCTCCACGCCCCCCCCCCTCTATCACTTTGCCACGCCTCCTTACCCCTCGCACTTTCAGCCACCCCTATATTTCTGAAAGGAAATGTTTTACTTTTCTATAAATATCTACCTACCTTCTATTTCATATCGAAGATCTTATTGTCTGAGGATTTTTTCTGATGATATTATTTATATTGCCGGGAGAGTCTTAACTTAGGGATATTAATCTTTTGGCACTATATATATTAATCAAAGGTTATTTGAGTTAAATCAACAAATATGCTTCATTTTTTTATATTTTTATTTTGAGTTGTCATCCATCCTGAGAAAGAGGCGGTCGCTTCGAAATTGGTCGTATAAAACAGCTCATTCGTAGATTGAGCATAATGAATTTCTTTTCATTCCACTGGATAAAACTACACCTTATTTTTCTTTGGTTACTCGAGTACTTTTTAATAAATATATTTTTATTTGTTTCAGTAAAACCAACACACGGATAGAAAAAAACACTAAACACGTAAGTTATGTATTAATTTTAAATACTCAAAATATTGTTCTACTTCGCCCTGTTTATTCCATATAATATGAGTTGTGTAGGCAGAAAAAATGATTATTCTTTTCAATTGATTCTGAAATGTGTATCAATTGGTGTATTTTTTGATGTTTGGTAAAATTTGCGAAAGTTCGATTTTTTTTTAATGAAAGATAATGAATTGCTAATTTGAATAATTTATAACTCATGAACAATTTTTGGATACCCTATAACTAGGGTGGCCACTTCCTGGTCTTTTAATTACACACGCAGAATACTTTTGACTCTTTCGGTAGGTAAATAACTTAAGACTGTTTTGTTTCGTAGAGCAAACAATTTTTTACATATTTTTTTAAACTTATTTTCTCATTGGACGATAGAGAGAAAAATGTTGCACATTTAATTTAATTTATACTTTTCATTAGATAATCCCGAAAATCCGACAGAGGTGGCAACCCTAACTATAAATAAGATTTAACGTAAATTTACAAATTATAGGACGATGAATGAAATGACGTGTTAATTATCTAGTTTACTAAGTTTACGAAGTGGCGCTGTTTCATTAAATACCTCGACACATCATGATTTGACAAATTATACTAACGTTCTGTGAAGATGTCTACAACTTTATCAGTGTGGTACATATGTAGGTACATACTATAGCATTCTTATAAATAATATATAATTACGAAGTACTAACATGGTAATTTATGTGTTTTAAAAAGTATAAAAGTAAATTTATGTTAATTGTATTGTATAGTTGCTTGGGTTATGCAAAAGACATATGATGTATGGCAAAATAAGGAACATAGGACATAAGTCCGAATGCAGAGTCCTACCTAAATACTAAATTCTAAATACTAACCATGTTTTTATTGCACAGTCGCTCACTTAAGTTAGGAGATCACGTGGCTACCTAACTGGAGGATTCTACGACGTTTTTCTATGAGAATTGCATTGCAGAGACATATCTAAATACTTAGCGAATGCGCATCGCCGTAAACTAACATTTGCGAATTGTCAGTAAGGTTGATAGCGAGGAACCTTACGAGTGGTTTAATACTAAAATACGATTTTTTTCGGTGGATGATGATTTAATCGGTTTCGTTGAATATGTATTTGGTAATTTTGTCAAATCAAATACCAAACAGAGTATTCAGCGATCCACACGAGATGCCGAAAATTCGGTGAAATTTCAAAAAAATTGTGACATAGAGCTGTCAGTGTGTAGTTGGTTACATATGTTTGTGTTGTTATAGCAAAAAAACATTAAAACGTCAAAACGTTTCTAAGCCTATAGAAAGCTATCTATCTTTTTTCATCATACACAATAATGTGAAAGTCTACGCCATCGACCTTAAGTTTGGTGTAGTATTTAGTATTTAGTTAGGGATGTCTCTGCAACGCAATTGCTAACTTAAGAATACTAAATACCCCAGTGTGATTAGGAGTTAGTATTTAGGTACCTAGGACTGTGCATAGTTTGCATTCGGGTCATAGTATTACTTGAAGAAGAATAATGTAAACAGAATGAAAGTAAACACGCTGCGATGGTTTGGCCACATGGAAAGAATGTGTGAAAAACGTCTGACAAAGAAGATTTATAGCGATTAGCGATACAACGGTAGGAGTCGTTCAAGAAAATATTGTAACGGTTATGTGAACAACATTCTGAAAAAAAGAACGTTTGAAATTAAAAAAATGCGAAGACAAGTGTATGGCGCTCGGTTTTCTCTGCGTACTCAAATAAAAGAATGATAGGGAAACGGCGTAATAGTATGTATGAATCGTTTAATTGTATAAAAATTGGTTTTAAGGTCCCGGGTTCGATTCCCGGTGACACGGTTTTTAATTGTGAGACGATAAATATAGTAAGTCTTAAAATTAAAAAAAGTACGAATGTGGCAACTTGTTATTGGGTCAGCATTTGACATAGTAGGAACTGAAAATTGTTTATATTCTTTTTTTAGATTATTTGTTCGGGCATTCGGGTTTCCTTGAATTTCCCGAAATTAAAATTCTTTCCACAGAATGTAATCGCTAATGATCACTTGGGTACTATTACTCTGATCCGCTTTGCCTAATAACCGTGGAACGTGTCTTTTACGAATTTACTAATAACGGAGGCGGCGTTTGAGGTTATATTTTACTCTAGGGAATTAAATCAAAGGAAATTCCATGATACACTTTTTTACTGTTTTTGTGGAAAGGTTATTTTTATGTAAATGGTCATTGTGTATCAGACTACGAGTATTGAGCATTAAAGCCGCGCTACTTCTGCTCTCAGTAACCTTATTTCACACAAAATTTTTGAATCATACATGAATGAACGTTTTTACCACGAGATTTCGTGGCCTATATTTTTATTATTAGTAAACAACTTAGTTTCTTTAGGAAATGATAATCAATCAGTTTTTTTACTTTTATTATTTTTGTATTATTTGTTTTCTTGATCTGGATTTACACAGAATTATTATTTTAATACTTTTGGACAACTTTGCACACGGAATCTTTCAAAAGAAGCTATTTTTAATGTGTAATATAAAAATGTCTTCTTGTTATGAAAATGTGTGCAGTATTGATATTATATCTATATAAATGGATTTACGTATATTTGTATGTGTCCGATGAACTCCCAAACCAACCATCCGATTACGATGAAACTTTGGGAATTTGTTCAGCTCATTCAGGAGAAGGTTTATGCATTATAATTTATTTATTTATTCATTCAATATTTATTCACAAAAAAAAAAATTGAAAAAAAAAGTTGGTATTGAATTGATGCTTAGTAGGTTTGTTCAGCAAAAACCATACATAAAATGGTATATTATATAAAACTGGAATATTGCTAAAGGTTCAAGTACCTATATTTGTTTGAATAATTAAATAACTATACCATACCATCACGCCATTTCCCTATTTGGGGTAGGCAGAGAGAACCGAACGCCAGACTCCTCTCTCTTGACATACATTCCTCGCTTCATTCACGTCCATACATCGTCTCATACACGCTCTTCTATTATTCTTATTTCTAACATCTCCATCTTTCAAAACCCCATTTATGTAATCGTGCCAACTCTTTCTTGGCCGACCTCTACTTTTCATTCCTCTTTTATCAGCCTTGTATACTTTTTTTGTCAGATGGTCATCACTCATTCTTTCTATGTGGCCGAACCACCTTAGGGCATTTATTTTCATCTTACTTACGATATTTCTTTCAATCATACATTCTCGTCTAATATCCTCATTTCTTATTCTATCATACATCGTTTTACCACACATTCGTCTTAGTGACCTCATTTCAACCGCGTTAATTCTACTTTCATGCGTCTTTTGCCATGTCCATGTCTCACTAGCATACATTAGAGTCGGTGCGACGATACCATTGTGTACCGCGAGCTTTGCTTGCCTCGAAATAATTGGGTCAGCCATTACCGGTCTTAATGCACCATTCACTCTATTACCTGCCGTTACTCTCCTTTCAATATCTTTTTCCAATCTTCCATCACGCTGAAACATGCTTCCTAAGTATAAATATTCATCCACTTGTTCTAATTGTACATTCTCCACTCGTATCTCGCATTTTGTTCGTCTTTCGCTCTTCTCAAATACCATCACTTTAGATTTAGTTGCATTCATTCTCAATCCATTTTGCATGCATCCATCGAATACTATTTTAACCAAACATTCCAAGTCTTCCACGCTTTCAGCCATTAATACTTTGTCATCCGCATACATTAGATCACATACAGTCACACCTTCCAGTTTCAGCCCAATGTTCTCATTCTTTAGTGCTCTCACACAGTAGTCAATGTATAGATTAAAGAGCCACGGTGATAGTACGCACCCTTGCTTCACTCCCATATTAATGGAGAACCATCCTGTGAGAGAGTTTACAATTCTCACACAGGCTTGGCTTTCCTCATATAGAGATGATATTGCCTCTATCAGCCTGCTACCCGCTCCATACACTGATAGCACGTTCCAGAGTTTTTCACGGTCTACTTTGTCATAGGCCTTTTCCAGGTCTATGAAAGCGCAGAAAAGCTTCTGGTTTTTTGCCAGAACCTTTTCAGTCGCCATTCGAAGGGAAAAAATTTGGTCGGTGCATCCTCTACCTCCAACAAACGCTCCTTGTGCATCCCATACCTTGCTTGCTGTAGCCTTTCTCAACTTTTGATCTATCCTAGTATCCTAGGATATATAGATATAGATCTATCCTATTTTAGTATCCTAGCATACAATTTTCCAACCGAACTCAGCAGCCTAATAGCTCGGTAGTTCTTGCAGTCTAATTTTGACCCTTTTTTAAAGAGGGGCACAATCACTGCGTTTCTCCAATCTGACGGAGTATGTCCTGTCTCCCAACATTTGTTGAAGAGGCAATGACACCATTCCATCGTCTTTTCGCCACCATATTTGATGAATTCAGTTGGTATGCAATCAAATCCCGCAGCCTTTCCTGTACGTGCATGCTTCACTGCCTCTCTGACCTCTTCTATTGAAATTTTCTCGCTGTCATTCTCACATTCATTTATCGGTATTCTGTTGTTCGTCAGACTTTCGCACTGTGTACTTTCATATAACTCTTCAAAATATTCCTTCCATCTTTCCTTGACTTTTTCCTCGTCTATAACCATACATCTATCTTTATCATGTATACATTTTGATCCTCGCACTACTCCTTGTTTTCGTCGATTTACTCTTTTCCAGAACATTTTTGTGTTCCCAGAAATATCATTCACAATTTTCACGCTTTCCTTTTCTCTCAATGCATTATTTTCTTCTTTTACTGTTACTTTTGATTTCCTCTTGCACTCATTATATATATTTTTAGCTCTTTCTTCCTTCTCGTTTCCAGATCCTTTATATGCCAGCCATTCCTTCCACGCTTTCCGTTTTTCTTCCACTACTTTCTTTACTCTTTCATTCCACCAGGAATCTCCATTCATTCGACCTCTTTTTGCTTCGCCACACACACTTTTAGCCACACTTAGTACAGTGTTTTTGAGTACACTCCATATGTCCCTAATATCCATCTCTGTCACTGCGTGGGGACTTAAAGCACACTCGATCTTTCTTTCAAATTCTTGTCTAACACTTTCCTCTTGCAGCTTCTCTACTTTGATACGCGGTGGCAGGCTTCCACGATTGGTTTTAGAGCACCAACCAGTGAACAGGCGTATTTTTGTGACAACCAAAAAATGGTCTGTCTCTAGCTCGGCACCTCTGTAGACCCTCGTATCAACTGTCACTTTTCTCAAAGCAGAGTCCACACATACAAAATCTATCATGGATCTTTCATTTTCTCTTTCCCATGTATACATATGGATCCTTTTGTGGTCAAAAACTGTGTTTGACACAAAAAAGTCCATTTCCACACATACATCTAACAATCTTTTACCGTTATCGTTCACTCTGCTGTCACCGTAAGGTCCGAGAGTTGATTCGAAATCTTTCCTCCGGATTCCTACCCAGCCATTCAAATCGCCTGCCAGAATAATTTTTTCATTGTCTTTTTTCTTGTTCATTTCCTCTCTTACACTTGCCCAAAACTCATCTTTTTCATTCTCCAAGCTAGAGTTCACAGGTGCGTATCCTATAAGCAGAAACACCCCTGTAATTCCCATCTTAAATTTGATCCACATGAGTCTTGAGCTTACTAGCTTATACTCTTTCATACACTCTACCATTCTCTCATCTAAAACCGCCCCTACTCCCTCGCATGCAAAATTATCTTCATTTATGCCCGACCATAGTTCCATTCTTCCATCGTGTCTTTCGTTCATGCCACTACCTTTTCTTTTCGTTTCGGTCAAGCAAAGTATATCTAATTCTTTCTTTCTCATCACATCACACAGTTCATTCATCTTTCTTTCCATTCCTCCTCTCACATTCCATACAACAAATCTGCATTCGGTCCTCCTCATTCTTTAGTATTATTTTTCTCCTCATAATTAAATAAAATCCTCATAATTAAATTAGAGGAGGAGAAGAGGAGGAGGATTTCTTTAGTATTATTTTTGCATGCCTCCAATGTTCTTTTTGCTGGATTTATTTTTAAAAATATTTTTTGTAGCGTTAAGTTTTAAATGTGCGTCCGTAACTTCTGAGCCCGTAGTCAATAATAGACTCGACCATAGCATAGTACAGACAGTACAGGGTGTGCGTGGACACACAATATTTATGATAGTAAAATTTACTTAAAAATGACCTGAACTTACTATAGACATTTTCAATATGTAATCTCCAATTAAAATTCACGTCCACTGTAAGCCCTAAAAAGGTACCTATAGTTGTTATAAACCCAATTAATAAAACCCGATAAATACAATTTGTTATATTATTATGGAGACATTAAAAAACGTGGCATTTGATATTGATATCACTTGTGAACTGAATGTATTATTATGTATTTACATAGTTTTATTTATGTTTATAATAATCCCATTATCATGCGCCCATTTTGTTAAATAATTGAAGTCAGTTTGTATATTATTTTAAAGTTTTTTTAGAAATATAACATAAATGTCAAAAAATTGGGTATGCTAATAATTTTTCTACAAGATAGTGGAATATTTGTATTCATATCCAAACTATCAATATTTTTATTTTCCAAAACGATTCATTTTGTAGTCATGATGCAATATCAAATGGAAAAAAATAGGTACCTACGCTGGCATCAGGCGCCCCCTTAAGGAGAATCGACAGTTTAGGTACCTACTTGTGAGGTTTGCGGTATTCACGACATTTATCATTATTTCGTTTTTATATTAAGAATTTCAAATTGCAATACTTTATCGGCAATTTTGAAGAGTGAATTTCTATTGTATTGAAAATTCAAACAAAATAAAATCTCGATTTTCCAGACCGTGAGAGCATTTTAAAAGTTTTACCTGATGACATCATAGAGGGAAAAATGAACCGTTGTCTATGGAAAAATAATCAGCTCTTTGTTAATGTAGCTCTATGTGAAGTTCATCAGCCTTTTAGCCTTTTGGCTGTAGCAGACGCAAATTTTCATATTTGTGTACGACATACCCATAAAAACTTCACGACTAACTCAAAGTATGCATTCTCTACATGATACCCATTGCGAAATTAATGTAAAAAATACGTTTAAAAATTGTGAAATCATGATTCTCTACAATTCCATAATAGTAGAGTAAAAAAGTGTATCGGACCAATCTATAGAAAAATAATGAAAGAATAATAAATTATACCTATTTAGGTATGTTGGTAACGTAGCTTACATTACATATAAGAGAACGTCATAATGAGCATCCAAAGAGCCTATCCCGTCGCCTCAAACAGAAAATAAAATGGCGCAGACGTGCATCTTATTACAAATAAAATAACCATATTATTTAATATTTCACAGTACAAAAACATAGAACTGAAATCTAAGAACTGTATACCTATTATGTAAATTAAAAATTGCTACCTGTAAAGTACGAATTCAAACATAGAACTAAAAATGTTTGTTCTGGACAAATTATTATTTTAATTATGAACTAACGACGTGGTTAGATACTTTGAAACTTGGATTTTTACCAGGAATTAATTAATGATGTACTATTTACATTTATATTTCACGCTTGGCAAACTATTTTGAAAACTTTGTGTAAAAATTAATACATTATTCTAATACCAATTCTTCCAAACTCAAAAATAAATTTCTCATTTCGACACAAAGGGCTGATGGCATAAAAAAATGGTTATAATCAATTTTTGTCCTGGTTCAAAGTTGAGCATCATCACCAATGGCGCTACAGTCCATCAAGAACTTTCCGCCATTCCACGCGATGCCACGTATATGAAATTATAAACAAGTGGACTGTATTTTTTCGCAGGAGTAATTTGTTGCAACCACTGCAAGGCAGAAGGAAAAGATATAGATGGAACACTCACTTGATTATTGCTTTGTCTTCTCCTTTGTCTGGATGATCATAAAATGATCAAAGTAATTTTGATCTAATGGTCCTCCTCATAATTAAATAAAATTTAAATAAATGAATGAATAGGGACGGAAGGGACTGTAGGGATGGAAGGGAAAAAAATACGGAATTATAATTAGCGAATCTAGATAAGAATGTTAAGTGATAAAAAGGAAACATACCAAACAACCATTTTTATATATTTTGAGGTAAATAATTAAACAGGCAGGACAACGTCTGCCGCGTTTTACTAGTAGTTTATAAATCTGCATACACGGGCTTATCTATTCATATAATAGCAAAATCCTGGTTTGTTTTGTAATACCATTCTTTCCTTTATTATTATTGTTTTGTAATTCTATTTTTTTACGGCGATGACCGATTTACTAATGATTTTAATAACTATATAATATTTTGCCATTATACCGACACTTCCTTAAAAGAATAAGCAGATCAATGCGTAAATTGTGAATTATTTCAAAATAAAATGCAACAAACGCACCGATCAAGCTTTATATTGGGAATAATTCACCCATCCAGATACTTAACATATCAAAGGATTAGGCTCTGAGGAGGTCGCTGTACTACCTATCATCCCCAATGATTCCTGATTATTAACGTTAAAAACGTTGGATTCTCGGGGGCAGTGGTTGAACCCGATGGATAGTGGATAGTTGTGTTGTCCGAAGTTGCGGCCGCGTCCGGGGGTGAAAAGGACCATAGAGTCCTAGAGCATCACTGGCGTGGAAGCGGTATCGCGTACTCATCATTACCATTACTTATTCTTTCATTTAAAATACCTACCTTGATTTTTTCTTATTTTAAAGTTTTTTTAAATTATTTTATAATATACGAAACGTGGTCTAAATATGCTTCCTTATTTTGTCGAAAATATGTAGTTGAGTTCCTATAATATTTCGGTCCGTATCGTCTCTGAAAATATTTTAATTAAAATTGACTCGGCATTCCTTTGGGATTCGTGAACCGAAAATGTTATGACATTGTTGGTCTAATACATACAAAGTTGAAATATCCAATGAATATTAAAAAAAATGTTTCTCTAAAGTACCAACCATCCTACCAAACAATTAATAATCTTTTATTCAGACCACATTGATATCATTTGTAATTTTTTCAATATAGGTATGATAGTAGGTATGATAGTAGGTATGATAGTAGGTATGATAGTAGGTATGATAGTAGGTATGATAGTAGGTATGATAGTAGGTATGCCTCCATGTGGATAAATACAATTGATATTTTATTATGAATTTATGTTCTTACATTTCGTGTGTAAAATGATTTTCATTCACAAATAAAAGTTTTATTAAATTACTACCCAGCAATGCCGCTGCTAGATTTATTCATTTCATTAGTAGCAATGTTGATGTACATATTTATGATTCCTTTACATAATATTTGAATATTTTCTTAAAAAAAACTTAGGTTTTATTCTTCAAATATCGTATTATTTTTAACGAATTATGTTTTCACTCTCAACTCTACGTTCAGTGGAAAGTTCAGATTTCTCAATTTTTAATCTTATTCTCTTACTTTAAATTCGCAACGGATTCAACGTAAAAATATATGTATGCATTAATTTTGTCTCGATGTTTTTGTGCCTATGGCGTTTGTCGTTTACAAAATTTCCATCCATCTGCCGCCCTTTTTCGCGTAAAATACAAAAGTTTCCTGCTAGTAAAAAGGCATGCAAGTATTCAATACACTCTCTGAAGTTTTAAGGATTCTTAGAAGTAATTATAATATATAATATAGGTATTTATTTTGAAATATTATGTTGTTACTCATTAAGACATTTTTATTGACATAATATGGAAATCTATAAAATTAATGGGAAATCTCTGAAAGTAGGAATGCTTTTCGATTGTGTAAGAATATGCTACACAATCTCATTTGATGTTATAACATCTTTTACCGTATTCGAGTTATATGCGAGTGTTTATTTTCGAATATCATTCTAGAAAGTTCCGAACTCTGAGTAAATTAGATTCAAAATGGCGGTCCATGTTTGTGGGAGCGGTTGGGTTGCAGCAGACTGAAGTGTGGGGGTTGACAGGGGGTGGATAGGGACCGCCCAAGGCCGCCGCCGAGGGGGCATGACCCACATGTCCCTCCCCACCAGCCGCCCTTCATCCTCTTCCTCTTGCTCTTCCACTTCCCGCCCGACCTCACCACCATCTCCGCCCAAACCAGTCGTCCTCACCGTCCGCCCTTCTCTCATACCCTCCCCTCCTCATGTTGCCGCCCACCCGACACATAAAACACTATTTATCGCCGCTGCGAAAAAGTCTTGCACGATTTTTGTACTGCCTCAGGCACTAAACATTCCGGGTACGTTTTTTCCTACTCGAAATTTCCCGATTGCGCGCCGAACATAAAGTTCCTTTTATCGTTTTTTTATAAATAGGAAAATTCGCGTACACTTACTTCCACGATCGCACCACCGCACGCCACACATCCGTTCCATCCATTTGGTTGTCGAAAAAGAGAAGTGCATTGAATAATAATAAGAGAAACTGAACTAGGTTGCTACTTTTTAACATCTTCAAGATATATACAGCAAAATATGTAGTGTAGTCATTTATATTTGTTTCCTAAGTGATTAAACATGTAATTTTTATTGCAATCAAGAATTTAAAGCCTATGGCTAAGGGCAATTTTTTTTTATTTGAGTTAGTGGATCTTATATCAAATATGTACGTGTGTAGTCCGTTAAAGATCGTTTCAAGTGATCGTTAGAACCACTATATGGATATTTTTCATTTTAAATATTATACGGTATTAAATGATTCTTGATGATTTTGGGATTTCGTTATCTCTTGAGATCCGAGAGCTTCTAAACAAAATATCTAATATTTTATGTGGCAACTTGTTATCGGGTGCGTGTTAAGTTAATATTTGATATAGTATCTGTTAGTTGCCAGAGAAGCAATGTTAATTAAATAAATAAAATTATCATTCTTTCTTAAAGGATATTTGCTGTAAATTGGTTGAGGATGAAGCATATCAACTGTCTCCCATTTCGACTTTTTGTAGAATATTATGTATTATAAAATTATATTTATAGGAAATAGACAAAAATAAAGATTTAGGGGTTATCTTCGATTCGAAGTTCACGTTTAACGGACATATATATGCAATAATTGACAAAGTTTTTAAATGCTCGGATTTAAAACTTTGGTACGCTTATCGAAACCTTTTTACAATACCTTTTTAATCGCCATGTTTTGTACAAAGCTTACATTAGACCAATTCTCGAACATTGTACCCCGATCCGGTCTTTTTATTATAACACGCATATAAATAGAATAGAAAGAGTATAAAAGAGTACCTTAGAACTATTAACTATAAATCACACCTTCACTTTCCAAACTACAAAGATTATAGTAAAATTTCATGGCCTTGAATCCTTTTAGAACCGAAGAACCCAGAATAACCTAAGTAATATACATAATCTAATTAATTTATCTTTCAAGCCACGGGCGTCCACTTCGATCTGCTGAACGTTCTTTACTATCCATCCCTATTCATTGTTCTCAATTAGAAGTACATTCAGCTAGACTATGGAATAGCCTAAGTCCTGATATTACGTCGTCTATCTCACTAAATATCTTCAAGAAAAGGCTAAAGCAAAAATATTTATCTGACAATACCTGATTACATCTTCCTCTCTTCTTCCTTTCCTTATCCTTTAGTCTTCCTATCATTGCTATGAATTGTTCTTATATACTATCTTCTTTGTTTTATTTTTTACTTTTCTTCTGCTATTTTTTATTTATTTTGTAATGTAATTAACTGATTGCCATATTACACATTATTTTGTATATTTAACATTTACTCTGGTTGGTTGGAAGAAATTGCCATCAGGCAATAAGCCCGCCAGTGTATTAATTATATGTACAAGAAGACTAAATAAATAAAAAAATAATAAATAAAATAATCCTTGCATCATCTGCAGGTTTGAATTATTTGTCTTATTTTTTTTTTAACTTTTTCAATTTCAATTTATTTAATCTAAAGTCTTTAATTCCAAACTCATTTTACTGTATACATACCTTATGCTTTAGATATTTATTTTTATGCTACGCATGATGTATGATGAGCAAACTATTTTGTCAAATGGTTAGCATTTATTATTGTCTTTTATGATTTTGCAAATTGCTGTTTCCCTTAAAAATTAAATAAATAGGTAAATTTAATCAATATTCTATACATTTTTTTATGCTTATTTTTATTAAGGTTATTGTAGGGAAATAGGTTCTTTTCAAGTAATTTTGACAGTATTTTTCTGTTTAATTGATTAGCTGTAACGCGTTACTTACCGCACACTGTTGTCTATTCTGTGTTGAATTACAAACACATTCGATGTCTACCTGCACATATGAATATTACTATTAAAATTGATGTGTTACTACAAAAGTGACGTATTGTATTTTAATTATGAAGTCATTGCCCTTGAACTAGTGTATGATAAGACTACTCAACTAGTTGTGTTATGCCCTTACCAAGAAAACTAGACACGACATATACATAGGTACTTACATTGGAACCACATTTACAGGGAAGATATTTGAATGGCAAATGTGCAAAGATGTCACGCAAATTATCAAATATTGAAATATACTTCTATAGTCTGAAACGTTCATTATGATGTCTGTTTATCAAATAAATAAGTAATCGTACAAGACTAATGCTTTCTTAATAATACGTATATACATACATATAACGAGGTATACCGATTACCGCTTCTGATAAGATATGACGAAATACAAGATATAGGAGAATCGAAAAAAACACATGCCACGATTTAAGGATTTTGACATAAATAAGTACGAGATCTTCCCTTCAGACGAGTTCAGTAAATGAGGTGAAAATCATCTTGATATCAAATCAACCTAACACATGATTTATATATTTTACTAACAAATAAAATGTATATTCATCTAATGGGGTATACAGAGAGTACTGATTAAATATTCCCATCCTGTAAAATATGTATTTATCTTTTTGTACAGATAAATATAATGAGCACTGGTGGGCTTATTGCAATAAGGCAAATTCTTCCAAAACCAGACTACAAAGTATGACAACATTATATGATATCCATTAACAAAGGAATGAAAGTGAAAATAACTAAGAAAAGATGATACTAAGATTAAAAAAAAACATCATAGCAAAAAAAAGGTTGGGAAAGGACAAGGAGACGAAATCGGGATCATGTGTTTAGGGATAAATATTCTTCCTTGAGTTTTTTCTTGAAAATACCAAGTGAAATTGACGACACAATATTCATAGACATAGGCTTTTCCATATTCTTGCTCATAATAATATTTTTATACATACGTACATGGCATTTTGTTATTCTGGTTGTTAATATTTTCTTTACTTGATATCTTATAACATTATCCAATGATTTTTCTTGGTGAACCTTTATTTCTCATTCCACTTACTTATTTCAGCTTTGTTTATATTTTTTGTATCGATCGTTACAAAAAATATACATTTTTTAACAGATTTTTAATTATCTCAATAGAGATAATTTAAAAATCTGTTAAAAAATATCTTTGACTCCCGACAGGGAAAAAAATCCAATGTTTGCGCATATGCAATAATAAAAATATTTAAAAAATATACACTTCGATACACCCCGGTGTATTCTTTTTTATTCCGTTTATAACATTTTCAAGTCAAAAAGTGGGTTGGTTAATTTTTTAAATTAATATAATTTGGGCGATTTTTGAAATTTGCTTGTCCAGCAATAGTTTATTGTTAGTGAACGCCCAAGAGTTTGAAGGTGTCAGTAGGTATTTCTCTGTCAATGATAAATGGTAGTATTTTCAATAAGGTGTTGCCTCCACGGTGAAGTTACACACATCATTTCTGTTTTCGTTGAACATTACATGCGATACATTTGTCATTGTACATAACAGTAGACTATCTTTATTTTTCAGTCATGCAAAATGGTAGAATCAGTTGCATTGGAACGTGAATCAAAGCATGCAGTTTCTTAACGACAATTTCTAGAAAGGGCATTTACAAGTCTAGATAATGTTCTTGCAATTCGTATTATTAAGAAGAAAGCTGACAACCTAACAACCTAACGTATTCAATTTTGCTGGCTTTTTTTGGATAAACCAAATTTTGTAATTTTACTTTGACTGCTTTTCGGTGAAATTTGGTGCATGGATAAAATAAATAAATAAAAAAGTTGTATGACAAACCTAATATAAGTGATAATACAAAACTTGTTTGCAATTTAATACTTGCTTTCGTTGATACTCAAGTTTAGGGATAGTTTATATGACACCTTTTAGGAAGGATCACATTATTTCGTTTCCATTTTCCGCAGTCTTGATGTGGTTTTTCCTTTATTATTTCGGGGCCATTTTGTCCCTTGAATGTATGTCGATGCGCGGTGAACTCGTAGAACGCACATTACGCATTACAAAAATCGATTCTTGCAACTTGACCTTGTTTTGCAAACCACAATCACGGTACCCATCTGCAGTATTAGGAAAATACACCAAGTGCTGATTTCGGCAACAGTTTCCCTTGAAAATTGTCCTAAAGAAATCGACGCAAGCAAGATAACGAAACGGAATACTTATAATAGAAAACCAGGGAGGATTCTTAAGTCCCTTAGACTAAAATATTTCGTGCTTAGTAGATATAATTTTTGTCGGTTTTGGCACGAAGTCCTGTATTCTTGTTTTGTATTAACATGATAACGTTGTAATGTTTTTCCGTACTCCACTTCATCAAATCATATACAATAGTATTTGAAGTACAATAGTATAGTACAATAGTACAATAGTATTTAAAGAGGTTTACTACAGTTATATTAAATCCAACGTCGGTATATTTTATAAGTCAATCAATATACAAACAATCAATATAATTTTTCGGATAATTTTAATAGATCGTGGTACATACTAGTAATTAACAATACATACTTAGTTATTTGAACCAAGGTTATCATTTTTGAGTTGTAAGAAATATTCGCTATTCTATAGACCGACTTCGTCTTTAGCAACCATTGACAAGTTAAATAAAAAATGTGACCTAAACATCCATCGACAAGTAGTAATATTAACCGTAGCAATCGTCGACATGAAGTAATATTGACCATAGCAACTGTTGGAAAACAAAAATCTTGAACATTGCAATCAATAAGTAGTAATACCTATTAACCATACCCATCATCGACAAGATGTGATGTTGACCATAGCATATTCTGCAACCATTGACAAATAGTGATATAAATCATGGCAATCATTAAAGAGCATTAATTAGTCACGGCAACCACTGAAACTGATATTGACCAGAAACCCCATTGAAAAGCAGTATTATTGACCATAGCAGTAATTGACAATAAATACTCTCTATTTCGACAAACCATAACAATCAGCTGATTGCACGATAGTATTGGTTATCATTATCGTCCAGCAACCATTCAGAAACAACAATTTATTTATTTGTTGTACGCTCTGATGATGACCTAATAGAACTCAGCTAGTAGGATGGTGTCACCGCAAGAGAGTATCTTCCTTGTGATGTTATTATGATAGCATAATATTATACTCTCAACATCAAGCGTCTTTAGATATTACCATACATTTAGTATAAATACTTCTCGCTTGGGATGTCACCTAATACAAAATAACCGTACGCGTATTGTAATTTATTCGCCTGTGGTCTTGGCCAATTGTTTTTGACAGTGTGTGTTAGTGTATGCGGGTATAAATTTCGGGGCCGGGCCGAGTATAAACAGAACCCGTTACATTCGTTAGTTATCGCTATAATGTAGGTAGGTATTTATGAGTTACTGAGTTATCAGCCATTTATATTAAATTTACAAAACTCTTAAGAGGCTATATACCTAGTATATTTTGAAAATAATTTTCCCAGTAAAAATTGATACGTCTTTGAAATTAAGGGGGGGACTGCTGCCAACGTACCTATTTTTCAATTTGATATACCATCATTATTTCTTATCAAATCGTTTTGAAAAAGATAATTTAGATAGTTTGGGTATTCATAAAGAAAAATGTTTCTTTACTTTTTGATAATGTTCTGTATAAATTCTTGTAGAAAAATAATGGCATACCCCGATTTTCAACGTTTATCTTATATTTTTAATAAAATATAAGGCGTAGTTCAACATATTTTTTTTTAAATTAAAGAAGACAAAAATATCTAGAAAAATACGATGTGACGTTGCATTAATGCTTCAGGTTTAGAAAATAAACCAAAAAACATTTATTTTCCATTCAGCGCCATTGCGTTTTTTTGGTATATTAACTTAACCTGATGCATTAATGCAACGTTACATCGTATTTTTCCAGATATTTTGATCTTCTTTAATTTAATAAAAAATATAATGCTCTATACCTTAAAGTTTTTTTGAAATTTAAGATAAATGTCAAAAATTGGGGTATGCTTATTATTTTCCTACAAGAATATATACAGAACATAATTATAAAATAAAGGTATATTTTTATTTATTAATATCCAAACTAACTAGGTTATTTTTTTCAAAATGATTCGTTTTGTAGTAATGACGCAAATTCAAATTGAAAAAATAGGTACGTTGGCAGCAGTCCCCCCCCTTAAGAACAGTTTATATTTACATCTTTATTCTATTGCATGATTTTTTTGAAATTCGAATTTGTTTATTACTTTTGTTGTGGCCTATGAAGTAGATTTTTACTTCAATCGAAAGAGAATATGAAAATCTACCCGCTGAGTTTTTTAATGTTATAATATTTTAATTACTATTCTTTCTATTTAAAAAAATATACAAATTTTACCTTTTAAAAAATGTTAAATATCACATATTTGGTGATATACAATATTTTTTCGTGTTTCATACATTAGAAGGTAATTTAGAGTGCATTTTTGCGTACATCCGTATACCCAGGGTATACAAGGACCTTTATGTGTACATATGACATTTTATTTTTATTTATTATTTTTTTTTTATTTAATTGAGCACAGACACAGGCATGAATGCCCAAAATTTTCTGCGCATAATAGTTATACATAGGAAGTACATTGTTAGTATTGTATGTAGGTATACTGCTTCCTACATATGTACACTACACTATGCAGTGTACGGAAGGTGCAGTGTCTATTTTATAAACACACATAATATTATTATGTTGCGGGTGGAAGTTACATATAGAATAAAGAATAAAAAGTAATAATATTATGGGTATTATGTCTATAAAGATTATTTGAACCGTTAAAAATAGTCGGTTGTTCAGAAGTCTTGTGTCTAAGTTTTGGCGGATGATGTCAATAAACATTGAAAGTTTATTATTTTATTTATGTAATTAAATAATAATCTGCAAAAAGTATTATGAAAATGATTATAAAAACATTAAAAAAATTAAATATTTTAAAATAATTATATTTTTTAATGATTTCATACTTGTAAAATTAACAACGATGTCGGGTGGAACGCCAAAAATTAATTAAAAAAAAAATTAACGACATAAACGTTGGCGTCATTGTCAACGTGATAGTCGTATGGTTTGTGCTATTTATTTTATCTAATCAAAAATGATAGCAACGAGTGATTGATTATGCATGATTAGAAAAATATTATGTATAGGTACATATCTAATCATTTTATGGTTTATCTTTTTGATCAAAATTATATTGAATATCATCTAGTTTGTTGACAATTCTTTCGTCTCATGCACCGCTTTTATACACTTTCATCTGTTGTTTAAGCTTCTTACATTATCCTATTTCAAATATCTCTCATATGGTCGTGCAATTCCATTTTTGGACGATAGAGAAATACTTTCTTATAAATGTACCACGCATTATCGTTTATATTTTATTTATAAATACGTTTTTACAATCCGACATCTAAACGGTTCATTTATATCAAATTTAGGAAGACAAAAAAATCTATTTATGTGACTTAAGCGTTTGCCAACAAACAGCTATAACTCAGTCTGATCCTGTCGATTTTTCGTGATAGTGTGCGCATATTTTTTTTCTGTGCAAGTTATGTATGTGTTTGCGTGCTTTGTATGTGTGTTGTGTTTTTATAATATGATTATGGTATTAGTTGTGTGTGTATTAGTTGGCAGCACACGGCACCGTGCACACGCCAGGGTCAGCATCGGTGCCGGGGGTAATGCCCTGCTAGCTGCTCACACTACTACTGCAAGGCCACCAGGGCTGGAGTCGCACACAATATCGCTTCCGCCTTCCAAATTTGCGATATATCAAATCGACTGGACTGATAAAAATCATATCGTGTAGATATCAATATTGGGATGGGGCATATCTGTTATTCTTGCGTCTATTACCAACGGCAAAGCTAAACGTAATATTCATTTGAACATGTTATCTAGTGGTTAGTTTCCTCCTTCCTTCCAAATTTGCGATATTAAATCGGCAGAAATGAAAATTAACTCAAATCGGATAAGCGCTTATTCTGAAAGGCTGTTATGTTGGTTATTATTACGTCAACGACACGAAACAACGACACAGTCTATAGAATTAAATAAAGTATTATTTCTATGAACCAGTTTTAGAGGTTAAGTTTCATATTTGTTTGCATCAATTCAAACATAGCTCTTTAAGTTTTAAAGCACTTTTCATGGTTTGTGTATTCATTCTGTTAATTTAGTGTTTGTTTTTGACTAAATATTTATTTGTACATCTTATTTTTAAACCGAAAAAAACGTGATTCTTACATTGTTATAATAAGGCTTAGATCATTCATCAGAATATGTAATGACATGGTTCACCTTACTTTAAGTGCACTAAAAGTATTTTGTTTTTTATTCCATTTGCGTACCTATTTTGATTAAGTGAATAACTACCAATAGTGATTTCGTAAATAACTGAAAGCTGAAATGAAAACGCTTAGATGGATGGGACTTGGATAGATAAAATAAGAAACACGATGAAGTTTAGGAGTGCGCGATATATCCATTTGTAGAATACCACCGAAATATATAGGGAACGTAGTCCAAATTTTGAATGTGCAAGAACCAGAGGAAGGCCAAAGCGCAGATGGAAAGAATCGATGCTGACCAACGGAGTTACCCTTGAGGTTTCGCAGAACCGAGGACAGTGAAAGCTTAAGACGCTGAAAGTAGACTATCATCATGTGGGACAAAGAAGGAAAAGAAAAGGAAAAAAAAAGACTAACAATAATTTATTTATTTATTTAACTTTTTGTACATTATATTTTTTTTTTATAAAAAAAAAGAATATGTCCTTGTTAAACAAGTACATATACATCTTCCTACGTTCCCTTAAATAAGCAAATAAATGCTTGTGCTTTTATTTGCTTATTTAAGGGAACAGGAAGGCAGGATTCGAACTCGCGACCACTGGATTACTAGCCCAGCACGCTAACCGCTCTGACACCGACCCATATAAACAAATATAATACACACTGGCGGACTTATTGCCATTAGCAAAAAAAAAATTAAAGCAAAAAAGAACAAATAAAATATTCATAATGTTAATAAGTAGAGTAAAAATGTGTTTAAACTATGCATTTATTTTAATTCCTTTTTCAATGCACATTTTGGACGTTCATAAAATATGATTTTCATGGTATGTATCGGGCATTTTCAAATTAAAATTTTCACTTATTTTACGGCTCCTGCTAAGTTTTAACTGTTACGTAACGTATAATATTTTGCCCATAATTTCTGCACGCAAGAAATTTTCTATTCTGTACCCCAAGATCGATCCATTATGATTATGGAAAATATTTTATGTGATGTGAGTTATAGTTATTTGACATTCATGAAAGGAGTAGGAAAGTTCTGACGTTTTATGTTTTAATAAAATGACGTGTTATTTCATGCTTTGTGGTCATCATGGAGGGTAGAGAGAAAGAAATAAATTTTGTCCTTGTCTACATACTCGTCGTATCTTGGCTTTTGGCACATTGTTTCAAAAACATTCAAAAATTGTGTCAAAAGAATGTTCCTGTAGAAACGCATCGTGATAGTCAGCTATACCTACATATAATTGAGCAGTTAATAAAGTGAACCTCACATTGTTTTAGGACTAAATGCCAAGAAGTGTTTGTTAATCATTATATTAAATTTGTTTCTTCTTCCGTCTTTAGTAATTGGTGAATGGCTATGGAATATATTTGTAAAACAATTTTATGTACCTTCTTCTTCTTCTTCAGCCTGTTTTTTTTTCCATTCTTGGACATAGGCCTCTCCCTTGATCCTCCACAACTCCTTGGGCACACTACATTCATTTCCCTTCGACAAATTTCTTGATGTCATCAGACCACCTTGCCTGGGGTCTGCCGACGCCTCATCGGCTTGTTCTCGGTCGTCATTCTACGATCTTTTTGGTCTATCGTGAATCCTGGCATCTGGCAATATGCCCAGCCCAGCTCCACTTAAGACCAGCGACCCTTTCCGCTACATCGGCTACTTTGGTTCTTTCTCTTATCATGACATTCTGAATTCTGCCCCTTATTGAAATACCCAGCAAATTTCTTTCCAAAGCTCTCTGTGTCACTAGCAGCTTGTGATGTTTTCATTCCACTGTGTAAGCACTGGGAGAATACATACATCGAATAGCTTCCTTTTCAAATAATGGGAGTATTTACGGGATTTCAGAAAGAATGATAATTTCCCAAAAGCTGCCCAGACAAGGCCACGTCTTCTCTCTATTTCTGCCTCTTGATTTTTTTTGGCAAACATCACGGTATGGCCTAAATATATGTATTTTGCACTTCATCTATTATGACGGGGTAGGATTCTTCTGCGTTACTCATCATTTTGGTCTGGAGATGTTCATCTTCAATCCGATGTTCACACAAGCTGAATTGATTTCTGTGAGCATAATATTCAATTCCTCCTCATCCTTGGCAAATATGACAATATCATCATCTGGGAACCGTAGATTGCTGAGATACTCGCCGTTTATATTTATGCCATTCTTAGACCAATCAAGAATTTTCAAGACATCTTCGAGGGCAAATGTAAAAAGTTTGGGAGAAAAAGTGTCACCCCGTGGGACACCTCTTTTAATGTAAAATTTCTTGGATGGTTCATGAAGCTGTATATTGGATGTGGCATTCTCATAAAATTTTTTCAAAATTTGGGAATATCTAATATCAATTCTGCAATTATCTAGACCCTTCATCACCGCCCATGTCTCGACTGAGTCAAAGGCCATTTCAAAATCTATATATGCCAATGCTATTATATTTCTGGATTACATTTCAGAGTTTGTAGATGGTCGTTTGTTCCGAAGCCTCTTCTTAATCCTGTCTGTTCTACGGGTCATGTACCTAGTGCTCTTTTTTAATTTATATTTTATTATTTAATGCTTTATTTGCATATTCATTCAATCGATTAAATAAGTACATATTATGTTTTTCCAATCGACTGTGATGACTATTTTTATTTGTACTGTGTAAAACTTGTAATTGTAAATGGCCTTCGGCCGTATATTTGTATTAATATAAAATAAAAAAAAACATTCCAACAGAATGCTTAGAATATTACAATTTTCTGTAAATTACTTATGGCCTCCTTGTTTCTCAGAGACATAACGGCGCTAAATTAATTATTATAAATCAATTAATAAATCGAAAAACGGTGTAATACCTGAACTAGATAATTTTATTTTCTATAAAAAACATACATTATAGTAGTACATCTCTAAGTTTTTTAATAATTTTTGTAAAAATTGTATTTAATGACGACATCGTTTCATACAATTTGTGTAGCAGAATACACAATATCTACGGGGACTCTTATAGTTTGAAACACAATATCTTAAAAACATTTAAAAATATGAATTAAAGTGTTTATAGTTTGGTGTCGCCATCGGCAATTGGATTGCATGTGTTACATGCTTTAATTATACAGTAATAAAGAGGGGTGCATTATCTATGGGTTTGAAGACACTAAACGTTGTCTTTTAATATTGCCAATTATTCAGGAAAATTAAGATGTTTGCTCATTTATCGGTTACTTTGTCAGACCAACGAAATTACGTTTGTTATTGATAGGTACATGTCTTTTTTGGGTGTTCACATAGTCATCCGATGTAGATTTGTTTTTTTTTTATTATTTGTTTTTATTTTTGTTTATACTAGATGTAAGAAATTGTATTTTTTTACATCTAAATAAAATACATACCTACAATACAATTCAATTTGTATGAGTTATTTTTAAATTTTTATTGGATAAAAACTTATTGATTTAAAGGAAAAAATATTCAATGATCAATGTTTTTTTTTGTAATAGAAAATATCAAAAAAAATAATGCATTCAATTTTTTTTTACTTAAACAAAAAAAATATAGTAAACTGGTACTTATTTTGAATGTCGGAACTGTAAATAAAATTAATTTTTAATTGAATTATTTATATAAGAAAAATAGATAAATTTTCTATAGAACTAACTCCATCACTACTTATTATGGATGTCAGATTGTAGACTCAATGCGAGTGTGGGCCTCAAAAAAAGTTGCGCGCAAATATTACGGCATTCACTAACACAACACAATCGCTATCTTTTCATATGTGTGTATCCGCATGTATAATATGTACACTTGGCCATAGTGTAGAGATGCACGCACACACAGACAGAATGAGGAAAATAGCATTTGTGCCTCTGTATTGGAGTGATATTCTTGCAAGTTAGCACATATACATGCGCATGTATACATATTTGTGTTAACATGAGGAAACGAGAATCGTCCCAATACTGCAACATTTTTATATTTTTTATAGAAGCATATTGTTTTGTAGTCCCTCCTCGCGGTACTCGGTTATTTTTTCGACGGTCTATTATTAGAGTTGTTTTGTACAACGCGAATTTATTTTGCATTCATTGCATTAGATAATACTTCTATCAAAATAACGTAATTATTCATGTAAATCAGTTTTTTTCATATATCATATACCAATTATGTACCATTATATATATTTAGTAATTTTAAAGGTTTTATCGGTTATTTATTGCATCTATTTTATTATACTAACCAGTTGTACACAAACATAAATATTTGGTTATTTTATAGGTTTTATTTTATTTATTTTACATTATTTCTTGGGTAACTAACATGGTACTATGTCAAATATAAATTTAACACGCACCCAATGACAAGTTGCCACATTCTGGAGACTTACGATATTAATCGTCTCACTGAGTCAGACTGAAAACACAATTAAAAACTGTGTCTCCACTGGGAATCGAACCCGGGACCTTTATATCAGTAGGCAGACACCTAAGCAACTGAGCAACGAAGGTCAACAATGTTATTAAACCATGAAAATATTGATACAAATTGTGGAGTTATTGTCATATCTATTACTACTTACTTACTTCTTATCTTACTTCCGATGGCCATACAACTCCGTAGAGCTTTAGCCTCCTGAACAATAGCTTTCCAAGCCTTCCTGTCAGCTGCTGTGGACTCTCAGTCATTACAAGCTTTCATCACGTTCAGATCTCGGGTAACGTTGTCCATCAATCTCTGCCTTGGTCTTCCCAGGAGTCTCTTGCCCACTGGGTTATTAACTACGACGGTTTAACTATTTAAACGATTCGTACAAGCTATTCAGTCTTTACTAGCTGATAGGAAACTTTGGCTTAATTTTAGCCAAAATCGGAAGCTTAGGTCGGACACTAATTACCTCGTGTAATTTTATTTAGTTTTTCGTACTTTGCGTCATATATTTTTTTATCGGTTTTATCGGTTATCTATCGTTTCTATTTTAAATGAACCAATTATGTACATATTTAGTTATTTTAAAGTTTTATCCGTTATCTGTCGTATCTATTTTGATGTAGGTATCTATTATATAAACCAATTTTTTACTAACATATTATGATATATTTAGTTATTTCAAAGTTTTGTCGGTTATCTATCGTATCTATTTTTAAATATTATAACCAATTACATATAAACCTACTCTCTACAGTCCAAAATATAATTTTGATTTACTTCATATTGATATCATTATATGTAAAGTCCATTAACTTCGACTTGATTAGTTTTCCATAGATATCCTTTAATTTCTTCTTTATGACTGTATCAAATTTTTAAAATACTCTCACTGTCTTGGAAAATCGAGATATTTTTATATTGTTTGAACTTTTAATAAAATAAAAATACACTATTCAAAAATGCATTCAAGGATTGTCAAAATTTAAAGAAAAAAAATGATGGTCTGCTACATCAATGTGAAATAAATTTGTCCCCCCTCTCCAGTCCCCTCTGTTTCTTTATTGTTTTTGTTTTATGTGTATTTATATTTTCACTAGTGATCGCCCAGTGGTCAAAATCGACCGTAATTCATTAAAAAGAATATTTGGAATTAATACTATTAAATTTTGAATTTTAATGAGGTTTTTTTGTTAAAGCCATTGCGTTCTATTACGGCACCTGCGAGCGTGTGCTTACAAATATTTCATTATTTGTGTTATTTGCTTTAATTCTCTGCAATTTCTATGTAATTTATAATTTAATATAGATAGTGAACCCCCGGCAAACCTCGTATTGCTTGTATAATTAAATATGGTCCTTCATTACCACCCGTCACTTCAGACCCTTCAGTACCTCCCGTCCCTTCAGTACCTCCCGCCCCTTCAGTACCACCCGTCCCTTCAGTACCTCCCGTCCCTTCAGTAACTCCCGTCCCTTCTGTAAGTTAAGAAAATATAACGAAGAAGAAGATAAAAGATTAAATCCAGAAACCTGCGAAGAGATTGAAGGAAAATTGAACCTTCTCCCAAGATAGTCCACCTTCATAGGTAAAATGACCTAATACCCGATGAAGAAGAAGAAGAAGAAAAATGTTTTAATCCAGAAACCATCCTGGGCATACGCACGACAATTCACCAAAGTTTCACTGCAATCGGATGAACGGTATCCAGGATAGTCCACCTTCATAGGTAAAATGACTTAATATTCGATGAAGAAGAAGAAAAAGAAATTCTTTTTAATCTAGAAACCATCCCGGGCATACGCTCAATAATTCATCAAAGTTTCATTGCAATCGGATGAACGGTTCCCAGGATAATCCACCTTCATAGGTAAAATGAAGGTGTATGAAGAAGAAGAAGAAGAAAAATTTTTTTGATCCAGAAACCATCCCTGTTATACCCTCGACCATCACCAAAGTTTCATAGTAATCGGATGAACGGTTTAGGAGCGCATTTAACACATGCATATATGGGTACATAGGTACATACAAACATTCAAATTTATAATCCAACTGTCGATTCGTTCATGAGAATTCAATTCTCTGAATGAATCGACATTATTAAGTTGCGTGTACGAAGGGACATTTTGTATGGCGTAGTGGACTTATTGCATGCTAATTACACCAACTAGAGGCCTCGCAGCATATATGTTCCCATATATGGATTTACTCAGAATTCGGAGTAGAACATTTTATGTGAGTTTTGTGTGTCTGTGTGTGTGTCTGTCTGTCCCCCTTATAACTTTTGACCCGCTCAATTTACAGAGCCCAAAATTTTAAAATATATAAACATTTATAAGCCTACAAAACTTTTATACTCAGAATTGAGAATTTTTGTTTCAGTCAGGGGTTATCAACTTTTGAAATTTTGATTTATTTTTCCATATATCTCAGAAACCATAAAAGATAGAACGCTGAAAATTGGTATAAATATAGAAAAATACAAAATCTCAAATCGGTTTTTTAAAAAAAATTCCAGGGTTTCTCAAACATTTTTAACTAAGAAAAATATTTTTTTTATGATAAATTTATGAGTTTAACTGCCTATATTTCCAAAATTTTTAAAAATATAAAAAAAGCCGAAACACCCCAACTAGATAATTTAATTTTCTATAAAAAATTTTAACATTGTATCGGCACATCTCGATTTTTTTTAACAATTTTTATAAAAATTGAATTTAGTGACGACATTGTTTCATACAATTTGTATGGCAGTCGCCTACACACAATATCTAAGAAGACTTAATTATTTGATACTAATCTCCAAACATACATACATACCATCATGCTGTTTTCATATTCTGGGTAGGATCAATGGACTGACCTCCATACTATCCTATCTTGACTTACATACCTAGGTACATGTGTTGTATAGAAAACCAAATATCTTAAAATATTAAATAATTTGTATTTATGGGTTTATAGTTTGGTACTTATTCTTCAACTATACATACTATCGCTATCGACAGTTGGATATCATGTGGTACATGCAACTAGTATAGATATCATGTTTTCATCAAGGAACACAGTTTTCTCTTCATGTATTGCAAGTCAATTTTATAAATGAAAATATTGTGTAACTACCTACCATTTATATTGTTTCACAGTAGGTATGTATATGTATTTTCCTTTATAATGTTCTTATATTTGAATTTTAACAACTGCGCATTCGCCGTAAATACCACAATGACATTTAAATGTGACCACAGAACACGAAATAAAAAGAATGAATATTTCCTACCTATCTACCTCGGTTATCGTAATATTTCTCATACTAAGCTGATATATTGAAATTACGTTTTCCCTCTCTTCACCGTTCTATGATACACAATAATTGGTTTGATGTGAAATATTTTTTAATTTGTTTTAATTTATTTATAACGCATATTATGTATTAATATTATTTTTCTGCAGTCCTCCTCCATATAAACTTTAAGTATGCCAAATCTCAAACTCCTCCGTGCGCCCGTTAATCCGGAAATTGTACTTAACGTTTTCGCTTCACATATTAATATATAGAGATTATATGTTTTATTCATATAAATTGTTGGTACGTATCATAAAAACAATATGCTTTACCAAATGAATATGGTTGGTTGGAAGATACTGCCATTTGGCAATAAGCCTGCTATTGTGCACAGGTGCTCAAAAAGTTTTTCATAAATACATATTTATTTATTTATTTATAAATCTTTCTGTACATAATATAAACAAATATATTGTACACTGGCGGGCTTATTGCCATTAGGCAATTTCTTCCAATCAACCAGATTAATTAATAAATAAATTAATGATACCTAAATAAATAAATTTCATATTTGTATGTTAATTGTATATAATAAAAGTAAAATAGCTGCTTTAAGGGAAAATTGAGTGATCAACTTCATATTGATATTGTATGTGTCTCTATAGACAAGTGTATTTTTTACTCTTCACTTTTATTTTCCTCAATGGGAGGCAGTGAGAATCGAACACCGCATACTTCGATCTTGACACATACACATCGCCTCGTCAACATTTGATACACTGTCTTATACTATGCTCATCTTGCTAATAATAAATTTTTTTTACTAGGAGTTTCATGAAAATGTTTTTGTGTATATGGTGTATTGTGAAAACTTTTGCCTTTGATTTTTTTGTATTCGTTTAAGAATCTTTTAGAAATGTACCTAATTTATATAAATGCATTAAGATATTATCAACCATTCAAGAAAAAAAATGTACACTTATATACCTACTATGTAGTGGAGAGTTTAGTGTTGGCTACGACCCACTCGTTTTATGGTAAATTTGAGTTTGAATGTCAATATTTCCATTTTTTAATATTAAAAAAAAGCAGAAACACCAACATTTTAGCAGTGCATCACCAGAATATGGCAAATTGTTATTGGGTGCGTGTCAAATTAATATTTGACATAGTACCTACCTGTAAGTTGCCCGAGAACGAACATATAAATACAAACATAGATACATTTTAGCTGCTTTCATATTATGGGTAGGAAAAATCCCGTCATGCTTGTTTTATATAGCTAACAAAATATCTTAAATATATCCAATAATTTGGATGTAAAGGGTTCCTAGTTTGGTATGTTTATTTATTTTTATTTATAATAAATACATCGATTTTCTCGTACTCTTACACTATACACATACATTGACAGTTGGATCTCATGTGTAATATTCAACTAGTATAGTATGTACCTATTTATGTTGAATTATTACTAATATGCATTACAAACAGTGACTATATATGCATTGGAGACCATGGCCCTTACAAAAATGCACACAGCGATCCATGGAAAGTTCCATTCTTGGTATAAGCCTATGAGATTAGCAAGATTGAAGTGGCAATGGGCGGGCCATATTGCAAAACAAGACTCCACAAGGACCCCTAAAATATTAAGATGGAGACCTTGAGAAAAACAGAGAGGCGTCGGAAGACCTCAAAAAAGATTGTTCGACGACATAGCCGCTGTGGGGGGTAAAAATTGGCTGCAAGCAGCAACCGACAGAAGGAAATGTAAGGGTATGGAAGAGGCCTATATCCAGCAGTGGAGGACAGAGGGCTGAAGAAGAAGAAGATTAATATTATTCCAACTGTCGATTTGTTCAAGAGAATTTATTCTCTTAATATATCGACAAAGTTTTAAGCCAAGACCCGCGTATAAGGAATACTAGGAACATTTTGTATGGCGTAGTGGACTTTTTGCATGCTAAAACACCAACTTAGAGGCTTCACAGCACATATGTTCCCAAACATGGATTTACTCAAAATTCGGAGTAGAACATTTTATGTGAGTTTTGTGTGTCTGTCCCCCCCCCTTATAACTTTTGACCCACTGGATTCACAAAGCCTTAAATTTCAGAATATATAGACAATTTTAGGTACACAAAACTTTTATACTCAGTATTTAGAATTTTTGTTCCAGTCAGGGGTTATCAACATTTTAATTTTTATAACATTTGTCCATATATCTCAAAAACTATAAAAGCCAGAACGCTGTACAAATATAGTCAAATATAGTATCTCGAAATGGATTTTGAAAAACAGTTCCAGGGTTTCTCAAACTTTTTTTATTAAGATGCAAAATATTGACATTTTTTTGTCTTTAACTGCCTTTATTTTAATCTCTCCCAGTCCCACCACACGGTGACACGGTTTAAATATATTTTAATATTTTTTATATAATATGAATCATTCTTGTATATATTAGAATTTTATTTGCACATAGGTCTATTAGTGATATTTTATTTTCAGTAATTCGTAGACAATAAATCACTAAGTTAATCCAAGTTAACGGGAGGTGATACAGTCGAGACCTTTAGTGAGAACATGCGTACAACATATAAATACATAATGGTGGTCCTAACTCGATTTTGCAAAAAAATTCAGATACGACTGTTAGTCAGGAGAGGGACGATATGTCTTTATAATATTATGGGCACATTTGGTAACGTAAATTTATTAAGTAGTTTTCACTTATATTATATTCGTGATTCGATTTTTTTTGTATTTTTTTGTTGTTTTCTTTAATTATGTAACATATGCTAAAATTAAAATAAACAAATAAATAATCTGAATCGCAGTCTGTGATATAAGTACATTTTTTTATCAAAATAATTAACTTCCTTCCCTTGAACCTAAAATTCGCTACAGAAATCAGCCATATTGTACTTATTACGACAAATCTTTCTGAAAAGATTTGATTATTGAAATTCATATTGCTTCTTTCAAAGATACGCTTATTAAACTAAAAAATTCTCTCCAAATATGCTAATTTTGAATTGATAAACTTTTCAATCGTTTTTTGATACTTTTTTTCGAACATGTTTCCCAATGAAATGTAGGAACGTAACGTAACGTAAGGTACAACTACGACAATTCGTTGATGTAAATTAAGCAAAAATAATGTTAATGATGATAAAACTGTAGAATCAAAACATGCTGTAGCATGTACTCATTTGTATTGGAATTCTACCAAATAAAAATTATCATGCAAGAATTATAATATAGGTATACCAGTCCCTGACCAATATGTAAATCCAGTTGTTTTTTTAATAATTCTTGAAACCTACCTATGTTGATCACAAGTTAATTAAAAACCCAACACTCTCACTGGAGATTATTTGTTTAGTAGTGAGTTGGAACATGATGGCTGATAGTTGAGTGTGGTGTGGTGTGGTTGAGTAAGTACCTGGCAATAACACCGCTCAGTGGGTTTATGTTCGCGGCGCGGCGCGGCGCAAGGCCAAGTTGAAGGGAAATTCACGTGGCCAAAACTCGAATGATTCAATAATAATAATGCTTTAACGCTATATACCTAGTGGAAGGGTTGCCATGACTTGAAAAAAATACGAGACATTTAGCCAATTCCAATAAATTCCTAAAATGCATTAACACATCCTACGACGAAACGCAGCGTTTCAACTACACCATAGAATAAATGTCATACATAGAGAAAGATGAACCACTTATTGTGTTAAAGGCTTCCATCTGTGGGCATCTCGACCATTGTGGTACCAAATAATTTACATAAAAATCAAATAAATTACCCCAAAAATCGATTGAACGTACAAAAGTATCAAATAAATCACCTAAACAAATAAATTTACTAAAAAAACTTTGTTTTTCCTTCCTCACGATGTATAAATATGTACTTGCATATTATCTTGAATACTATCGATTCAATATCGATAATCAAATGGAAAACGACAGTCGTGTAGAACGTTTGCAGTACATGCTATGTTTTCAATATCTCCTCATAATTCAGCGTTTACTCTTGAAAACAGTTTAGCACCTGCGCCTCTGTTAAGGCAGCCGAATTTCGTATGAAAAACCCTTCCAGGATATATTGAGGTTTTATGGATAAATCTTGCAATATTCAGCAATTGTTTATTATTTTAAGAACCCATTTAAGAAAAACGGGACAAGTACAAATACGGTGTCAGTATCGTTTAATACGGAATGTATGGAAACCCTATCTGTAGGTATAGTGACGTGGCCTTCGAATCAACATTTTAGGCTATTGCATTAATATTAATAAACAACGTTCCTAAATGTTCATTTCATATATACCGTGCTAAGCATATTTATTTTACAATTCATTATTACGATTTTATACAATTTTTTTATATTATTGATAAATTACCATATTAGATAACAATCAGGAAACTTAAAACTACGTAAATTGTATTTTTATTTGTGTTTCTTTTTTTAATAGGTGTACTTATATTTGTGCCCTTCAAAGTAATATATTGTTGTCAATGTTGTTTATCAGCAATTCAAATGTAATGTTACATAGTTTGTGTGAAAATAATTTATCTTTGAACCTGTGATGTTGTTATCTTCGTAGTAATATCAGTATAGGTACTATTGCGATTATAGTTCATAAATAAAGATGTTCATTTTTATTTTTTCAAGTATCAGATACCATGTCAATAATAAAAATATAATATTCACCCAGAAAATGTTGCCCAATTGTGATGATACTACATAAGTAATTGTTATACAAAGTCAAATGAACACTGATAAATTGTGACTACCACGAATCGAATCCGGGACCTTTGAATCACAAGATATTTTATTATTATATACTTGAGTACACTATTATCTCACTGGTTTTGTGACTGTGTGTGTGTCATAAACGAACCATAAAATAAATAATATTGATAAAATTATGATGCGCATATAACTTATTCACAATGTACTTTATTTTGTTTATAGTATGTATATGTTATGTAGTGTCAACGAAGAAATAGAACAATAAATAAGAATTAAATGTGTAGGTATGCACATAAAACTTCTTTAATTCACAAAGTACCTATGTACCTACGCTAAAATAAATAAATGAAAATTAAAGTATGATGCACATAAAACATGAATTTACAATGAATGTAGGTACCTACTTACTGTACTTACATACGAAATATTAACGCCATCTTCTAACAATCTGTTATCCTTTTTTGACATTTAATTCGCTAACCATTAATTGAATAGGTTTATACCTACTGATATTATGAAAATGATGAGTAACAAACTATGAGAAAGTGACTGTTGTAAATATTATGAAAGAAAGATCATTTTACTGTTTTACTTATTCTTTCTTTAATTCAACAATAAAGTATATTCATTCTTTTCAGAATTCATATATATTTTTTATTTTTTCCGGAAATATAAAAGTATTATTATAATACCTATATATGTATTTTCTGATCTTTGTCTACACCAACATGCATCTATACACACGCTTATTTTTTTATTTTTTCCGGAAATATAAAAGTATTATTATAATACCTATATATGTATTTTCTGATCTTTGTCTACACCAACATGCATCTATACACACGCTTATTTTTTTATTTTTTCCGGAAATATAAAAGTATTATTATAATACCTATATATGTATTTTCTGATCTTTGTCTACACCAACATGCATCTATACACACGCTTATTTTTTTATTTTTTCCGGAAATATAAAAGTATTATTATAATACCTATATATGTATTTTCTGATCTTTGTCTACACCAACATGCATCTATACACACTCTTATTTTTTTATTTTTTCCGAAAATATAAAAGTATTATTATAATACCTATATATGTATTTTCTGATCTTTGTCTACACCAACATGCATCTATACACACGCTTATTTTTTTATTTTTTCCGAAAATATAAAAGTATTATTATAATACCTATATATGTATTTTCTGATCTTTGTCTACACCAACATGCATCTATACGCACGCTTATTTTTTTATTTTTTCCGAAAATATAAAAGTATTATTATAATACCTATATTTGTATTTTCTGATCTTTGTCTACACCAACATGCATCTATACACACGCTTATTTTTTTATTTTTTCCGAAAATATAAAAGTATTATTATAATACCTATATATGTATTTTCTGATCTTTGTCTACACCAACATGCATCTATACACACGCTTATTTTTTTATTTTTTCCGAAAATATAAAAGTATTATTATAATACCTATAAATAAATAAATAAATAAATAAATAAATATGTATTTTCTGATCTTTGTCTACACCAACATGCATCTATACACACGCTTATTTTTTATTTTTTCCGGAAATATAAAAGTATTATTATAATACCTATATAGGTATGTATTTTCTGATCTTTGTCTACACCAACATGCATCTATACACACGCTTATTTTTTTCGATCAAATACTTAATTATACTCCATAACATCTATAATTAAAATTCGATCTAAGGAAATTTAGATCTATACCTAAACATTTCATATCATATAAAGATTTGGAAGATAATTTCCTAGTTCAGTTGCATCGTAATATATTTTTATTTCAAAAAATCTCATTTTTTGTATGCTGGTATGGTTGTAAGTTTATGTACGTTATGCCCTCCAAAACAGTTGATCAAATTGCAATGAGAGAGAGAGACGAAGAAGTATCTTGTTGAAAAATCATTTTATTGACGAAATGCTAAATGAAAGAAATTTCAATTAGCATGGAGTTTTTTGTCTTTGTTTATTAATAATAATTTGTTTATTTATAATCAATGATGACTCCGAGTGCTCTGCTTGGGAGCCTATGGAGGATATACCAATACTATACATCTATACTAATGATACTTTAATTGACGTGAATTGTTGAGCGTTTACCCGGGACTATTACTGGATTTAAACCTTTTTTATCTTCTTCTTCATCGAGTATTATTTAGGACTATTTGACATTAAAATTTCGATATCTTCTTGAGTTGTTCCTCTTGAAGTATTTTTTTTATCACACCACATTTTACAACGACAACAACAAGTTGCTGCATATTTAGGAAATCCTGTTCTAGGGCTTGCAGTATGTAGAAAAAAGTTTTTCAGTAACGGTTCTAGAACAATCTACAATTTGTTTCCACTCGCTGATGTTATATTTCCTTGTGATGTGCATGTAGAGAAGATTATGTCATTATTTTTTTGACACAGTAGGTACTTAATTATCTGCCGAGTATACTTGTTATTGTACCGCCAATATTACGTACATATACCAGCACGAGTACAGAAATAGTTGAATTAATTAGTGCGCTGTGTGAACTGTGACATTTGATATGCTCGTTCAGCGATGCTTCTTTATCCTTGACAGTTTTCAGATATTCACATTGGGTCAATGACATACTATAACTTGTTTGAATACCATCCATGCTCTCAAACAAATCTTGCATATATAAAAAAATACCTACCCACTGTTGATTATTTTTGGGCGTAGGAGCTTTTTGATTTGAGTCCTTGTATTGAGTGTTACATAAACATAACGGTCATTCTATAAAAAAATGCGTGAGTTTTATCAAAAAAAATATTACAAAACCAGAAAACCTTATTATTTTAATTCAATATCTTCACAATGTAGGCATTGTAATAATTTTGTATATTTTCGACATGGTATAACGATATTCTCATTCGTTATTCGTATCGATAGGCAGGTAAATGTAATAAAAATATCTGATTGGTATGCCCTTGTACTTACGTACCTACGTATTATTTATAATCTATTGATGTGCTGCGCAGATATTCAACACACGAAAACACCTTAAAACCACGTGGTTGGTCAAACGCTAATCATACAAAATAATATTGTATGAATCCCTTGCTATTAATCAGCTTAACTGGTATCAACTGCGTTACAGGTGTGTGTTATAAATAATGGATGTAATACATCTACACGTCGCTATTGTACTTACATATATTTACAATACATACACCTTTACATACTCTAGAAGATTCTTTATTGCAACCGTTTTCAATAGGTCCACAAATTAGAACCATTTTGTAAAGATGATGAATTTATTGATGGTGTTTTTGACTATTTACTAAACAATATAATGGTAAAATTATAGGCTTATGCTGTACTCATAGCCTGTCATTAGCTGATTTACGTGATCACTGTACATTTGACAATGTTGATTTGTTTTTTTCATTAAGCCCGTAAATGAAGATAAAGGCAAACTCAACTGAAGTAAATCATTATTATTTTTGGTTTATGTACATATAATTATTATTTTATTTTATATAACTTCTCGGGCAACTAACAGGTACTATATTAATTTAACAATACCAAGTTGCCAAATTCTGGTGACTTACGATATTAATCGTCTCACAGATCCAGACTGAAAACACTATTAAAACTGTGTCTCCACCGGGAATCGAACCCGGGACCCTTGGATCAGCAGTCAGATATCTAAACAACCAATCCACGAAGGCCGACGTTCATTTTCTTTTTAATTATTATTATTTCGTTTTTTAAATAAGGAAATGGCTTGTTGGTTTGTTGGTATCAATCAGCATAATATTATAAAAACTAAACTGATAAGTACTGAAAAAATAGCATATTCTTTAAATCAGTGCCCGAAGGGATAGGTACACATGTGGTACACAATATTATTATAAGTATAGTGTGTTAAACAAAGGGTAGGTATGTCCACAGTCCACCATGTTGTTTGTTACAGGATTAGTTAAGGTTTTTGTGTTAGTTAGAAAACGGGCGTGAGGCGGATTCTTATCCGACAGGTTTTGTGTTGGTTACTACCTGGTGCGCTAGAGGCGGCTAATTCATAGTTGAATAATATCCTTAGCCCACCTAACTTGGTTTGTTTTGCATAATTTGAGGGTGATTTTTTGGAAATAATCGACTTTGTGACAATGTTGCATGTGTTGCATATTTTGAACCATTATTCTATTATTCATAAGGTAAAAATATCAAAACTTATATGCAATATAACGTAATCGAATATTTTTATTATTGCATATGCGCAAACATTGGATTTTTTTCCCTGTCGGGAGTCAAAGATATTTTTTAAGATTTTTAATTATCTCAATAAAGACGAAGTTGGAATATTTATTGTAGGAGAACCGGGAAATCAAGGCACCTACAGGGCTTACGACCTGTCATCGGCTGATTTACGTGATCACTTTATGCGCTTGCGCAACGTTCACCAATTATGCCTTTTAATGAGATCCCTATCAATTCAATTTTGAAAGTTCTATATATTGTAATACTGAAATTCTTTTCGCTTGAAAATAAGGAATTTTTACTACAGCCATCTATGGGTGAAATTATGAACAACAATCTTATTATTTTTATTTATTTTGTTGGAACGCCATCTATTGAGAGAATTGGTTTTTTTGTAAATAATGAAAGCTACAATTCTTATATCTGAGGTGACAATGCATTTTTCGCATAGAAGTCACCCCTGAATTGCGCCAGACTTATAAGGTCATTTTTGTCTTATTTACCTACTTGTACCAATGTGTAAGTAATCGAATATTTTTATTATTGCATATGCGCAAACATTGGATTTTTTTCCCTGTCGGGAGTCGAAGATATTTTTTAACAGATTTTTAATTATCTCAATAGAGACGAAGTCTCATTAAAAGGCATAATTGGTGAATGTTGCGCAAGCGCATAAAGTGATCACGTAAACCAGCCGATGACAGGTCGTAAGCCCTGTAGGTGCCTTGATTTTCCGGTTCTCCTACAATAAATATTCCAACTTCGTCTCTATTGAGATAATTAAAAATCTGTTAAAAAATATCTTTGACTCCCGACAGGGAACAAATCCAATGTTTGCGCATATGCAATAATAAAAATATTCGATTACTTACACATTGGTACAAGTAGGTAAATAAGACAAAACTTACCTTATAAGTCTGGCGCAATTCAGGGGTGACTTCTATGCGAAAAATGCATTGTCACCTCAGATATAAGAATTGTAGCTTTCATTATTTACAAAAAAACAATTCTCTCAATAGATGGCGTTCCAACAAAATAAATAAAAATAATTAGATTGTTGTTCATAATTTCACCCATAGATGGCTGTAGTAAAAATTCCTTATTTTCAAGCGAAAAGAATTTCAGTATTACAATATATAGAACTTTAAAAATTGAATTGATAGGGATCTCATTAAAAGGCATAATTGGTGAACGTTGCGCAAGCGCATAAAGTGATCACGTAAACCAGCCGATGACAGGTCGTAAGCCCTGTAGGTGCCTTGATTTCCCGGTTCTCCTACAATAAATATTCCAACTTCGTCTCTATTGAGATAATTAAAAATCTGTTAAACAATATAACGTAGTTTTTGTTGCTGTTTAAAATACTTAATTAATATTTTTGGCATGTTATTATGATTTAATCAAATACCTACTATGCTTTGTCTAGATCTAGTGCAATTTAATATGAATTATAGCTCATAACGTCATAACTACTTATAAAACTATTACTAAACTCCTGGTTCTTATTTAGGTATATGGCATATCCCAGTACCCAGAATATCTCAATTCAAATTGAATTTCAGTAATAGTAGGTTGTAAATATGAGAACGGATTTAGGTTGAATGTCAGCAAATCAAAGGCATTGGTCTTTGAAAAGAGTGAAAGCAGAACAGCGTATCAAATAAAAGTAGAGAACAAATGGCTCTATCTGGGAAGCATTATGTCAAAGGAATGGACGAATTGATAAGGAGATCGAAAGAAGAGTTATAGCAGAAAACAGCAACATACCAAAGGAAGTTCTTAGTGCCAACGTTGACGTATGCAAGCGAAACCTGGACATGGCAGAAGTCGCACGAAAGCAGAATAAATTCAGTTGCAATGAGGTCGTTAAGAAGAATCTGCAATAGAAATATGTGAACAATGACAGGGTAAGAAATAATAGCACAAGGAAATAGTGTAAGGTGAAGAAATATGTCACTAGGTAATTGAATGAAAGTGAACACATTGAGATGGTTTGCCACATGGGGAGTATGAATGAGGAACGCCTGACGACGGGCCATCCAAGAAAGGAATGGTGCGAACGATACCTGTGAACGATACCTTGAAATATGGAAATGTTAGATGCGTGAACAACAGACGAACATGTATGAGACGATACATGAATGTTGACGAGGCGATGGATGAGCCAGGATAGAAAGAAATGTGGTGTTCGGCTCTCTCTGTCTACCCCGCGAGGGACATGGCGTGATGGTATTTATGCATGTATGTTATCTTGAATTTGCGCTCACAAACGATGCTAATGAAGATACAGGTATATTATGTTATAGCAAAAATGAAATAGAGAATATTTACCAAGGTTCTCTGATATGTAACCAAAAAGGGTACCATAGCACAGCTCGACAATATTGTATAAATCTGAGTATTTCACTGACAATAAATGTCAAATATAGAAATTTTACACCGCTGAAATTTAAAGGGACTGGTTGTGTGGCAAAAAAAGAGATTCAAAACTGTCAATAAAATTCAGGAAGCCATAAATTGTAATAGACCAAGAACTAGAGACTGCCGATGAACTCTGCGTACCAACTGGTGGTTTTCAGAGATAACAGCTTACAACGTGTGGAAAATTGCTATTTTAACACTTCAGTTATAGTGTGAAGCGTTATAGTATAAGTATGAAATGTGATTTTTGTTTATTTACTACAGAAGACTGTTCTTCCTCCACCACCACCCGTTCTGCATATGAGGACTAATAACGGCCCTTTGCAAATTCCTGAACACATAAGAACACATAAAGAACACACGATTTCGGAGAACTATAAAACCTTGCAGACACTGCACTTAAAGTGCCAGATAGAGCTAATTATGAGGAAATAGCTGGCTCACCGTTCACTGAAAGCGAAGATAAGAGTGAACCGTATTTTTATATTTTAATAAATTATTATTCCTTACATATAATAGCATGTTGCGTTACACAGGCGTGGTGTCATTAGATACTGTAATATTACTGTCACTCGGACTTGTTCAACTTTGAACGATTGCACTTCAAAGGTGTTTGTCGGGGGGTTTCCACCAACCAACAAGTCTTTTTAAATGGAATGGGTGATTTCTAATAGTCTACCGTAGTTGTACCGTTAAGACTGCGTTGTACCGTACCGTAAAGACTGCGTTGGTATAGTAAATATTACGTGTAAAGTAAAGTTCAAATATAATAACCAACTCTTACAGCAGGGACATTCGTAGGCAATTTGTTTACGAGTAGGTAATCGTAGTTTCCAAAAACACCTTCACGAAAGGACTTTGATATTCAGATGAGATCTAGAATTGCGTTGATATCAATGAAGACAGATAAAAAGGTAGTTTAAAATAATAGAAAAAAGATAGTAAGATATTTAATAAATAAGTTGGTTTTAATAGTTTTTACAGTTTATTAGTTTATACCGGTTTTTAACTCTATAAAAAAATAGTGTCAATATATTTATGTTTCTTTCATTAATTCATACTATCATGACATATCTCACAATGTAGGGAAACCGGAGACAGGTGTGCGGGTATGCATAACCTTATGAAATAAATCATGATACATGTGTGTATTCCCACCAACCAGTCTCGTCGTACCTAAAAAGTGACATTCAAACTTGGTGGTGTGCCTCATTGCTGAATAATGTAAGATATCATTTTTCCTCTTGTATTTTTGATTATTCCGCTTCTAGGGGACGTCCAAAACGATGGTAATATAAAAGATTGGAAGCACTTTTCTTTTCCGGTGCCTTTCAAGAAAACAAAAATTGAATTTTATAACTCTTGTTTATTTTAAGAAATGGGGTACGTAAAAATATGTTATGTTGTTACTTAATCAGACCACCTTTGATTTTATGTTACATATTTACTTAAATACTAACAAAATAATGAATTATTTATGCCTGATGTTCATTCATTCATCACGACATATACCACAGTTTGAATTTCCCAACCACGGGATTGCGGATGTGCACTACCTGATAAAAGGAAGCACAACACATTTATTTCCACACAGCAGGCCAAGTCAGTAAAAAAGTCGAGATCTGACAACGTATCGCCGCTCTTCTCGCCATGTTTACGCCCGTGACGACAATTCGTAGTCACTAAGCGCTGTCGAGTTCGTAAATGCACTTATTAAAATTTGTCGCCGTTAGGCTGGCTTGCGGTACATTTTTGAATTATCATTTATGGCAATACACAATATTTTCCCCATGATTTGAATAAATATCAAATTTGTTTACATAAATTTGTTAAATAAATATAATATGGTCATATTTTAAAGCACGAAAGCAAGATATAATACGATTAAATTAACTTCTTTTGTGTTTATTGAATGTTTTGAGAGTAATTTAAAAAAATATTTTTAATTATATTTCGATCAATTTATCAAGTGTGATGACAGCAGCGTGTTATTTTTTTACTAAAAACTACGCCGAATTTTCTTTTGTTAAGTGTTAAAATACATATGTGATAAAATAGCTTACAAGAATACTTTCTCAAAATGAAAAATTATTTCAAATCTATACTTACGGAAAACATTTACGGACGCATAGAATTATAATGTTATAATCTAAGTACGGACGCATATTTCCAATAAATATATAACCATATAAAACTTTTGTTACGCGGTAATTAGCAATAAATGAATTCCGCGGAATATTTAAAGGGTTTGAAGAATCTCTTAAACGGCGTCGTTTAACCTGTTTATATAATTATTCTCAAAATAAATATGAAATTCGGCATTGTTCGCGTAAAAAATGACATTTAATTCAACATGGCGACGTTAGATCTTGTCTCTCGCCTCGATGTCGACCCAATCTCGCCGTTAAATAAGTGGGCGAGAACGATTCGACGCGTTATCTGTTATCTGCGTTACCAAAACTGTCAAAATATCGACTATTCGATATTTTGACAGTTAATCTCGACATTTATCGGTCGAGATCTACTTACAGACTGAGCCTGCAGGTCTCATCTCACCATAAAAGTCAACATTCAGAATGGGTGGTGAATCTCATTACTTAACTATGTAAGATGTTATTGTTGCCTGTTGTATTTTCGATTTCCCGGCTCTTGCAGGACACCCGAATACGGTAGAAAAAGAAAGAAGTAGAAGCAATATTCTAAGCCGGTAATGCCTGTCTAATGTGGCTCCTGAAAGGGGTCCTGGATATGTAGAATATGTCCATGGCCCTGATCTTATCCAAATTATTGTATGTGGTAAGGTTTTCTAACAATATGATGTGTTTGGTCCGACACGAGCTTTTTATTATGATTATAATGTAGAAAAAGGTTAAAAATAACAAAAACAAGTCTGGAAATTTCCCTTAAGAATAGTTTCGATATTTTGTTATCTGTGTAGAGCGTAGAGAGATGTTATCTGTGTAGAGCGTAGAGCGTAGGCGACGTCGTGCGCCGTGCTGTGGCGTAGGCGTACCCCGGCGGTGGCGGCGGCGCTGTTGTGGAGACGCTTTTCACAGGAACCTGTTTATAAGACGACGTTAGGGAAGCAGAAAAGTCAAGGACGTCGGTACTCGGTAGGCACCACTCTCTTACGGCGACACAAATCTCTCCCTAGTCTGTCTCCACCCCCCCTCCCTCCTATCTCCCATCTTCCCCGCGGCGGCCGGAAATGATTCATAACTCTTTTTTGGGGATTTTATTGCACTATTTTATTACTGTTCGCTGTCCTATTTACACCCCAGACTATTGGGTACGGACTGTGAGAAAATTTTCGTAGAGGATAATAAAACAAACGATTAAGGATATTTTCTCCATTTGTATTATTTCAACACTTTTTATTTGTGTATTCTTCTTCGCGTAATGGCTTTGTTTGTTACAAAGTTATTTTATGATATTCTTTTTGCAATTTAGAGTTCATCAACACTTTTTTCGTGTGTCATTCGATTTCATTAAACATTTAATATTTTTATATACAAACCTTTGATCACAATCATTCTTCTAGGTATAAATGAAAACACTAATTAGTTTTAGCTGTTTTATATTGCACTTAACCTTAAATAGTTCGATAATTTTACGACAGGAAATCAGTTGTAAGTAGTATAGGTAGGTATGTACAAAACGCGTACTGTAAAAATACATAGGTTAAACATTATTATTATACAAAATTTTCACCATGTTTTTCACTAAAACGCTAAAATATATTTTATTCGTGTAAATAAGTACTTTTTACTTTTAAGTTAACAGATATTTGCGTGTTGAAGTACAATTTTTCACAGATTTGATTCAGAAAATAGTGTATGAAAAAAATATTATTGAAATATATTTAAAAAATCAGCATTTTTATCACATTTTTTTCAGCGTGATACTACGTCTGGTATACTGGTACATGCACGCACATAAGTTCGATTTTTAGATGCTCTTATTTTTTTACACACACACACACACACACACACACACACACACACACACACACACACACACACACACACACACACACACACACACACACACACACACACACACACACACACACACACACACACACACACACACACACACACACACACACACACACACACACACACACACACACACACACACACACACACACACACACACACACACACACACACACACACACACACACACACACACACACACACACACACACACACACACACACACACACACACACACACACACACACACACACACACACACACACACACACACACACACACACACACACACACACACACACACACACACACACACACACACACACACACACACACAAACACACACACACACACACACACACACACACACACACACACACACACACACTAACACCATCATTGATGTATGACTTAAGATTAATTAATTTATTTATTCATTTATTCGATTTTTTATATATTCATTTATTAATTAATAAATCAATTAATTAATTGAGTTATTGATTTTTATTTAGTTATTTTATTTTTTTATTTTCTTTTCCTATTTTTTTTATCTATTTATTTATTAATTTTTTTTATCAAATTGAAGTTATCAATGTATGAAATCGTAATTAAGTGCAGATTAATTAACTTACATAAATAATTATCCACTGCATACATCAATTATTTCCTTATAATAATATCATGAAAATTAGTATATTTTATAGATACATTTAAATCTTTGTGTCATCATAGTATGTATAACAGTTTACAGTGTGTTATGAGTGTGTGTGGTGCGTAATGATAAGCATATGAATCAAGTGTTTTTAACTTTTGACGAATTGTAATTTTTTTGTATCTTTGAATAATTCGAATCCAAATATGTTCTCCAGGTGCTAAGATTCTATTGATAGTTGCATTTTTTTGCGGCGTTAGTTTAGTTTTTATTATATGTAATAAATCTGAATTAATAATATATAACTTATTTTGTGAGTTTTAAGAGTTTCATAAATTCTTTTACATTCAATATCAAGCTATCAACCAGATTTTCCTAGAGGATTTTTATGTATTTTGGTTACGTAGCTAGAACAGAGCTTGAAATCTTAGAAAATTAGTGATGTTTGTTAAGAGAAAGGACAGTGCCCCGGAAGTGATTTCCTTCTCGATGAAACAACCAGGAATAATGTCTATTTGGTCTCTCAATAGCTTTGGCTCTATAAAAGGCAGCGGACAGAAGCGACTGAAAGATTTAGAGAGTAAGAAAAAACAATACATTTTTATTGTTTTATCTTTTTAGTTCAACTTTTGTTTTCTTACATACTTATATGAGTGGATCATTTGTACCTATGTAAATGTATACATATGTATATGTGTATTTTAAACTCTCGTTTTAATTATGCAGTGTTGCTTTTTTTGTTATAATTTGAATGCTCAGGAGACGTTTATTGTACCTACCTAACTACATATGCACAATAGGCATGCGGGAGATACCTGTTATTGGAGCACTGGAGATTCTATGTTTTTGTTTCATGATTTCTTTGTTTGTGTTGTTCAGTGTTCTGCTGGTGTCTCTTTATATTAAATAAATTAATTAACAAATAAATACATATTCGAATGAATAAAAATAAATGATTTGTTAATTTTGTCGACGGATAATTCGTGGTGAAACTCCATTATACTAGGTATAAATGAAAACACTAATTAGTTTTAGTTTCACTATTTAATTTTAACACTGGCACTGACCGGTATCGATCTGAAGATCATCGTCAGAGTGCACTCTGACGATGATCTTCAGATCGATACCGGTCAGTGCCAGTGTTAAAATTAAATAGTGAAACTAAAACTAATTAGTGTTTTCATTTATACCTAGTAAAAATAAATGAGATAAAAATAAATAAATGTGGTGGTGGTAAACGGTTAGTAAGTCTTTGGTTTTATTTTGTGTCCAGGATGACGTTAACACGATGATAGCCAGTTATAAGCTCGTATTTCATACGGAATGAAATAATTCGTTTTTTCTTTAAGAATTCATTTCTAATAATTAATTTTTAAAATGGGTGGTGGCTGAGCAGTTACCGCGCTGGGTTAGTAATCGGGTGGTCTAGATCGAATCCTGCCGTGACCGATTTCATTCACCTATAGCACAATCATTCATGCACATGCAATTATGCTTACTTTAGGGAATGTATGAGGACGTACATATATGTACTTGTTACAAGGATATATTCATTCTTAAAAAAATGTATCCTGCAGAAACTTGTAATTGAAACATTGTCAGATTATTATTACTATAATGTCATTGTCATGTTAAATTCTCTGTGTATAATTATTTTGTCAGCGTATCTTAAATAAATAAAAAAATGTATCCTGCAGAAACTTGTAATTGAAACATTGTCAGATTATTATTACTATAATGTCATTGTCATGTTAAATTCTCTGTGTATAATTATTTTGTCAGCGTATCTTAAATAAATAAAAAAATGTATCCTGCAGAAACTTGTAATTGAAACATTGTCAGATTATTATTACTATAATGTCATTGTCATGTTAAATTCTCTGTGTATAATTATTTTGTCAGCGTATCTTAAATAAATAAAAAAAATGTAAGTAAGTAATAAAATGCATGCATCTACACATTTTCTAGACACAATAGACAATTATAATCATTTTCAATTTTCGAGTTCAAGTACGGACATCTTAAAATAAATTGAGACGAATATTTTGTACAGAGACAAAGTAGTTTTGGCACACTATAACACTTCACGTCTGTTGCCTAGACGGACGTTTTATAACAACAAAGAAAAGCATTATCGTCATACGATTACATATATGATCATGACTATCACTTTTAACGCCAAATACAAATATTTTTTATCCAACGCCGATCTGTGTTATTAATCTGTTTTTTTTAAACCGAGTTTGTACTAAGTATGTAATGTTTATTGTATAATTGCATTTTTGGATCATGGTTTATTTTTGAGTCTGCTTTAATTTATCAAATATATGTAGGTTCTTAAATATTTGTTTATCTAGCGTCAATCAATGATTCATATTCTTTTTCGCACTTCTATTTATAATTGTGTAGTTATATAATGTAGGGATAATATAGATGATGTCGTTATGGATTTTTCGCTTACATTGTAAATATTTATTAATGTTAGTTACATACATGATACATATTTGTGTAAAGTAAAGGAAGGATATCACTAATTATATCTTGAATTGTGATTTTGAAGTCATGTTTTCCACCAATTGGTAGGTATGTAGGTACTTGTTATGCATTAGGAGCCACCCATTAGTGTTGTTGGATGGTCGGGGGAGGGGTAGTAGGTGAGAGGTATATGTGCGCGGCTACGGTGCGCGCGCTTTCGTGACGTAAATATTCCTATTGACCGATGCACACGCGGCACTCCCCCCCCCCCTCCATCACCCTTCCACCCGCACCGCACCCTGTCCCACCCTCACACACCACATCACCGCAAGGGAGGGGTGTGGTGGGGGTGAGAGGGGGGCGGGTGCCATTGGTGCGGAGCACGCAATATTCTAATTATCTCTCCCGCCGCCCAGCTGCCACTGCCTCTAATGCTGCCACTGCCACTGGTCAGCTATTTTCCGATATTTTTCCCGACACTTTCCCACACCCCTATCAATATTACCTTCACTCGGTTTATACTGGATACCTAATAACTTTCAATTGCATAACATTCACTCTCATTTCCTTTTTATATTGATGTTTTCACTCACCAAGCTAACGTGACACCATGAAATGAATTATCACATAAGAAATAGTTGAATGAATTTACTTTTTATTGATTGATTTAACTCTGTTCCATTATTGATAATGCCTTCACTCGATTAATACTCTCACTTTCAATTGCATTACTTTCACTTTCACGCTTTCATCCCCTTTATTATTGAAATACTCTCGTGTGATAGATTGAATTACATAAGTTACTTATTCATTCATTCATTCATTCATTTCACTTGGTTTCCAACTTCCATATAATTTTTATATGTTTTCTTTGTTGTTTTGTTCCACGCATTTTTTTATTCTAGAAATTTTTTACGAGTGCGACGAGGTTGTAATATATATTATAATAATATTATCTCGTATGTTGTAAGTCAGTAAATATAATTTTCCATGATTTATATAACATTGATATTAACACAAAAATGGCATTACGATAAATAACAAAAATTCATTGCACGAGAGGACATAATGCTTGATTTACATCTTCAATATTTTCTTTTCCTACATTCTGTAATATCCGTTAAATGTGTCCATTAATCACATTTTTATGACTTTCCTGAAAGTGGGATGAAACTGTATTAAATAATTTGTCATTCTTTCTTATGAACTTTTTACGGATGTATTGTAACTTCTGGTCTATTATTTCACTTTTGTTATACATATTATGATATTAGGTATTTTAACACACTACTTACCTTTTATATAAGTAAGTATAATATATTGATAGTAAAAATGTATGCAATATGCTACGTATGGATATTGAAACTTGGAGATAAATACTACTAAGTAAATTTATTGCATTTAGTATTCCGGCGTTAGTGCGATAGTTTATTCAGACGCATGTTTCATAAAGGATGTATGACCAAGTAATTTAGAATTTAGAGATAAAACGATTATTATATTAAAAAATATATTTGAGTTCAGGTAATTTAGAACAGTTGATTGAACAGTTCAGTGCCTACTAAAAATATTAGTGAGGAAGGGCTGGAATGATATAAAAAGGTCAACAATAAATTTTTACATTATTTCTAAATTTGTTGCTGTATTTTGGTCCTATTTTTTTGATAAATAAACTATTTTGTTGAATTATTTACAGATTTAGCTGGTGGAAGTGCTTAGGCTGAGGCAGATAGTGTGGATAAGAGGTTCATTATGGATGCAATAGTCGAGATCATGTAATTCCCTTCGAGAAGCAACATATTTAGTGTGAGTAGAGTACCATATTATTTGTGCATATTTATTTAACTAGTTATGTTTTTTTTGCTTTTTTGGTTATTGTTTGTGTGATTTTTTTCTGATACTACTCATTACTTTAAATAATAAATACATTTATCAATTTATTTATGAAAACAGGGTTATGCCAGGAATTAGAAAAAATAAATTAAATAAGATCTTAAACCCGGGAAAAAGAATATTAATTTGTCCTCAAATTTATTATATTATTATTGACAAACTTTTTAACATCTCAATAGAGACGAAACTGGGATATTGTAGAAGAACCAGGAACTCGAGGAACCTACAGGGCTTACGACCTGTCTTCGGCTGGTTAACGTGATCACTTTATGCGCTTGCGCAACGTTCACCAATTATGCCTTCTTATTGAGTTCCTTTATCAATGTAATTTTTGAAAGTTCTATATATTTGAATAGTATGTAACAATTCACATGAAAATAAGGAACTATACTATTGCCATCGATGAAGTACCTAACGGAAAAGCCTTTTTTGTAACGCCATCTATTGAGAAATTAGTTTATAAATTTGTAAACAATGAAAGCAACAGTCCTTATAAATGAGATGACGGTGTCTCGCACAGATGTCACCCCTGAACTGCGCCAGAAATATTATTTCATTTTTGGCTTGTTTACCTACTTGTACCAATGTGCATGTAAATCGAATATTTTTTTAATTGCATATACGCAAACATTGTGTTAAAAAATTTTCTCAATAAAAAATATCATTTGACTCCCGAAAGGGAAAAAATCCATTGTTTGCGTATATGCAATTAAAAAAATATTCGATCTCAAATTTATTTTTATGAATTTTATGATGTGAATTACATAATTAGGTACATTTTGCTCAGACTACGATTGATTGAATTACCAGAAAACTTTGTATTATTTTTAACTCTCCACGCTATTCAATAGTGGAGAGTCATGATTTAACAATTTTTAATCGTATTTTTTACATAAATTTCTCAACGGGTATTATATAGAGAATGCACACTATGAGTTTCGTCATGATGTGTTTATATGTAGGTATGGCGTACGCCGTAATAGGTGATCGCCCTATGCCGTACGGATTATCCTTTTGTGTCCTCTCTACAGCCCAAACTATAAGTCCGATCGACTTCATATTTACATCATATGTGTAAAGTGCATAGACCTAGAGCTGATTAGTTTTCCATAGACAAATTTTAACTTCTTCTCTATGATTTCATCATTTATGTTTTTTTGTGTTCTCTCTAGAGCCCAAACTATAATTCCGATTGACTTCATATTGATACCATATATGTAAAGTCCATAAATTTAGAGCTGATTAGTTTTCCATAGATATCCGTTAATTTATTCTCTATGATTTCATCTGTACAAATTTTCAAAATACTCGCACGGTCAGGAAAATCAAGATATTTTTATACTGTTTAAAATTTTGATACAATAAAAATACACTCATCAAATGAGATATTCGTAAATCTATCGAGTTGAATATAAAAACTATATTATGTTGACTGTCGCGTGGCATAGTGGTAAATCTTTTGACTAGTCCGCGTCCTGGGTTAGGTCCGCAGTCACGCGATTCTCGCTCTGTCTTGCTGTTCAGAGACTGAAGATAGCCTGTGAAAGAATAATGATATGTGGGTTTAGCAAATCCATCATTAAGAGGGCGACTGCTGCCAACGTACCTATTTTTTCAATTTAAAATTGCATCATTACTACAAATCGAATCATTTTAACTAATAAATAACCTAGTTATTTTGGAAATTAATAAAGAAAAATATAAATTAACTTTTAAATTATGTTCTGTATATATTATTGTAGGAAAATAATAAGCATACCCCGATTTTTGACATTTATCTTAAATTTCTATGGTATAAAGCAATATATTTTTTTTATAAATTAAAGAAGAACAAATTATCTGGAAAAATGTGATGTGACGTTGCATTAGTGCATCAGGTAAAGTAAATAAACCAAAAAAACTTTTATTTCGCAATGGCGTTGAATGGAAAATAAAAGTTTTTTAGGTTTATTTAATAATCTTCTCTCCTCTTCTTTAATTTAAACAAAATATATTGAACTATGCCCTATAGTTTATAAAAAATATAAGATAAACGTTGAAAATCGGGGTACCTATGCTATTATTTTATCTACAAGAATTTATATAGAACATTTTAAAATGTCTGGTTGGTTGGAAGAAATTGTCCAATGACAATTAGCCCGCCAGTGTACAATATATTTGTTAATACTATGTACAGAAAGATGAATAAATAAATAAATTCTTACGTCAACAATTTTTCAGTTTTCTTTTTCATTTACAGTAGAAATAACGCACATATAAAGTCAATGTCATATCAATCGATTTCATTCTATTCCTGAAATGCAAATATATCGTATTTTACGTTATAACATGGCAAGTAGCATGCACAAGAAATTTTACTCAATATTAATGGTAACTATCACGAACTTCGTGAAAACCGCACGCTATTTTGGGAATATAAATATATCTATACATAGGCCCGGTATTACAGTCGGCCCTCAACTCATTGAGTTTGTTAAACTCAAGATTAATGTTAAGGGGAGATTTAATCAATTTCCGTATTACAGTGCAATATGACATGTCAGTTACTAAATCTTCAATTATAGACATATTTTACTTTTTCTGTGGTTATTATCTGTCAAATTTAAATAACCTCAAATAATACTAACTACAAAACGGGACGTTACGACTTGAAATACTATTGTTTTACTATCCAACATGGTAAATTTAATTTTTTTCACCAAAATAATGCTTTTAAATGCCCATGTTCGTTTCAATATGGCTGTCAGTTTGTTTTGTTGTTTGGCGCCACCGTCGATACAATTAACGCCTATAGTAATAGAACACTGAAACTACACTCGTTGCCTAACGCCTCTAGTGATAGAACACTTAAACAAGACGCGTTGCCTAGCAAATGACAGTTGACTCACCGTTAAGTACTTAATCCGCCAAAAACGTTGAGTTAAATATTTGTCGTTTTAGTGACGTATTTGAGGGAAGATTAGGCCTAAACGGACACTGTAATACGCTAAATTTTTGTAAAACTTAAGTTTTAGCTCTTAAATTGAGACTGTAATACCGGCCCATAGTGTATTAAAATTTAACGTTTTCCCTCAAGGGTAATTTTTTTTATTAAAATACATTGTTTCCATGGAAACCGTAGTATTATTCATTGTATTGTCATGGATGTAGTTCGTGCAGGTTAATTTGTTAGATTATTTTGGTTAATTTAAAACGAATTTAATTAGTTAATGTTAAACGTACATATTTGGTTAATTTAGTTTTTGCAATGATGTGTTCATTTGTCATTTTATTAGTCGATTTGATTTTTTTGAAAGAAAACATCTAACTTATAATTTGAAGACTAACACCTACATATGTATATATTATAGTGTTACATCTAATATAATGATAAAATAGCCAGTAAGAAGTGTCCTCTGAAAGGCCAAACCATCGGTTGCAAGAATGAAAAATAAATATAAGATAAAAATATCATATCGTTTTAAAAACAAAAAAAAAATATATACATTACTTTTCTTGAATATGAGTATTAAAAGTTAACATTAGAATATAATTATTTTACACTTAACTGTAGAAACAGTTCAGTGCGATTTCTATTAATAAAATCGACACTATGTTTTAATTTGTTACATATGTGTTTTATTTAAATAGATTTTTGTTCATTTTTACGTGATTAGGTAACATAACAATTAAATATCAACCTTTTGATTTTGATGTTGTTCTGGCATTTCGTGATGAATAGAAAACTTAATAAATCATGCGATTTGACCCGTGCGATAACCTCACTACTGTATTTTGTTTAATTTCTGTCGTTATTTTGTTTTGTGCGAATACTTGGATTGACAAAGTTATACATACATAGTTATAAAAGTATTAAAAATATTTATTTGAAAAAAAGGATCTGCAGTGAATAAATTCTGTATAAATATTTGCTATTGCGAAGTTAAATTGTTATTCAAAAAAGGGGACCAAGAGAATCTGGAAAACTATTGGCCGTTTAGTTTACTCCCTCACTTATACAAACTGCTGACAAAAATATTGACAAACCGTCTTACTCCAAAATTTGACTTCTACCAACCCGTAGAACAGGCTGGCTTCAAACTTTGCGTTTACTTTAAAAAAAAACTACGGAGTATAATATAAATATTAATATGGCATTTATAGACTACCGTAAAGCATTTGACTGTATAAACCTGGTCAATTTTAAGTTCTCTTGAAAATGCTAGGATTGATTCTAGATACATACGATTGATTAAATATATATAATGAAAATGCTACTATGGATGTAAAAGTGAACGAAAATCTGAAAATAGAAGGAAATCAAAATCGAGAAGGGTGTTAGACAGGGTGATACGATATCCCCAAAACTATTTACACTGGCATTAGAAGATGTCTTCAAAACAAATATTTAAATCACCTCCGTTTTGCAGACGACATAGTAATAATAAGCGAAGAATTGTCTGAACTGGAAGCTATAGTAGCAGAATTATATGAAGCCTCTATAAAAATCGGTCTGGAAATGAACATAGACAAAACCAAGATTTTAAGTCCAACTTCACACAGTATTTGCATTGAAAATAAGACTATTGGTGCTGTTGAAAAATACATATACCTTGGAGAGACCGAATAAGAAACGAGGAAATAAGACGCCGGTCAATGGTCACAGATATTGCAGAAAGAGTGGGAAGGCTAAAATGGCAATGGGCAGGTCATGTGGCAAGACAGAGAGATATTAATAGATGGACCTCCAGAATTCTGAATTGGAGACCCTATCATAATAAAATAAGTGCAGGGAGACCACAGAGGAGATGGACTGACGATATTGTCGAACTGGTGGGACATGGGTGGAAGCAGAGTGCCCAGGATAGAGAGAGATGGAAAACCCAGGAAGAGGCCTATATCCAGCAGTGGAGTGAAAGGGCCTAAAAAGAAGAAGAAGATTTGCTATTGACCTCCCAAAGAAATGTGATTTTGCGTTGAATAAATTATATCAATCGTTGCATATCATGTGTTTTAGAGGAATTCGTCAAGAGATTTTTTACTATTTTTTACTAATTTAAGGCATTAAAATCAAAGAAGAGCCTATATATGTTGCTTATGAGTAAAACAGTGTTGAATATCCTATGTATGTTAAGTAACTAATTTTGCATTTAAAAGCAGTATGTATCATTTACCACGAAATGTGATTTCCGCCTAGTTTTATTAAAAAAAGAATGTCACTGAAATAATGAGTATAAATTAAAGAATTTCGGAATTAAAAAAAACATATAGATACGTACAGTAATATTTTGTTTCACATTTTTTTTAACCAATCACGGTTAAAAAAACTCACCTCGGTGGAAGACGTACGGTAATATTGCAAATAATGGCGTTTTCCTGGTAGGGGGTTTTAGAAACATGGTGGCATGGTTGTTTTTCAAAGAATTTTCAGATGAAAAAACATTTATGTTATTTTTCAATTAAATAAAAATTACATAATACATCCAATAGATATGTACTGTCCTCTTATATATAGTACCTATGTACGTTTGGGTAACACGAATAGGTACTTACCAATATAAGTATGAAGATATGTATGTTATGGAACGTCGCTGTCCATTTATGCAGTTACTTAAATTGTCACATGCAATTTTGGCATTGTCCAATTTATTTATTATTCAAAGCCAATGAATGCATACTCTGCTAACGTAATAATTGATATGACTCCGCTTATATAACCGACCTTGGACTTCACATCGCTGACCGTGTCTGTGGCTGTGTCCGTGTTCGTGTTCGTGTTTCAATGCAACGTTCATTTTGCCTTCACAAACAAATTCGCTCTGCAAGTCAACAAACAATATTGACCCACACTCCAAATCACCACTATAATAATTTATCTATTGCAACTGGACTAATAATATAGTGAACTAATAATATTGATGTTTCTTATACTAACCACGTCTGTGTTTATACTCTACATTTATAGTCGTAATTATTTTATGTATTTTTCTATCTATAATTGAATTCCTTCGCGGAGTGTCGAGAGTAAATGTTTCGTCTTGATAGCAAAATTTATATGTGTATGGTATACCCTCAAATTTGTGTCTCCTGCACATATCAATTTTTATTATTAAAAATACATTTTTTTAAATAAAGAATATGTCCTTGTAACAAGTAGGCACTTATATATCCTCATAATATATCCCCTAAATTAAGCTTGTTGTATAGGTGAACGAAATCGGTCGTGGCAGAATTCGTAATCGCGAACACTGGATTACCTACTAACCCAACACGTTAACCGCTCTGCTACAACCCAAATATCGCATACCTATATGTAATATGTGTACAGAGTTGATTAATTTTCTTTTAAATAACCGAAGTCTTCTATATAGAATTTTCAATCTGTTATCATGATTGGATTGTGTGATGACAAAAATGTTTCCAAGTGTCTAAAAATAAATAGTGGAACACAACCTATATACTCACCACAAAAATTGTTGAATTTATATATTATATGCTTATTTATATACATTATTATTTTTTTCATTGTATAAATTCAATATTGTTCCAATGTAATCTGTTTTTAAAAGTAAATAAACAATTATTTTTATTATTATATAAAAATATTTTTGTTATTATTTTATTTGTATTAAATAACAGTTATTAAGTATGTCAAATATTAATTTAACACGCACCCAATTATAATTTGCCTCGTTTATGTTCGTTGAAAGTAAGTAATAAATTTATGAAATCAATATATTTTAAGCTGCGATAATAATTTGTGGTGTACTATGAGTACATACATATGTATATAATACGCACAGCACGGCACTTAATATTATTTTTATCGTTCAGTTTTTTGGCCTTGTAAAAGGATAGCGATAGGTACCAACACTGGAAAATGTTTTGCATGTATTTCTCATTTTGCTGCATTCTTTGTGTATTTACAAACATACGGGTGCGTATGTATTTTTGTTATTATCACCGCTCATGTGATACCTACATAAAGTAAAAATCGTATACCTAACTATCACACTGTCACACATTTATACTTACATATTAAATCAATGACTGTGTCTTTCACGAACTTTTTTCTTCTTGGATTTTATTTTTAAATTAGAGTCAATAATTTTTATTGAGAAAAAATGAACCAAAATATTGTTATAAAATAGATATTTTCTGAAGAAATTCCGGTTTTCAATATTTTTTTATTCAGTGTATGCAAATTGATAATAACTAGTATTCTATCGAATTTCATATTTAATATTGCGTTCAACATACTATTGATGAAACCAAAGACAACCTATATCACAACTTTTTGCAATATATTATAATTGTTATGATATTTTTGTAACTTTGAGATATTTTTAAGAGCTTCCGGAATGTGAGTCCATTTTATACGACTTAGACAAACTGCCAACAAATGCACAAGGTTTACCGAAAAATACTCTGATAGCTTTCATAAAAAATGTATTCTGTATAGCGAAATTATTTTTAGTTATTCAACGTATATTTTATTAATTTTAACAAGCGAAACAAGACGATATAGTGTGTATTTTTGTTCATTTTATGTATAGTGAAGTTTTGTATACATAGATAAAGAAGATGGTGTTACATTACCACGCAAGTTGTTCCAAAGCCTCACAAAGAATTGAGTGTGTACAGTGCAGTGCAGTGCATGGGGAATTATTGTGTCCCGCTTTGTATAATTTGTATTTATGTAGTTACTAATTTATGTGTTGTATATAGTCCACTCGTTTAATAACTTAACATAACATGTATTTGATACAATGTTACATATTTTTTTCAATATATATTATGACATAGATACACATAATATTTTGTAGGGAACAGTGTGTTATAAAAAAGAACTACGTAGACTGTTTTAAATTTGTATCGGTATCTTGTCTTATCTTGGTTAATACTTGCATCTCATTTTTTAGTTTTGTCTCATCCTTAAACTATCCAGTTGATCGACCTTTTCTATGGCTAAATCAACGTCTTGTTCAGCCCTCCATCGTCCAGTTATGTACATAGGCCTCCCCCTTAAGACCTCCCTACCTTGGACAGACCGCATCCATCCGCCTCCAGCCACTCGTCTAGTATCATCAGACCAACTTGTTTGAGGCCTTCCAACATTTATTTTGCCCGTTCTAGGTCGCCATTCCAACACCTTTTTTAGTCCATCTGGAGTCTGTGGTCCGGGCGACATGCCCTGCCCAGCACCACTTCTGCTTGACAACCTTTTGGTCAACGTTATATTCATAATATTTCATCATTATTGCATGTGACGTGGAATGAAGGTCATTGAAGTGCATACTGCACCAGGAATACAGGGAGGCAGGCGGAGCCTGGTATGGAGAAGTCGTTGACAAAGGTACAACTGGATGGTAATAAGTAGAGCTGATTCCAAAACAAATTTGGGGGAGATAGGCGGTGGTGGCAGAGGGGTTAGCGCGCTGGGTTAGTAATCCACTGGTAACGAGTTCAAATCCTGCCACGACTGTGTCGTTCACCCATTATAGGACAAGCATTTATGCTGAGTTTAGGGAATGTATGAGGATGTACATATGTGACATGTACTTGTTACACGGAGATGTTTTTTAAAAGATTAACCTTTTTTTGAGCATTCCTACGGTTTTGTTCCGTATGTCATTATATAAAATGTGTAAAGGAAGATACATATGTAGGTACATACCATATCACTCAATGTTTCTGTTATTGGTGTTGACAGCTGAGCGCCAAACACTTCTGTCTTTTCATAAATTCATCGCCTCACTCACATTCATACATATTTTTATACATGCTCGTCTATTATTTACATTATTACTAACGTTTCCTTTTTTTAGAATTTTGTTCACATGTTGGTGCCAATGTTTTTTTTGGCCAGCCCTTAACTAATGTTTCTTCTCTTTCATCTCTAAATTTTCTTTGTCATTCGTTTTTCTTTCGTTGTTTCCATGTTAAGTAAGTTGCATGCAGAAAATCTCATACATTCATAGAATGTGCTGCATTGGGCATGCAGATTGGATAGACGATTGTCGTCTCTCCTACGCTGTACCGCGCCTGTTTATTATTTAGCTATCTATCTATGCTGGCGCAACATTTTTTTTATCACTATTTTGAACACCTATTTGCAGAGCCGGTCTGTGCAAATTTTGTTTGTCTAAAATACACTCGGTCGTTCACCCAAGAGAGCGGGCGCGCTGTTGCCGCGTATCCGCCGATCGCCGACTTGTTGATAAAAATAATGTATTATGTAACCGGCTCCTCGAAGCGATTTATACCCCCCCACCCCTTCCCCTCCTTGTACCTCTGCTCCTTCCCTCAGTATGTATATGTATAGGTAGATAGGTATATACCGCCCAATCGTCCCGCGAGGTCCTCTTCCTCTCATCAATAATAATAACCGACCGATATTATGATGATGATATTTCCAATTTGCCAAGTGCAGGGCCGTTGTGCGTTATTAAACAATTCTCTCTCCAGTACATTTCATCGCAACGAAGGTAAGTAATGTACCTACCTACCTATTATGTAAGTGGGTACTGTAGAAATAATGTATCCGTTCATTGTACGAAATATTTTAAACTAACGTGAATTTATTTATAAAATAAATAAAAAAAGTGTTTTTACATCTTGTGTTACCTATTTATATTTTGAATGCTTATTGTTTTTATATTTCACATAAATTTATATAAACAAATTGTGTGTTTTCGCATCTTTTGTTAACATAATATATTTGGTATAACTTATTCTCTTTCTGTGCATTCCTTTTTGGAGATGACAAAGATTACCGAACTCGAAATAGGTACTTCTGTTCTTGCAAATATTCATTGATTGGTGATTAGTTTATATAAGCATCTTCTTACTTGCTACCTGTTGAGAAATTTTAAGTAAAATTGCATCACTAGCAAGATGAGCATGTATGAGACAGTGTATCAATGTTGATAAGGCAATATATGTGTCAAGATAGAAGAATGCGGTGTTCGGTTCTCCCTGCCTACCCCTTGAGGAAGATAGAAGTGGAGAGTAAAAAATAAACTTTCTATAGAGACGCATACAATATCAATATGAAGTTGATCACTCAATTTTTCCTTACAGAAGCTATTTTACTTCTGTTATATACATTTTTCATACAAATATGAAATTTATTTCACATTGATATGGCAAACCTTGTTTTTTTTTCTTTAAATTTTGACAATTCTTGAATGCATTATTGATGAGTGTATTTTTGTTGTATCAAAATTTCAAAGACTATAAAAATATTTTGATTTTCCAGACCGTGAGAAGTTTGAGTTTCCAGAGCATTTTGAAAATTTGGACAGATGAAATCATAGAGAAGAAATCTATGGAAACCTATGGAAAATCTATTAATCAGCTCTAGATCTATGCACTTTACACGTATGATGTTAATATGAAGTCGATCGGACTTATAGTTTGGGCTGTAGAGAACACTCTTATGATACCCGTTGAGAAATTGATGTAAAAATTAATCAGCTCTAGGTCTATGCACTTTACACGTATGATGTTAATATGAAGTCGATCGGACTTATAGTTTGGGCTGTAGAGAACACTCTTATGGTACCCGTTGAGAAATTGATGTAAAAAAATACGCTTTAAAATGTGAAATCATGACTCTCTACTATTCCATAGTGTGGAGAATAAACATATACATATAATATCCTACTCTTTCTATGTGATGACTTACTCGCAAAATGAAGGCACAGTAAGTCGTAGAAACGGATTTATTAATATTCATTCGCAAAGAAGTAACTAAGTGAGATAGTCGTTTCCGTGAGTCTCGGGGATTTTATCTGATTGACCTATATTTCATTATACCTACCTACCTATATATATATATATATATACATACCCATTACGTCAGGGTTTAGGGAGAAAGGAATGAACGCCTTCTTTCTTCTTTTGATACACACGTAGGTTTACAGTTTTTTTGCAGTATTATTTGCATTATTCGTCCCACATGTCCCGTCCCGGAAATGAAAACATGTCGAGATTTTTAAGAACAATAAATTATACCCTTTTTGAATCAATGTTAAAAATAATTTTTATACTTAGGAGGTACTTGCATGTATTAATACCATAACACATTAAAACAAACACATCGCCTAAAATAAAAAAATGTTTAGATTGACTGCCACGATCGATTTCGTTCACGTAAACGCATTTATGCTTAGTTTGTATGATGACGTGTATGTACATGTTACAATGACATACTAGTTCTTTAAAAATTGATTCTACATACATATTTATTTAACGATTTCATGGGTTTTTCGTCCTACGAAGACATAAGTAAGACTTAAATGACACATATAATGTTCTCGTAGGATGAAATAGCTATCGTCATCGTTAAATAAATAATTAATATTTTTATTTTCTTTCAGTTAAATTTGGACAAAAAACAGCGTTAAGACATAAACAATACAATAATGACATCAGGTATTAAGGTATATTACACTTTGTCGTTGTGATTTAGATGACTGAACATGGAATCAAAACAGTTTGTTTCATTCAAATTTGAAATAAAATAAAAAAACTTAATCAAATAGAATAACGTAATAATTAAAACACATTATATCAATATTATTTTTCGTTCAATATTTTCACAAATCACTTTATGTCTTATCCAAAAAAACAACTACGTATTTCAAACACGCAATAACAACACAATCATGTAACAATAACATTGATGTGTTAAATCGACTGATGATAACAAGGTGACCATGCATTAACATTGCTCGGGCCATTAACTTAGGATGTAATATATTTCATCTCTCTTAATATGATAAAATTATTCTATAGTACCTATTTCTCAATTAACCTTTGCGTTATGCTTTTAAATCTTTTAATCTATCTTATTTCGAAAAGAGTCCATCTTGTGTAAAACAGCGACACGTGTGGTAGGTAGATAGACCATGGCGTATGGTAGGTATACGCAGATATTGCGTTGTCTCGCTCCCCCTTTTCAATTTTGCGTCGGAGCACGCGGTCAACTATTTCAGCTGTCAATTAGTTAGTTAGGTTGTCTAATGCCTGGTTTACACCAGTTTAGTATTAAGTCAAGTGGCAGGTAATAAGTAATGTGGCAATTGGACAGTAACCGTTTAAACTACATACAGTCAAGTGTTCTTCCGTCGCAATAAACGAAAAACATCGCATAAAGTTAATAAGTATGCGATTCGTGCGCGCTTGCGTACTTCTACTAGTGCTCTGTACTAAATTTACTATTTACGTACGCCAAATAGCTAGTCAAGTGTCGCACGGGAAGGTAAGTGGACGTACGAGAGGCGTTACCTTGCAAGGCAGCTTGCTAGCCATGTGGACTCGCTACTGCCCGAGTTGTTTACACTACTGTACTTATTCACTGTATTTGCAACTTGGCTAAACACTTGACCAATGTAAACGAGGCATAAGAGTATGTAAGTTACGTCAGCTCCCAATATTTTACGATACTTACGCGTGTTACGATATTAAGCCGATATTGATACGATATTTAGCCGTTGTTTCTGAACTGATTGATAGACAGTCTTTTATTCTAGTTTCTGGGGCTCTTACTTACTACTGCATGTATTCCATATTTGTAATTTTAGTTTTGTTATTGTTTATATATTAATATGTTACACGAATGATTTTCAGATTTTAGATTCTAGTTTGGTTATTGGATTCATTATATGAAAATTAAATTCTATTTCGTCTGAAAACTAGAAATTAAAACTTTGATCGGTCTCTTAATATACGAAGGCTATAAAAATATACATATAAGTACTTGCTGATGTGTTTATATATTATCGTGTACATTACTTATTGCCGTAACAAAAACGTCAACGATTATAATTTTTAGAAAACTAATTTGTATGCTAACGTTAGATTTAAAAATTATTTTACTATGTGGCTGTAAAAGTAAATGGGTATTTTTTATTGGAAACAAAAAGAAGTACTATTTATAAATACTGTTTAGTATTTTTTTGTGTTGATTTGACATAACGTACGATTATGTCGTCCTGGACGTAGTGTGTCCTCGACAGAAGTATCTTTCGTAAACTTTTTTTATGTTTCAGCAATCTGGCATATTGATGTAATTATCATTGTGATTGTTCTTAAATTTAAAAGACTTTAAGCAAATCATCAATAATTATTTTTTTTAATATCTTCTCCTTTATGACAGTATTTTAGTGACATTTATGATTAGCATTTAATTTTGATTTAGTTTTTGTTATTTTTGTTATTTGATTTTCTTCGGTATACTCACAGTTATAAATAAAACATTCAACAATATAATGCATACTAAAAATTCGTAAACAATACCTACCAAGCAGACGATTAACCAAATTACGTACCAAACTATAAACACTTAAACACAAACTAATAAATATTTTAAGATATTTTGTTTTCTATACAAAACATGTAGGTATGGATGTCAGGATAGTATAGCATGGAGGTCAGTCTTTTTTCCTACCCACAATATGAAAACAGCATGATGGTATGTATGTATGTTTGGTGATTAAGTATCAAATTATTGTGTCCCCGAAGATATTGTGTAGTGTATACTGCCTTACAAATTATATGAAACGATGTCATCACTAAATTAAATTTTTATCAAAATTGCTAAAAAAAGTTTCAGATGCACTTCTACAATGTTCATATTTTTTTATACAAAACTAAATTATCTAGTTGAGGTGTTTCGGCTTCTTTTAAAAAAACTGAAAGATGGCATTATAACACAATATATGTATAATGCAACTCCCTCACGCGAGTCCAAAAAAATAATACGTCGTGACCAAGCGGGCTTGCACCCAAGTGTCCGTCACGACCAATTGTCTCACACACAGCCAAGTGTCCCGCACCTAGGGTTGCCAGATGGTATCCTAAAGGAGGACATGTCCTCCTTTTCGACAAATTGTCCTCCCTTACCTACCGTATGTCCTCCTTTTGCGTTGATTGTTATCCAATATAATTTAAAAAACATGTCTAGGTACTAAAGATTTTTATACATATTTCATAAAAGAGCACCAAGAACTTATTACAAAAAAAAATATGTTTTGGTGAAACATGATGTTTAAAATGAAGTGAATTTATTATAAAAAATCTTGTTTCATTGTTAATAGTTTAAGTAGTGACTAAACTATATTATACAAGTTATATAGCGACTGCATTGAAGATATAAAAAAATCAAGAAATAAAGTAATTATGAGACGATGAAAATTCTTCGATATGCGTCTGTAGGTATGGCGTTTTTTTGTCATTGTCCTCCTTTTTAAGGAAAATCCTCCTTTTTTGTGCTATTTGTCCTCCTTTTTCAAATTTCCATCTGGCAACCCTACCCGCACCCAAGTGTCCTAGACCGAAATTTATAAATTTATGTATTGTATAATTTTTTAACTACGTAGGTACCTAACAATTGTTTAAAATATTGTTCCAATGTACGAATTTATTAAGAAGACAAATAAATTTATTAATATGCTTGATGATGATATGATATTTAAAATGTAATACAATGAACACGATTACAAATGGGCGTCTTTTGTACTCTAGAACTACCTAGAAATTCTAAAATTTGACCATCTTGGTATATTTAGCATATAAGATTGTTATTATTATGTGTGTTCAATGAAACGTGTCTGTAATCACACGGTGTTAAATTATTATTATTATTTATTTATAATAAATGTTTTTAAATCCTCGAGTATTGAGAATTATAAACTTAATCCATCGTTGAAATTAAAATGTTAAATTTAAAATGAATAGTAAAAAATAATTACTATCGACATATGAATGAATCATTAATATGAAAACATGTAATCGTTATTTCATTATTTTCTTCGCTTTAATGTATCCCGCAAAAAATGTTGGTTAATTTAAAATTCTGAATCGTCGAATTTCTACAAGTGCCATTTCTATAATAGATTCATAATAATATTTGAAACTAGTTTTTACAGCGGGTTTAACGGATGTCCAGAACAAGTTTTGCAATAGTTACCATTTTACCGTCTTTTGCTGCTTGGACCCGCTCACTTGATATATTTTAATTATAATTCTGACATTTTTGTGTTACTATCTATTGATGAATCAAATTTTTATTCTTTACAACTATAGTAACAGTGAACTGTTATTGATTAGATATACATTTTTATGCTCCTCAATGTAGAAAAATAGCAACTTAGCTTTTTTAGATTTTTTTGGTCGGTATATAACCTAAATCTTAAAAACCTCATAAGAACCATGGACAAATAATATTTGTACACATGGTTTAATAATTCCAGGGGTGAACCGTGACCAAATGACACGTTTTCGTTCCATGTATTTAGATCTAGCGGAATAGACTGCATCATTTCGCGTTTAAACTGTTTAATTTTTTTGTGTCTACTTTTTCAAACTCCCGATATTAGAGTTATTTTTCATTGTTACCGAAATAAAGACAAATTTTACCGTTTTTAGTGATTTCATTTTAATTAAGACAAGGTTTATTTCCAAATGCGACAGTTTACAGACGCACAGAACGAAATGTTTTAGTTCCTTTTGGATAATATACGAAGCAAGGATATAGGGATTTGTATTGCACTGACTAATGAACAACGCTTGTAATCTGACGTCGAAACAGTAATCAGAGATTCTGCATTATGGTTTTTATTTGCCACAAACCCACAGAAATATGTAAAGTCATATTGATATGATCATATTTTTAAATGAAATCTATTCCTTGAAGTTTTTCGCATATAGTCTTAATCGATTTGTTATTTCGATGGCTGTACTACTCCGGTAGAACTTTTGCCTCTTGAACAATAGATTTCCAAGCCTTTTTGTCAGCTCAAAGGGTTATTTTGCAGGATACGTTTCTTCTTCCGATCTGACGACTTGTCTAATCCAAGATAATCTTCTAGACCTGATCTCGCTAGTGATTAAGGGTTTCCCTGTTAATGTGCTAATTTCCTCATTGTTTCTTGGTCTCCAGGTGCCTGCCGCATGGGCTTGAAATTTCCGACCATGGGCCTAAAATTTTCCGCAATATCCTGTTATCGAATGTCAGTAATCTTTTTTGGTCCTCGAGTGTCATACACCAGGACTCGGAACCGTACATGAATACTGGTTTAATTATGCTAATAGAGACCCGGAGTTGGAACTTCGGATAAGGACTCTTCACGATATGTACCTACTATGGAAAAGGAACATTTTATTAAATGTACATATGTGCTAACATTAAAAAAAAGTTGACTAATAAACTTCGTTTCTGTACTTTTTACGATATGTATATGAAATACGCTACATCCGGGAATAACATCAATAGAATGTCGGCATCAGTAATTAGAGCCCATCAAAAAGACTGCATACAAAAATTCTATTAATTTCAACAATTCGCTATACCAGTATTTAATATGCATCCATTGGTAGGTATCACTACTAGTCACATTATATTTAAAGGTTATTTGTATCATACTTTTGTTTTTAAACTCCTTTTTCTGGGGCAGAAAAGCAAAATACACAATGCTTTAATTCTCCTTTCTTGGTTTTTCATTTTTGCTTCATTTACGTCTTCGCATGCGTTCATCAACGTTCATGATTGATCTCATCTTTTAAAGATGGATTGAATTGATTTTTTTCATAATTCTAATTGGGTAAAGAGTTAAAATACTTTTACTATTCATAATTTGACGTTTTAGTGTGTATGTTTGTATTTGTAATGGAATAAATTAACCATTTTCGCTATTGGATCCTCTTATGACATTAAGCATTTTATACTTACAACTGTCTTTATATTCATACATAGGGGGCAATATTTCATGGAAGATGTTTTAAAAGATAGCTTATAATAATATCAATTTTGAATGTACATACATAGGTTTCAGTTACAGCCGGTCCTAGAATAAATAAATAGATGCATTGCATTGGTCCTAGTCAATCTGTCCGTCCGGTTCAGTACATAGGTCATACATAATAATATGTAGGTACATTTCATAATGTGTTGTGTTGGTTGGAACCCTCGCGGCCTCTCTATTTATTGCTAACGTAGCCGTCTGATCTATTTTAAGTGCAACACATAATAATAATGTGTTCTTGTGTTTGCTGCTGACTGTTGCCTGCTGCCACATATACTGCGGCTGAATTCGCGTGCAGTTTTTTGCCTGCGCCATAATGCCAAATAATATTAACTACTATTGTATAATAATGTTTTCGATGGTGTAAATAGATACCCGAGTCTCGTCTGTGTTAGTGCGGTTTGGCTGGTATGGGAACCGATTTCCCCTACCGCCATATGCACTATACCGCCCCGGTATCCATGTTACATCATGCCGGTAGAATGCAAGGTTTTTTTTCCTTGTTTTCGTCGTACGTTTTATTTTATTTCACGCTGACGTCGGTTCTTGATCGCTCTTGAACTTTAGATAAGTTTTGTTTTTTTCCGCGTGCAGCCTAGAATGATTTGGAAGTGTTGGTGCATACCATTTCGGGTAAATCTGCAATGCTGCAGAGCCGGTTCTCTCATGCAGACAACATTATATATTATCATGATTTTTGATGATGTAAGTTTCCTTTCATTTGTACTAAATGCGATTTCTATTTTTTTCGTGGCCCGGGCATGTTTTTATGGTATTACGAGAATTGATTGCAAAAGTCAAGGTTAAAGAAGCATTTTGTGAATAGCCTCCTTTGTTCTTGACAGAGAGTTCAATCACTCGTGAGTTGTGTGGATGGTTCCTTAACAACAATAGGTTTTTCATATGTATTTGTGCATTTTATGTAGGTAGGTAGCTTGCATAACCATGTTTTTTTATTGGCGGGTGTTTCTATTGTGATGCACATGTATGTGTGTATGTTGCATAATTGGTAAACCTACAGATACCCACACTTGCAATGTATAATTATTGTTTGTATAGTTCTAGGAATTGTTTTTTTATTTTCCTGTTTAAGGTACCTATTTACATTTAGGAGTTCTCTTTCTTGCAATTTTATTTGGCGACTAAAATGTATCACAAACCTTTATAGGTACTAAAATCTCATCCTCATTATATTCAGCAGTATGTTCACGAAATGAATTAGGTTAAATTTTCATTCTTACCCTTCTTTTTATGTCCATTTGTTTACCTGCATTTTTGCTTTACTTTTTATTTAAATAGGTACCCTTAATAATTCTATTATTTTTTTATTTTTTTATTCATCAAACAATTAGATTTTACTTAATGATACTTATTGTTGATATATGGTATTTACAGTATCAATTTGAAAAAAATATATATTAAATGAGCATTTCTGTTAAAAAAGTATGCATTCTAAAATGCAAGTGCATGTACACGAAATCTTTCCAAGTGGGATTCGAGCCCGAGACTACTGGATTATTAAACCAGCTCATTACCATTCTGCCTCCGACCAGTGGGGTTTTTTCTTCATTTAGAACGAATTTCACTGCATAAACTATCCTTTTTAAACATTTTTTATCTTTGGAATACCTCTTTATTTCCACCTATCTTGTACTCGTATGTTTCCCATAGATATTTATTATATCAGCATATTGAAATATTATTTGGGGTAGGCAGAAAAAACCGAACGCCAGACTTCTCACTCTTGATATTCATTTCTCGCTTCATTTACATCCATGTATCGTCACTTACACGCTTTTACATTATTATTACTTTCCTTGCCTGATCTCTACTTTTCTTTCCTACTGTTATCAGCTATGAAATTACAAAATATTTTATTTTCGCAGTGAAAGGGTTGATTGAAAGCATAAGTCGTTGTGTGATATAAAAAATCTGTTGTATGTTCCTGATTATATCATTGTGCAATTGGTTCGTTTCAGGATATAATATGTAGGTAAACTATCAGTATTTATTTTTTTACGTTTTAGACAAATTCAGGTCAATGGCTTAAGTGTATTTCATTTTATTTTGTTTATCTTTATCAATAAATAACTCGACTTTTTAACAATTCAAATATATACACAAAAAAAAAATTAACGTTCCACGCGCAAACATTTAAATTTGCCAGTGTGTGGAGAATAACACACTGACACATTTAAAATACAGGTGTATACAGTATGGTATGTAACAGTATGCCTTATATTTACAAACACATGCACTCGCCGTATACGCTGCATTTTGCACGCCCATACTGTCGGAATCAATTACACACCAACTGCAGACATATACATGGAGACACAGACATACACAGACAGACACATTACAAAGTGCTGTGAATGTATTAATGCTGACCTCGAAATGTTGTTTACATTGGAGACCAATACACTGATGCGCTTTATATTAGATAACAACTTTATTATTTTATTTTTGTCTTGCACATTTCGCTTCGTGAACCGCGTAATAATAAATAATAACACAAGGATGATTTCATTTACATGTAATGTTGTGTAATAATACATTATATCATAGAGAGATACATAACATCATGTCCCTCACAGGGTAGGCAGAGAGAACCGAACGCCATATTTTTCACTCTTTCAGCGCCTTGTCAACATTCATGCATCGTCTCAACCCATGCGTTCAAGCTTCTTACATTTCCCTTCTATCAGGATGTTGTTCACGTGGTCGTACCATCCTTTTCTTGACGATCCTGACCTATTTTGTCATTCCTATCGGGTATGTAGGTACCAATATATTTTCTACGTCAGGCGTTTTCGTTCATTCTTTCCGTGTGGACTACCCGTTTCACTGTCATTCTATTTATGATGTATTTCTAAATCTTACATTATTTCCTCTGCCCTCATTTCTTACCCTGCCATACATTGTCCTTAGCTATACAGCACTGAATAACAAAATTGTATTTCGAATCGATGGTTAACTTAAAAAATTAATTGGAGTAAATTTTGTAAAGTGTAACTGAACTGCGGACCGAATTACAGTATACTTGTATTGAATGAGTGTGTTATTTTAATATATGGATTTTCCGTATTAATATTTTGCGATATGATGCCATTCTTCAAATTTTATGACAATTAAGATTGTGTAGAAATGATCACGTCGAGATGTTATGATTTTGCTGTATTGGGGCTTGAAGAGAAGAACTGACATTCTCCAACATTTACTCTAAGGTATTTTACTATAATGTTTTATTAATTAAAATTTATTGTGTTTTAAACTGTGAATTAGTTATTTGATATGACCGTTTTAGAAGGAACTGCTTCTTCAGGACGGATGACAACTATTTTGCTAGTTGGAAGTTCTTCATATCTGCTTTAGTCAGCTTTCGTGTTTCAATAGAACATGTCCCAGTTCCGATTCCCGGTGTGGTTACAGCTGTTAAAGGCTGGATTTGAAAGGTGATATTTATCATAAGAATTTATTATGTGAAGACTTGTTACTAGATACGTGTTAGCTGTATAGTTTTGTTGACGTTTGAAGTATCTATAAATTGGCTGAGAAGCAATATAAAAAAAATCTAACCTAAATATGCGTGTATGAACAATGTGATGCAATATTTTACATCTGCAGGATGTGGTTTTTTGAATTGAACGATTAATTTTAATCTACTTATGCAACTTTGTATGTGAGTTTTTTATTTTAATTTTTATGAATCATTAAATTTTACACAACTTACATTATGTACCTTAGTTTTTTCATATATTTGTATAAATAAGAAAGGAAGAAGTTAATCTTGAGTAATATTTTGATAATTTGCCTCAAACATATATGTATTTCAATTTTTGTTTTTTTTTATATTCTCGTGGAACCTGGAAGTATTTGTCGAAAATAAGGAAACACTTATATGACTCAGCCACGTAGGGCGATGTTTGGTAGGTATTTTTTAAGAGTTTTGTTAAATATTTTGTAAGGCAGGAATAAAATGTATTGAAAATTTGACAAATCTGGTCCACTTATTTATTTATTTAATGTAACTTCTCGGGCACCTAACAGGTACTATGTCCAATAATTATTTAACACGCTCCCAATAACAAGTTGCCACATTCTGGAGACTAGACTGAACTCACATTAAAAAATGTATCTCCACCGGGAATCGAACCCAGGACCCTTGGAACAGCAGTCATATACCTAACCAGCTGAAACAAGAAGGCCGACTTGAACATTTTACACGCTAGAACACATATTTTACCTAATTTACTGTTTTTAGAGGGTGACTCTTCAATGCAATTTTATGAAAGTGATGTGCCTTTTTACCAATTTGAAAATAAAAATTTCAAATTTTAAGTTTTCTGAGCCTTGAGTCGCTTTGAAATATTTGACAGTTGAAAAAAATGAGAATGACTATTCAGATATCCTCCAAAATCTTATGGGGTTTAAGCGAGTATTAGATATACATATTTGCAAAATTTGAAAAGAATCGAATGAGTACTTAACTCTATAATCGATGAAGTAAAATAAATACGCCGTACATAGCACACAGCTCATAGCACATAGCACACACACATATAAATTGTGTTGAAACTTTCAGACTACAATCTCAGTATGATACTAGTTGATAATCTGCGATAAAAAATACCCCTAAAAATTACGAAATCATAAATCCCCACTATATCCCTTTGGGTTAGTGAGGAGTAAAAGAAGGGTAATACAAGCAAGACAAATATTATTATTTTCTATTTACCTTGTGTATTTTATTTTTGATCTAACTCGTTTCTTACTCGATTTGCATTGAAACTCTCAATACTTCTCAATTTAAAAGTATTATCTGAGGCGACATTTGTTTTATTTTGTCCACAATATGTCAGGGTAACAGTAACAGTAACACCTGTCTGTCCTGTCTACAACAAAAATTTCACCTAATATTCTTTGTGGCGCCTCATATGCATTCGATAACACACTACCTAGCACATCTGTTGAATAATACGTTTCTAACAGCTGAAAATATATGTACCTGTAGGTAACTACGTGTCATGACGTAGTCTTTATACAAATATCAAAATGTTCTATAGAAATACGTCGTAAGTAACGTAACATAACTAATATTATAAACCTGTCAGTTATGAGCGAGGACATGAGAATCTCAGCGGTGAAGATGGTGGTCCAAGTAACCAAATATTCGAACCATCTTCTCCAAGTGACCGGATGGAAAACGGTGGCTGAGGACAGTGATGGTTGGAGGCGAAAGTTGGAGGAGGCCAAGCCCGAATTGGGCTGTAGTGCCATTGAAGAAGTAGAGGATGGTGGTCCGGCTACTCGGAAGATTCGGGTATAATTCAATCTAGACTTACCTCATTCGTTTATGATATGAATGTAATATAAAATCCTGCTTGAAGAAGTGCCTGGACGTACGAAAAGCGATGTCAGTCTATTCGTTGATGTATGGCTTTCTAATTAGTTTGCTTACCCACAAGAGATATGGTGATGGTATGCATAATAAGCATAACAGTGATTTTCATGATATTTTTTTTTAATTTGGAAATTGAATTTTCCTATCGTAAAAAACATTATATAAATTATTATTCTTGTAATGTAAATTATGTTCTCTTCAAAGAAGTCACATTACTCATCTTTATTTTGAACTGAACTGGCTGAAGTCTCCAGAACGAATGAATTATAAATAGTGTTAGATGGTCTTTAAGGTTCGACATTACTTATTAGCTCCGCACTAAATTTCAGAGTGTACTAATTCTTCAAGGGAATTGAATAGTCGATGAAATATCGACGGCTTCCTTTAATCGAGATTTTTAAGTAAATATACATATGAATTGGAATACCCCCTGACATAACTTAAGTTGAGTCTTGGAACATTTAGTTACGTATAGCCATCAATTAAGCAGGAGCGTATTAGGAATAGTTTTGTGTCATAAGAAGGCGCTATAGTGCGTTCACCTGCGTACATCGTTGTGTTGTAGTAAGAATAATAAAATTAGTTTTTTGATATACCCTCAAAAACATTAAATTAAATATTAAATTTATTAATAAAAGCAAAATCTCCGCAAATTAATTTACAATGTTGGTAACTCCGTAGAACTAAATTCATCAGATTTCCAACTATGCAAGTTTACCAACACAAAAAAAAAATGGAGTTATTGTATAGTGAAAATGTGTAGTAAAAAATATTTATCATTTACATAGAGGTACCTAATTAATTATATCTCATTTTTTTCTCAAGTTTTTTTCCTAGACCTTTATCGAATTGCTCCCACTTAGTAGAAAAAATATTTTTATTTTGTACATATGTTTACGTTACCGTGGACATGCTGAATAAAATAACACACAAGACGATACAGATTGGGGTCGGTAAGGCGTAAATTTTAAACAAAATGTGTGATGCCTGAAATGTAGATGAGATGATGAATGCAAGCAAAGATACACTTTCTCTAATAAACCTGAAATGATTCATTAATTTATGGGAAAATCAACAGGTTTTTCATGTTACAAAAATATTAGTTTATAAAGAGATTTAATTTTTTTTGTCACAGAGATTTTTTATGATTTAATCTGCATTTTACTGCTTCAATCTACTGTTCATTTTATGACTGTTTGAAATATATGAGTTCAGTTTTAGCCACGGCCCAATCGTTTGTAAATAAGTAAGTACCTACATAGATATAAGTATTAAGTGATATTCGCATAGGTCTTCTGGTATAGTACATAGGTATAACAACCTATAATTTAGCAAAGATGTGTACATATAGCGACCTTGACCGTGGTAAAAAGCGACGCTTGATGCTATATAGGTAGGTACTAGAATGTTGTTTGTAGTATTCGTAGGTATATAATATGTAAGTAACTAATGTAATAACTTTCCCATTTTGTACTTAATATTTTACTAGTTGCATGTAACACATGAGATCCAACTGTCGATAGCGATAGTATGTATAGTTGAAGAATAAGTACCAAACTATAAACCCATAAATACAAATTATTTAATATTTTAAGATATTTGGTTTTTTTTACAACACATGTACCTAGGTATGTATGTCAAGATAGGATAGTATGGAGGTCAGTCCTTTGATCCTACCCAGAATATGAAAACAGCATGATGGTATGTATGTATGTTTGGAGATTAGTATCAAATTATTAAGTCTTCTTAGATATTGTCTGTAGGCTAAATTGTATGAAGCAATGTCGTCACTAAATTCAATTTTTATAAAAATTGAGATGTGCTGTCACAATTATAATATTTTTTATAGAAAATTAAATTTTCTAGTTGGGGTGTTTCGGCTTTTTTCGATATTTTTAAAAAATTTGGAAATGTAGGCAGTTAAACTCATAAATTTATCATAAAAAAAATATTTTTCTTAATAAAAAATGTTTTCTCCTAATTATAATTTTCCTTTGGCGGTGACATTTAATTTGTTAGATATTATTCATCGATTTGTCAAAATTTATCTTCTTGTTCAAAATATAGTTTTAGTACCAATTTAGTTTTGTTACAACTTAATTTATTAAATATTTTTATCAATTTAATTATAAACCATGTATAAAATATTTAGAACACATTTTTATGTTTTTTTTTCATTTTTATTTTTAGTACATCAAAAAGTAAAAATAATCAATGAAGTAGGTGAAATAAATTTCCATAATACATACAATAAATCGATATAATTGAGTCTTTAGTTGGAAGAAATTGCCATCCTGCAATAACTCACCATTTGCGCTGGTTGCAAAAAAAGTATTTATTATTATTATTATTAGGTAAGAATCAAGTGAACTCAGGTTCTTATTGCGATCTATTTCATTTACATGCTATCATTTTTGACTGTCTAGGGAATGCCTACATAATGATTTATTATGTTAAAAATAAATAAATGTTGTCATATTATATTGTTCCTATTTATGATTTTGAGTAAGTATATATGTATGTATGTATGTTATGTTATTATTTTGTTGTCCTTTTAAGTCATCATGTTTCGTAATTTTTATGTTAATAAAGTTGCACTTGTTCATCTAAATTTCATTATTTACTTTTATGTTTTGTGGACGTAAATCGAGTAGAAACACAATAGACAGCTATTAATAAATCAATATTTAGTTTGTTTCAATATAATACAGGTGTTTTGTTATCGTATCGATGTAGGTAGATTAAATTAAACATTTGGTGTATTCAATAATCGACATCAATTAAATTTTGTGTAGGTAAGTATAGTAGGTAAATACGTAACTACTATATTTTGTGTAGGTAAGTATAGTAGGTAAATACGTAACTACTATATTTTGTGTAGGTAAGTATAGTAGGTAAATACGTAACTACTATATTTTGTGTAGGTAAGTATAGTAGGTAAATACGTAACTACTATATTTTGTGTAGGTAAGTATAGTAGGTAAATACGTAACTACTATATTTTGTGTAGGTAAGTATAGTAGGTAAATACGTAACTACTATATTTTGTGTAGGTAAGTATAGTAGGTAAATACGTAACTACTATATTTTGTGTAGGTAAGTATAGTAGGTAAATACGTAACTACTATATTTTGTGTAGGTAAGTATAGTAGGTAAATACGTAACTACTATATTTTGTGTAGGTAAGTATAGTAGGTAAATACGTAACTACTATATTTTGTGTAGGTAAGTATAGTAGGTAAATACGTAACTACTATATTTTGTGTAGGTAAGTATAGTAGGTAAATACGTAACTACTATATTTTGTGTAGGTAAGTATAGTAGGTAAATACGTAACTACTATATTTTGTGTAGGTAAGTATAGTAGGTAAATACGTAACTACTATATTTTGTGTAGGTAAGTATAGTAGGTAAATACGTAACTACTATATTTTGTGTAGGTAAGTATAGTAGGTAAATACGTAACTACTATATTTTATAGTAGGTATTTAATTTTTTCGCAAACGCGACTCCCATTCACCGGTATGCTGAGGATCCATTCTGACGATGCTTAGCATAGAGCGATACCGGTGAAAAGGAGTCGCGTTAACGAATAAATAAAATAGAACTTAAAATTATACATATATTTTTTTCATAATTCTAATTGATTATGGAGTTCTATCATGAAGTGACAGTTTTAAACATTGAAAAAAGTATGAAATTGTCTTTAACTTTTGTATAAATGAACATTTCATTAATTAACTTTAATTTCTAAAGATTTCTTAGGTCTAAATCTAATCTTAATCAACTTCGTGGGAAGCTTTACTACCTACTACTAATAATAATAATAGTAACTTTTATTCAGACGTAAAAAATACAAAATTAATACATCTAGTGTAAACAAAAAGTATATATTTTTTTGTATATAATTATGGTACAGAGTATGACGCTAAATTATTAAAACATGTAAAAGTATGGAGAACATTAATATTTTTTAACTATGTGTTCAGCACCTAGCCTACGAAAGGTGGCAAGGCTTGTGGTTTTTTTTAATGTTTGGTGGCAAACTATTATATATTTTGAGACCTTTATGGTATAAACAATTTTGTGTACCTACTTGTTAATCTCGTTTTTGGAAGTCTAAAATCCTGACATCCTCTCGTAGGGTAAGTGTGAACATTGGCATTGAATAATATATTTTTCCGCGTATATTTTGGAAGCATATTATTTTTTAGTTTGAAAATCAAAGTTATTGTGTTGCATATAATGTATTGCTTTACTGTCATTAATTTTAGTTTATTTAACATTAGGTTTATTCTTGTATATCTGTTACATTTTAAAATTGTTCTCATTCCCATATTATAAATGATCTGTAATTTTCTATTTTGAGTTTCATTGCAGAGGAAAAGGACACTAGAACAATAATTTAAATGGGGAATTACAATTGAATTAAAAATGAATCTTGATGTGTGAAAATCTAAGTTATTTCTTATTGGTCGCAACAAGGATAACTTTATAATTCGCATCATACGAATGACGTAGGTACATATTCCTGGTCACTATCCGATGCTGTCGTCTTTGAATCACTAAACGGAGCAATCATATATTATGTACCCATTATATTAATTTATTGTGTGGCACCGGCTTAAAATAGTGCTTCCACTTTTTTCTATTAATGTTTTCGGATGTCCCGTATGAGCCCGTAAATCGAAAATATAACAGACTAAATAACATCTCACATAGTACAGCAATGAGGTTCACCACTTATTCTGAATGCAAAGACTTTTTACGTGTAACGAGACTGGTGTGCGTGCAGATACAATAATGTTTCGTGCTTCCTTTTATGGTAATGCACACCTGTCGCCGGTTACCCCACATTGTGGGATATGCCGTGATGGTATTGATGCTTGTATGTATGTATATCAATTATTATTTCAAGTGATGAGCGTGTGGCAGGAGGTTGGTTAGGTTAGGTAGGTACTTTTATATAAACCAGTTGACAAAACATTGGCTACGACAGACCAGGTATTATGATAATATAACCATACAATCACTAGTAGATAAATAAAAACCTTATTTATATAGGTAGTACCTACCTATGTCCTAGACCTTGAGCGACTGTAGTATGGGTATCAAAATGGGTGTTAAGAATGTATATAGGTACAGGTACTAACCTGACAAGCATTTGTACCAAAATAATGTGCCATCAGTAAAATATCAAACATTGTTGTCGTCTGGATCATAGAGAACTTATTATTTTAATGAATTGGACATATGTAGTCAATAAGGCAACTTAATATGATCGCAGTTTCAGTGTAAACGGAACTTTAAAGGAGAACAAATTGCCCCATGGCATACGTGGATCTCAAAGACAATTTCAATATTTTATCACTTTAGCTTTGTTTCGTTGAGTTGACAATTAAATTAAAAGTTTGTTTTTCACACATGGAGTGTTCTTTTATCACTCAACGGATCTTTGAAAATTAATATTAGTGTTACACTATTCTTTAATACACCGTAAGAAATCTGAAGGCATATGCATAAAAAGTAAATGCATTTTTTTAAAACCGATGCGATATGTCAGACTTATGTAGTATCAAAGTTATTATTTACATATGCTATAATTACGATTTTAATGTGAGCATGGCGGTGTACTTGTTTGAGGATTATAAAAATCAATAGTAGCCGACGCATCTGATTCCCGGACAATTTACCGTAGCCGATTGACCGTGGACAATTGACCGTACGCCCTTTTTACAATTTACACCAGTGACAGTTGACCGTGTGGACAAATTACCGTACGGACAATTGACCTTGAGGACAGTAAGTTTTAGAATAGACGTCTTCGATAATCTCAAAATGTAGCAAATTAAAATTCGATAAACCCAACATAATTATTCATTTTGAAAAACTACCTTTAAATCACGGCCGCCATATTGGTTTCTCATCATTTCAAAAGAAAACAAAGAAGTTTCAATTATTTCGAAATCTACACCTTCTAATTAGTATGAATCGATATCTATCTCGAAAAATCAAAATAAGAACAAGAAGTTTAAGAACAGACGTCTTCTTATATCTCAAAATGTAGCAAATTAGAACTAAATAATTACCGCTTATTTTGTAAAAATTCGTTTTAATCACTGTCGACATATTGGAATTCTCGTAGTATTTTGAAATAAAAAAATAAGGCAATTGGTTCGTCGCCATAAACGAACATTTTTTTACTTACACAATTTATTTAACTCAAATGAAAAAAGTAAAAAAAAATTTTCTGATACTAAAAATTTGTTTCCGCACGGTGAATTGTCCATACGGTCAATTGTCCATACGATAAATTGTCCTCACGATCAATTGTCCGTACGGTCAACTGTCCCCACGGCCAATTGTCCTCACGGCCAACTGTCCTCACGGTCAATTGTCCGTACGGTAAATTGTCCCCACGGTCAACTGTCCATACGGTAAATTGTCCCCACGGTATATTGTCCATACGGTAAACAGGGCGTACGGTCAATCGGCTACGGTCAATTGTCCAGACACGGACGGATCTGTAGATGTGTCATTTGTTTTTGTTGTAAAAATAGGTCGATAGATGTCTGTAAGTAACAATGCAATATTATTACATGACACCTAGGTACCTACTGGATATCCTGGATGTCTCAATTTAAATATCATTAGCTTGTTTAGGTATGTACTAGCTTTTATGTCCCGCCGTTGGCCAAGAATGTAAAATTGTGAAGGAAAAAGCAATCGTTTTTATAATATTGTCACCCAATTATTTTGCAAAATCGGACTATGAAAAGTGGTTTGAAATATGATTGAATTTGATTGTAAAATGTTCAAGTGATGGCCACAACCCATTATTTTTTATATATTGCTATAAAGTGTGAATGAAGTATAATATACAATTTCTTCACTATTCGAAATGGTTTTAAATATGACTGTTTATCAACATTGTAAAGAGATTGGTTTGGCCACAACCCCCATTTTTAAATATTATCATCGAAAACAAATTGTAATATGTACTTACCTATTGAATATTTAGTAATTTTGGATGTTGGGATGTGGTTAAAATTTGATTAAACAAATGTACTGAAAAGATCCAGTGTTGGTCACATCCCATTCGTTTTATATTTTTTCATCAAGTGTGCATTATATTTTTGCACAATTAGACTGATGAACTTAAAATTGACACAAAAGTCTACATTAACGAAGAAGAAGAAGACTTAAACTATGGTAAATAATTTGAATATAAACGTTGTGAAGAATTCAGTAATGGCCACAGCTCCCTTTCTTTAAATATTGTCAACGAAATCAAATATATTATGTAGGTGTTAAAAATTATTTAAAATAGGATGATATAAATGGTTTAAATTTGATTAAACAAAAGTATTGAAAAGATTCTAGTGCAGGTTACATCTTCACATCCCACATCCCATTCGTTTTTACATATGTATTTTCATCAAGTGTGCATATCGTTAATAATATTTCTGCACAATAGACTATTAGACTTAAAACTAACCCAAAAGTCTAAATAAAAAAGAGAAGAATAAGTATAAGACTATAAGACATAGTTTGTTTAAAAAATCCCAATGGTCTACATAAAATAAGAAAAAATACATAAAATAGAAGAATTAGACTATTGGAAATAGATTGTATAAAAACTGAGCAAAAGGTCTTCATAAAAGAAGAAGAAGATTAATCTATAGGAAATAGTTTGTATTAAAACTGTCCTTAAAGGTCTACATAAAATTAAGAAGAAAAATAATTAGACTCCAGGAGCCGTCGCTTCAGACCCTTCAGTACCTCCCGTCCCATCAGGCCCTTCAGTACATCCCGTCCCTTCAATCCCTCATCACGTCCCTTCCAATCAGGCCCTTCAGTACCTCCCGTCCCTTCAGGCCCTTTAATACCTCCCGTCCCTTCAGGCCCTTTAGTGCCTCCCTTCCCTTCAATTACATCCCGTCCCTTCATTCGGGTAAGAAAAGTTTAAATCCAGAAACCATCCTGGAAGAACCGCGAAGAGATGTAAGCACCGTCTTCTTTTCCCAGGATACTCCACCTTTATAGGTAAAATGACCAAATACACGATGAAGAAGAAGAAGAAAAAAGTTTAAATCCAGAAACCGTCCTGGAAGACCTGCGAAGAGATGGAGGGACAGTCGGACCTTCTTTTCCCAGGATATTCCGCTTTCATTGGTAAAATGACCAAATACACGAAGAAGAAGAAGAATAAGAAAAAAGTTTAAATCCAGAAACCACCTCGGGCACACGCTCGACAATTCGCCAAAGTTTCATTGTAATCGGACATACGGTTTAGGATCACATCGCTTGCATACATTCATACATTCATAAATAAATAAATAAAATAATTTTCCGATAGGAAATCAGTATATTGTTGATTTGTAAGTAAATAATAATAGGTAGGTACCTACCTACAACAATGTTCTAAATAAATTCGATTCATAACAAATTTTATTTGAATATCAGAATCTTTCCGTTACCATAGTAACCATTCCAATACGTAAAAAATATCAAATGGTTTGAGACATTTTTTGAATATGTAGGTACCTACATACATTGGTTTGTTCGATGCCATAAAAATGAAAATTGTCAGAAAAATCAAATATTATTTACAAATTATGCAATTTTATTATGCCTATATCTTTACTAATAATAAACACATTTTTACAATATATGTCTTAAAACTTGCTGTAATGTCTTGTGTTTCATTTTATTATTTCATAATTACATTTAATTCAAAGGTTTATTATTTTCAAGAACATATTCATTCGGTAGGAAAATGAAATATTGTATGAAAAGATATTAAAATGGCGGCGTTCATGTACAAAACGCTTACATTAAAAATAAGTTAAACATTATAATTATACAAAATATTCACCATGTTTTTCACTCAAACGCTAAGTTATACTTGAAAATATATTTTTTTCGTGTAAATACGTACTTCTAACTTTTAAACTAACAGATATTTGCGTGCAAAATGTACACTTTTTTGACAGATACGACTTGGAAAATTTTGTATGAAAAAAATAATTATTGAAATATTTTTAAAATTCAGCATTTTTATCGCATTATTTTTAGCGTGACACTGCATCAGGTATACAGGTACACGTTCGCACATAAATTAGATTTTTAGATGCTCTTGGTTTTTCAGAAGGCGTGAGACAAACACACACACACACACATACACACACACAAACACTAACATTTTGATTGCTTTATTACTTTAGATTACGTTTGATCCATGTTTAGATTGGATTACCATGCATACACAGATTCCGACCTATTTGGAACATTTTATCTAAAGTAATAAAGCAATCAATATGTTAGTATATGTGTGTGTGTGTGTGTGTGTTTGTCTCACGCCTTTTGAAAAACCAAGAGCATCTAAAAATCTAATTTATGTGCGAACATGTACCAGTATACCTGATGCAGTGTCACGCTAAAAATAATGCGATTAAAATGCTGAATTTTAAAGATATTTCAATAATTATTTTTTTCATACAAAATTTTCCAAGTCATATCTGTCAAAAAAGTGTGCATTTTGCACGCAAATATCTGTTTGTTTAAAAGTTAGAAGTACGTATTTACACGAAAAAAATATATTTTCAAGTATAACTTAGCTTTTAAGTGAAAAACATGGTGAATATTTTGTCTAATTATAATGTTTAACTTATTTTTAAAGTAAGCGTTTTGTACAAATGTACATATAACCCCGCCATTTTAATATCTTTTTATACGATATTTAATTTTCCTACCGAATGAATATGTTCTTTAAAATAATATACCTTTGAAATAAATGTGATTATGAAATAATAAAATGAAACACAAGACTTTATAGCAAGTTTTAAGACATATATTGTTAAAGTCTGTTAATTATTAGTAAAGATATAGGCATAATAAAATTGCATAATTTGTATATAATATTTGATATTTCGGACAATTTTCGTTTTTGTGGCTTCGAACAAACCAATGTAGGTACCTACCTACATATCCAAAAAATGTATCGAGCCCATTTGATATTAATATTGGAATGGTTACTATGGTACCTAACGGAAAGATTCTGATATTCAAATAAAATTTGTCATGAATTGAATTTATTTAGAACATTGTTGTAGGTAGGTACCTACCTATTACTATTTACTTACAAATCACACAACAATATACTGATTTCCACAATATACTGATGTGCTCCTAAACCGTTTGTCCGATTATTATGAAACTTTGGTGAATTGTCGAGCGTTTGCCCGGAATGGTTTCTGGATTTAAACTTTTTTCTTATTCTTCTTCTTCTTCGTGTATTTGGTCATTTCACCTATGAAGGGGGAGTATCCTGGGAAAAGAAGGTCCGACTGTCCCTCCATCTCTTCGCAGGTCTTCCAGGACGGTTTGTGGATTTTAACTTTTTTCTTCTTCTTCTTCATCGTGTATTTGGTTATTTTACCTATGAAGGTGGACTATCTTGGGAGATGAAGGTCCAATTTTCCTTCCATCTCTTCGCAGGTTTCTGGATTAAAACTTTCTTCTTCTTCTTCTTCGTCGTGTATTTGGTCATTTTACCTATGACGTTGGAGTATCCTGGGAGAAGAAGGTCCAACTGTCCTTCCATCTCTTCGCAGGTTTCTGGATTTAAACTTTTTTCTTCTTCTTCTTCATCGTGTATTTGGTCATTTTACCTTAGAAGGTGGACTAACCTGGGAGAAGAAGGTACAATTGTCCTTCCATCTCTTCGCAGGTTTCTGGATTTGAACTTTTTTCTTCTTCTTCTTCGTGTATTTTTGGTCATTTTACCTATGAAGTTGGAGAATCCTGGGAGAAGAAGGTCCAACTGTCCTTCCAACTCTTCACAAGTCTTCCAAGACGGTTTTTGGATATAGACTTTTTTCTTCTTCTTCTTTTTCTTCTTCATCCAATTTTCCTTCCATATCTTCGCAGGTATCTGGATTTAAACTTTTTTCTTCTTCTTCTTCGTGTATTTAGTCATTTTACCTTTGAAGGTGGAGTATCCTGGGAAAAGAAGGTCCTTTCATCTCTTCGCGGTTCTTCCAGGATGGTTTTTGGATTTAACTTTTCTTAACCGACTGAAGGGACGGGATGTAATGAAGGGAAGGGATGAACTAAAGGGCCTGAAGGGACGGGAGGTATAAAAGGTCCTGAAGGGACGGGAGGTACTGAAGGGCCTGATTGGTAGGGACGTAATGATGGATTGAAGGGACGGGAGGTACTGAAGGGCTTGAAGGGATGGGAGGTTCAGAAGGGTCTGAAGCGACGGTTCATGGAGTCTAATTCTTTTTCTTCTTAATTTTATGTAGACCTTACAGTTTTTACACAAACTATTTCCTTTAGTCTTTTGCTTCGTTTTCTTATTTTATGTAGAACTTTGGTGAATTTTATACAAACTATTTCCTATAGATTAATCTTCTTCTTCTTTTGTGAAGACCTTTTAGTCTGTTTTTATACAATCTATTTCAAATAGTCTAATTCTTCTATTTTATGTATTTTTTCTTATTTTATGTAGACCATTGGGATAGTTTTTTATACAAACTATTTCTTATAGTCTTATACTTATTCTTCTCTTTTTTATTTAGACTTTTGGGTTAGTTTTAAGTCTACTGGTCTTTTGTGCAGAAATATTATTAACAATATGCACACTTGATGAAAATACATATGTAAAAACGAATGGGATGTGACGGTGTAATCTGCACTAGAATCTTTTCAATACTTTTGTTTAATCAAATTTTAACCATTTATATCATCCTATTTTGAATAATTTTCAACACTTTCATATTTTATTTCGTTGACGATATTTAAAGAATGGGGGTTTTGGCCATTACTGAACTCTTCACAACGTTTATATTTAAATTATAAACTATTTACTATTTATTTATTTATTTTATTTATTTATTTATTTATTATAAACAATACAATACAATACAATGTTGATTACATACTAGAGTTAGAAGTTACATATGTTTGTGTGTGTGTGTGTATGTGTGTGTGTGTGTGTGTGTGTGTGTGTGTGTGAGGGTGTGTGTGTGTTTGTATGTGTGTTTGTGTGTGTGAGGGTGTGTGTGTGTGTGTGTGTGTGTATGTGTGTGTGTGTGTGCGTGCGTGTGTGTGAGTGTGTGTGTGTGTGTGTGTGTGTACTATAGTTTAAGTCTTCTTCTTCTTCTTCGTTAATGTAGACTTTTGTGTCAATTTTAAGTCTATCAGTCTAATTGTGCAAAAATATAATGCACACTTGATGAAAAAATATAAAAACGAATGGGATGTGACCAACACTAGATCTTTTCAGTACGCATTATTTAATCAAATTTTAACCACATTCCAACATCCAAAATTACTAATTTTTTTTTATATGTACATATTACAATTTGTTTTCGATGATAATATATAAAAATGGGGGTTGTGGCCAAACCAATCTCTTTACAACGTTGATAAACAGTCATATTTAAAACCATTACGCAAAGTCCATGCCAGCAGAAATTGTATATTATACTTCATTCACACTTTATAGCAATATATAAAAAAGCATGGGTTGTGGCCATCACGAACATTTTACAATGCTCAAACTCAATCAAATTTCAAACCATTTTTCATGTTCCGATTTTGCAAAATAATTGGGTGACAATATTATAAAAACGATTGCTTATTCCTTCACAATTTTACATTCTTGGCCAACGGCGGGACATAAAAGCTAGTTTAATAATAGATCAATGTGACTGACTACGTTGCTATTGTCTCTTCTAGGTATGCATGAATTAACTGACTGCATTTGATATAAATTTTGTAAGAGTTTTTACCAGATATGTTTCAAAAGAAGTCAGAAGCGGATATCTGGGTAACATATTATGGGAAGTAGGGAGATTGGGGCAATTTAATCAGGAAAAAATCTGCAACGGGTATTTTATATCTTTATTCTCATTGAATGACAATAAAAGCTATTTTTAAAACTAATTGAGTCGTAAAAGAGCTCTCAGCTCTTTTCATCATCATTTTTCCTCTTTAACAATAAATTAGTAATATTTGCTATGATTTTGTTTTTTTTTCGCTTTCATTCTTTTGTTGATGTACCTACATATACAATTTTGTCATACTTTTTAATTTGAATGGCTGGAAGAAATTGCCTTATGGCAATAAGCCCGCCAGTTTGCATCATATTCGTTTATATTATGTAAAAAAGGTAAATAAAATAATTAGCACATTATATTTCATTTGTTTTATACCGTAAAAAGTTGACATTTTCAGAATGATTTTATAGTTGACTCTTTAACCGTCTTTGAATGTGATTAATCCAACCATAATATTATAGTCTTTAGAATTATAAGTGAACATAATATGACCTTATCCATTATATTTGTTAAAATGTATCGTGTTTAAATAATACGGATTGAATTTGAAATTAATGCATTCCTGCGGTTGTTCATAACTTTTATGTTTCACGGTGAAATGGATTACGAATGTTGTTTGTTATTCTAGCATGTATCGCTATGAATTTAAAAAGTGATTTTCGATATTTTTCCCAAAATAAGTACCTACATATACTGATGTATGTATGGCAAGTAGGTGTATGTAGGTAGGTACATATATGCGTTATAATGAAGGAAGCGTTCCCGTCCGTCGCGCCATGTCGTTGAGCGAGTCGAGATAGGCGGCAGAAAATGCGAGTATAGCAGCAATAGCAGAGTAGCATAGTGTAGACATTATTTCCCCGGTAGTTTTCCCTCGGTGCGTAATCGAAGGCATCGATTCGCTTTTGCTTTCGGTTGCGTTGTCGGTCGGGGGTGTTGCGCGCGCCACTAGGCCTCGACGTAAGGGTCGGTCGTGTGAGGTAGTAGTCGGTAGCTAGCCACCGCCGTCGCCGCCGCTGCAGTGATATTATGCCCGCAGCACCTGCAGGCGATTGTAACGAAAACATCAGTGACGCCCGAACGGTGCACCGATATTACCCTGCTCTTAATATATGCGAAGGAAATTCACTACGAAGTGAGTCAGATATATAAATCAACAACAAATAATACAATTTGCACGCTGATCATTTTCATCTTTATTTACTCGTAGAGTTGTCGCTCCCGTAGCCTTGTTATCATACAAACTACATATTATATATATAGCTATCTCTCTCTATCTCTCTCTCTCTTTCTCTCTCTCTTTCTTTCTCGTTTGTCCCTTTCCGTCGCATCACATAACGTCGCGCCAAAATGACATTTACCTACATACTTTTACTACCTATTTAATGTCGAACGATGCGACAATTCGCGACTTTCGCTACAAAGTTTATTCATAATACCTACTTAGGTACATACATAGGTATTATTTCACTTTCATTTACTCCCATCATATTATTTAAATCAGAGCGCATTCATTTTCACGTACATTTGTTTTTATGTCATACATTTTGATGTGTTTCATCGACATTTAACATATTAGTACCTAAGTGTTGATTGTTTTATTTATGTGTTATTATTGTAGCTACATATATAGGTACATAATATGTAAGTAGTTGTTTGTATTGTCTCAGAGAGCGCATCTCTCGATCATAGCGATATGCAAGGATAATTCAGGTAAGAAAACATAAAAAAATGGTGTTTCTTGATAGTGAAATTGTTTGTTATTCAAATTTATATGATTTTCTTTTCATTTTTCAAGTATACTACGTGTTCACTAATTGTGTATGTACATATATTGTATATCTCATTGTATTTTTATTTTTTTTTGTTTTATTTTTCATTCACATTAACCACAAATCATCTAATTGTTATGTAGATAGATATACTATAATATATGTTGTATTTAAGCATTATTATTATTTTTACGTATCTATTTTTGTTTATTGAAAGTATTGTATGTGTATTAACATAATTTTATTATTTACTATTTGCTCGTTTGTCATTTATCTATTTATATCATTATCTGTAGCTTTCTAAAAAAATTGACATATCTATCAACTGTTACTATTGTGTTTTAACTAACCGTGTGGATATTTCAATTGATATTTTGTAATTGTTTAAAATATGTAACCGTAATTATTGCACTACTGGCTCAAAATCACCAAGGTGAGAAATTTGCTTCGCCAGCAAATTAATTATTGAAATAATAACTTTATTGATTAAATGAACATAATGAAATAATACAATTCATTGATTTTAGCTGTACATCATATAATATGCTTCAAAAGTATATTAATTTTTAAATTATTTTGATTTTTATATAAGAAAAGTCATTTCGGGAACGGTTCTAAAGTACAATCTTCAAGAAGTATCTCCATGAAATTATGTAAAATTAACGATATTTAACAGTTTCTCTCGCTTGATATCCATTATTTTTTATCAAGGAACTAGTTTTTCGAAAGGTTATTTAAAAAATACTCCAATTTCAAATAGAAATTTACTTAAATATTTCGTCGGCTAGCGTTAGCGTCATTTTCGTGAACGCAGCCGTAATTAGCCGAAAATAATTTTAAGCGAACGCAGCCATAACGTGACTAGCGCCATTAGTGAGAGAAAGCAATAATTGAACCAGTCTGTCAGTGTATTTATCGTGAATTAAATTATAATTTAATGGTAAGTACCTTTCAATTTATTATTTACAGAGAGTACATCAATTGTTCATCAACTCGGGAACGCGTTTATAAGTTTTAAATATTAAAGAAATACTTTTAAGTGCATAATAATAACAAAATAACCTCAAACATTTTACATTAACCGTGTCACACCGCGTCTAAGATGGCTGCTTTCAATATGGCGCATGTGTTTATTAAGAATCGTCATTTTGTGAACGGTCATTTAGTGAACGTTCCCGGACATGATAGCATGTTCCCGAAATGACAACAACGTTCGGGAAATGATGGTTTTGATTTCGAAGTGGATTCTCTTTCTTTATGTGTTGTGTGTATAGTGTATATAATTTCCAATAAATTGACATACTTGTTGTATTTTTTATAGCGATATGGAGACTTCCGCTACAGAAAAAAAAAAGTTACAAATAAGAAGCTGAAAAAGAATAGTACAGCTTATTTACGCCAAAGAGAAAAGGCTAATGCTAGAAAAAGAAAGTTTTTAGATAAGATGACCGATGAAGAGAGAGAAATTAAAAGGGCTAAGGACAGAGATTATTATAAAAAGAAGAAAGCTGAAAAAAAAGTGAAGAACATTGCTGATCTGACTGAGCGAGAGAAGCGAAAGCAGAGAAAAGATTGGAAAAAAGCATCGAAAAAATACAGAGAGAAGAAAAAGTTATTAACAAATATAACAAGTTATACACCGCCACAATCAAATGAGTCAGCCGCAAACCTTTCAGTGAGACGACAAGTAGGAAGAAAAATAATTCGCAAAGATAGAGCAAAAGCATACCGTACAATTAAAAAACAGAAGGAAATTATACTTCATATGAAACGAAAAAATGAGTGTTTAAAGAAAAAACTAAAAAAAATAGAAGCAGCAAAGAAATCTGTCGCCACTACCCCTAACAGCAAAGTAGATGATATGATTAAGAACACTAACGTACCTCCTGAAGTACGAAAAAAACTTTTATTTGGTGAAGTTTTGCATAAACAGTTGCAAGAAAAGGCTGATGCTTTGCCGAAAAATTCCAAAGAGAAAGAGGTCTTCCAAAAATGTATCAGTGGAAGTATTTTGAGAAAATACAAATTGCTCTATATGGCCAAGAAGATTTTACCAAAAGAAAGAAATGATAAATTATCGATTCTAAAGAATTATCATAAATCTCGCGAGGTTGTTTTGAAGCCAGAAGTTCGTCAGAAAGTCATAGATTTCTTCGAAAGAGATGACGTCAGTCGAATGTGTCCAGCTAAGAGAGACTATTTACAAAAAAATAGAATTAAGAAACAAAAGCGCACTCTTTTATTTACAGTTAAAGCCCTGACATCAAAATTCGCAAAATAAACTGGGGTTAACTTATCTTACACGACACTACTCAGAGCAAAGCCATTTTGGGTCGTAGCTCCAAAATTAAAGGATCGAGAAACTTGTTTGTGTGTCAAGCATGTAAATTTTGAATTGAAATTTAATAAACTGAAAAACGTGCAAAAGCTTAAACACGGATGTGTAGAAAAGTTTATTGAGGAATACGCTTGTGATATAACTTCTCATGATTGCATGACTGGTGTGTGTATAAAATGCAAAAATCAGAAATTTGAGACAGGTGATAACATAGATTCGCTGGCATATTTTCAATGGAAGACTGTTCATGAAGATAAAATTGTAAAAGGTGAGAAAAAGACTTTTAAGATAACAAAAAAGGTTTTAATTTCAAGTACAGTCAAAGAATTAAAAACTGCTTTAGGTAAAGACATTCCAGTCATGAAAAAACATCTCTATGGCATTTATAATCACAACAAACTGAAAAAAGAGCTGAAAGAAAACTTATCTACAAATGAGATTATGATACAAATAGTCTTTTCACAAAACTATACTACCAAGTACGCAAATGAAATACAGTCCACACATTTTGCTAAAAATCAGTTGTCTATCCATACAGGTGTATACTATTCACGAAACATAAACAATGCTTTACAATCAAGATCATTTGCTACAGTGAGTGAAAATTTAGATCACCAAGCTCATGCAGTATGGGCTCATATGAAACCGATATTAACTACAATTTTAGAAAACAAAGATATTGACACCCTTCATATCTACTCTGACGGTCCAACATCGCAATATCGCAACCGTACCAATATAAACCTTTGGATACTAACATTGATTAATGATTTCAAACAAGTAACTAAATCTACTTGGACTTTTAGTGAACCTGGACATGGTAAAGGACCTATGGACGGTGTAGGAGGATGTCTAAAAAGAACAGCCGATAGACAAGTGTTGATGGGAAATGACATTAAAACAGCCTCAGACTTTGCAAACTTGTTCACTGAGTGTGCTATCAATGTAAAAGTGATCCCTGAAGAAGTTGTGAGTAAGGAAAAAAATAACGTACCAAAAACTTTGGATGCCATACCAGGTATTATGAACGTCACAAAAATTTCTTGGGAAAGAGGGCCAGAAGTTTTAATACAATTATATCGATATGAATATTTTTATAAGGAAATAAAACTGTCCACGCTGTCTAGTCTTTTAAATGAAAGCTCAGTGGAATCTACAGATGTTTTTATGCCTTCAATAGAATCTCCCATCTCTGAAGAGCTCATGGATACAGATAATTTGGAAGACCTGTGGAATTTGAAGAGACACAGCATTTATAAAAGTATTTACTTCTCATCTTCGTCAGATGACGAAGATTTAATGACAATTTCCGTTCGTCACTCCAAGAAGCATTCCAAGAAGTGATTAAAACCAAGTTAAGTTATTTTTATGTGAAGTAAAAACCTTGTCTTTATAAATAAATATAACTGTGATTACAGCAACTGTCGTTCGTGATTTAAATTTACCCTTGCTATAATACCCCATGATAACATTATCGTCATTCAGCAAACATACTTGTCATTTCGGGAACACCTAAACATTTCCGGGAACGATAATAAAAGTTCATAAAACACATTATACAATTTTATTTATGTTCAAAAAAGATTACATTTATGTTAAGAAACCTTAATCGAGTCCACGTAATGTAAATTTAATTAAAAATGTTACTGATATTTTTATATTTCTTAAATTATTTACATGAATACTAGTTACTAATTTTCGTTTTAATATGTATTTTGCCTCAAAAATATTCTGTGCATGTTATTGTTTTTTTTTTGTCAGATAATATTGAGAATATACATCGAAATAATTGAATAATGCAAAAAATAACATTCCTTTAATTTTTTTGGACAATTTATTAACTTTACAAAAACGTTCCCGAAATGACGTTTTTAGCGACGGCTCTGTTTAAAAGTCAATATATTTTAAAAAATAATGAAATCTATGCTCTGCCCTATCGAGGTATTGTTAAACACATATATATTTACAATATTAAGTAATTATCATCATTATAACTTTTAACATTTTTTGTTGCAAAATCAATCTTGAAATTTGCCACCTTGGTGATTTTGAGCCTACTACTTGGACATTATTTATTTATTTATTTATTTAATATTGCTTCCCGGGCAACTAACAGGTACTATGCCAAATATTATTTTAACATGCACCCAATAACAAGTTGCCACATTCTGGAGACTTACGATATTTATCGTCTCACAGATCCAGACTGAAAACACAATTTAAAAACTGTGTCTCCACCGGGAATCGAACCCGGGACCTTTAGGTCAGGAGTCAGATACCTAACCCACTGAGCCATGAAGGCCGACAATGGATTATAATCCATTACTAGTTTAGGGTGCTAGAGGAGTCGCAATAGTCACATGCTACATTGGCATTAGTTAAATACTTTATATTTGAGTGTTTTATTTGACTTTATTTGTACTTATATATAAGAAGCGATCAAATTTAGATACTTATAGGAACTAGGTTTTTATGACCGATAATTGTTTGTCAATATACCTGTGAATAAATATTCGCTCACGTGAGTCGCAATAATTATTATTGCTTAACCCCAGCCTGACAAAAAATAGGCATATAGCTTATAGAAAATCCGTAGGTATTTCCCAATAAATTGATAAACACCAAAAATTCAATAATCTAAAAGAAAAAAAGATGAACAAAAAACGGAATGAAGGTTGATAAATTTGTCCATTTAAAACAAATGCAACATTCCTTTGTTTCCTGAAGTAGGCATAGAGCACCAAATACCTACTGCAATTCTACCGCCAAGTGTGCCGACTGCCATGGCACACTTGGTAAGCCGTTTGGCTTCTGTGCGAGCGTCTTGGGTTCGATCCCAGCAAAAGAGAAATTTATTTAAATTCATTTCTCCCGCAGTTATTGCTTCTCAGGGCTGAAAACACTGGTTAGTTGGAAGAAATTACCATATGGCAATAAACTCGCCACTTGCGTAGGGTGCAAGGAAGCGTTTATTATTATTCTTCATCTTTGTCTTATTCAGATCTTTATATATTTTTATAGATTAATTTTGTGATAAATTATTTATATATATATAATACCCCTGTTTGTGTATTTCTTCCCAGAACCGGGTTTGTCTTGTTTATTCGGTTTCAATGAAATATACTATATACAGCCTGGACAAGGAGTGCTTCAAAATGCATTCGTCCTAGAATAGCAAGAGAACAAACAGACAAATTTTATTATAAAACAAACAAATCATAATAAAAAAAAACAATTATATAATCTAGCATTTAATTTGAGTAGGTACTTACACGTTGTAATTCCGCATTCCAAAGCTTTAAATTTCAGACATTGTATCACTTCTCCCTAGTGTATGATTCTCAAGCATTTTTGGTTGTTTTGAAAACGATCGTCGAATATGGCCGATTTATACCGATATAGACATTACATATTTTTGTCCTAGTCCGTCACCAGTGCTGTATCGTTCACTGGGGCGATGTGTGAATTGCACAAGGGCTACTGCTACATTTTTAAATTCATAACAATGCTTGCTTTCATTTCAATATTTTATTTTTTTAATCAGATTGAATATTTGCCGAGAAGCCTCTTAAGTTGATGTTTTTTGACTTCAAAATTGTAAATTGCTAGCAGATTCTAGACCTCTTTACGCGTGAATAAGCTATTTTCTGCCGTCATGATAAGATACTCTCTTGGACAAATTGCAACTGTTGTATTCTGTTTTACTGTGATTGAGTTTTATTAAAAAAAGTGACAGTTTTGAATATTGATATTTTAATGTTCTGATTCAACGGATACTTTGACATATTCGGTACTGTCTTGAGCTGTTTCGTTTATTGCTATCGATAGATTCTTGGTGATGTGTAGATAGATAAATAGATAAGTGTGTACGTATGTAGGTAGGTACCTCATATTATTCGAGTCCCCTCTTAGCAATGTGACAATCTAAATAAATCACTTAGGAAAATTGAACTGGGCAACTTGCTTATTACACAACGACAGCCAGCAGTGCGTATGCGTAGATTCCTAGTTGAAGTATGTATATTATGTATGTATTGTGTATATATATATAGGTGTGGTGTGGGTATAGTCAACGAAATAGTAGTTGGGCCCTTGCATATACCGCTGCATGACCTATATTCGATGTCACTTGGGCCGGCTGCCAGCGCATCCGAAGGGCCCGCTCTGCTCCGTGAAGCTTGTGCAATCCAATAAAATTATGTAGCATTTTTACATATCAGTCAGTATTAGATCCTCGTACCTACCAACATCGACCGATATACCTCGGATTCGTGACTAAATATTGTGAAAAAATTTCACGGACTTTTTTATTTATTTATATATTTATTAAGAGAAAAACAATTACACATACACATTTTCGTTTTATAAATAATAAAGTTGATTTATATGTGCAATCACAATATTTCCCATAGAGAAGTTACAATGTAAACATAGACGTTCTTAGAGATTAATGTAGAGATAAAAGTAATAAAATATAAATATCAATACTTATTGAAAAAACATATTATAAAGTATTAAGTATTGTTAGGAATACACAATAATGACATCATTCATATAACATCACTTCCTCAACAATGCATTCCAGCCATACCCAGGTCCTAAGAGGTTGTATCAGTGATCTTTTTTACATTTTCCCTTTTGAATATAGATTCAGATGCAATAAACATGTCAATATGGTTATTGAATTGGTCATTAAAGTTTTTACATGTTCTATTAAGCGGTATCCTGAATCCTGCATTAGTTCTCGGTGTATTTGTAAAAAAAAATTGGCGCTGTCTCGTTATTCTAGATGGAATTTGTATTTGAAGCATATGTACTATTTAATTGAATGCATTCGAATTTATTATGGGATATTTTTTGTTTTGTTTGATGTAGTTTTTACAGTAGTTTTCATTTATTTCGTTAGCGAATAGAGGTGAGAGGTAGGCAAAAGTAATAAGTTTGAATGACATTCGAATATGTATAAGGCAACATACCTACATATGAATGTAAATGAGACGATGGATATTGCTGAAATATTCTTTACCAACTTCGGGTATGTATTATATAGGAACAATAAAGGACTGCAAAGTTTTGAAAACGTATTTTTGCAATAATTATTTTTAACTCGTTTTTTCTAAATATTCCAAATGTTGATCTACGTCAAAAAATGATTACTTGCTAAAGATCGATGTTTACATTTTTTTAGGATATTGTAACTCTGTAAAATCATATAACTTGAATTTCGTATAGGTATGCTAAAAAGTATTACGAGAACTACGCACATATGTACCTACTGTGTCGACAGCTGTATCGCCTAGGGTTTAATGGAAGGTTCAATAAAATATTTTTATATCTAATCACATCGTTAGTATGTCCTAAAAAACCAAACTATTTTTCGATATTTAGGACGGTGATTACATGTAATGTGTATATATATATATGGTAGGTGTCATTTTAGTTAGTCATATTAATTTCGCTGTCACATTTATATATTGAATTGATAGAAAACATTTCCCTATTGATTTATGAGTTTTGTACTTTATTATTTATGCAGTACAAAATACAACACATAAATTACATATTTCTTGAGATCCGAACCACTTATTATTTTTTGTAGGTTATGAAAGTGTACAGTAAACAGATAAATTATATTTGGTGAAATTCCGTGGCGGCTACCATATTTATTCCCGTCTTTTAGCTTTTGAGTGGTTATTGTACCTGAAAAATATAAACTTACATTTGTTGTCATCTATAAGTATTATGTTTTTGTTAACTGTTTCTCAATTCATTTTTGTTGTTCATCTTATATCGACTATCAACATAGTTAATAACGACTTTTAATCCCTATTTTGCATTATCTTTGACAAATCAATGGTTTGATTTAAGATTTATTCTATTTTGTGTTATTATCAATGTGATTGTTTATATTTAAATATATCAAAGTATTACTATTTTTTGTGTTTAAAACACATTAATAAATATTTTTATGAATCTGACGAGTATATAGGTAGGTACATATCTGCTATATCTACCCGTAGATTTATATACATTTCGTAGCGTATTATGTCTTCGTTCATGGTGGGTTATCAGCCGTAGTACCTACCTATTGAATATGATACCAAATAATTGTGTACATTATTTACGGAATAAAAACATTAATATACATTGGCCTTGTACCATTTTGTATTTCACCTATGAATTCATGTTATATTTATTTTTATCTAATGATTCTTAATAAATTTGACGTATACATTTGCTCATACTACTTATCATTATAAACTTTTTAGAAAATTGACGAAACATGTTTTGTAAGATTTACTTGTGATGTACCCATAAAATAATTATTGTTGTATGTATTTAGGAGTACGTTGTTCCCGCGAGCTGCTTACATTAAAGATTCATTGGATAATAAATGGTAGGTACCGAAATATAATGAACTTTTTTGTCTACACATGAGTTATGTTGCTGTTACTAGAAAAACCGGTTCTCTATAACGCACGCATTTTTTTGCACCTGTTGGAAAAGAATTTATAAATGATTAAGAGAAATTTTATATTTTCTTCGTCACTCTTGAAATTATTGCTAACTCCCTCTTTCATACCTACGTTAAATAACCCGTCTTAGGAAAGTATATAATAATAAAATATATTATATGAACAGTATACCTAATATATCTAAGTAGATATTTACATTATAACGTCATACTGCATCACGCTATATGGAGGAGGCAGAAAGAACCGAACACCTGACTTATCTTTCTCTTCCAAGTCCATGCATAGTCTCAAACACGTATTTTTACTATTGTGACCTCTTACATTCTCATTCTACATAAAAGCTTTCAATATTTATTTTAATAACTTTTTTATTTTCCTAATTCATATTTAAGGAAACATTTTTTACTATCTTCCATTTTTTTAAGTTATTAAAAAATCCTTAAAAGTATCAATAGAAAAACTTAAAAAGTATTGATTATCTTCAATAATTAAGATATTTTTTTATATATTTTCAACAGATTTATACATATTTAACTTTTGGAATAATTAACACATTATTTGATGAATTGTGTTATTTTACCACCACTTACCAGGATTTTTACTCGAGATACATTTTGAAAATTTATTATTGAATTAGAAAATGTGACAAATTTATTAAATCGGAAAAACAATAAGTTTATTTTTATAATCAAAACATAAAGTATTTTAATTCACCAAAGACGCGTTATATCTGGTTAAATGTCGCTGGTAATACTTTTATTTATTTTACAACAATATACGATATAAGCTATTTATGTATGTATACAAAAGGTACAAAAAATAATTAAAAACAGATAAATATAAAAAAAAAATCAAATAAACAAAAAAATTATGTCGCAAAATTAAACAAAACAAATTCCGTACACAGAAAATCTTTTTGAAGATTTATATTACTTTCTGTGATATTTATATAATTTGAGTTTTTTTTAACAAATAACTAATAGGCGGAACTGATGGCTTCTTTTCTTCTATTTTATTAATAATAATAATAAACACTTCCTTGCACCTCGCGCAAGTTTCGAGTTTATTGCCATATTATATATTAGGTACATATTATATTTTGTATTGTAAAGAAGCAGTTTATTTTGATTGTATAAAAGCATTAGGGAACTTTACTGGTTTTGTATATATATATTATATTGTTTTTTTTTACTCCCACAAGCTGTATATAACTGTCTGTTCCTGGAATAAAATAAAATAAAAATAAAATAAAAATTAAAAAAAGGCTAATTCTTCTCACTAACCAGTGTTCTAGCCATGAGAAGTAATATTTTAAGTCGCCTTGTCTATCTACTTGTACTTTCAACTGTCGATTTTGTAGTCCCATGTTTTTCCACTTCTTTGTTGGATATGTCGGCTGACGATAGGGGGATTCTATGGATCTTGGAAATGTATCATATTATATACCTATAGTATATATTAATTATTTATATTTATTATATTATAGAATATTTCTTAATCCGGATTTTTTAATGATTTTAAATACTGAAAAAAAACACTTTATTTTGAGTTACGACATTCTTCTTATTATGTAAATCGATCGAATAATATATGGATAGTATCTTCTTAAAAAAATATAAAATTGTACCTAGGTGTACCAAGATGGGCGATATTTGTACGATAGTAAACAGTGAATTTTCGAATGTAGAAAAATTAACGCAATTCATAATGCAACTCGCTATCGAGACTAACATAAACACTAGCGATATTAATTTAAATCCTATTGTTATTTCATGAAGTTCGGGACCTTTTAGTTTTGAAAATAGCCTCTAGTATTTAGACAATTATTTTCTGTTTATGGTAAACGTGCGATATGTGGAAAAAAATTATGTAAAATTAAGAGTAGTAGGTAATAATTATAGTGACACAGCTACCATTGTTAGGTCCTGTGTGAGGTACCTACACCCTTGGCGGTCAGTGCGTCGCTCTCAATAGATGCTGCTCTCCCTTCGTCCTTCCATTCCCCTCCCCGCCCCTCACCCCAAGCGGATCATAGTGCCGCTGCCGTTGCCGCAATCATAGAGGATCGCAAATTTGAATATCGAACACCGCACGTAGGATGTCATAATGGTGTTTACGCAGCGGCGGCTAGGGAGGGGGGAGGGCCGGTGCAGGCCCACCGCGGGCGAGAGGGGGCCGGGGGGAGCACGTAACCTTGCGCGCGCCCCCCCTAAAATTCTGCATTCGTCAGATTTCGGCTACGTCGACTTCGTCTTTTCCAAGCTCGCGGTCTCGTTCGCTCGGCCCGCGAGTAGTGCGTACCGTTTTTTCGCCGTTTCATGCGAGCAATTTTTCTATTCCGCCTCATTTTGCGGCGGTCTCACGTCCAGAGTGCATTACGTTTGTCAGTCAGTGCCCGGCCCGGCCCCGAATATCGTTCGAAGAATCAACTACTCTCGTGACTAATTTCGGCGGTGCTGTTGTGCTATGTGAAATAAAAATAATAATATAAACACTTGTGATAGGCTTTCTATTATATAGAGTACCGTGTCTTCGTGAGTTGGACAGTCTGGTCTGTCGTATGAGATTATTTCCGTGTTTGGATTGTGGATTCCCTTTTAGTTTACGGAAGTGTGTGGCTCCTCGCTAACCTGTTGGGCGGGAAGGGCGCCATGCCTCCAGATCCCCGCGAGTGACTCGCGCTACCCTTCTTTATTACACTCTTAGTGTGCTGTGTCGTGCCATGTCCACTCTTGTACCTATACATATATAATATTGTACACACATAATACGGAAGTAATAATACACATACCTACCTACCTACCTACCTACCTATATTAGCCCTTAACATTTGGTTTGTGATCAAACTACCTAACTATATTATATTTGTGTACAAAATTTATTTTACAATCAGTGTTTGTTACATTATATTGAATTTTATAAATTTGACATGTTTGTCTCTGGAACGGGATCCTTTTTTACTAATTGGTATGTTTACATTTTATTTTTTCAATTATCGCATTAGTTATTTATACTGTTTTTCTAGTAAATTTTACACATATTTTTTATGTTACTCATTTTATTGACTCATTTACACAAGAAGATATAAAAAAACAATCAACCAAAATTGATTAATTGAGCGAAATTGGCTGAGAGTATACAAGTACATCATATTCACAATTTTAGTACCTAATTATTTTGTTTATAATACTTATAGAATGAAACTAACAAAGTAAAATATTGATGTCTGCATTTAACTTATTTTTAATGTAGGTTATGTTTAGGTAGGTACTCTTAACTACCAAACAATACAATTTATTAAAAAAATAATAAAACATCATCATTCTAATCGTTATAATATAAGTAGTTACAATCTAAAATATTATCTAATCAGGAGAGGTATATATTATGTAGGTATATGTTGGTATATAATATATGTTGTGATGTATCTATGTATTTGTCTCGCTAGTCTATGCGATGGTCCACGGAAAACTGCGTGGCCTTGGTTTGCAAGGGACTTGCCACGTGTGTAATGGACTAACTCCCACGCTACGAATACTCACACAAACTCACACACATACATACATGCACCATACACAAGAACACACGCATACATGTATTCGCATCTTTATTTTTCTATCTTATTTGAACATCTTCTATTATACGATGGTGTGTTATTTATTAATAATATCCACGTTTTTTCTTATTAATATATTATTACGAATCTTTATTGTCAATAATTATTGTTTCATTTGTTATGCATGTTGTTATTTGTCAGAATATTGTTATATGTAAACATTTTTTTGCTATGTATGAGGCATCAATAGTAACTTATGACTAGTGTCTTTTTCGTACATGAATAATTTAAAACAATATTTTTTTTTTATAATGTATACTTTTATATTTAGTACAAGGTATAAAAATGAAAAATGTTTTAATTCTTATGTTGTCAGTATATAACTACATACATATTTGATCTGAAGTATCTGACGCTTCGCATATTCATATTTATCTTAATATTTCGGTAAATGAATAGTTTTATTTAAGGTATGATCACATGACTTTATTTTTGGAATGGACGTTTTTATGTGCAATTTTAGTATAAAGTTCCTTTTTAATTAACTTGTACCATCATGCCGTATTTCTTACACAAAAAAAAAACAAAGATAACCAAATGCCACACATTGCTGTCGTGACATACATCCTTGCTAATTGTCGTGCAGCTGCTTTTATTTTTATACCGATATAAATATATTTGGGTTCTTACACTAGAAATACATGAATATGAAAATACTATTTTGAATGTTGGAAATGGATGTATGTAAGTGTGGTAAGGAATATTTGAGAAAACTGAGGTATGTGCCATCCAGTTCTCCCTGCTAACCCCAAGATGAACATATGGTGACAATACGTGTGAATGTTATATTCTGACTGTTTGCTTTGCCTTTCTGAGAAGTCCATTTGCTAATTATTTTCATTGTATTTAGAGTAATATTGAATTATATTGTCTTAATTCTTAACATTCCAGATCTCTATTATTCTAGATCACATTTTTTTTTGGTGTGGTTTTATGTCTTAGTCATTATAATATGTAAGAAGACACATTAAATGATTGCCGAAAATATTGTATTCTGAATAAGTAGAACCGAAAGTATTCTGTGGTGTGCAATTATTTACTATTTCGTAATGAGAGTTTGTTCAAAAATTGATAATTTTCATGCGCAGAACCCAGCCTACTAGACATGATTTATATTATATACTCAATACTTAATTTCATATAAAAAAATTCACGTCTGCTGTCAAGTATTTATTTCCCACTATCAAAAATTCTCCGCTTTTTGTTGTTATTTATAATCTAATAAATAAATCCTTTATTTCTCATAAAAATAAGAACATTATAAACAAAGTCAGAAGGAAGTAGAAACAATATTGTAAACATAACGTACGCTTATTACGTAAAATTATGTTTTCATTTGAGAAATCTCACCAGGAGATCCATGTTTGTGTTTATATAAACGGATAACTTAAAAATAATTTAAAAACAATTTTTAAACTGACAGGAAATGATATTGGGTAGAATGTCTTGTAAGCTAGAAGAAGATGAGATAATACAAATTATTATAATATTTTTCTTTGATTAAAACCACGTTTTCGTTGTTTCGTGTCGGTATTGTAGGTATCTCTTGTGTTTGGTGCGGTTTGCGTTGCAAAGGAACGCGGAAGGGCTTTGGCTCCTCCTCTCGACGAAGTTGTCCTTCAAACTGTGATAGACACCTTCTGTAGTACCTACCTTACCTTACTTCGTGTTGTTATGTGTTTATTATGTATACATCAAGGGGGCCCACAATATTATATCATAATCAATATCAGTGTCATTAGAATACTTATAATATGTATATACCACCGTGCATACCTACCTACCTAGTGTCTTCTATTGCATATTATAATTTTACAGAAGTCATCCAAAATTATCCAACTGTCGATTCGTACAAGATAATTTATTTCTCTTATTGAATCGACAGTATTATAATCTTAGTTTCGTGTAAGAGAATTGTATGCAGTAGAACAGTTTTTGCACGGTTTTTCCGACTTTGAAATCAAGAACACCAAATAAGAAACATTGCAGGATATATGTTCTATATTTGGGTGAACTCAGAATTCGGAGTAGAAAATTTAGTGTATATGTGTGTGTGTGTGTCCATTCAATGGACTCCATTGTAACTTTTGATCCGCTTAATTCGCAGTCCACAATTTCAAAAATTATAGGAAGTGTTTGGCCTACAAAAGTTTTATACTCAGATTGAGAAATTTTGTTCCAGTCAGGGGTTATCAACTTATGAATTTTTACTTTATTTTTCCATTTATCTCAGAAACCATAAAAGATAGAACGCTGAACATTGGTATAAATATAGACAAAAACAAAATCTCAAATTTGTTTTTTCAAAAAAATTCCAGAGTTTCTCAAACATTTTTATTAAGAAAAACATTTTGTTATGATGAATTTGTGTTTAACTGCCTATATATCCTAAGTTTTTAAAGATATCGAAAAAAGCCGAAACACTCCAACTACATAATTTAATTTGCTATAAAAAATATTGACATTGTAGTAGTACATTTGAATTTAATTTCATTTTTCCATATATCTTAAAAACCATAAAAGTTAAAACTCTGATTTTTTTTAAATATATACCTACTAATATAATATCTCAAATTGAGAGTCCCCGTAGATATTGTGTATACAGGTATACTGCCATGCAAATTGTATGAATCAATGTCGTCATTAAATTCAATCTTATTTCCCCTTAGCGCTTTTGTCCCGTTTCTATCGGGGTTCGCTTTGACCATGATCCTTGAATTCATTATTTACAAAAATTGTTAGAAAAATTTACTTCTATAATGTACGTATTTTTTATAGAAAATTATATTATCTTGTTGGGGTGTTTCGGCGTTTTTAGATATAAAATATGGATATATATAGGCAAGTTATACATATAAATTTGTTATAAAAAATGTTTTTCTTAGTAAAAAAAGTGTGAGAAACTGGAACTTGCTCATAAAAATGAATTAGAGATATTTTAATTTTTCTATTTTTACACAAATTTTTAGCGTTTTTGAGATATGTGGAAAAATAAATTAAAATTTCAAAAGTTGCCTATAAACAAACGCCTGACTGGAACAAAAGTTCAAAATTCAGAGTATATAGTTTTTTGAAATTTCAGGCTTTGTGAATTAAAAGTTATAAGGAGACACACACAGATACACTTAATGTCCTACTCCAAATTCTGATTTTATCCATATATGTATTTAGAGCATATATGCTGCGAAGCCTCTAAGTTGGTGGTTTTTGACTTCGATCTGTTAAGAGAAATTAATTCACACGAACAAATCGACATTTGGATAAAAGTAATCAATGTTACAAAATAATTTTAAACATTATTAAAAATAAAGCATTATCATAATTAGGTAGGTACTTATATGTTTTTTGAGATGTTCATTTCGCGTCATTGATTTATTGTAAATTGTCTATTTATTTCTATTTAATGTCTCAGTCAATGATATAATTCAAAATGACATATATATTTAAGTAGGTACCTTATCTTAATTTTTGATTAATGTATAACATAATATCCATGTATAAACACGTATCTATGTATTAGTTTATTAACGAGATCCAAGATATTAAATTATATTAGACACTCGGTGGTTCAGTTTCACGCGATATGTGTTTTGATACAAACGTATAGGAATAGTAAAAAAAGTATATTATAATACAGAATAGTACCTAATCAATAGAGCTTGTAGCTATGTTTATACAGTGGAATATTCGTGTAGGTACTTGATACTGACAGCACATTTACCTACCTACATATATTGAAATTATAGCAAGGTGTTTTTTGTTTCTTTATCGATTGTATATTGATTACATTGCCATGTGGCATAATTTGATAAGCCCTAATAAATGTTTAGATCTAATGATTATCCATATTATGAAGGCACGCTTATAACGTGTTTATGTGTATATAATAATCGTATATACCAATAAGGATTAAATGGTATATTTGTACATAGGTTATATACATAAGTACATATGTAGAGATTCATTAGACAATTTCAAGACGCAAAACCGCGTGCTGATAGATTTGTACAGCGGCGGTTCATGAAATTGCTGGGGCCCTGGGCTAACACTACCTATTTTAACATCACACATCCACCCTGCAAAACCTGTCCAATAGGTGCAAATTGATCATACCTAATAATCTCTAATTACTCAACTAATTGACATTTTGTCAAAAACGGTTTTCTAAAGTGATGTAGGTATAAGGTATAGGAAAAAATAGGACAACAAAATATTATATTTGTATAATATGACTTAATATTAGATATTTTATTGAGATAGCTATAATGTTGGCTTTATGAATAGTTAAAATATACACATACCAATTTACAGTTTATACTTAAATACATAAATGTTTTAAAAGTTTTTTATCTGTTTGTTTCACACAAGATAAATCTTATAATACAAATAAAAAAATGTAATCTACAGTTTTGTGTCACGCAGATACGAGCATTAGTTAAATGAATAGTGTTTTTTAGTAGCATATACAAAAAAAAAAATTTTTACTCTATTCTGTAAGTGTATTATGTAAGCAAAACGTAAGAAATTTTAAAGAAAATATTAATATTTTTTTCTTTATCTACGACTTAGTGTATGCACTGACAGCTAATTTTACGACCTTTCTGTCATTCCACGTAACTATCTGCTTTCTCCCACGCAGGTTCAAAGGAAACAGGGGTTGCAATGATTCCTTTGCGACGGGAATTCCCCGTTCCTATCGATAGACGCGCACACGGGTTGATTGATTGCAGGGTTGCCAGCGTTACATTTTTTTCAAATTCAGATACTTTTTTTTTCACAATATTGTCTAATATTTTTAATGGAGGCTGGGGGTCTTTTGTATCCGCGGGGCCCTGGGCTGCAGCCTAAAAAGCCCCTAAGTAGATCCGCCCATGCGTTTGCTGACAAATGCTGACAATTTTCATGCTATATCTGAAAATTGTCAGCATTTGTTTTATTTTGTGCAGTTTTCATTTCAAATATAGATCGTTTAATGATCAAGTAGGTAGTTAGTATTCGATTCACATCCAACCTTCTATTCGATAACTGATAAATGGCGCTATAGCACAATATACCTATAATGCAACTCGATCTAGCGACTCGCAAAAAATACTTAATACACACCTTACCAACTTATTTTAACTGAACTTTTGGTTAGAATAAGTTGAGAATAATAAGTAAAGTTTATTAAAAAATTTAAGCTAGTAGATTGTTTTTTAACCTTATTTAAAATTATATTAGTAGGTATGTGCCTATTAAATTATATTAGTAGGTATGTGCCTATTAAATTATATTAGTAGGTATGTGCCTATTAAATTAATAAGAATAATATAGGTATATTTTGAATGACAAAATAATTGATACAGTCAGTAATATTCTTATGTTCTTATGTTATTATATTAGTAGGTATGTGCCTATTAAATTATATTAGTAGGTATGTGCCTATTAAATTATATTAGTAGGTATGTGCCTATTAAATTAATAAGAATAATATAGGTATATTTTGAATGACAAAATAATTGATACAGTCAGTAATATTCTTATGTTATTATATTAGTAGGTATGTGCCTATTAAATTATATTAGTAGGTATGTGCCTATTAAATTAATAAGAATAATATAGGTATATTTTGAATGACAAAATAATTGATACAGTCAGTAATATTCTTATGTTCTTATGTTATTATATTAGTAGGTATGTGCCTATTAAATTAATAAGAATAATATAGGTATATTTTGAATGACAAAATAATTGATACAGTCAGTAATATTCTTATGTTCTTATGTTATTATATTAGTAGGTATGTGCCTATTAAATTATATTAGTAGGTATGTGCCTATTAAATTAATAAGAATAATATAGGTATATTTTGAATGACAAAATAATTGATACAGTCAGTAATATTCTTATGTTCTTATGTTATTATATTAGTAGGTATGTGCCTATTAAATTAATAAGAATAATATAGGTATATTTTGAATGACAAAATAATTGATACAGTCAGTAATATTCTTATGTTCTTATGTTATTATATTAGTAGGTATGTGCCTATTAAATTATATTAGTAGGTATGTGCCTATTAAATTAATAAGAATAATATAGGTATATTTTGAATGACAAAATAATTGATACAGTCAGTAATATTCTTATGTTCATGCTATGTACTATTTTTTATTTGAGTTTTTGTTTTGTTTATTTATTCTTTGGTTTTTAATTTATGTACTTTGTTGTTTAATTTACCTCTCTTATATGTTTTTATTTTTCTTTATATATCCTCTGCTACCGTTGTTATGTCTAGATGTTTATAAATTGTATTTCTTTTGTTTATGCTGTGTCATGTAATATTTAATTTTGTAAAGGGCTTTGAGCCGTGAATCAATAAATAAATAAATAAATAAAAAAAACGAACCTTTAAAGATCATTACAAAAACCAGTACTTAACTCTTTTTCAAAAATATTTTTTAATAGAATAATTTGCGATCAAGTGGGTTCGCTCCCAAGTGTCCTACGTACCCAAGTTTACGTCATATCCAAGTGTCCCGCACCCAAGTGGCCACAGCTAATTATCCGTATCCGTGTATGCAAAGTGCAGTATTGCACAGTATGCAGTATTGCACACAGTTTACTAGTATTTTTGTGTTTTCAATTTATTTATACTGACGCGACGTAAAAGTATCTACCAACAAAAATGAAAAATCCAAGTTATCTCTAGTACCTAGTATATATTATACTTCTGAACGTGAATTCGGTGTGTATGTATGAAGTGCTAAGCACGCAGTATTGTACGGACCTAACGACCGGAACCACAAATACGCATAAACAAGCGTGTTAAAGCAGGGCCACCGAAGTCTTTTACTATACGAATTGTGTGTAGCGTTATAATAATGATCCCTTTGTGTTAACTTATGTTTACAGGTGTATATCAAGTAGGTATGCGAATGACAATTAAATTCTCAGCAGAGAAAATTATAGACGAGTAGATGCAATAGTTACTTATGAACGTCATATACTCAATAATAATAATACTTCACTTTTTGAAATACCGTATTTATTTAGAAGTGTTGACATACATATTGCTTCACTTCAAAATTAAATCTTTACCTTTTTTATAAATTAATATGTCCTTGTAACAAGAACAAAAATATATTACCTAAACTATAAGCAAATGGTTGTGCTTCAGGTGTACATACGTCCACTGGATAACTAATTCAGCGCACTAACTTCTCTGTTAAGTACCAATTCATCTAATCTATGCATGCATTCTAGGAAAATTACCCTGAGACACGGTACAGTTTCATTCTCAGATTTTCCCCAAAATTAGCAATCGTTGGAGATTTTAACATAGGTGAATAAAATATTTCGTTGCTGAATTCGATCACGGGTTCAGTAAATAGTTACTTTAGCGCACTGGTCGCTTTGCCAATTGGAAGGTCTTCTAACTAATTAGTTTCTTTTGTTCAAGGTGAAATTAGGATTTCCTAATTAATATAACTGTATAATAACGTATAAGTAGCACTACTTTTATTGTTTTGTGCCCAAATTAAACGTGAGAAAATATTATAAACATAATTATAAATCGATTTTTTTCACACAGTGGTATTAAAAGGCAAGGCATCTGTTGTCGATATACAAACAAATCTGGTTTTCTCTTATTTTATAACCATTGTTCAAAATAAATATGTATTAATATAATTAAACCAATATACCTGATAATTAACAAAAAATAATGCATATAAAGTGTGTTATTTATTGAATCTTTGATTGGCGTTTTATATTCCATTGTATATTTGTATAAAGAAACAACGAAACTACGCTCCAATCCCTAACGTACTCAATTTTCCTTTTACATAATATACCTATATTCATTGTAGTTAGTGGATTCTACATGTAAAGTTGTATCTGCAAACTGAACTACACATGTTTAGTTTAATTGTTGTTTATTTGATTAATTATGTTGTGCGGTTATATTATTATGCATTATATTCGATACTTTTGTTGATTTAGACGTGTGGTTCGTGTTTAAGGTTCCTTTACTAAAACTGAAGTATTAATACAAAAGTCAAGATATATTTTTCCTGATATGTTGGTATATTTATTTTTTAATACATATTGCTGTAATCCTTATAGTTTATTAAAAATATAAAATAAACGTTGAATATCGGGGAAGGCCATTATTTTTTACAAGAATTTATACGGAACATTATTAAAAAGTTTAGGAATATTTTTCTTCATTCATACCCAAAAAATATCTATGTTATTTTTTTTCAAAACCATTTGATTAGTAATAATGATGGAATATAAAATTGAAAAATAGGTACGATGGTAGCAGGCCCCCCCCTTAAATGCCGCGCTCAGATATTGTACATAATTAGTGTTGCACATGCGTTTAGTGTTTAGAAACAACATTATGTATGCGATGTTTGCGCATATGCAATAATAAAAATATTCGATTATGTATGCGGTTATAGTATGGTATCTCCTAGTAAAATTTACTAACAATAGGTAGTCTGGTATGCGCAATGCGTCGGATTCGCTCAGTTGAATTGTTTGGTTGGTGTTTGTGAAGAAACAATAGCATTATGGTACTCAAGTGACCCGAGTTGGGCGCATTTTGTATGCCTTATCCCATAGCTTAACGGGACTCACCGGAAAATGGTGTCGATGTTGCAATATGCTTGTGCGTGCAGCGGTTCGTTCACTTCTACAACAAACTTAGGTTACTACAATATAATAATCTTTGTACTTTACTACCTATGTATGATACCTACTCTTCTAGATTGCTGTTCCTCGTTTGTCACAATTCATAAACAGAATATGAAATTAGAGCATTCGGTACATTCTCAGTAAAAATTTATGGATTCGTTATAGGTACCTAATGTAAAAAAATATTTACAGTATATTTTTAGTAGGTATAATTTTAAGGTCACCTCACAGTATTAAATGTATACAAGTAAAGATTAACTGTAATATTTTATCCTGGTACTTCCTGACTTTTTTTACTATTTTGTTATTTTGTTCTTTTTACTATTTTGTTCACTATTTTTCTAGTAAAAATAAAATGTTGAATTTTGGTAGGTACAGAAAATCAAAAAGGAATGTTTTTTAAATGTTAATATAAATAATTTTAAATGAAAATGCATAAAACAACATAAAAATGAAACAGGAAAATATACAAACAATGGTTCAATTTTATTATCTACACTACATAATACAAGAGCGATCCGAAATTCGTTCGTAATTAACTATAAAATGTTTGCAGAAATTAAACAAAAATATCCATGTGGTGATATTACGTATTTACATGGTCCCGTGTGACTCTTCTTTTCACAAACCTTGCATGTCCCAGTGATATTTGAGAGTCAAGGTTTCTTCAGTTGCTATTTCGTTATGTGAAGCAATATTTAATGGGATATAAGTGGAACAATTCTATAATTTCCACACATTTTGGTCGATAATTTTTTTATATTGGATAAAAAAACTGGTTCAAAAAGATAATTCGACTATTTACTGGTTCATTAGGTACGTAGATATACACAAACCGTGTGTCACTTTAATGCCTCTGTGCTCATGTATTTGAATAATAGCTCTTTATGATACTGTGTCATTTTCTACTTTCTCACAAAAAATGATCGGATCTTGTTTTTTTTTTCTTAATTCCTTCTGGAGTTGGTTTTTATCACCATTCTGCGCAGTATAATAGATCTTGGGAATTATTGTTGTGGGCATATCCTTTGTTGATTGCATCTCTTTGTTGATGTTTAGATTTTTTCAATCTTTCTGCATTTTTATATTTGGTGATTTTGAGTACTAATTTATTTATGTTTGGTTAAGGGTAATTTTTAATGCTATTTTCATTCATCGACAATTTTCCAATTACTTTAGGTATCCAATGTAGTTGATTTTCCACAATTTCATGAAGGAGAAATTTTGATACAATATGCTTCAATAGTTGTTTTTAATGCTAGTACCTTAGTACGTACATTTTCAGTTTGGGTTTTACTCTCACGCTAGTGTAATATAATAGGGAAATGCTAGTATAATAGGAAAATGCTAGTATAATAGGAAAATGCGTGAAAATAAATTGTAGGGATCAAATAATAATGCTCGAGACGGTTTTAAACCATTTATAATTAATATTGGTATTAGTATCATTAAAACGGCCTGTTTTATTTAACACGTGCAATGCAATTGTATCATCTATGAAATGTTATTGATAATCTGAAATGATCATATATATTTTTTTGCACGGAATTACATGCGAAATAAATTTATTGATATTTCTTATTTCTGGTGATTATGACATTTATATGGATTGTTATTGTTAAAAAGCAGTTACTTATTTACGCGCCTCCTGTTAACACTTTGTAATATCTTAAGATTTTATAGAACTCCATAAGATAATTAAATCCTTCATATGGGTATCTTAAGATATTATAGAACTCCATAAGATAATTATATCCATGATATGGGTAAACATGGATGGTATTGATTCCGCTTGTTGACCAGACTTGCCCTCATGTTCACAGTGAGTAGTTAATAAGTATATAGTATCTACATACTACTTTTCTTTAAGGCAATCGATGCGATTTCACACCGACAACGGTCACGCAGTAAATACCTGGCGTAAGGCGGCAGCGGTGGCGGTCAGATGCCAAAAGAGAAAATTATATTCGATGCGTTTTATTAAAATCGGGTTTTCGTTTGGCCCGGTCAACCTGTAGTAATACTGTTTATTAATGCATACCTTAATTACAATCGTATTTTGCGTATATATTATTCTCAAGCACATAAATGGTTGTTTATTAGGTTGGCACTTTCCTACTGTTATTGACGACATATAATATTATTTTTTACTTTTCAAATTAATAAAAAAAAATGTTTTACTTTTATTTGAATTATGTTATTTATGTAGGTACCTAACTATATTGCTTTCATTATTGTAACTCTCTTACTTGACTTGCGTTAGTTATTTGTTTGTTATACCTAATGGTAATAATATGTACTACACGTGAATTCATCTTTGTCAAAAATTAATGATTATGTGGCTAATTTCAATCAATGAAATTATTAAAACTTGTACCTATTAATTTATGTACCTATATCAAATAATAATATTTGTTCTCCAACACCAAATAACGATAAAATTGTGCGATAATTCCTCATTTGCTTGTAGTTAAAAAGAACTTCATATAATTAAATATATATTGCCGTTGAATATTATTTCGGTAAATTAACTATTATTTTGTATAATAATAATAAGTAATCTCTGTGACCCCGTTCGTTCAAAGAATTCATCTAAAATGTCAAATTAATTCAAGTTTTCTTTGCAGCAAGAGCATAAGCCACACGCGGCTGTTATTTTTTTTAAATATTTGCATTAAATGTGTATAAAACATTAGTAGTGGTCATTAGGAATATTTTCGCACGAGATGAAGATCCGTTGTCCGACTTTATTGACCAATTATTTCTATTAACTTATTAATATGCGTACACAACATAACACATTTCTTTGAATTGACCCAATTTGTATCGATGCGTGGGTGCATGTGTGCCATCTATTATTTTTCGATCGTTTACTATAGTATTTTCAAGTATTGTAACTAGGCATTCGGAAAAATGAATTATTTGCACAAAATTTCTTTGTTTTATTTTGTATTCTATTTAGTTACCTACTGTATTTTTTACTCTGATATTTTCTTTATGTCACTGTTTATAGGTAGGTGAGTACTATTAGTTTTAATTCATATATATTTAAAAATGAATGTATTCTTGAAGCAAGTACATATACATCCTAATACTTCCCTAAAGTAAGCATACATGCTTGTGCTGTAGGTGATCGAAATCGGTCGTGGCAGGATTCAAACTCGCGACAAGTGTAGGTAGGTACTTCGCTAAAATAATTTTATTATATTCTGTTTAACTAATAAGCAATTCCTATTTTTATTCCATTTTATCCCTCTATCGTTCTATTTCCTTCGAAAAAGATTGATCTTAATACTTTTATTCTATAATTAGGTACATCGGAATCTATCAAAAATATAATTCTATGCCTAATTTTGTCTCTACGTTAGTATTTTGATGAATTGCTGTTCTTTTATATTTTATTCTCATTATAATAATGTTTAAAGTATAATACTTACTGTATTTTTTTATTACCTTGTTGCAGATATAAGTGTGAATTCTAGATATTTATTTACTAGTTGCATGTAACACATGAGATCCAACTGTCGATAGCGATAGTACGTATAGTTGAAGAATAAGTACCAAACTATAAACCCATAAATACAAATTATTTAATATTTTAAGATATTTGGTTTTCTATACAACACGTGTACCTAGGTATGTATGTCAAGATAGGATAGTATGGAGGTCAGTCCTTTTTTCTACCCAGAATATGAAAACAGCATGATGGTATGTATGTATGTTTGGAGATTAGTATCAAACTATTAAGTCTTCTTAGATATTGTGTGTAGGCTACTGCCATACAAATTGTATGAAGCAATGTCGTCACTAAATTCAATTTTTATAAAAATTATTAAAAAAAAAATGAGATGTGCTAATACAATGTTAATATTTTTTTATAGAAAATTAAATTATCTAGTTGGGGTGTTTCGGCTTTTTTCGATATTTTTAAAAAAATTGGAAATATAGGCAGTTAAACTCATAAATTTTTCATAAAAAAAATATTTTTCTTAATAAAAAATGTTTGAGAAATCCTGGAATTTTTTTTAAAAAATCATTTTGAGATTTTGTATTTGTCTATGTTTATACCAATTTTCAGCGTTCTAGATTTTACGGTTTCTGAGATATATGGAAAAATAAATCAAAATTTCAAAAGTTGATAACCCCTGACTGAAACAAAAATTCACAATTCTGAGTATAAAAGTTTTGTAGGCCTATAACTGTCTATATATTCTGAAATTGAACGGATCAAAAGTTATAAGGGGGGGGGGACACACAGACACACATACCCACACACACACACACACAGACACACACACACACACACACACACACACACACACACACACACACACACACACACACACACACACACACACAAACTCACATAAAATGTTCTACTCCGAATTCTGAGTAAACCCATGTACGGGAACATATATGCTGCGAGGCCTCTAGTTAGTGTTATTAGCATGCAAAAAGTCCACTACGCCATACAAAATGTTCCTTCGTACACGCATCTTGGCTTAATAATGTCGATTCATTCAGAGAATTGAATTCTCATGAACGAATCGACAGTTGGATTAATTTATTTATCGAGAGTAAAAACAATTACACATCACACATATACATTTTTGTTTATGTATAAAATTGATATATACATAATATATGTAATCACATAATTTTCCATGGAGAAGTTACACAGAAAAAATAGACTTACCTACTTAGAGATTTAGATACAAATAAAAGTAACAAAATATAAAAATCTGCAAATATAATGAAGTATTTAGTATATATTTGAATTCACAAGAATGGCGTTTTAAAAACAATCATGACATAATTTTCTCAACAGTGCATTCCAGCCATACCCAGGTCCTAAGACGCTGTAACTGTGATCTTTTTTACAATTTTCCTTTTGAATATAGATTCAGATACAATAAAAATGTCAGAATGTACTTCGTACTAGTTGCATGTAACACATGAGATCCAACTGTCGATAGCGATAGTATGTATAGTTGAAGAATATGTACCAAACTATAAACCCATAGATACAAATTATTGAATATTTTCAGATATTTTGTTTTCTATACAACATATGTAGGTATGTATGTCAAGATAGGATAGTATGGAGGAAGATCCTTTTTCCTACCCAGAATATGCAAATTGCATGATGGTATGTATGTATGTTTGGAGATGAAGTATCAAACTATTAAGTCTTCTTACATATTGTATATAGGCGACTGCCATACAAAATGTATGAAGCGATGTCGTCACTAAATTCAATTTTTAAAAAAATTGTTAAAAAAAAATTGAGATCTTCTACTACAATGTTAATATTTTTTATAGAAAATTAAATTATCTAGTTGGGGTGTTTCGGCTTTTTTCGATAATTGTAAAAGTTTTGGAAATATAGGCAGTTAAACTCATAAATTTATCATAAAAAAAATATTTTTCTTAATAAAAAATGTTTGAGAAACCCTGGAATTTTTTTGAAAAAACTAATTTGAGATTTTGTATTTGTCTATGTTTGTACCAATTTTCAGCGTTCTAGCGTTTATGGTTTCTGAGAAATATGGAAAAATAAAATAAAAATTCAAAAGTTGATAACCCCTGACTGAAACAAAAATTCAAAATTGCGAGTATAAAAGTTTTGTAGGCCTGTAACTGTTTATATATTCTGAAATTTAAGGCTCTGTAAATTGAGCGGATCAAAAGTTATAAGGGGGGGACGGACACACAGACACACAGACACACACACACACAGACACACGAAATGTTCTACTCCGAATTCTGAGTAAATCCGTGTATGGAACATATATGCTGCGAAGCCTCTAAGTTGGTGTTTTTTGACTTCAAAGTTGGAAAAGCCGTGAAAAAAGTAGACCTCTCCATACAATTCTCGCGTATTCTGGCTTGATACATTGCCCCCAAGTCAAATTGAAAACGCTGTTCGTTATCGCCAAGCGCTAAATTTTTTTTGTATGGGATTTGACGTTTGTTGTTTGTTATTGTAGAAAAAATTTCTACAACAAACGTCAAATCACATACAAAAAAAAATAGCGCTTGGCGATAACGAACAGCGTTTTCAATTTGACTCAGGGCCATTGTCGATATGTTAAGAGAACAAAGTTCTCCTGAACAAATCGACAGTTGGATTAAATTACTAGGCATTATTATAATTTTAACGCATTGCGTATAACCCTGTACCTACATTGCGATGTGATGTGTATAAACAATCGGCATCAATTTATTTCTCGTCTCTCGTCTTGGGTGATGTATGTAAAGTTTGGTGTATCCATGTGCGTTCATCATTTACAGTTAGTTTTTGTCAAGTAATAAATAAAAGTTTTATGAGGTCAGCACACTACGATGCAATCAAACTACAATCATAAACCAACTAACATTGTGTTTGTGCTGCAAACCTCACTACTGACATATAATGTAATATATGTACATTTTACTGTATGAATGTATGTTTCACTTTTGTATTGAGGAACAAAGATAAAAACAAAATTTTAACAATGCAGTATAACAAATCTACATAATATATTTTTACTCCTCACTAACTAAAGGGGATATAGTGGGGAGTTATGATTTCGCGATTTTTAAGGGTATTTTTTTATTAGTATCATGTTGAGATTGTATTCTGAAAATTTCATCACAATGTATCTGTGTGTATGTGTGCTATGTGCTGTGTGCTATGTATGGCGTGTTCATTTTACTTAATCAATTATAGACTAAACCGATTGTTTTAAAATTTTGCAAATATGTATATCTAATACTCGCTTAGACCCCATTAGATTTTGAAGGATATCTGAATGGTTTTTTCTCAACTTTTTAAACTATTAAATATTTCAAAGAGACCCCAAGCTCAGGAAACTTAATATTTGAAATTTTTATTTTCAAATTGGTAAAAAGGCTCATCACATTCATAATATGGCATTGAAGAATTATAAAGTTTTTATAATAAAATATTTAAATAAAAAAATAATAGAACAAACTCATTTCCTGAAAATGCTGAAAACTATTTGATAAAAGTATTAACAATAATAAACACTTTCTTGCACCCTACGCAAGTGGCGAGTTTATTGCCATATGGCAATTTTATCCAACTAACCAGTGTTTCCAGCCCTGAGAAGCTATATTTGCATGAGACATGAATTTAAATAAATTTCTCCTCTGCTGGGGATCGAACCCAGGACGCCCACAGAAACCAAACGGCTTACCAACTGTGCTACTGCACAGCCGTTTGCGTTCTGTGCGGGCGTTGGTAAGCAGTATTCATGTGAAATTTGTAACTGTTGATTTATTCAAGAGAATTCATTTTACTTAGAAACGGTGCCTTATTATCCGAAGATTCTCACTGACTTGTTTGTTTCCAGAGATCTTGTTTACTTCTTTGATGCCCTATATATATGGATCTGAAGTCGTCGACAGTCCGCAAGTGTGAATCTCGACTTGCATTTGTTGATTGTTCTTTTTGCACCATTGTGCCGAGATTGCTAATCTAGAGGGCTACATGAGCCACTCTTCGTGCCATGCATTGTTTTTTTTTTGTTTTTTATTCTAGCGTTCTGCGAAGGGGCCGTTGACAGTCCCCATATGCGGAGCAGGTGGTGGCGGAAGTAGCGATTTCATTTTACCTAACATATCGACAGTAAAAAGCTTAGTCACGCGCATAGGATTTAGTATGAGTCTAGAATCTGCATCATCATCTCATGTGTTGCATTCATTTAATTTTATTCGTTTGAGTCTGTATATCACTATGTATATACGATTATGTATATCATTTATGTAAATAGAAATCGTAATTATTATTTAGTATCGATTCTTATGTATAATTCGGTTGATGTATTTAATTTTTTCTTCTTTTTTTGTAATGATTTGACTATCCGAGTAGCTTTTCATATTAATATTATTGATTGAATATAAGCACTATTTATGAACCGACTTCATTTTCAATGAGATGATTTTTTAATCTGAGAGTTTTATCAAAAGTTATATAAAATGTTATGAATATCCATATAATAATAACAATTAAAATGTGTCGTAGTTGTTTTAGTAAAATTAAACTTATTATTGGTAAAGAGTGGGACCCGTATGCCTCCGCACTGCGATGATGTTTGATCTATTGTGCACTAATCGTGCAAAATTAAACTTCGATTTAAATGTTTTACAAAATTTTTGTTAATTTTTATAGGACGATAGTTTCGCTTAGTAAAGGCTTTTGTCTTGCCAGGCGAAACATTACAATAATAATATTTCGTAGAATATTAAATATAGTTTTATTTCAGCAATATAATTATGGTGTCCTATAATCTTAATCGCTAACCGTGCATGTATGTACTCGTTTTTTACGAAGAGTTATCCAAACGGATGAAGGAACATTGATATGCAGATAAAAAATATCTAAATGTTAATTATACCATGTTGGGGCATCAAGCTGCCCCAGTACTTACACGTGTTACTGACGTCACCTTTATATACATATTATTAGCATTCTTTACTATACATTCCTTTAACATTTGTCTACTTTGCGACGACTTTAAAATATGGAGCTTTAAACGTTTATGTACCTCAGTATTGAAACAGTTTAGGAGAAACAGGCTATCTACGGGACCCAACATTAACAGGCTGGGATGATCACTTATCCACTTACGCAACATTCATAACTGAGGCTCTTCTGGAGTTGTGTGATATCATTCTTTTTAATAGTTCTAGCTTGACAATAACATAACTATGGTGCAAGAAACATACCAATTATACAAAATTATTTCATTCAATTTAAACAATAAACATATATTTATTTTTATTTTGGTTACTATATTAACTACAACAAGCTTTACCCATACATAATAAATTTTGAATTTTTTAAAAAAATAATGTTAATTTTTTATAATTTATGTATTTTGGTACGCTAGGTGCGGTGTTGCATTCAAATCTCAAAATAACTAGGTACCTACATGTTGTATGTTAGTACATAATTTTTTGATTGAATACATGTCTATACTGATTTCAAGAAGAGTAGAGTTAGTCAAAATGATTAATGATATACTAGATATAGTATGATAGGTTTCTATATAATATCATACATAGGTTATATTGTATAACATAATATATCGATAATATTAGTGCTTTAAATAATCGGTTTTCATTTATTCACCTATATAGTATTTATTGAAATTTAAAATACTAAGGGCTTTGCATTTCTCAAATAGGTATATTTTTTGATAAACTTTTAATATTCATTTGCATTAATGAAAATATTTATCCCAGTATTTAAAATGAAGTTTTTCTTAAATCTCTCAGTGGTTTATAAAGGTAATATTAAGTTTTTTAATGACGCTGTTTGATTTGAAGTATATATGTAAATACTTAAACATGTTGATACCTTTAGAGGAATTTTTAATATAGGAGGATTTTATATATATAAAAATGGTCAAGGCAGGATTCAATCCAGGATTTGAGAATTAGCTCAGCGCACTTACTGGTTTGTAAATGACCCATCTAATTAAAGATATTTTTTTGATTAGATTTAATTTTTTGATCGAAAGTTCTTGATGGATTTCTATTTAAATTTCTTAAAATTATCAATAAACATTAAAAATAGAAAAGTTTTTTTTCAAACGTTATTTTTTTTGGCCTATCTATATAGTAGTATAGCAATTAAACCGTGTGTGTGAGTGTCCGTCCCCGAACATGGCCCAAAACTTCAGAAAATGTAAAAAACTTTAGGCCTACAAAACTTTTATACTCAAACTTAAGAATATTTGTTCCAATCAGGGGTTATAAATTTTAAAATGAACGAAGTAATATATCAAAGTATTTTTCTAACAAATTCGATTACAATGACCTAATGTAAAACGTTAGGTCATTGTGATCGAATTTTGTGGAAAAATACTTTGGTTGGTTAGTTTATTAATTTTAAAATGAATTTCCACTCGTTTACACAAAAAGTTTAGAATCGTTACAATTAAAATTTTTTTTCGTGTCTAAAATCCATAAATGCTAAAACGCTGAAAAATTGTATAAATCTAGACAATAACAAGTTCTCAAAAATATTTTTTTATACTGCCTATTTTTCCATTTTTTAAATACTGGAGAACGCCCAAATATCCCAACTGGATAAGTTCATTTTCTAAAAAAATATTTCCATTATAGCACTACATAGGACAACATTGTTTCATACAATTTGTATGGCAGAATACAAAATATCTACGGGGTTTATCAATAGTTCGATACATAAACTTCTTACATATGTATATAGGTACATAGCATCAAGCTGTTTACATAGGAGGAACATAAGACTGACCTCCACAATATCCTATCATGACATGCACGTTTTGTTTTAGAAAACAAAATATCTTAAAATATTCAATAATCTGGATTAAAAGGTTTATAGTTTGGTACGTATTCTTCAAATAACATACTATCATATTTTCGCCATCGACAGTAAAGTTAGATCTTACGTATTACAACTTGTGATATGCATTCAAACTATAGCAAAAATACATATGAAATGCCACGTAATTGGTCAAGTAAGTGATATTTTATTTATATCTATATTAATAAAGTTACATTTTATTGTATCTTTTATTAGTGTGCACAAAGAAACTACCGCTTACCGTTTTTTTACATTCTAACGGAGTCTGAGTAACTGGTACATTTCGTGAGAATATTAATCTCTCTGCATGTCGGCTTTGATATTCACAAGAACGTAAAACCTTTATGAAGGGCCCGGCCTGGCCCGTCTTGTAGTGGTATATTGTGTGCTGTGTGAATGTTGTACCTTCATATGTATGTATTCGTATTGTGAAAATAGAGGAATAGGTTGCCGCGCTTTCTTTTCCCGCCTATCGAGTTGCAGTTCACTCACTTCTGACCGAGCTATTCATCTAGTGTTGCAATACTGCAATTAAGACTGTTCCAAAATGTTTCATCGGAGCGGGGCCTATAGTTGTTTGAGTAGGTACCTGCCTTCTTCGGTCGCACGTTTTAGCTTGTCATGAATTTTAACTGCAGTTTATTTCGTAATACAGCTACATCTACCTATCTTCTTCAGAACGTCGCTATATTAAAACCATTTCGCTTCGTTTCACTTCGTCTAAGATTACTCATTCTATGTAGGTACATATTTTGAGTTTATTTTTCTATATGCGTTGAGTGCAATTATTTTGATTATAAGCAAAATTCGTGCGTGAACTAATGCGTCGAGTTTGTGGTGTAATGATTTGTTTCGGCAGTTGGGAGATGAAACACGTCATTTGGGAAATAGGTCACGGCCCCTTAGTCGTTATAATATAAATAAAAACTCACGAGCAGATGTTCATTAATGTGTAATCATTCACTGCAAGAATATTTAATATTAGTTACAAACAAGCATGAAACATTAATGTCGAATCATTTGGATAATTCAGCCTTTTCTACTTGTCAATAATCAATATTAACCTGTCCTTTGGCTACCTAGCCAACTGAATAATTTAGCAGGTGTTCACTTTGTACATACATATGTACATACCCAACAATGTGATTTGGTATCTACGGATATTTGAACATTTATATTTGCTTCAAATATATAATTTATCCCTTTTGTACAATGAACGTAATGTTATGGGTTTTATTGATGTATGCATGCAATGAAGTATTTTCATTCACTCTATCGAGATAGGTTTTCTTATTTTCAGTGATGTCCTGTCGAATTGAAATTTCCATTGTATTATATTTCATTGAAGGATAAATGTTTTGAGATGTTGAAGTATCTCGATCTAGACGTTCTCAACCTAGTGGTCGTTGGCTTCGGAGGTGATTCGGGCTCAACGGAGGTCCGGCAGTGTAGTTGGCCGGGGTACGGGAAGTGGCCCCCTACCACTGACTACTGGTTCTCCAGTTCACTGGATACTATCGATTTGTGCATATTGTGTCACACGCGCCTCCCCGAGGTTCGTTACCCTCCGCCAGACGACCTTGCGTCCCGGGGTGGTGGGCGGCCGGAGGGGGTTGTCGGTCGGACGGATGGGAGTCACAAGTTTGAAGGGGTGGGGTGGGGTGAGGTAGGGTAGCGGCGGGAGACTGCCGGGAAGGGTAGCACACCCGGACCAGCTTAGTATTCTGGGAGCAGTCTGCCGATCGGTCCGTCTAACAGGGAACTTCGCTTTTCCGCCTTGAGTTTTTCCGCGAACGCATCTTCCGCCGACGTCATTGTCGTTTCGGTCTGTCATTTGACTTTAAGTGGTCGTACAGTCGTGTGCCAGTTATACGGACGGGAGTCTAACTAAATATGCGTTCTCTCAAGTTAACTCGATTAATCATTTTACTTATAAAGACTTAAAATAACGATAACAATGTTTCCTGATATTATTTTCTAACGTGTGTCATACCTGACATGTAAGTATCAACTGGAGATCATTGTTTTGGTATATCTATGTAGAATTGGTATATCTATGTAGAATGTGTGAATAATTTATGAAGATAAAGTCGTTATATCATAGGAAATATGTATTGAAATCATTATATTGGATTATCTATGTTGAATTCGACAATATTTCGTCAGTACCTAATATTATGTACGTCAATCATATATCTAAATGTTTTAAAATTATAACTTCCTGCTTTTGAGTTTTATTTAAGTTTTCACTATCTTTAAAGTGCAACATTTGTTGAAAACTGTTTACCTACATAATTCATATGTTTTTGTTTTCGAAATTATGTACAGAAACTGCATATACGCGGTCTTACAATCAACTTGAGCAACGTGAAATCTCAAATGTTAATTCATTATGAAAGCATTTAATTCTCAAGAAAAACGAGTGTGTTGTGGCCAACGCTATACTCCTCACTACCAAGTCACTTCACAAAGTATTCAAATTTGAATGGAAAATAATTTTCATGAAATGAGTTTGTTAAATTATTTTTTATTCAAATATTTTAATTCATCAATGTTATTATATGAAAGTGATGTGCCTTTTTAGTAATTTAAAAATATAAATATCATCTTTTTAGTTTCCTGAGCTTTGGTTCACTTACTTTACGGGTCCGTACCTTACACCTTGCCACTCCAATAGGCGACGACGGATATAGCCTTGTCGTTCACTGTTTTGTCATCTGTGTCATCTGTGCTGCATGTCGTCTTCATGTGTGGGCATATTATAGTAGATGGACGTCATCCTGTTCCTTTCCGCGGGGTCACTTTGAAATATTTGACACTTAAAAAAAGCACTGATCCTTAAATCTAATGGATCTAAGCGTGTATTTACAAATTTGCTAAATTTGAAATGAATCGAATGAGTACTTTGGTCTATAATGTGATGAGACTTTCAGAATACAATCTCTACATTACACTTGTTGACTATATCCCCTTGGGGTAGTGAGGAGTAAAAAGTCTGATAAGAAAGAGATACATTAAAAATATTTTCCATTTGTTTAAATGAATCTCACTCATTGTTTGAATATTTAAAAGTAATCAAAAATGTATTTGTGAGTTTCATATTTACTTATGTCAAATAATTACTTTAAACTAGAAGGAAACATATTCAAAAAAGAAATATTAATTTGTTTTCAGTGATAGTGTTATTGTTTGTGTTACACGTGACTCTTAGTATTTAATAATAATAATCGACGAAGTTTTTATTTTGTAGAATCCATTATAAATGATGTATATAATTAAGGGGGGGGGGGACTGCTGCTAACGTAACTATTTTTCAATTTGATATACCATCATTATTTCTTATCAAATCGTTTTGACAAAAAACAATTTAGATAGTTTGGGTATTAATAAAGAAAAATATATCTTTACTTTTTGATAATTTTTTGTATAAATTCTTGTATAAAAATAATGGCATACCCCGATTTTCAACGTTTATCTTATATTTTTTAATAAAATATAAGGCGTAGTTCAACATATTTTTTTTTAATTAAAGAAGACAAAAATATTCAGAAAACTATGATGTGACGTTGCAGTAATGCTTCAGGTTTAGTCAATAAACCTAAAAAACATTTATTTTCCATTCAGCGCCATTGCAAAATAAAAGTTTTTTTCGTTTATTAACTTAAACTGATGCATTAATGCAACGTTACATCGTATTTTTCCAGATATTTTAATCTTCTTTAATTTATAAATAAATATAATGCTCTATACCTTATAGTTTTTTAGAAATTTAAGATAAATGTCAAAAATCGGGGAATGATTATTATTTTTCTACAAGAATATATACAAAACATAATTAAAAAGTTAAGGTATATTTTTCTTTATTAATATCCAAACTAACTAGGTTACTTTTTTCAAAACGATTCGTTTTGTAGTAATGATGCAAATTAAAATTGAAAAAATAGGTACGTTGGCAGCAGTCACCCTCTTAAAAGTAAACCACTTTTTGATTCTACACGAATTTTATTACATGCGATAGGCCTATTTCGCCTTGTCATCCTTAGCATTTATACCACCAACTTTTTTCGAGGTACTTAATACTAAAATAGTTTTATAATTTTAAGTAAACGCAACGATTTCGTACTTTCCTATGCATAATTCGTTAGCGCATGGAAGTTATATAATTGAATATCTTGTGACAGTTGACGATACGTTTTTGGTATTACCCGTTACCTAGCAACCTAATATTTACTTACCATGTTTACATGACAACGTGACAGTACAAACAAGGTTGTCAGATCTTGGCTCACGGCTAGTACGTATTCTAATTGAACCTCAAGATTAATTGTATTGCTAGATGTTATCCATTATTGTGGCATTTTGATCTTGATTTAGTAAACGATACACTCTTTTGTCAATTAAGTAAATAGCAAAATTGTCATTTTCGAAAAAGGAAATAATTCCCATTGAGTTAATTGCAGTTAAATCAAATAAATCTTATTTTGTGACATTCGTTAAATTTTCCTCCAAATTTGATCACTGAACATGCAAGGCTTGATTCATTCTGTTTTTTTCACTTGTACGTTTTACAGTGATAAATATTTGCTCCTGTTTTTATGCAAAGTGTAAAACACAGAATGTTTGTATACATTGATGTCGGAATTACGATTGCGTAAGAATTGCGCAACATCATTACTAACATCAAGACACCATTAATTGTGAATATCTTATTTTCTTTTATTTATACCATTTTAACTTCCTTCCTAAAGATACTCTATTATTGGAATTTTATTTCATCGTTCATAAATATAATTATTCACATTAATATTGCATACCTATCATTTACTTTTCAAAAACATCTTATTTGTAGTTTCATTCTTGCCCATTATTTACGTCTGATGTTTTACCCATTTAAAATAATATTTTATCGCAATGCTACTAATCGATTTTATCATGGACATTTCCCAGGTAATGAAATATTCCGAAATGTTTATGATTTTAATAGGTACTATAGGTATGTTTTTTATACTTGTACATTTGCAACCTAAAGTTCATAATTTGTTAATTCATTATATACATAAGTATACCTACGGCATTACTCGATGAGAATAAATATTCTGTTTCACGTAACAAAATTTCGTTAAAATCAAGAACATAGGTTTTGTATAGTTAAAATCTTTATGCATGCAGTAATATAGTCTTGTCACAACAGATGCGTTTAATTAATTGTGTCTTAGTCTCATTTTCGGGGAAACTCAACTGATTACATTATATAGCGACACAGGTCATAACGACATGTTTCGAATCATATATAAGACTGATTTATATAATCATAATATGAGACATACAAAAATTCTTAATTAAACTTAAAACGCATTCTAATAAATAAAATGAAAGGAATATACATGCATATCTACTCCAATTTGTGATACAATACGCGTATATGATGCTAATAATAAATTATTGATAGAACTAGTTCTTAAAAATGTGTAAGGAATGTCACGTTTACTAGATAGATTGTCCGGATTTTTTTTTCGAGTATAAACATTTTTACTCTCCACACTATGGAATAGTGGAGCCTTGATTTCATAATTTTTGAGCGTATTTTTTCACCACATTTGAATCATAAATTAGCTTTATATATTTGTGAGTCACTTCGTGACATGTTTCTTTTCACACCATTTTCTTAACGGGTATCATGTAGGGTGCACACTATGATTTTCGTCTTGATGTGTTTGTATGTATGGCGTACTGCGTTCGCCGTACGGATTACCTTTTTTGTGTCCTCTTTACAGCCCAAACTATAAACTATAACCTAGGGCTGATTAGTTTTCCATAGACAACTTTCAATTTCTTCTCTATGATTTCATCGTTTACGTTGTTTTTTAGTGTCCTCTCTACAGCCCAAACTATATATATATATATATATATATATATATATATATATATATATATATATATATATATATATATATATATATATATATATATATATATATATATATATATATATATATATATATATATATATATATATATATATATATATATATATATATATATATATATATATATATATATATATATATATATATATATATATATATATATATATATATATATATATATATATATATATATATATATATATATACATATACATATACATATATATATATATATATATATATATACATATATATATATATATATATATATATATATATATATATATATATATATATATATATATATATATATATATATATATATATATATATATATATATATATATATATATATATATATATATATATATATATATATATATATATATATATATATATATATATATATATATATATATATATATATATATGCAAAACATATATATATATATATATATATATATTATATATATATATATATATATATATATATATATATATATATATATATATATATATATATATATATATATATATATATATATATATATATATATATATATATATATATATATATATATATATGTTATAATATTTTTATCTCGGTTTTCCCGTGTCAGTAGGTCTTGACTAAGACCATTTGTCTTCCGACGTTTCGCCTGAATATCACCAGGCATTTTCAAGGACTTAACGAAAAGCACGCGCGCGACACACGTCTACTCACACTGAAAGCTCACTTGACGGTGAATACAATTTTAGATTCCATTACGAGGTGAATCGTTTAAAAATATTTTATGTAGCACAAGCGATATGATGACAATTTTCTACAAGAATTCATTTTATGCGAGTTTAGAGTATATATTAACGTAAACACTCCAATTTGAAATCAAATTTCTCAAATATGTTAGACAATGTGTTTTTAAAAAAATATTTAAAGTATTTTCAACATTTATCTAGTACCTAAATGTTCGTCACACAATTTTAATATTCAGCAAAAATTCTCCGAAAACAATATTAAAAATATGCTTTATATTACATAAAATCAAAGTGAATGTTCGTGATAGCTTTTTCATTTCAAGTCAGGTTTGTTCTTGAAATACAAAAAAAACAGTAAATTTTGGGATTCCGATCATTTAAATTATGCATAAGCCCTTTTTAACGCACGCGATAGTTTCCCTTATTAACACGTGGTTTAATATATGTATATTACATATTCAGTCACTAGATACGTTATATGCCCTCTGAAGTTGTGCATATTGTACGTCGATTTTTTTTTTCATTTACTTATCAAAATGTATTACTGTTCTCCACCATGTACAATATTTGATAGCCATTTTTAATTACGAAGTTCGTGTTTTTTACAACATAATGACAAAAATCTCTTAGTTCATTAAGCTTTTGCTGGAGCACATTAATAATGTTACAACAAGAAGAAGGAAAACTTTATTTGTTTAGTAGTTATTTTCCTAAAACAATTAGTTTTTATTAAAAAAAAAAATACCTAGCTGTGAGATATATTAATTGCTACTACTTTATATCGCTCTTTTTATTAATGGTATCTCATTTTTCTGGATTAATAACTTCATTAGTCAATTAAATCTGTCATGATAATTTGTTCAGTCTTCATTATTAATATGTTCATATTTTTATTTAATTGACGTTTTCGTGGTAATTTATGCAAATATATCAATTGAATATTACATCTGAGATTCTCATTGAATACTCCATTAATAATAACTTTGTGTGAAAGTTCTGTTTGATTGATTCTACCAATATGTATTTCTTATGTGATCTATTAATAATATTTTGTTAATTATTAATGTTTATTTTATAGAAGAAACTTTTTATTTTCGATGTATAAAATATATAATTTATTTAGACTTGTCTCCAGCATGCATCTATTCCTGAATGTAAATTTAGTAAACTGTCGAAAATACGTTGGTTATTGTGCGGTTTTTGTTACGTTTAGATAACTTTAAGTTATCGGGAAAAGATAACAGAAAGTCTTGTTTTAAAACTATCTACGAAAAACAAAAAGCTACTTTGACATCATAAAAATCCCTCAGAATTAATTTGGCTGTCGGTTATAAAGCCTATTTCATATGCAATTTAAAAAAGAAACAAAATGATTAACTTGATGTTTATTTTGTTATTTTCAGAATAGATTTAGCAGGCGGCCCGGGGATGGACTCGCAGCAGCAGTTCTGTCTAAAGTGGAACAGCTTCGGTTCAAATCTAGCAACAGCCTTCTCTAACCTCTTCAAGTCAGAGAGCCTCGCGGATGTCACACTATTCTGCGAGGGTGAGGTTTAAATATTGATATTAATGTAGAATAATATCTATGATCTCATGCACGTTATGCTATGTGATAGATGGAACTTATTTCGTAAATGGTATGTTCTGGTATTTCTCGCCTTTTTCTACGCGCTCCTTATATTTGAACCGTATTTATTAGACCGAGTATCTCGCATTATCAATAATTCAAAAAACGTATTTCATAGCCTATGCTCTCCTGATATTTGAATTATTATTATTATTTACCTTGTGGTACTCTTTAATATTAATGATCGGGATTATTCTTTTGAATGGTGCGCCTGATACGTTAATAGTTCATTTTATCAGCGTTACGCAGACAAACAAACAGACATAGGAAATTATGTAAGTTGATAATTTATAATTTTAATACAGATTTTACAACTACAACAGGTTTAAGTTAAACAGACAGATACAAATTAAAAATTGAATAGATGGGTGGTGGCAGAGCGATTACCACGCTGGGTTTCCTTACCCTGGGTAATACAGTGGTCGCGGGTTTGATCTCTGCCACAACTTAATTTTCCATATCTCAAGAACAATTTGTTATGAAAATGTTCCGAATATCTCAATTTTTTACGAAATATGTAATAAACGTAAGCGTTATGTGGTCAACTGCCTATATTTAAAAATAATATCAAAAAACGCCGATACACCGCAACTAGATAATATTATTTTCTACTAAGAATATGTACCTCCATTATAGCAGTTCATCTCACTCTTTTTTGATAATTTTTGTAAAAAATGAATTTAGTTACGACTTCGTTTCATACAATTTGTATGGTAGAATACACAATATCTACGGAGACTCTTAATTGTTTCGGTACTTAATGTTATACATACATACCATCAAGCTGTTTACCTATTCGGGGCAGGATAAAAAGATTGAACTCCTTAGTGTCCTATCCTGATATACGTGTTTTGTATATAAAACAAAATATCTTAAATATTCAATAATTTGTATCAACGGGTTTATAGTTTGGCATGTATTCTTCAACTAAACATACTATCGCGACAGTTAATCGTATTATTCATTGAGGCAACGATCGATTTCGTGCGATTAACATTGAAATGAAAATTCATCAAGTACTTGTTTTCTGTCTAATATTTATATTTAGGTTATGTGCATGTCCATAGATTTTCACAATATAACATACTAGATGTCACAGTTAGAAAATTTTGTACGAATCGAAGTGAGGCTTTTTCCGCGGGACTTTTGATAACAAGGTGGGTAGACCACATCGTTTTTCTATAGAGAATAACGAGTAATGTGAATTGTTTTCGCATTTGTTTGTCGAAAAAAACGTACATTATGATTTAGAGAACATTTATCTAGGAAGTGTTGAAATGTATGGAAAACTGCAATATGTTGCCAACCACGACGTCAAACGCGCGATATATCATGACTCACTTATTGCACAGAGTACTACATCTAGTGTATTCCAACTGTCGATTCGTTCAAGAGAATTTAATTATCTTAATGAATTGACAGTATTAAGCCAAGACGCGCGTACGAAGGAACATTTTGTTTGAAGGAACATTTTGTATGGTGTAGTGGACTTTTTGCATGCCAATAACACCAACTACATCACAATTTTTTTTAACAATTTTTATAAAAAAAGAATTTAGTGACGACATCATTTCATACAATTTGTAAGGCAGTAAACACTTATACACAATTTCTCACTCAATAGTTTGAAACTTACTTAATCTACAAACATACATCATGCTGTTTTCATAATCTGGGTAGGAAAAACATACTGACCTCCACACTATCCTATCCTGACATACATACCTACATGTTTTATATAGAAAACAAAATATCTTAAATCTGAAATTATTTATTAATTTGTGTTTAAGTGTTTATAGTTTGGTACGTATTCTTCAATTATAGGTACATACCATCGCCGTCGACAGTTGGATCTCATTTGTTACATATAACTAGTAGGTATATGAAAATCTGTGTACGTCGAGCGAAAACACACTCGCATCTCTCTTGTCAATATTTTTGTTGTTGTTTATTTTTGATCCAAACAATTTAAAATTTAGATACTATCTACATTTTTTTTATTCCTAACGCAAAGGATTATTTTCCGACTCATACGACTGAATATGAATTATTCATTGAACCTATAACCTTTCTTAAACCTTTTTCACTTCCGTCTCCCCTACTTATATTCGCAAGGTCGTGTGGAGTCTTATGCATTATACCTACATACATACATCTAGCATCTACTACATCAATTTATTATAATGTTCTCTCGACTTTTTCCCACTTTTGACGTTTCGTCTTATTTTTGTATTTTTTTTATTTGATAGCGAATTTTCTCTTTTTTTGTTGTAAGCATTTACCGAAATATAAAAAAAAACTTGATACAATTAACATTATATGTCTTGGCTTTTAGAACACGTAGATCAGGATTTTAACTTGTATTTTCTTATCCATCTTACTTTGTAAATACGAATTTCATTTAATAATAATTTATTTCAAAATAATTTCCTCCTCTGTGTAGAATAAGGTAATAATAATAGCTCATCCCAAAATTCAAAGAATATAATAATGACTGTATTATTTCATTCGCGTATATATTCGAACGCGTAGAAACAAAACACCTAAAATAAATATTTTTATTCTATGTGTTCAAACACCAAGAATAAATATTTTTATACATAAATATTTTTATTCTAGGTGTATAAATATTTTTATTCTAGGTGTTCGAACACCTAGAATAAATATTTTTATACATAGTCTTGGAAACTAAAAAATATGAAACGAAATTTTAGTGGCTTTTGAATCATCAACTCACACAAACATGGAAATAGTGAGCGACATTTGTTTTTTTTTTCTATAATACAAATTATCATATTTTTATAAAGAAGTTTAAATTCAAAATACAGTAATTTTTATAATGTGTCTTCATAATATACATTTTTGCATCATCGTTAAACTTTTGTTTAACCTTTCTGTAAATTTTTTAACCCATAAGTATGTTTTTTTATATATATATTATTACAAATCGATATTCAGATCATTCGCCATGGTTTATCATTAAGTATTACATAATATATGGAAAACTATTGATATTTTTTAAATTCAAATCAAGATATGAAAATTGAATCATTTTATAATTTGTAATTAAATTAACTATTTCGTATATACACTTTCCTTTCGCAACCGTATGATATATACCCTTTTATAGAACCTCTCGGATTTTCGATTTTGCTTTTCTTCATTTGTCCATCAGATACACAGGACAATTCCGATAAAAAAATATCATTATAGCTGTGCAATTTTTACCAAACATAAACAATTCTTCATTAATATTTTTCCAAAAATACGAATTCTTATTGATTTCGCGAAATATACAATTTATTAATGTAACATACAAATTTATTTTGGTATTTTCTATAAATGTTGAACGACACGTCGTGTGGGCATAATAGTACTTCCTCGAATTCTGCTTTGTTTGGTTACACAATATTGTTTGATATATATATGTATAAAATTTATGTTGTGTTTCATTATATGATCGTGATCGATATAATTTCTATTGTGAAGTGAAGTCTCGCGGAATGTAGCGAAAAAGGTTAATATAAGGTGAGCGTAGCTTAATGGCCCAACACCTGTTCGCATTCAAGTAATATTAGTAGATGAGTCGCTACTGGGACTAACATGGTTCGTTGGTACTTGACTACGTATAACTGTGGCCGGTGGATATTGTCTGTGTGTTGGGTAAGTCAATTATGTAAATGAAGACCACGTAAAATTTCTATCATCGGGACCTTGAGTTATCATACAGATCCACTCGAACATTAATTCATCTGTGTTTGAATAATCTCAAACGTTTATATTTTAATTGAAATATTGTGTATTTCGGAGTTTCAACATTTGGCTTCTATTTCCTCAAATTTTCACGGAGATCAGTCTAGGCTTATGAGCGTAGGTATTATAAGGAAATTATGCAATTCTTGAAAATATGTGTTCGACGTAATGCTGAAATGTTTGTCCCACGCTACCTTCTGTTTTCAAATATTTTAAACTAACATTCTATTCAATATATCTTTTTATTTTTTCCACCATGAGAAATTTCCCCTAGGGACATCTATTGATGTCTAACAACTTTTTCGTCATTATGTCAAAGTATTTTTACCGTTTCCATCTTATATCTAAACTATGATGTTTAAAGTACGTAAACACATCACGCTACTATTCAAACGATAATAGGTAGGTATTCTTAATGTGGGGTGAACTTAAAAATGTTTTGCCGAAGTATGTTTTACTGTAATATTTTTATTGATTCTAAATATACTATCCAACTGTCGATTCGTTCATGAGAATTCAATTCTCTGAATGAATCGACATTATTAAGCCAAGATGCGTGTACGAAGGAAAATTTTGTATGGCGTAGTGGACTTTTTGCATGCTGATAACACCAACAAGAGGCCTCGCAGCATATATGTTCCCGTATGTGTGTGTGTGTGTGTGTGTGTGTGTGTGTGTGTGTGTGTGTGTGTGTGTGTGTGTGTGTGTGTGTGTGTGTGTGTGTGTGTGTGTGTGTGTGTGTGTGTGTGTGTATGTGTGTGTGTGTGTGTGTGTGTGTTCCCCCTTCCCTTATAACTTTTGATCCGCTCAATTTACAGATCCCATATTTTCAGAATATATAAACAGTTATAGGCCTACAAAACTTTTATACTCAGAATTGTAAATTTTTGTTTCAGTCAGGGGTTACCAACTTTTGAAATTTTGGTTTATTTTTCCATATATCTCAGAAACCATAAAAGCTAGAACGCTGAAAATTGGTATAAACATAGACAAATACAAAATCTTAAATTAGTTTTTTAAAAAAAAAATCCAGGGTTTCTCGAACATTTTTTATTAAGAAAAATATTTTTTTATGATAAATTTATCAGTTTAACTGCCAATATTTCCAATTTTTTTAAAAATATCGAAATAAGCCGAAACACCCCAACTAGATAATTTAATTTTCTATAAAAAAAATTAACATTGTATTAGCACATCACAATTTTTTTTTAACAATTTTTAAAAAAAATTAATTTAGTGACGACATTGCTTCATACAATTTGTATGGTAGTAGCCTACACACAATATCTAAGAAGACTTAATTGTTTGATACTAATCTCCAAACATACATACATACCGTCATGCTGTTTTCATATTCTGGGTAGGATCAAAGGACTGACCTCCATACTATCCTATCTTGACATACATACCTAGGTACATGTGTTGTATAGAAAACCAAATATCTTAAAATATTAAATAATTTGTATTTATGGGTTTATAACTTGGTAATTATTCTTCAACTATACGTACTATCGCTATCGACAGTTGGATCTCATGTGTTACATGCAACTTGTTAATTTTTTACTCTCTTTCTAAACTAAAATAAGCTCACTTATAGAACCCTTTTCAATATTATGACATTTGTGCACTTAAGAATACCTAGTTGATGTTATGATTGATTATTATTTTATGAGGGTAGTGATGATGTCATGAGTATATAAAGTTAATAAATGTTATTTGTCTTATTAATACTTCCAAAAAAATGTATTTTTCATATGGTTAAATTATTTATGTATTTAAAGCTAATTAATGTTTAAAAAGCAAATAAATTGAACGTTGGTTCATAGAAAGTGAAATGGTGTCGCATCCAGGCCAGGCCGCCAGGGTGGTGCGGGCGGTAGATTTAAGAGAGGGTGGAGGAGACCACCACCGCCACCGGCACAACCCTTGCGGGAGAGAAAGTGTGCTAGTAGTGTAAGTGTGCTCCACTTGCACTTTCCTTAGTCGCAGCCGTTGATGTCACGGGGGTGGAGGGGGAGGGGGTGCTGTCAAGAGTGTCTGGGGGTGAGGTGCATGTGGCACCCGTCTCTCTCCCCACCCGCTTCGGCAGCCCGTTCCCCCTGCACCCGTCCCCCCCGCCTCTCCTCTGTCCCCCCCGCCTGCGCGGCGGCTTCCCGTATCGACCCGGCGCGGCGGCTCACTAGTGCGCGCTCCGCCCGTCAGGTGCCGCGCTGTCCACCCCATACCACACACACACACACACCCTCTCTCTCTCTCTCTCTCTCTCGAATATTTATTGGAAATATAACGAGGAAGTCTCTTTCGCTATTTCATTGTTCTCCTTTTCGAGGAACTTTTCATATCTTTGTTGATTTATCATTAAACATCCGAGGCGGCGGTGAACAGCTGATCTGGAGGGTAACCCCGGCCCCGTACCATAGGGTTACCGGATAATGCAACGCTTTTCCTTATTAATTTTTAACTAAAGGGGTGGCTTTATTTACTTCCAAATTTAGACCGCGGTTAACAAATTACGTTCGTGACCTTTGTTTAGCACTTTTTTCTCAATGGCGAGAATAGGTGTGATTATTATATTCCAAATATATTTGATATAAATCAATTTTTTACTTTGACAACATGAAATAATAGGATTCCGTTTCAATGTTTACTTGAAAATATATTATTTAGGTGCATAAATAAAGTTCAATGTATTTTAAGAATTTATGTTTTTTATTTCGTGGTATGTTTTTCGATTGAAAAATAGTAGGTATTTTCGTTTTATTCAAAGAACATTTTCGTTTATTTTGGCTTCCGTTGGCGCGCACTTTATATTGTACTGCATCATTTAACTCGGTAATGTAGTTAGGCACGACATAAATCAAGCCTCTCTGCGGGGCCTTTATATTTGTTCTCTACGCTGGAAAATGTCCAAGGTTGCGCTACGGTCGGCATTGTGGTATTCTGCAGCGCTACACGGCTCCTATATATACCAACCTACGTAATATCTATCTATGTAGTTTGTGGTTCATGCTGTATATATGTATGTATACATACCCGTTAGTATGGCGTATGCTTTTATGGCCTCGTAGCGGCACGACGTAACCAAAGTACAGCATAGAACTATGGCGTAGCACATCCACTAACGCCCTCTACGACCGGGGGAGTATGAGGATCGGCCTTGTGCGCAGTTTTGTTGTCTCGTACTTACCTATATCTATCTATATTATCTTGCCCACATTATTATCTTTGTATTATGGATTATACCTATATTTGTCAACAAACTGAAAAACGATATACTTTATACACATTTCATATTTAGATTAGTTGTTAGTGCGTCAATAATTTCAATTAAACAATTTTGTTTGTCAAAGTTTGCATTAGCCGTTTTTGGATTTGAGTTTTTTAAATGTCACGATTTCAAGTAATTTGATCGTTAAAATATGTATTTTATTTTTTATTCTATTATGTACCTACATACATAGCTTCTCAGGCAACTAACAGGTACTATGTCAAATAATTATTTAACACGCACCCATTATCTATTTGTAATTCCTTACTTATACCTATGTATATGTATGTCTCTTATAGGGATAGGCAGAGATAATAACATGTTATTCATTTTTTTTTAAATGAATAAGTCCATGTCAAACAGGTACATCTTCCTACGTTCCCTAAAATAAGCATAAATGCTTATGCTATAGGTGAACGAAATCGGTCTAGGCAGGATTCGAATTCGCGACCACTGGATTACTAATGGTCTAACCGCTCTGCCATCGACCCATCTAAATGTCTCATGACCCATGTCTCCTCACTTAAATATAAATTAAATTAAATACACTTTTTTTTCTGAAGCGTCCACATTTTATTACTTATCGTGTTATTCAGTTTATCAGTATATTCTTTTCTTGGGGGATCCTTTTCTTTTATTTCATCATTTTTTAAATTTTTATGATATCATTTTCCAACTCAAAGACCCCATTCTTTTATTTCTTGTGTTTTTTTATATCAGGGGAGCAAGTCTGGTCCAACCGGCGAAATCAAAATCCTCACGATTACCTATATTATGGATATAATTATTGTATGGAGTACTATAAGTATGGAGTACCTACTATAAGTATGGAGTATAACTATAATATCTTTAGATGTCATAGAACTTCATATGATAATTATATCCAAGATATGGGTAATCACGAGGGTTTTGATTTCGCCGGTTGGACCAGACATGCCCCCAGATTTTTTTATGTTGATATAATCCAGTATTATTGTTTATTGTTTAAAAAACGTTATTCGGAATAATAATAATCAGAATTTTGTTTTGTAGCCTATCGTTTCTGTTTTTTTGTATCTCTTGAAATCGTAATATTTTCAATTTTGATGTTTATTTAAAGGGTTTTTACAGTGCAATTATTTATGATTGTAATACAACGTGTATTGAATCCTTATATTACTCTTATACTGTACCTAAACTTACTATAAATCTACAAATGATTATTAAAATATTTATATTTTTTACCTTATTTTCTTGGAATTTATGTGAAAACAAATATCGTTTGTTTGAGCTGATGGCGTAGAGTGTATTTCTGTCTCCTTTCCCGGGAAACAACTACTACCCGGTTTGTGGTAGTATGGGGAGAGCACTTTCACTTTTCATTTGCTTCGTCTCTTTCACATTCCCACACCTTTCAATCCATCCGTCTTTTTCGCTCTTGCACTTTTGAAACTTCAAGGATATCATACTCATTGTCGTCAAGATTTTCCATTTCGCTCACTCCCGGTTGGTATTTCCACATTGCTGGTATATTTTTAACAAATAAAGCCGCTTGGTTTTTGCGATTTGCCATTTGAGGAATTAATCAATTTGCTATTTACATTTTTTGTCAGTAAACGTAATGTTAATATTAGGATTCGTATTATAAAAAATAAACTGTTTTGTTTTTGATTACTACGATCGACACATATTCGGTAATATTGTTGATAACTGGATACCGTTTTTTTATTTATTCATTTATTAAAATTATATTAAACCGTAGCAATTTATATTTACCATTATTTATAAATTTTGAATAATTTTTTATTTAATTTATATCAAGGTTCCTTTTTCTTTGATCACATTTGAACTGCATATTTGTTTTTTTTCATGTTTTAATTAAAAATATATTTAATTAAACGGCTGAGAAATTTAGAAATAATTTTATGTCTTTTATATTTATATTTAATTGCTTATGTTTACAGTTTTCTTACTACATTTTCCACTACATTTATTTTTTTATTTCTCGAGCCTCAATTATATGTTTTTTTTACTAAACTAATTTTGTGAAGTGCATAATTTATAATTAAGTATTTTAAAGGTTTTAGTATCAAGATAATCCAAATACTGTATATTCTAATGGTACGTATGACTCCGACGGATGGTGGCGTTGTGCACTAATAAATTTGATATAAAACGCAATATGCCTCGACACACGCATCAAAGTAAAATGCCCCTGTCATTGAAGCACTAGGTTCGGAATGGAGAGGGTCAATTTCATCTTACACCGTCATCAGTTGAACCTAGCAACCCTAACCAAAGTAGGTACCTACATACATATATACATACACAAGGTAGGAAATAATATATATATATATATATATATATATATATATATATATATATATATATATATATATATATATATATATATATATATATATATATATATATATATATATATATATATATATATATATATATATATATATATATATATATATATATATATATATATATATATATATATATATATATATATATATATATATATATATATATATATATATATATATATATATATATATATATATATATATATATATATATATATATATATATATATATATATATATATATATATATATATATATATATATATATATATATATATATATATATATATATATATATATATATATATATATATATATATATATATATATATATATATATATATATATATATATATATATATATATATATATATATATATATATATATATATATATATATATATATATATATATATATATATATATATATATATATATATATATATATATATATATATATATATATATATATATATATATATATATATATATATATATATATATATATATATATATATATATATATATATATATATATATATATATATATATATATATATATATGTATATATATATATATATATATATATATATATATATATATATGTATATTGTTACCTGGAAACCCCGAAGGCAGTGGTGGTGGTGGTGCAACCCCCTCTACAACTTCCCCGACCGTTGCCGGCTATACTCGGCGTTAGCTTTCACTTTCCCGCGACGACCTTGAAAATTGCGTCGACGGTAATGGTCGCAGCGGCCCTCTGGGTGGGGGGGGAGTTGAGGTCGGTAAAGGGGGGGAGGGGATAGTGGAGAAAACCGACCGGGGGAGTGGGTGGCTCGTGTCTTGCGTGGAGTCGTGTGGGCTGCATCCCCTCACCCCACTACCGCACACCCCCCCCCCCGCTACCGACCGTTTCGCTTTCCCTTTCAACTGTCCCATCCCAACGCGGATGCGGGATTTTCACTTTCATCACTTCATTAAAGGATTTTATTCCCTGAGACATTCTCCTTATTCCATTTTTTGCATTCTGCCGGGAAAACTTTATTCTTTGTTGTCAAACCAGTGACATAACAATGTTTTCGTACCGCTTTTTTTCGACCTTTTGTTATATCTACGGCATTTGTAGGTTATTTAATTGAAACATTTTTAAATATCTTTATAATGAAATTTTTATTGATTGATGAAATTATTTGTGGAACACTTAAAACCATTTTCGTACAAATCATTATATATTTTCAATTTGACGTGTAAAAACAATAAAACACAAAAAACGATGTATTGAATATTGTCTTTAAAAGTGTATTTTGTTAATATATTGACGTTTTAATTTATTTTTTACATTAAATCGCTTCTTACGACAATTAAAAGCTATCTAGACACACATTGTGGAACTTATTAAAAAAAGTAGTCTCATACTTAGATATTGGAATATTGAATATTATTTAAAAAAAACAGCTCTTTACAAATTCCATATAAATAAACTGGATGCATTGCGAACTCAGCAATCAAGGGTCACTCGCACATCCACCTCCCAAAATTTTCAGCCACCACACACCAACACCATTTTTGCTCGGAAGACGTATAATTATTTGGCACCTATATTGTACAGTGGAATGCCAGAGAAGACGAAATCAGTAAAAAACCCTGCAAAATTTAAGCAACAGTGCCTGTACTTTTTATGTGGTCACCCTACATAGCAATAGGTCTGTTGCTGCTGTGTTGGGTTAATGGGTTGTTTGCCACCAGCCTGTGTGTGATGATTTGTGTTATATATGTATGTTTTAAAGTGTTTTTGTTTTGTGATTTTATGTTTGTGTAATTTAAATATGTAAGTTTGCTTCTCCCGACACAGGACATTCCTAGTGGGAGAGGCCAACGTTAATATGAAATGTTTTTTGTTTTTTTTATAATTTTGTTATTATTGCTTTCTTTCTGTTATGTTCAAATAAATAAATACTTATTTATTGTTGTATATTTGTTTAATAATAACCTATTTTTTAATATTTATTTATAAACGTACCTAAATAGAAAACAATATTTATATGAAAACATTGTATTAATAAAGTATCCCTGTTTTTCTCAATGGCGATAAATACATAAGTTTGCATGCCTTACATTGAATCCTCTACAAAAATTGTAGTACCTTTCTGGAAAACATGTAGATATTGGAATATTGAATAACTGTTTCTTTTTGATTTCGCTCTATCTTCCCAAAAATGTACGAATGTTTATTTTAAATGTGTATCGCAATAAAGTGTCGTCCTCGAGGAGACTGTTAAGTATCTGGTCGTAAGGAGAAAGTATCCTCGGCGATTAGGTAGGTACTTGCCGTCACGTGTTTTGTATAATGGCTTGATTATGTAAGTAGGTGACTCGAACCACCTCCCACCCCGCCCCTCCCTTCCCCTCCTCTGTCCCAGTCTCCCGTGGGAACCCTCCCTATCACCCTGCGGACGGCCTTCATCCTGCTCCACCCCGCTCCCCGTTCCTCCCCGCCCCTCGCCCGGCGGCAGAATAATGTTTGTTTTTCTCCAGAATGACTCTTCCGAGACGGCCCGCCCCTCCCTCCCTGCTCCGCCTACCCCTCCCTGTCCTCCGATTGAAAAATTTAGATAGAGGTTTCCCGATGTTTTTCCCGTATTTCCCTCTACTTTTCTCGTTAGCCTTTTTCTATCAAACAATATTTCGTGTGGCAACCTTCTGAATGACTGTTAATTCCCGCCATGCCGGCACGGCGTGTCGTTATGCATTACCGTGGGAAAAAAATATATGTACCTATTTTTATTATTGAAAACCAAATTACATAGTAATAACAATTAATACTTACTTTTTCCGATGGCCATACAACTCTGGTAGAGCTTTAGCCTCCTGAACAATAGCTTTCCAAGCCTTCCTGTCAGCTGCAGTGGACTCTCACTCATTACAAGCATTCAGATCTCGTGTAATATTGTCCATCAATCTCTGCCTTGGTCTTCCCAGGGGTCTCTTGCCCACAGGGTTATTTTGCATGTTATCAGATCAGGGGAAGAAAGAGCTACACAACGTATCCTGCAAAATAACAATTAATATAAAAAAAATACAATTCAAAATAATTAACGTCGACCTTCTTGGCTCAGTGGGTTGGGTATCTGACTGCTGATCCAAAGGTCCCGGGTTCGATTCCCGGTGGAGACACAGTTTTTAATTGTGTTTTCAGTCTGGATCTGTGAGACGATTAATATCGTTAGTCTCCAGAATGTGGCAACTTGTTATTGGGTGCGTGTTAAATTTAATATTTGACATAGTACCTGTTAGTTGCCCGAGAAGTAATAAATAATAAATAATAATAATAATAATAATATTTTATAGAATTTTTTCCTCCGCACTAAGCAGACCTCATTAAGCTGAGCTTGTTCCGAGAAAGCAGATAATTATTTGCATTATAACTATATCACAGAAAAAAAACATTTTTAATATGTTACATTTTTTTTCTTGAATATTATATATAACTTACATTATAAAATAAAAATAGCTATTGTTGCTTGATCATGTTTCCGCAGTATATTATGCCTTAGTTTTTAATCCATGTTTCTATTGTTTTCTTAAGATTCAAATGTTTCATCAACTGTATGTCCTTTGTTTCTTTTTTTATAATATTAAAACTTTTCGAAGCTAAATAGTAGTACCTAATATCTTTTTTCCGAATGTCGTGTTTGTCTTTGAAGTCATAAAAAGATGCAGCTGTGTGTCGTCTCGTAATATTGTGTTGCGGTGTGATATGATTTATTTTGTCTTTACTAGTTGCATGTAACACATGAGATCCATCTGTCGATAGCGATAGTATGTATAGTTGAACGTAGATATTGTGTATTCCATACAAATTGTATGAAGCGATGTCGTCACTAATATTAATTTGTACAAACTTTGTTAAAAAAAGTTTGAGATATATTACTATAATGCATACATTTTTTGTAGAAAGTTAAATTCTCTAGTTTACATGTTTCAGCATTTTTCGATATTTTTAAAAGAAATGGAAATAAAGGCAGTTAAAGACAAAAAATTGTCATACCAATTTTTTGCTTCTTAATAAAAACAGTTTGAGAAACCCTGGAACTGTTTTTCAAAATCCATTTCGAGATATTATATTTAACTATATTTGTACAAAATTTCAGCGTTCTGGCTTTTATAGTTTTTGAGATATGTGGACAAATTATAAAAATTAAAATGTTGATAACCCCTGACTGGAACCAAAATTCTAAATACTGAGTATAAAAGTTTTTTTTAGGCTTTGTGAATCCAGCACACATACACACAGACACACAAAACTCACATTAAATGTTCTACTCCGAATTTTGAGTTTATCCATGTATGGGAACATAGGTATATGCTGCAAAGCCTCTAAGTTGGTGTTATTAGCATGCAAAAAGTCCACTACGCCATAGAAAATGTTCCTAGTATTCCTTATACGCGGATCTTGGCTTAATACTTTGTCGATAAGAGAATAAATTCTCTTGAACAAATCGAGAGTTGGATGAAAATGTTTAGAAATAATTTATAAATATAACTGTGTTATGTACATATGTTAGATTTTTTTATTATTGTACATATGTTTACTCGTAAATTGCTTTATTTGAAAATCCATTTGTCCATTTTAATTTATGTTTAATATTATATTCCCATTATTGCACATTTTAAATGTGCAATCTTTTTTTTATTTATTTATTTAAAGCTTTTTGAGCACATGTGCACAATGGCGTGCTTATTGCCAAATGGCAACAAATGGCAATATCTTCCAAGCAACCATATTCATTTTGTGGAACATATTGTATTTATGATATGTACCAACATTTTTATGACTACGACATTTAATAAAAATATAATTACATATAAAACAAAAACAATAAAGAAAAGGAGGGACCAGGGGGGGGGGGCAAGGATAGGATATGGAGACAAATTAAAGGGCTATGTGTAAGGGAATAATTGTGGAGTAATTGTGGACGATAAGCTTAACTTTATTTCCCACATTAATAATGTTATTAGTAGAAGCTACAAGGGTTTAGGCTTTGTCCTAAGGGTGACCAAACCATTTAAGAATATTGACTGTCTAAAAATTTTATTTAACGCATATGTTCGAAGTCACGTGGAATTCGCAACCACTGTATGGAATCCTCATTATAAGTTGCACATAAATAACATAGAAAGAATCCAAAAAAAATTCATCAAACACCTCGATTTTAGAACTAGGCGATTTGGTATCAGTTATGAGGAATCTTTAAAACATCACCAAATGTTACCACTTAACAAAAGAAGGGGTATAACTGATATATGTTTCCTATATAAATTACTTAACAACCAAATAGATAGTCCGTATCTCATAGGACAAATCCCATTCAACTGCCCCGCCAGACAAAACCGCCAGAATCTCCTCTTTTACACTAAATACTCAAGAACAAACTATGCAAACAACACTTTTATTAACCGCAGCTGCAATATGTACAATAACCTTAATCATAAGCCAGATATTTTTAACAATAGCCTACATTCATTAAAAAAACAACTAACATCAATATTATAATGAATACTTTATGTACCAAATTGTACAATTTTTGGTATGTCCAATACTGTATTAATATGACAACTCACCCTTTCCTCCTCTCCTACCTTTCTTCATGTCCCACCCTCGCTTCATAAAATACACACATACACACACACACATACACACACATCACAATTGTACACTTACACCACACTTTTGTCTTTGACTTTGTACTGAATTGTCTTTTATTATGTATATTATTCTGTGGAACAATGTAATTGGCTTACTTTCCTGATTGTTATTTTTTTATTAATGTAAAACATGTAACAGCTGTTTTGTTTCCCAAAATAAAATAAATAAATAAATAAATAAATAAAGGGAATGATTCACCAATCCATCAATTTTGTGCAAGAGCTCACCAATTAAAACTGAATCTAATAATTGATAATGCAAAGTCAAAAGCATCCTACAAAAAGTATAATTATAATATTATTTTCAGGGATAATAATACATTGTTACCTTGTACCTACTCGTATGCAGGATGAAATATTTGGAATAAGATTTTTTTTTTTTTTTAATGAATATGTCCTTGTTAAACAAGTACATATACATCTTCCTACGTTCCCTAAAATAAGCAAATAAATGCTTGTGCTATAGGTGAATGAAATCGGTCGAGGCAGGATTCGAACTCGCGACCACTGGATTACTAGCCCAGCGCGCTAACCGCTCTGCCACCGACCCATCTGAATTAAATTGGCGAATGAGTGCTTAGGTTTCATACAATAAACACGTGTATATATCATATATTTCTGAAACCAATGTTTACATCCACGTTTTATTGATGAATGAGATGTATATATTTTACGTTGGTTTTTGAGTTTATATTATTTATAACATCTTCAATAATACACATTATTTGCATGTTTAATTCTATAGAATGTTCCATTACATTGACTATTGGGCCGCGTTGTTCTGGATAAGCAGTCAAATGTTCTTTAAAATTATAATATTGTTAAGTAGTTGTGGATAATTTACGTAGTAGAATTCCATTTTAAATTATATTAAAATAAAACAATTTGTTTTAGATTCTACGTGTATTTATAAGTTCGTCGATAGCTATTTCGCCTTGCTAGGGCATCTTCAAGACTATGACGGCGTGGAGTTTCTGTCGGGTTATATAGGTAGAGGGTTGAGCTTACAATTTTTTTGATTGGTCAGTATCTATAAACAGAGTATTAAACAATGGCAGTGGGTGGAGACTATAGTTAGACTTGACAATTGACTGACCAATCCCTAAATATGTTTGTATACAGGTAGTTATATTTGTTTATTGATATAGTTCTAAGAATTTTATTTTATTAGTGGGTTATTTTCTAGGTATAATGTTTGTTTATTTGTGGATATTACAATATAATATGTATTTTGCGGTACAGGTAGATAGAGGTAGTTATATTGTTTTATTGATGTATTTCTTATGTATTTATTTATTTATATAATGGCTATTCTTTTGATGTTAAAATATTTGAATTTTGAGAGGTTCCAGGGAAGAAGTGTGGTGAAGGTTGGATATGTAGATTATTTTGGTGACGTCTCGGTGGCAGGATTATGGATCTGAAACAATGAATTATTTTGGCAGAATCAAATCTATAGATTGTTAATTTCTAGATGGGATGACTTCAATTAGTGGCGATTTGTAGATATTAATTTGTTCATTGATTATGTTATAATTTTTATTATGTTTTGAAATTTCTAACTGTTCAAGAATATTCAGTCTTAAGCCCTTTTTTGAAAAGTGTAGTGGTAGTGGTTTATTGTTCGAGTCGATTTTGTGGTTGTTTTCAATTAGGTGTTTAGCAAATTGCGAATCGGTTTTGTTATTATGCCATGACTTTTTGTGTTCGTTGAACCTTTCTTCTATACTTCTACCAGTTTGGCCTATGTAAATGGCATCACAGTCATCGCAGGTTATTTTGTACACACCGCTTTTTTTAATGTTATCGATTTTGTCTTTAGAATTTTTTATTGTCATTCCGATATTATTGTTAGTTCTGTAGGTTACGTTAATTCCATAGTTTCTAAGTTTTTTCCCTAGTTTTAATGAAATATTGCCTGCGTAGTTGATACATTTAAAATTGGTTTTAGAGGGTTGATGTTTTGGATAAAATTGTCGTAGTGTGTGCTTGTTCATTTGTTTATTAAATAGGTTTTTAATGATATTTTTTGAAAAACCATTGTTTATTCCGATTGTCTCTATTGTTTTGTATTCTGTATCAAACTTGTGTTTATCAAGTGGGATGTTAATTAACCTATATAGCATTGAGTTATATGCAGCGAGCTTGTGAGACCATGGGTGTAAAGATTTTTCGTGTATAGTGGTATCTGTGTATGTGGGTTTTCGGTATATGTCAAAAGAGTGTATATTATTGGTTCTTTGTATGCATAGGTCTAGGAAGTTGATTTTGCAGTCCTTTTCTGTTTCTAGTGTAAATGAAATATTTGTATGTAGTGAGTTAGCTAAGTTAAGGAATTGGTCTAATTGTCGGTTTGTTCCGTTGAAACCGATAAGTATATCGTCTACATACCGATAGTAATATATAATACATTTTTTTGAAATTGAATTTTTTAGTAGTTTATTCTCTATATGGTCCATAAATAGTTCTGCTAATAAGGGGCTTAGAGGTGATCCCATGGGGACTCCGTCTTTTTGTTCATAAAATTTATCTTTATAGGAGAAGTAGTTTGACTCTATGCAAATTTTCATTATTTCGTAGATCTCGTCTGCTATAATGGGTTGAACATTTCTTTTTTCCAGGGTATTTTTTATGATTTCTAGGGTATCTTTTATCGGTATGTTGGTGAATAAGCTTACTACGTCTAGTGAGATTAGTTTACAATTTGTTGGGAGGTGTATGTCTTTGATTTTGTTAACGAGTTGGACTGAATTTTTTTATACTGTTATCTGGTTTAAAATTTGTATATTGTTTGAAGAGGTTATTAATATCTTTGGCTATTTTTGAAGTGGGTGAGTTGATGAATGAGACAATTGGTCTTATAGGAATACTTTGTTTATGGATTTTAGGTTGTCCGTGTAAGAGTGGGGGTCTTGGGTTCATTTCTATTAGTTTATTCTTTTGGTAAGTTTTTGGATATAAGGCGTTACTGTCATTTATGATGGATCTAATGCGTTTTGCGAGTTTAGGTGTTGGATCTTTTTTTAGTTCATTAAAGTCGTTTGGATTAATAAATTCCGACATTTTATTTTCATAATCGGCTTTATTTAAGATGACTACCGAATTGCCTTTGTCTGCTTTTGTTACTATTAAGTTGTTTTCTTTTATCTTTTTTGATATTTTATTCAAAACTATTTTTTCATTATGTACAAATGATGGTGATGATTTAATTAATTTTATTTCTTTTTTAATTGTTTCGGCAATTTGATGTTTAAGTGAATTTGGTTGATTTGTGTTAGTAAGGGCTATTTCAGTGTCAACTGCTATTGTTTCAATTTGCGTTAGCCCTGCTTTTTCGGGAATGTTATATTTGAATCCTTTATCAAGAAGTTGGATTTCTTCTTTACTAAATTCAGTGGATGACAAGTTAAAAGTTTTTTTAAAAAATATGTTTTTTTCCGCGGTATCTAGAGCTGGTTGTGGTGGAGTTTGTTTTTTTATTAGTCTTTCTATCTTGTTTTTCTGAATTATGTATTTTTTATCAATAATTTCTGTAATATCTTGTCTTGTGTTTTGGTCAAATGTATCAAATTCAATAGGGTGAAGTTTATAGGTTAATTGTAAATGGAGTACCTTGATATAATGCAGCAGGCTGTCTCTCATGCGGTATCCTTCTCGAATTTCTTCTTTGACCCATATCTTCTGGGCTCTGGACACTGCAATGGCTGCTGAGCGGGTTGTCTGTTTTGTTAACACTTTCACATATGATGGTATCACTTTTTTATCCAGGCATTCCTGGTTAAACCATATATTTTGAATAACTATTTTATGTCTGAGTTTAAGCCGTCGGTATAAAATTAATTGGGAGGCTAAGTCGGCCTCTTTTATCTTAAGTAGTTGTGGATAATTTACGTAGTAGAATTCCATTTTAAATTATATTAAAATAAAACAATTTGTTTTAGATTCTACGTGTATTTATAAGTTCGTCGATAGCTATTTCGCCTTGCTAGGGCATCTTCAAGACTATGACGGCGTGGAGTTTCTGTCGGGTTATATAGGTAGAGGGTTGAGCTTACAATTTTTTTGATTGGTCAGTATCTATAAACAGAGTATTAAACAATGGCAGTGGGTGGAGACTATAGTTAGACTCTTCTTCTTCCCTGGAACCTCTCAAAATTCAAATATTTTAACATCAAAAGAATAGCCATTATATAAATAAATAAATACATAAGAAATACATCAATAAAACAATATAACTACCTCTATCTACCTGTACCGCAAAATACATATTATATTGTAATATCCACAAATAAACAAACATTATACCTAGAAAATAACCCACTAATAAAATAAAATTCTTAGAACTATATCAATAAACAAATATAACTACCTGTATACAAACATATTTAGGGATTGGTCAGTCAATTGTCAAGTCTAACTATAGTCTCCACCCACTGCCATTGTTTAATACTCTGTTTATAGATACTGACCAATCAAAAAAATTGTAAGCTCAACCCTCTACCTATATAACCCGACAGAAACTCCACGCCGTCATAGTCTTGAAGATGCCCTAGCAAGGCGAAATAGCTATCGACGAACTTATAAATACACGTAGAATCTAAAACAAATTGTTTTATTTTAATATAATTTAAAATGGAATTCTACTACGTAAATTATCCACAACTACTTAAGATAAAAGAGGCCGACTTAGCCTCCCAATTAATTTTATACCGACGGCTTAAACTCAGACATAAAATAGTTATTCAAAATATATGGTTTAACCAGGAATGCCTGGATAAAAAAGTGATACCATCATATGTGAAAGTGTTAACAAAACAGACAACCCGCTCAGCAGCCATTGCAGTGTCCAGAGCCCAGAAGATATGGGTCAAAGAAGAAATTCGAGAAGGATACCGCATGAGAGACAGCCTGCTGCATTATATCAAGGTACTCCATTTACAATTAACCTATAAACTTCACCCTATTGAATTTGATACATTTGACCAAAACACAAGACAAGATATTACAGAAATTATTGATAAAAAATACATAATTCAGAAAAACAAGATAGAAAGACTAATAAAAAAACAAACTCCACCACAACCAGCTCTAGATACCGCGGAAAAAAACATATTTTTTAAAAAAACTTTTAACTTGTCATCCACTGAATTTAGTAAAGAAGAAATCCAACTTCTTGATAAAGGATTCAAATATAACATTCCCGAAAAAGCAGGGCTAACGCAAATTGAAACAATAGCAGTTGACACTGAAATAGCCCTTACTAACACAAATCAACCAAATTCACTTAAACATCAAATTGCCGAAACAATTAAAAAAGAAATAAAATTAATTAAATCATCACCATCATTTGTACATAATGAAAAAATAGTTTTGAATAAAATATCAAAAAAGATAAAAGAAAACAACTTAATAGTAACAAAAGCAGACAAAGGCAATTCGGTAGTCATCTTAAATAAAGCCGATTATGAAAATAAAATGTCGGAATTTATTAATCCAAACGACTTTAATGAACTAAAAAAAGATCCAACACCTAAACTCGCAAAACGCATTAGATCCATCATAAATGACAGTAACGCCTTATATCCAAAAACTTACCAAAAGAATAAACTAATAGAAATGAACCCAAGACCCCCACTCTTACACGGACAACCTAAAATCCATAAACAAAGTATTCCTATAAGACCAATTGTCTCATTCATCAACTCACCCACTTCAAAAATAGCCAAAGATATTAATAACCTCTTCAAACAATATACAAATTTTAAACCAGATAACAGTATAAAAAATTCAGTCCAACTCGTTAACAAAATCAAAGACATACACCTCCCAACAAATTGTAAACTAATCTCACTAGACGTAGTAAGCTTATTCACCAACATACCGATAAAAGATACCCTAGAAATCATAAAAAATACCCTGGAAAAAAGAAATGTTCAACCCATTATAGCAGACGAGATCTACGAAATAATGAAAATTTGCATAGAGTCAAACTACTTCTCCTATAAAGATAAATTTTATGAACAAAAAGACGGAGTCCCCATGGGATCACCTCTAAGCCCCTTATTAGCAGAACTATTTATGGACCATATAGAGAATAAACTACTAAAAAATTCAATTTCAAAAAAATGTATTATATATTACTATCGGTATGTAGACGATATACTTATCGGTTTCAACGGAACAAACCGACAATTAGACCAATTCCTTAACTTAGCTAACTCACTACATACAAATATTTCATTTACACTAGAAACAGAAAAGGACTGCAAAATCAACTTCCTAGACCTATGCATACAAAGAACCAATAATATACACTCTTTTGACATATACCGAAAACCCACATACACAGATACCACTATACACGAAAAATCTTTACACCCATGGTCTCACAAGCTCGCTGCATATAACTCAATGCTATATAGGTTAATTAACATCCCACTTGATAAACACAAGTTTGATACAGAATACAAAACAATAGAGACAATCGGAATAAACAATGGTTTTTCAAAAAATATCATTAAAAACCTATTTAATAAACAAATGAACAAGCACACACTACGACAATTTTATCCAAAACATCAACCCTCTAAAACCAATTTTAAATGTATCAACTACGCAGGCAATATTTCATTAAAACTAGGGAAAAAACTTAGAAACTATGGAATTAACGTAACCTACAGAACTAACAATAATATCGGAATGACAATAAAAAAATTCTAAAGACAAAATCGATAACATTAAAAAAAGCGGTGTGTACAAAATAACCTGCGATGACTGTGATGCCATTTACATAGGCCAAACTGGTAGAAGTATAGAAGAAAGGTTCAACGAACACAAAAAGTCATGGCATAATAACAAAACCGATTCGCAATTTGATAAACACCTAATTGAAAACAACCACAAAATCGACTCGAACAATAAACCACTACCACTACACTTTTCAAAAAAGGGCTTAAGACTGAATATTCTTGAACAGTTAGAAATTTCAAAACATAATAAAAATTATAACATAATCAATGAACAAATTAATATCTACAAATCGCCACTAATTGAAGTCATCCCATCTAGAAATTAACAATCTATAGATTTGATTCTGCCAAAATAATTCATTGTTTCAGATCCATAATCCTGCCACCGAGACGTCACCAAAATAATCTACATATCCAACCTTCACCACACTTCTTCCCTGGAACCTCTCAAAATTCAAATATTTTAACATCAAAAGAATAGCCATTATATAAATAAATAAATACATAAGAAATACATCAATAAAACAATATAACTACCTCTATCTACCTGTACCGCAAAATACATATTATATTGTAATATCCACAAATAAACAAACATTATACCTAGAAAATAACCCACTAATAAAATAAAATTCTTAGAACTATATCAATAAACAAATATAACTACCTGTATACAAACATATTTAGGGATTGGTCAGTCAATTGTCAAGTCTAACTATAGTCTCCACCCACTGCCATTGTTTAATACTCTGTTTATAGATACTGACCAATCAAAAAAATTGTAAGCTCAACCCTCTACCTATATAACCCGACAGAAACTCCACGCCGTCATAGTCTTGAAGATGCCCTAGCAAGGCGAAATAGCTATCGACGAACTTATAAATACACGTAGAATCTAAAACAAATTGTTTTATTTTAATATAATTATAATATTGTGTTTATTACCTTATCAAATAGAATGTAATTACACTCTGTTTAAACTTATATTATTTTATTAAACGTGATGTCATATCCAGATTTACTCCGTATGATTATATGAGTACTTATCGTGACATTTTACGTAGCTTTCTATGGAACAGATATACGAGTACCTATGTATTTCAATATCTTTTTGTGTTGTGTCCTTGTGTGTGATGTGCTTATATGTGTGTGTATGCATACAAAGAGTTTTCGGTCCCCGGGCTTCCTATGATAGGCAGGCAGCTCATGACCGCCCTTCGCTGCGCCGTGTACCGTAGCTGGGGTAGGGCTTACTGATCAAGTGCATTATTGATTTGTGCAAGGCACATTTTCTAGGACAGAAAATAATGAAAACGCGTCGTGCCGTCCCTTTCTGCCTGCGCACACTGTGTAGGCATAACCCTTACCTTCAATACCTTCACGTTGCATGTTTTATTTACCTAAATATTTTCATTTTCTTCCACTTGGACATACAAATGGTAGTTCTTCAACATTGTATCACAAAATAGACTTTAATTTTTTGTCCAAATTAAAAGAAACACAAATGCACGTTTGTGTAAGTCTGAATATTACATAATGCTTAAAAAAATGAACCGATTTTTGATTACAAGTCAAAATATACAAAATATCAAAATGTCAAATTTGAATTTAAAATTATTTTTTTGTTAAAATTGTATAAATTATAATTACATACCTACTGTTACGATTTATTTTTTCCGAATATTGTTAATTTGACTAGTACGGATTGAAAAGAAAACTTTTACGTTATATATTTTTTCACGGAGATTTATTAAATTTTCAGCTTTGCGAATTAAGTGTTGCTTATCACCTAATTTCAAAACATAAGTATGCAATTTCCAAATAGTATTCCTAAGAAAACTCAGTAAAAGACATGACGTTGTAAATCAATCAATCTGACCAATCAAATATAGGTGCGTGATTTTATTTATTTATTTATTTATTTTCTTTGGGAAGCTACAGCTCATTTACAGTTTAATGATACAAAATAATTTTTACATTGTTAGAGCCAAAAAAAGCATTCCATCAACATAATATAAAAACAAATAACAGTTTACAAGCCAAAAATAATTCATGCACACACATTCATACACACCCTCACACACACCCTCATACACACCATCACATACACATACATACATAAGTACACATATATACAACAACTAGGGAAGGAAAGAGAAATGAGAGAAGAGAGACTAGGAGGACAGGACAGAGGGATATTGGTTGCGCATCACCTTCAGAACATCATGTCTAAATCTGTAATATTTATCTGTGATTCTGTAATATCTATCTATGATTTTCCGGTTTCTTATATTATTCTGATAAAATGTATTCTTGATTCGTTTTTAGTGAGATGTAATTTATCAAAAGTACTTGATTACTATTGAAACACAATATTATACCATGTTAACTTGTTCAAAAAAATTAATCTTATTTTAGGTATTGAAATTCCAGAGTTTAGATATTTGTATGATTTTTTGTGAAGAATACATACACAATTAATCTTCAACTTTATTTCTTTTTATGGAAACTGGATTCACTTTATCCGACGGACTTGGCTAATATTTGAGGGCTTAGTTTAACCGACGACACATTGTAAATTTCCTTTTCGAGATTGTAGGTAGGTACTCGTATTTTGTAGAGAGAGAGAGAGAGAGTTGGTTAAGCGGAAGCTACCCTTCCAGTTTCCTGGCAACCTGCTTCTCAGTCCCATCCCGTCCCATCCCGTCCCGTCCCGTCACATATCATGATGACACTGTCCCACTTCAATCCTTATACCTTCCTTATCTGTATCTTCCTGTTCACGTACGCTTCGCCTGACTTTCAAACGACAGTTTGTCCGTCTAAAGAACGATAACATTCTAGACTTGTTTCTCAAATCGTCAAATACGTATTCAACTTTTTTATATATATATATTTTGAAAAAATGAAAAGTTATTTAGAAGAAGGTCGTTTTCATATGGACTCGCTAAACTGTATTACATTTAGGAATCACGTGAAACATTGAAACTTTGTTGGATATATAGCTACGTAGAAAATGCTTATTATATTTTGTTCATGTACCAATAACAAAGCATTTATTTATACAAAAAGTAGTTAATAATAATAATAATAATAATAATACCTTTATTGGGTTAAACAACGTGGCGGAATTATTGCCCGCAGGCAATCTCTACCAGTTAACATACACAAAACAAGAAAAAGAGAATATATTCATTAAAAAAATACTTTTTCATCTCAAAAGGACCATGCTCAGCTATGGAGCGGGAGGAGAAGTTCCCAGGAGCTGATTTTCAGCATGGATCCCAAAGAAATTTTTTAAATTTCTCCACTTATGTAAAGTAAAAGATAAGAAACATAAATTTCATTATTATTTATATATTTATTTATAAACACTTTTCAATCGACCATTGTTTCCATTTTAGAGGTGTAAGTTTTACGTGAAAAATCAAGTTAAAAATACGACCAAAATTTTTTTTTCTTGTTTAGTAAGTATGTAAAATATAATTAATATAAAGATTAATTTTGTTAACGGATATAGCAATTAGTTTCTGCGCAGTTCGACGCAGTGATTGATTAGTCCAACTGTCGATTTGTTCAAGAGAATTTATTTCTCTTAACATATTCAAGCCAAGATACGCGAGATTTGTATGCCAGGTCTATACCTATTTTTCACGGTTTTTCCAATGTTGAAGTAAAAAAACACCGACTTAGAGCCTTCGCAGCATATATGTTCTATATACGGATTTACTCATAATTCTGAGTAGAACATTTAGTGTGTCTGTGTGTCCCCCCTCCCATCTTATAACTTTTGATCCGCTCAGTGCATAGAGCCTAAAATTGAAGAATATATAGAAAGTTATAGGCCTATAAATTTTTTGTACTCAGAATTTTAATTTTTGTTTCAGTCAGGGTTTATAAACTTTTGATTTTTTACTTTATTTTTCCATATATCTTATAATCCATCAAAGCTGAAAATTGGAATTTAGTACAGACAATTACAAAATCTCCAGAGTTTCTCCAACATTTTTTATTAAGTTTTTTTTTTATAATAAATTTATGTATTTAACTGCCTATATTTCCAAACTTTTAAAAAATATCTAAAAAAGCCGAAACACCCCAACTAAATAATTTAATTTTCTATAAAAAATATGAACATTATAGTACTACATCTCAATTTTTTTATAACAATTTTTATAAAAATTGAATTTAGTAACGATATCGCTTCATACAATTTGTATGGCAGTCGTCTATGCACAAACAATATCTAAGAAGACAATAGTTTGATACTTAATCTGCAAACATACATACATACCATCATGCTGTTTTCATATTCTGGGTAGGAAAAAAGGACTGACCTCCATACTATCCTATCTTGACATACATACCTACATGTGTTGTATAGAAAACAAAATATCTTAAAATATTCAATAATTTGGATTTATGGGTTTATAGTTTGTTACTTTTTCTTCAACTATACATACTATCGCTATCGATAGTTGGATCTCATGTGTTACATGCAACTAGTATATAAAACAAAATATCAAGCGTTTACAGTTTGGTACGTATTCTTCAATTATACATACTATCGCCGTCGACAGTTGGATCTCATGTGTAACATGCAACTAGTAATAATAATCTTTTGTTAGCAGTCCTTTGAATTTCATGTGTCTCGTAGAATCATAAGCTTACCCTTCTATCAAAAACACGTTGGTAGATAGATATGTAGGTACTTACGTGGCGGACTTCAGCAGCAGTAGTTATTTTCACAGGCAAGACACGTTGGGGAGTTTCTCAACATTTCTCTCTCTCTCTCTCTCTCTCTCACACACTCTGTCTCTCCCGTTGCTCCCTTTCCACAAAACCAAGAACCGTCCGGGGATTTCCTAACGACGTGTCTGCCGTACTTACAAATTGGGTCATTCTCGTCCAACAAGAAACACGTTGAAAAATAAAGAGCGTTCGTTAAAAGTTTTGCTGTAGGTACACCTACCTACCCTATCCTGTTCCTACATACATCTACCTACTCTTCCTTCACTCGAAAATAAAATTGTCTAAAATAAGGCATAATTTCATTTCATGTCATGGCTGCTTTTAATCATTTATGTTTGAATTATGCATTATCAAAAAATAATTAACTTCATAGTTGTCTTCTATGCCAAGACTGTAGATTTGTCTTTGTTTATATTTATCTTTATTTATCATCTATAGATTTTGATACAGATTTTCTCATTTTATAAAATTGGTTGTTATAATTACTATGGGGCACTGGCTAAGAATAGTGTTTCCACTCTTCGGGTTTATCATCGTTTTCGGGTAAGAGCCGGGTAACCGAAAATATAACAGGTAAAATAACATCTCACATAGGTAATAGTTCATCAATGAGGTTTCACCACCCATTAAAAACGTTATGACACGATGGTATGACTGAATATTTTATGTCAAATAAATTGTTCAGCAGGTGTAGAAATTAAGCACGAGAAATTTATATTATATTGGATTTTTTAAAAACCTCTAGAAAAACTATTAATACCGTTTCGCATTATTTATAAATGAATAAGATACAAATGAAAAAAATGAGGACATCCTCAAAGTTTTCTTCACGTACAAAATACATAAAAATACTCCTGGTTTAATGCAATAATAATAGCACAATTGTTAACTTTGTATGAAATACAATATTACCCCCTATTTAGTAACTATTGCAACTAAAATAGGAACGTTCTAAAATTGTAGATTTTAGGTTTACGGTGTTATTTCAGCGTTATAAAATATCAACTTGGACTAAATGGAATAGGAACGTACCTATTTTGGCCGGGACGTTCTTAAAAAGTTACTGAATCAGACGTATTATGAATAATTATGAAATTTTCATCATTTTCATAATTATTCAAAATACGTCTAATTCAGTAACTTTTTAAGAACGTTCCAGCCAATATAGGTACGTTTCTATTCCATTTAATCCAACTTTATATTTTATAACGCTGAAATAAGATCGTAAATCTAAAATCTACAATTTTAAAACGTTCCTATTTTATTTACAATAGTTACTGAATAGGGGTATTTTCATTTTTTTCAAAATATCAAATGAATCAAGCTGGATAATAAATCACATATGTATTATCAAAAAAGGTAATAATAAAATGAGGACGTCTTTATAAAAATTCTCCTGGTTTAATGCATTAAGTGTTGTTTATTTTGTATGATGTACAAAATTGTTTTACTACATCAAAATATACAATGAATTAAGTCAATAAGTTTAACATGCATTTTCATCGGTAATACACAAATTCTGTAAGTTTCAGAGCTCTAACTTGTTAATAGTTAAAAATTGATTGCAAAATTCCTGTACAGACAGACATGTGAAGTCAATTAAAAGGTTGTAAATCCAATTCTTTCTTACTATAACTAAGTCTGATTGTACGCGAATAGATACAGTTTACAAACATTTACATTCAAATTGCTTATTTAAATAGAAAAAAAGCAGTCACATTAAAACATCAAAACTATCCACAGAGTTATCACAGCAAACCTAGAAAACATCCAAAGAATTTAAAAAATCACATGTATGTTTAGGTAACTATTTTTAACATCGTGTTTACGTGTCTAATTTACACGTGAAAGATAAAAATATTCGCATAGTTGATCAATACTGATGATACCTACATATCTATGTACCAATAACATATGAATAATTAGGTATCTACTCGTATAGGTGCGTATACTTTGATGTTGGAAACCAGTTTTGTGAATGAATATAATAAATTAATGCAAGTAGCTTTTTTAAGTTTCGTTTTAATACCGTGTAGACAACGTACATAGATATTTGAACTTGTGGTACCATCGTTTTATACTAAATTTATTTATAATATTATTTTGTCACTTACAATTCACAATACCCTTTATCCAACAGAAATGTTTGACGAATTTTAATTTGAACCAAGTACCATTTGAACCATTTGAACTAATGTAATGCACACTGGCGGGCTTATTTTCCTTAATTAGGCAATTTCTTCCAACCGACCAGATTACAAAGTGTGACAAAATTTTATATATTACAAATTATAAGTGTTATTTTTTATTAATTCTTTTTTCATCACATCTTATATCGCATAGAGCTATTATATCTGTAAATATGTATTCAGATAATACATACTTATTTTTCTGCGAATTTGTGAAGTTTTTTAGCTGTACACGTTAGAACTGCTAATTACTAATGAATTAATATTGATAGAGTTATAATGTCTTACTTGTGCAGAATAATTACCGTTTAAGTGTCATACTTTGTCAAATTGTCAACATTCTTCTTACGATTATTTCTTTTTATATTTCACGAATTGTTGATTTACAATTGCTTTATTTAACTCCTTGTTAATGATCACTAACCGTATATTTCGCTAAAATTGTGTGACGGGTGCGTGCACCGAATTATTTAATGACACACTAGTTTAACGCACCAAATTAACGCATCAAATTAGCGCACCATCTACGTAAGGTATTATAAGTTGTTTGTAAAATTATTCTCTCGTGCGAAATCACTGAGCATAAAGAACGGTTGTATTATCATATTATTATTATTATGATATTGCGCTTAATTCATTCAGAATAACAAATATCGTTATTTTTGCACATTTCTCAGATGTGACGCTTGAAATTGTGATTTATCTAATTTAATACAAATGAACACGACTAATATAGCTTTGCACTATAATATACGAATGTATGTTAAACGAGTCACATAATTTTCTCTGTCTTATTAATAATATTATGTTATTATTTTTTTAAATTATATGATTATGTCTATCGGCATGGTATGGTGGTAATCCATTTGGCTTCGTTACTGATTTCCTGGATTCGATTTCCAATAGGGGAGAAATTGTTTATAATTTCTCTAATTGCTATTTGGCAATGAACTCACCCCTTACCTATACACAGGTTGTAAAAACGTGATTTTCATTAATGCAGTGCATTTTTGTATTGTACCTATGTGTATTTGGGTAGACATTAGTAAATTATTCAAATCATTTATTTTTAGTCATCCTTTTCGTCGCCAAGTTGGAATGAATATGTATTTGAAAGATTTTAGTTACGTCCATAAATAGGTACCTACACTATCTACTACCAGGAAATTGACGAGTCGTACAAATATGTAAATGAAATTACAATAATTATATTACATAAACAGGTATGTTGTTCTTTTTTTGTAAATAATACGTAAAATAGTAAGTTTAATTTTGACACAGAGCTAATGCTACAAAACTCGTTACAAAAACAAAATATCACCTTCCCCTTGAACCGGTGGCCTTGTGTTTTTTCTCTAGAAAAGGGCCATTTTAATTTAATATATCTACGCATTCAAAGCGTCGTCGTTTGGTTGTAATAATGATCGCCGACTTAATGACATCTACCGACAAAATGGATAATTGAACATCAAAATTTATAAGTTATATTAATGTTAATAAGATAATATTTTATATGAATGAAATGTTTTTATTGTGTCATTATGGTTGTTATGAACTTCATTAACGAGTTTTGAGTTTTCCTCTATATTGACACTATCGTCTTGATCTGACCTTTTCTACGTAAAATATTTTTCTTCCGTAAGTTTTCTTGTTGCTTTTGCAGTTTAATTTTAAGATAAGAAGTATTATTGTATCTTAACGCTAGTCAAATCCATCATTATTTAATTAATTTTGTACAATGATATGGTTTTTGTCCAAATATTGATATTATTTTTTCGAATGAAGTTAAACGCCACCGTCTCATAATAGTATCTATTTACATCAAAAAGTGTATTTTTTGTATTTATCTTTGTTAAAATATTTTTATTTTATAATTACCTACATATTTGAAAACAGCCTATTCAATTAAATGTATATTATATCACGGTCTGGTTATATAACTGATATTTATATAATTAAATCCATTTTTGTCCAATTAATTGATTTTTAATTTATTTGTTGTTAAATCAATAAGTTTTGGTTATTTAAATTTTTTTGATTTCTTTTCTTCAAAATATTATTTGTTTTTATTCATAAAAATCACCCTCAGGCCATTATGATTGACACATTCAAAATTGTTTATAAATGTTTTTTTTTTTCAACTTTCGTATTTCTTACAACACCAATTGGTGCCAACATTTTATGAATGATTTTTTATAGATGATTATTTCTAGTCCGTATTATTTTATTTTTCTCTCTTAATTGAGCTTATAATAAGCTATACAATATGTATGTTACAAGGCGTTCATTTTAATCATGCATGCTACCCGAAAAACCTGTATATTAAGTAGGTATTTCTGGAACCTTATCGACATTTTCTTGGACAAATCTTTGTGAGTTTATTTTTTTACAGTCGTGTTATCTATTGTTACATATTTTCATTGCTTTTGTGAAATATGCGAAAATGGTCTTTTTTCTCTTTAGACTTATGGTTAAGCCACTGTGACCCAGTGTGACTTGTTTGATTTTTTACGCACTCACTTTATATGTACACGGATCAAAATAACATGTCATATAATTAATGTACCTACTATGTGCGGTTATCAGATAGTACATACCAGGAACTGGCATCGAAAGTGATTGCATTATCAATATGGTACCTACATAATATGGTACCTACGTACATACCCACATTTTAACGCGTTCGTTATTTTACTATCGTTGATAGCATATTTTGGCGATATCAGTCCATCATCTTGTTTTTAAATGCTTTTATCTTTCCATATATTGCACCATAGCAATATACATACATATCTACATTCTACATTTACACCGAATTTACATACACGCTTCCTACCAGAGTTCTAAACTCACATATTTCTTAACTATAGATAAGGCTAACTGTAACTATAGGTATATAATATATTAAATCGATTGTACCTATAATCGGTATAGTGCCATTTAATGGTTCAGAATCACTTCAAAGGCACTGGTAGCTCAACCTTGTGCTGCTCTACGAAACGTATGTAGCTGTTTTCAGTACTTTTATTTAAAATAAGATCTAATCTATATTTTGAACACTACTGTATTGAATTATTTGTTACATTTTATGAGAGCAATGTAGAAAATTAGTTAATACATAGTTTATTAAATTAAATGAACCTGACTCTATATTCACCAATTCGCCAATTTTGTTGTATTAATATCACATAATTAATTCTGATAAATTCTACCTGATCTTCTAGAAACAAGAAGTAAAGCGTTATATTACACAGACAATGCTAGTTTATTAAAAGGACTTGTATATTCATAGACCGCTTTCAATTTTTTTTTGGTTAACACAGTGGATGTTCATAATTATAAATTAACAGTCTTATTCATAATAACTTACATAGGTTTAAAACATTGTATAACAACAGTACCTATTGAAAATCTCTATTCATAATAACATATATAAGGCAATATAATGCTATATAACGGCTACATTACGCCTTTATAAGATAAACACGGTCATAGGTTGTTTTAACACCAATATATAAGAAGAGTATAGGGACCGAACATTTCCGATAAATCACGAATGTTACCGATACTCGCATTACATGTCAATTATTTTTGAAGGGACGTGAACATTTGTTTTCTATTTCATTTCACAAATTAATAAAATAACAGATAATTATAAATACGATCAAATGTATTGTTCGCGTCTTAATATGACGTAAACGAATTACAAAAAAATATTTATCATAACCACTGACAGATCATTTTATAAGGCTATATTAATTTAAGGTAACCCACTGTTTCATTATTGCTCCAGTTTTCGCTACAGTTATTCATATAAATATCTAAATAATGATATTCACGAAATAAAAGATGAAAATAAAGCCCAAAAACTATAAGAAACGTCGTATTTTTGTTTTCAAAACATCGACTGACATCGACAAATGTCAAATCACCGAAGAAACATGAATGAATTGCAACGTTGTCATAGCAACGATATTGTTATATTGCTATATAAATGCTATTATGAATAGTCAAGAATATAAGTGCTTATACTGTGTTTTAGTTATATAATGTTTTTATCACAGTATAAGGAAATATTATGAATAAGACTGTAAATTTAAAAAAATATATTTAAAAATTGTTTTTATTTTTGAATATAAGACTTTAATACCAAGAATATTCAACGTTTGTTCATCGCTACCTATATATTGATGTGTACATAGGTTTTTATATTTGACATCTATTTAGATAATACCTTTTACTTCCTATGTACTATTTTTTTATTCGTTAACTATTCATATCTGATAACTAATACCTATATACTTATGAAACTATGATAAGTGATTATTATTTTATCGATAGTTTTCTGTGGTCCAGGATTATTTTTTAACGTTTTATAACTATTTCGCATTATTTATTAATATTTGTACCTTGCATATGTACCTACCTATTTATAATAACGTTTTATCATTTTTATTATCAATTGTAAGCCTTATTTTAATCAAATTCAATGCTGTTAAATATAGGTCGTTTTTAATATAGAGATAATTGCACTTGACTCGATCGGACCGGGTTCAAATAATGCCTCAAACGATTTCATATTCATTATTTTAACTTAAGTGTATTTGGGAATGGATTAATATTATTTTGAAGTATATGGATTAATATTGATTAATATTATTTTGAAGTATATATTTAATTATTATTATTATTATTAAAAATAACCGAATAATAATACGAATAATAAAATAGAAATAATATACTTTTATTTTATATTTTTTTTAATACTTTCTTTTCTATTCTTTCTGTTTTCTATATTCTTTGTTTTTTGTGATTGTTGTAAAAATACGGCACTCCTATATTATAATTGTATGTACGCAAATAATATGGCCATCTTAAAACAGGAATTTCCTAGTTAGGTGGCCATAGCATATATTATGATATATTGTACATTTATAAAATAAATAAATAAATAAATATTTTTATATGCTCACATATTTCTTTATATAAATCACCTCGCTAGGTTAAGCCTGTTTCGATTTGGTGGTAAATACCTACTTATTTATTATATGTATATATTATTTTTGAAGTAATTTTTATTAAAAATCTGGCATTATTTTTTTTCTAGTATTTTGTTAATGGGGTTTATATTTTCTCTATTAGAAAGTATATTCATATTATATGTATGTATTCTAAATACCTACGTTTTTTCCGGAATGTTTAGTTCTTTAAAATATTAATTTGATTATAGATATATCATGGATGTTTTTATGTCACTTCTGGAGCTGTTAATTAATTTCCGTTTGGAATGTTTCATTGTTTCAATGTTAAAATATTCGTAATAACACACTAAAACTGTTTAATGACTACTAATGCTTTCAGGTAGGTACTTTAGAGGGTAAATCGATCGTGCATTAAGGGTAATATATTTATGTATTATATTCGTATTAGATACGTAGTTATATGTTATGTTTGTGAGGCCTTTAATAGGGGAGAGGTTCGTTAACCTATCGACATACGTTGATATTTTACACGAATGTGCAATCAATCTGTTTTTCGCACTAAACTGGTACTACCTGTTTAATTGAAATTAATTGATTTAAATGTATTTTTATCTATTCACAAGTAGAACATTTGAACTAACTTTACATTATCTAACTGTCGATTCGCTCATGAGAATTAAATTCTCTGAATGAATCGACATTATTAAGCCAAGATGCGTGTACGATGGAACATTTTGTATGGCGTAGTGGACTTTTGCATGCTAATAACACCAACTAGAGGCCTCGCAGCATATATGTTCCCATACATGGATTTACTCAGAATTCGGAGTAGAACATTTTATGTGAGTTTTGTGTGTATGTGTGTGTCTGTGTGTCTGTCCCCCCCCCCTTATAACTTTTGATCCGCTCAATTTACAGAGCCCAAAATTTCAGAATATATAAACAGTTATAGGCCCATAAAACTTTTATACTTAGAAGTGTGAATTTTTTGTTTCAGTCAGGGGTTATCAACTTTTGAAATTTTGGTTTATTTTTCCATGTATCTCAGAAACCATAAAAGCAGAACGCTGAAAATTGGTATAAACATAGACAAATACAAAGTCTCAAAATAGTTTTTTTAAAAAAAATCCAGGGTTTCTCAAAAAAAATTTATTAAGATTTTTTTTTATGATAAATTTGGTTAAAACAAAAAAAATATATTTGTACCAAATTTCAATTTACGAAAATATAAATTTATGAGTTTAACTGCCTATATATTTCCAATTTTTTTTTAAAATATCGAAAAAAGCCGAAACACCCCAACTAGAAAATTTAATTTTCTATAAAAAATATTAACATTGTATCGGCACATCTCGATTTTTTTTAACAATTTTTATAAAAATTGAATTTAGTGACGACATTGTTTCATACAATTTGTATGGCAGTAGCCTTCACACAATATCAAAGAAGACTTGATAGTTTGTTACTAATCTCTAAACATACATACATACCATCATGCTGTTTTCATATTCTGGGTAGGATCAAAGGACTGACCTCCATACTATCCTATCTTGACATACATACCTAGGTACATGTGTCGTATAGAAAACCAAATATCTTAAAATATTAAATAATTTGTATTTATGGGTTTTAGTTTGGTACTTATTCTTCAACTATACATACTATCGCTATCGACAGTTGGATCTCATGTGTTACATGCAACTAGTAAATATTAAGTGTTAATATTTGTTACAAGTTTTTAATTAACAAGGGTTATTCTTTTCCATTTTACTCTTTGTATCTGTCATGTTTTTAACGACTAACGGATACTAAATATTGCATATGCGTGTCTTTATAGATCTTTTCCCAAATGCAACTCTGTCGTATTTTGTTGCGTAATATTATAATAATATTTTATTCTATGAACCATTTCCTTTCCTATGAGTATGGTCATGTGGTATATTCGTATATAATATTCTGTGATAAGATATCCAGATGAGTGTAGTTGGTTGGCAAGTTCATACAGACTGTATCTCTATGTTTGTATGGTTGTTAAATTAGCGTTATTAGGTTTGTGTGTGGATTGTTTGGTTTCCCGAGGTCGAATATGTTGGCTTTGGCCCTTTGTGTGTTGTATCATTACGAAATAATGTCGATATACAATAAACAAGGCACTAGGACCGTCACGTGCACACACTGCATATTATCTAACATTCATATTATGAGCTGATTGTACGTACATAGGTACCTACATATCGAGTAGGTTAGTACCTATTGGAGGCTCACATCACTATGTGTACATACATATGCACGCATTATGTGCGTGACATTACTTCAAATTTGTTTATCTATTTTACCAATTTGATGACAATTCAAATTTATAATCCTAAAATTATTTGGATCATGTCAATTTCAACTTTTATGCCCAACCTAATTACAATAATATGTGTCCAGTCCATGGATGGATTTTAATTGTGTAATGAGGGTTTATTTCCAATTTTTTATGTTCCTAATGATAATATATACCTACAACCTAATTTTCATTTGTATTGAAACCAATATCTGTTACAAAATTTGCCTACACAAAACTATACATAATTCAAATTTGATATTATTATTCAAATATGTCGTTTGGTTCTGTAGTATATACATATACCTATATCTATATATTGAATATCGGTATCATCATTGTGACCTTGTTTTGTTTACGTGTGTATATGAATAAGAAATTCACGCATTTTCAATAGTTCTGTATTATTCAAGTAGATAATAAATAGTAATATAAAGATTTTGCTATGTTTGAAGGGTTCATAAAACTATAATGTGGCTCACTTATTGTCCTTCTATTGCAATTTCTACTAGTCAACCAACGTGATATAGTGATTACAATAAAAAACTTAACATTGAAATTAACAAAATAACATTGCACATGGTAAATATTCGTCATATATAAAAACACAAACATAAATTAGTAGTAGCTACTTATTGATTAAAGGCAACACTGTGTATCCGCAGATAGGACTAGAAAGAGGTGGGGGGAGGAATTTAGTAGGTAAGGGAAAAGAGGAAGTACTGGTGTCACTCAATTTAACAAAAGATGTTTTTAGTCGTCTTTTAAAAACAAACTCTAACAGTATTGGGAAGCTGATTCCATAGGTGGGCTGCGTGAATTCCGTAGGTAGGTACATATTATTATTATAAATTTGATATAACTTTTATTTGTTTGTATTAATTTAATGTATAATGCGGTTGCCAAAGGCGGGTTTATTACCCTAAGCCCTAAGGCGATATCTTCCAACCGACCCAAGCTACATGAACATCTCGATAAAATTTGAAACAATTCTATTTGTAATAAAAAACAATGAACAATTATTATAGGTGAACATGCTAGGGCAGCTAGGGAAAAGAAAAAAAATAGTACGAGGAGAGGAACAGTGATAATGGTGATGTTTTCAACTCGAAAGTAAATATTAAAAAAAATTCTTATATCTCATCGTCAGTAAGTAAGAAAGTAAGTTTTGAATGAAGTATGATCAGTTGACAGCTAGGGGAAAAAATGGTACGAGGAGAGGAACAGTGATAATGGTGATGTTTTCAACTCGAAAGTTGCTATTAAAAAAATTCTCATATCTCATCGTCAGTAAGTAAGAAAGTAAGTTATGAATGAAGTATGATCAGTTGACATTAATACATTTCCTATTCTCTCGATCAAATATTTAATTCGCCTTGAGGAGGGAGTTATTTATATGGTACGATTAGTTGATGTGCGTAGTTATAATGTAAGTTAAGGACATCGATATTTTACATCGTTAATTTGGTTAGTTTGTTTAGGATTAGAAACGTGGCCGTATGCTTTGTGGTAAAAAATATTCTTGTTGCATCATGTCTTTTACATGTTCTGGTTTATTTATGTAATATTTTTTGTTCAGATTCAAATAATTAATATGAATATTAATAAATAATAAATCACAATATTAGCCGAATTTTCATAAATTATTAAAATATTTTAATGGTAAAATATATGTAGGTACCTATATATTGATTAGATCATTATTTTTTTCAATTTTTAGTAGATAACATTCTGAATTATTTTTGAAAATGATAATTATATTTCCAACACAAATCTGTATTATTTTCAATCTATAAAATAAAATTATATTTTATTCCTTACATTGTATCTCACGTTATAAATTTAAAATATTGTAAAACCTACATTATATGTATCATTTTACAAATATAAGTTGATATATACAACAGCAGAGCCTCCTGAAATAATAAACATACGAGTCTACGAAAAGAAGTAGAAATTGATATTAAATTATCTAAAAGAAACCCATATCGGTGTCTAAACAATATGCCCTCCTTGACGCTTTAATTAAAGAAGCCAAAATTAAAATGATCCAGCAATTTATTTGTGCAGTGATAGTTCATCCAATGTTAGAACTTTACTGATATTTACCCTTTAAAAATACTTTCCAAAACAATCCGTTCCATTCAAATTTGTTATTTAGTACCGATTCCAGTAATATTCTGCTATACTTATCTGCTTATGACGCTAGAGGAACTCGCGTGTTGTGTAATCGAAGCTAAAAACAGAACCTATCAGGGGTGTCAAGGAGTGGTTATTCATATTTCAACAATTAATAATAATAATGAACACTTCATTGCACTTTATAGAAGTTGCGAGTTTATTTTCAAATGTACATTTTGTCAAATGTATGTTTTGTCGAAAGAGTTATATTTTCAACAATTTTTTAGTGTAAGGATCACATATTTAAAATAAATATTTTAAATATGTATTGTATTTCACCTGTTTCCTTTGTAGACGTGTAAATCATACCATGATTTTTGACTCTTTTTTTTTCTTTGAAACTTCACGAAAAACAAAATACCGAAGAAATAAATGAGAATAGAGAAAAAAGCTCGTAATAAGGTGGATTTCCGTATTCCTGGGGTATTTAGTCTAAACGATCCTTTATAACATTAGAGTAAAATTAACCATTATATCTTATTGAGTTCAAATATTACGTTTTTGTAACCAATTTTGTAAATACTTTTTGTGTTGTAAAAAGGGTTAACCCTGTTTTTTTTCATCTCCCACATGCAGATATATCTCTATGATTTGTATAATATGGCACATGCAAAAATGGACAGCAAAAAAACAGACTCAGTGCGCATTCACCGGAAATAGCTTCGCTAGGAAATAACATTCCGTGTAGTGTACCTAATGTGAGAAATAATGCAGCTATAATATGGAAGCTGGATGATGTCATTATGTATTTGTGTACCTACCTATCATCACTATTATTGTTATTATGCAGTTTTTTTGCGTTTCGCTTTTTACGCGTTGGAAAATTATTGAATATGTTTACCGACCCAAGTATGTAGTATCACATTGAAATATTGTTGATTATACAAATTTAGTAATTTCACAATTTTATATAACTTTTAAATTATATTATTTAATTTTTGACTATTCTAATATGTAGAAAGTGTAAAGTGAAACAGATTTTCAAGTCAATTAGGGGTGTAATCTATTTAGAATACACCACTTTGTTTGGACACATTATGTCGCGTTTACAAGTAGGTAGGTACTATTATGTGTAAAAAATGTGTTGTCGCAAAGCGGTTGATTCGATAATTCGTTAGAAGATACATATGCCGAACCTAGAATTAGAAATTTTCAAAGTGTACCTACATATTTGTTTCTTGAAATACCTAAACATAATATTATCGTGTTACGAATTACATAATGTGATCTTCCTGCGACAGGTACTGTATCAGCTAAAATATTTTAGTACAATACTTGATGGAAGACCTCGGTCTGAATATTATTTATTTTTATATCCAACTGCACAATAAACATTCTGATAGTCGTATGGCGCCTGTCGTTGATGTGCCGTTATTTTAAGCCGAGGTTTTCATATATTGAGTCGTATTTACTACATACACACACATACTTTACAAAAAACATGCGTATTATATCTTCGTTTTCCGTGGTTATTATCTAAACACCAATCGTTATCATTCCGTCATAATTATTATTCTTTGTCATTTTTATTTACGTCAATACGTTATTGCGTTGTGCATGCATAACGCAATCAATACGAGTTGTTAGTTGGAATTTACCAATTTGAGAAATTCAAGGAATTAATTAGATAAGATCAATTTTTATACGAATTCTCATTATTGGCTTTGGAGCTGTTCTATCATGTGAGATGGCCTTTTCGAATAATTGATAGGTATTACGATTCTCGAATCAATGTAGGAATCATAAAGTTGGTTCGAAAAGTGCAACTGATGTAATAGAATATTTCTGAAGTCAAACAATGACGATAAAGTAACAAAGAATGGTGAAAGCCTACTTATAACGTTGTTGGTATAATATCAAAAATATATATTATATAATTTAAACAAAATAGTATTTTATTTTTGATTGAGTTTAAAATAATCGTTTCATAGACTATGTTTGTTAATCAAATTAAAGTATTTTAACATGATAGTATACCTTATTAAAGTTATACCTTATTCTCATGTCTGCACCGATTACCTACATAATATTCATTTTATTCTGTCAAAATAAAAGTGATGGTAATGAAGGCAACATTTCAGAAGGTTTTGTAACGTATTCACTGGTGTATAATGTTTTTATATGAATTGAAATAAAAAAGTGTATGAATATGCATAGTTATTTTATTTTTTTTATTTATAATGAAGTCTTCAATTTGAACTGTATGACTTTTTTGTACCTAAATACTCATGAAAAGAGTATATGTATGTTCATATTAATTTATTTTATAACAGAATTTCGTCGACAGCTAATATATAGATACTCGTACTTCACCAGCAACTTGAGCTTTTTTATGTGTATCCTTTTCCTAGAAAAGTACTCAAATAGAAACATAAACTATGCCTTTTCATTACAAAATTCTTGTATAGTATTTAAATATTGTCTAAAATGAATTCTTTAACAACTTTGATCTCTTGAATATATTATGTAAAATAGTGCTTTAAGAGGGTGACAATATGTTTTTAAATAATGCAATTTAATTTTTTTTAGTTTAACTATAGATATTTAATTTTTTTTCTGTGATTTTATCGTTGTAGGTATACATATATTATAATACTTATTATTTTTATGTTGACAGTAGTGAAATTAGTGGTAATTCATTCAACTTTAGTGCCGGCATTCGATTCCCAGCAGATGAGAAATTTGTTGTGTTTGAATTACATGTTGGTACAAATGATTTCATGTGATGCAATGCCACGAAAAAAAATTGTTATGATTAATCACGCAGTAAATGCATCATGTGCTAGTTTATTTTTTGAAAAGAATAAATAATAAATAAACAAAATTCGCACGGAAGTAAACATACGATATTTAATATATGTATATTTACAATTGATAATGTTCAATATTTAGTTATCATTATAATATGTCTGCTGAAAACACTAAATAATTGTTTTTTTTTTAATCTTTGTTTTAACGTTTTGCAAGTAATCTTAGATATAAATTGGAAAACTTTTAAAATCTTCTTTTTCTTTATTAAACGGAATAGTTCATGTTGCTAAAAAAGAATCCTATAATGTTATTTCGGGTAGAATGATTTTATATTATCATTCGTGTAGACGTAGACGTATTCGTAGGTTCAAGTAGGTACTGTATTTAAAACAAATCTGAATTACATAGCTGGTTGTGCAATCCAGTTTCTTTATATCGATGAATGAATGATAGTAGATTGTAATAGTGCCATAATAGTGATTTATAATAGGCAAGTAACAATATAAAACAAATATAATAGCCGATAATATGGTCATCCTTATATTACGTTAAAATTCTCAAAGTGTTCTTCCACAAACGGCGTTCCTATCTATGATCTCGTGAACTGGCAAATAATAAATTCAAGGCCATCCCGCATTCATATCAAGGAGGTCGATGACATTTACCAGATAATTGCAATCTTTATACGGACACATAAATATGTATATATGCGCTCGTTCGTTGCATGCTTCTCTGTGTTAGTTTTGTATGACTGCGCACTTTACGTAATCACAGGGACGTAATTAGATAATTATTTATATGTACATCTATTTATTATTTTTCTTAAATAAAAATAATATCAATAAAAATCTTGAATGCATATAGAATACTTGTACCTGTAGGTAATTTAAAATAATGTAGATGTAGGTCTCCACTAATCATAGTTTATAATTTCTATTAAGTATTGCTTAAAATATGCACTAAAAATATTCCAACAAAATTTAAGATTAACTTTTTGAATGGTTGTATATTTATATATAAAAAATATTATAAACGTGCATATTCCTTTAATATTAGTTTTCAATTGTGTAGCTTAGTACTTTTTTATAATATAATATACAAACTGAATTTTAAAATAACTTAATATAATATTATACATTTAGTTATTTAAAATTTTAGTTTGCCTATTTAACATTTGTGATTTTTTTTTATTCGATTTTTTCAATTCGTGTCTACTTGATGGCAAAAAAAAATATGTCTGCATAAAATTATTTATTTTGTAATACGATCAATTATGTTCCGAGAGAACTGGCCCCTGATTCAAATCGAAAACGCTTAACGATATCGCCAAATGCTATTTTTTTTTGTATGGAACCTGACGTTTGTTGTTTGTTATTGTAGAAAAAAAATCTACAACAAACGTCAAATCCCATACAAAAAAAAAATAGCGTTTGGCGATATCGTTAAGAGTTTTCAACTTGGCTCAGGCCCCTGGTGTAAATCGTATTTTAATCTCAGTGAAACTGAAGTTCGTAGCCAATATTTTGTTTCCAAATATTTTTTAAAAAATTTACAAAACGCTCACCTTTGAAAAAGTTGATTATTGTAATCTTTATTGCTGCTTTTATTTACCTTTATTATAAACGAGAATTGACAACCAGTACTACCTAACAAATACCCACGTAACTCACACATTCACATTCGGATAACGTGCATAACATACCTAACTCTTCAATTTACATATCTAGATATCCATTCAAATAAATTTTTGTCAATATCAGATAACGTTTATATGTATTACAATCGGGAAATCGTATGCGTATTTAAAAATGATATAATGTTTTTAAATAGTCATGGTGTTTATCTTGTGTATTTTTTATATGTGTCCTTTTTTATTGATTACATTATTGACTATTATTTTGCATTATTTATTGACTGTTATTTTATTGACTCGTTTGTTTGATTTTGTTAAAAAATATACCTGTATAAAAATAATATTTTGTAAAAAAGTAGGTATAATTAGGTACTTGGGTGTATTCATTTGATAACAAAGTTCACAGCCCTTGTCGTGATTAGCGAATATAAGAGTAGGTACTTGTGAAGCTCGTGCCGCACTAGGTGTATATTATATTTACATTATTACTCTATTGTTTCATGGCGAAAATTGGTAAATTGGGTGGAAATGTATATTAATATTAAACGTGATTAAATATAACAGGACCTACGTAATTAGGAGCTGACATATCGGGGGTACGCCAGACGGGGTGTTTATTCTAAATAAAATATCGCATTATTATATATTTGAAATAACTTTGTATGTACCACGTTATTTATGCGACCGATTACGAAACTAACCGTTACCTCTTCTGGCAGGCAAATTTTCATCTGAAAATTTGAAAAAAAAACGAAAATTTTGCCTGAATGGGATGATTGGATGAAATTTGCCTACTTGTTATTATAAAATATAGGTCGAATAATATTCGTATACACACTATTTAGAACACTGGTTTTAAAATCAAGAAGAAGAGTTAATTTGATTTGAATGAATACTGAATGTTTTGTATTTAAAAGTTTCTAGAGGATTACATTTAAATAAAAACTTAGGTTCCCTTGGTTTTGTATAAAACTGAAAGTGAATAGTTTTATATTTCTTTATCACATAATATAATAATTGACTAAGGACTGTTTGTAACTTAAGCGTCAAAATACCGCCTTAGCCCGGCTCTGCATCGTACTCGTAGGTACACAACTATGCTATTTTGATCACTTCTAATAAATTTGTTGTAAACAAATAGTTTTGTAGTTTTGCAACTTTTAAATTTGGAATGAACATTCTCTTTTTTATTCCCATAGGTACAAAAAAGTAATTATTTTGAATTTTGTAACCGAATCTTCATACTAAATAGGTATATTAAAAATATCGTTACTTAAACGGTATAACGTGTCAATAAGACCATTGATCTATCATAGATTGTATTTTGCGTCTTTAGGGCGCCTGTCGTTTCAGGAAATTTAAGTAACAATCTATTTAAAAGATACGGAAGTAGCATATTGGCGATTTCTCTTTGGTATTTGTTAAATAAAATTTGTTTAATAAAGTAAGATTTTATTTATCATAAATTCGAGATTCTAAGCCTAAACTCCATGAATTTTTTGAAATTGGATAATTATTGAATCAATAAAAGTTTTCATAATTCACCTTGTGACACATTTCAATGACTTATTTTTCTTAGATTCGAATATCATTTGCATAGGTTTATAAAGAGTCGTTGCTATTGTGCAATATTATCATCCGTACCTTTACAACTCATGTCGGGTCTTGATCTCCTGAAGAGTACGCCTCCACGAATGTTGGTTCTGCGCAGCACCACGCCAGTTCCGGACACCTATGCTATGTGTTTTGTGTAATACACAGTTTTAATTTTATTATTGTCATAAGTAGATATATCAAACTTTTTGTCTAGTATAGATGTAAAATAAGAACCCGCTCCATATACATACAATCAGTGGTATTTTTAATCGGTTGGATTCTTACGTTCTGTTATGTCCAATTTTTACTATACGTTAAGACTAAAAAAAAATTGGACAATTCGATACCTACTTATAAAACCAACAATATGTATTTTATATATTAATTGGTGTTATGATGTTATTTCTCAATTTAATGTCGCATCATCAAATCGTAAAGATAAAGCACACATTAGTTTGTCGAATGAATGAAGTTAATTTTGACCTTTCGCTCAGTCATTATCAACATCACACCAAGTTGTTTACCACACATTATAAATTATTATTTTGAACAGAGTGAGTACAGCGATTTACAAAACGAACTCGAGCATTTTATTATGTTCGACAAAAATATATAAATACGAATGACAAAATGGAAAACTTGAATGAACTGGGTCGACAGCTATTTGTCGAATGGTCCGCCTTCATGAAAGATGGTCACGGGTATAGATCGAAGGGTTTCAGTGATGAAAAATACTGTAGGGGACTTAACAAGATCACTCTATCGGGTCGGTGGATCTTTATCATCCACACTTCCCATTGCGACGAGGTTATATCGGGGGCCCTTATGGAAATAATATTAAACATATTAAAAGATCGCATGTCGACAATCTGCCTACATCCTTTACAGCGCATCCTTTATTATTTATAACATATTATTATAATGATGAATACTGAATATGACATAGTGACCATCAGTGATGACCTGAACGATCTATAGACCTTACTAAAAGAACTCTACGTCAAATTCTTTAAGGTTGTCTAGAAATGAATATCAACAAGACTAAAATAATGAGCCTAGATCTGACGCAGATATAAAAATTGGAAATACAAATATTGAAAATGTGAAGGTAAAAATCTAACTAGGGTATAAAATAAAACTGGGAAAAGAAAACCAAATTGCAGAAATCCTAAGAAGAATCGGTTTAGGTTGGGCAGCTTTTCGAAAAGTGCACTACCATTCTCAAGTTCACATTGTTAAGTGTCGTAATATACCCATGTGTCTCCAAAAGAAAATATTCGAACCCTATGTATTTCCTGTGATTACATATGGTTTGGAAACTGTGACTGACTGTCGCCACCCTAAATAAACTGAAATGTACACAAAAGTGTATGGAAAGACAAATTCTGGGGATAAATCTTAGAAACGAAATACGGAATGATGAAGTTAGACGCCGTACCAAGCTTTTTGACATTATGTATAGATCATATTTCCAGTTTCAAATGGCAGTGGGCAGGTCACGTGGCAAGACATAAAAAACATAATATTTTTTCCATTCAGGGCTATTGCGAAATAAAAGTTTTTTGGTTTGTTTACTAAACCTGAAGCATTAATGCAACCTCACAACATATTTTTCAAGATATTTTTGTCTTCTTTAATTTGAAAATATATATTGCTCTATCTTATGTTTTTTTAGAAATATAAGATAAATATAAAAAATCGGGATATGCTTATTATTGTTCTACAAGAATATAATATACAGAAAATAATTAAAAAGTTAAAGAATATTTCTCTTTATTAATATCCAAACTATCAAACTCATTTTCATTTCAAAATGATTCGTTTTGCAGTAATGATGCAATAATAAATTGAAAAAATAGGTACGTTGGCAGTAGGCGCCTCCTTAAAAGCATAATTTATTCTTCTTACCTATGCTAATATTAGTATTCTTGGGCCAATGATTTGTCTCAGCCGTAATCATTCCAATTTTCGTATTAATTTACTGGCATTCAACTTTTGTTATTAGGCTACCTACTTTAATTGTCCACTAATCTGTGAATAACATCTTAATAATTTACATTCTATAGAATAACTAATATGTAATTTTTGTGTTACATTGTAAAATAAATCTAATGTAGATATTGTGTATTATTTGATAGATACACTTACTACAATATTGGGTTATGTATGTAAGTATATAACATTAGTAGGTATGTATAATATACTACAGGTATACTTACATATTTACAAACACTTACATAAAATTGTTTGTGTGTATGTGTGTTGGTGTGCGTTTATAATATTATTGTATGTACCTACATAATATATGTTGAACTTCTCCGAATTCACGCATATGGATGCAAACAAGTTACATAGTTACGTTATCATAATAAATATATGTAGGTACCTACCTATTATATTTGGAGGCCATCTTATATACCTAGGTACATACTAGTAGTATACTAGCTGTTGTAGTGTCTATAATGCCTACCAATCGTATGAGTGTAGGTATATGAGATACCCAACCTTACTACTTATCAACTCAACAAATATATAGGTACATAATATACTAGGTACATAATATTATGTATACCCACTTCCCATTCTCCATTGATATAATCGACAGTATATGTACAATGCAAGTTAACTCATTCTTCAAAAATCTATTTTTATATTTTACTAAGAAGGTACCACCTATATTATACATAATATTTAATTTTATGTAATTGTTTAGCTACGCATTTTCTTTATTCCTTGTTATAAATAAAAAATTTTACCAAGTTAAAAAAATACTATATAGTAGTTACTTTGTAGCTGCCTAATTATTTGTCTTTTTTATTTCCTTTTTATATTTCACGTTGTATGTATAGATCACTTAAAAATTATTACTTTAACGCACAAATAAGGCAATTTTACTTATTTTGTATATATGTATATATACATATATTTTTTATTGTGTTTTATATTTTTCAACAAATTGTATAAAACTGGCAGTTCCCAGAATTAATTAAAATAAAAATATGATCAGCTTGTTAATCGATTGAAACATGAATAAATTCATTTTCCCAAACTGAAACTGAATAATTATAAAGATTTTCTTATAGGATTTATATATTTATCAACTATTTTAAAATCATTCGAGAAAGAGTTGGCATGATCATATTTATGAGATTTTGAAAGATGGGAACATACCAAGTTATAATAATAGGAAAGAATGTATTAGGCGATGTATGGATGTAAATGAGGCAAAATGTGTATGTCAAGATAGAAGCGTTTGGGGTTTGGTTCTTTCTGCCTACCCCAAATAGGGAAACGGCCTGATTGTGTGTATGTTTTATATAAATCATTTATTACTGATCATATAGAGTTTTCTATTTAATAAGTTTTTGATCCTTGATTTGATTTCCATGTTTTTTAAAATTAATTTGTATTTCTTTATGTTGAGTGTTATTGTGAAATAAGAAGGCAATCTGTATATGTTTTTGACCAATTTGTTTTTGTTTTGGTTTCAGGCACGACATTTAGGGCCCACAAATTGATATTAGCAGCATGCAGCAAACACTTCCAGGAGCTGTTTGCTGCGGCACCCCCCAGCCATGCGGGACCATGCTACGTTATCCTGGAAGCAACAAGCGCTGCCAATATGGCTGCGTTATTAGAATTCATGTACAAGGGAGAGGTACATGTCAGTCAAGAAGCTCTCTCTGGATTCCTAAAGAGTGCCGAGAGTCTTCAGGTATGTGTCTTTAACTATTTAACATGTACTTAAAAATTAGTACAAGTATGTAAACAAGCTTAAACTTATAATTTTGGCGCGATTCAGGGGAGACTTCTATGCGACAGCATTTTCACCTCAAGTATTAAGGTTCCTAGCTTTCATTGTTTATAAACTAATTTCTTAATTAGATGGCATTACAAAACAATTCATTGTCATTCTCATAAATGGTGATAGTGGTTTCACCTTATTTTCAAGTAATATGAAAACACCGCTCAACATATACAAGAGTTTAAATTTTGGATTAATATGGGAACTTAATAAAAGTCATAATTGGTGAAATGTAATCTCATAAACCAACCAATGATAAGTCGTAGGTGCCTGATTTCTCATTTCTCCTGTAAAACATGTTATCTTCATGTAAAGTGTGTCAAAAAATGCTTTAAATTACCAAATTGTTCCTGAAATCGAATGAAAGTTTATTCAAGCAAAATATCATGTTTTGAATTTTATTATCAAAGTAACTTTTTTACTATTATAATTAAATTATTCACTAGGTATATCTATGTTTTATCTTTTGCATACATACACCTAGCTTGAGAAACTCCACTTTCATTTATCCTTACTCCAACGAGATTTTATATTACTAGTTGCATGTAACACATGAGATACAACTGTCGATAGCGATGGTATGTATAGTTGAAGAATAAGTACCAAACTATAAACCTATAAATCCAAATTATTGAATGTTTTAGGATATTTTGTTTTCTATACAACACATGTAGGTATGTATGTCAAGATAGGACAGTATGGAGGTCAGCCCTCCTACAATGAATATGAAAACAGCATGATGGTACTGTATGTATGTTTGGAGATTAAGTATCAAACTATTAAGTTTTCTTACATATTGTGTGTAGGCTACTGCCATACAAATTGTATGAAGCAATGTCGTCACTAAATTCAATTTTTATAAAAATTGTTAAAAAAATTTGAGCTGTGGTAATACAATTTTAATATTTTTTATAGAAAATTAAATTATCTAGTTGGGGTGTTTCGGCTTTTTTGATATTTTCAAAAAAATTGGAAATATAGGCAGTTAAACTCATAAATTTATCATAAAAAAAAATATTTTGCTTAATAAAAAATGTTTGAGAAACCCTGGAATTTTTTTGAAAAAACTCATTTGAGATTTTGTATTTGCCTATGTTTGTACCAATTTTCAGCGTTCTAGCTTTTATGGTTTCTGAGATATATGGAAAAATAAACCAAAAATTCGAAAATTGATCCCTGACTTCAAAATTCTGAGTATAAAAGTTTTGTAGGCCTTTAACTATTTATTTTTTTTGAAATTTTGGGCTCTGTAAATTCAGCGGATCAAAAGTTATAAGGGGGGGACAGACACACACACACACGCACACACACACACACACCCTCACACACACACACACACACACACACACACACACACAGACACACACACACACACACACACACACACACACACACACACATACACACACACACCCTCACACACACACACACACACCCTCACACACACACACACACACACATACACACACACACACTCACACACACACACACCCTCACACACACCCTCACACACACACACACACACACACACACACACACACACACACACACACACACAAACACACACACACAGACACACGAAATGTTCTACTCCGAATTCTGAGTAAATCCATATACGGAACATATATGCCTCTAAGTTGGTGTTTTTTGACTTCAAAGTTGGAAAAGCCGTTAAAAAAGTAGACCCTGCATACAATTCTCGCGTATCTAGGATTTAAACTGCCTATTCCTTCAAGAGAATTTCATTATCTTGAACGAATCGACAGTTGGAATACATCAATTTCTCAAACGGTTTCTTGTAGAGAGTGTATAATGCACGAGTTTCATTGTGATGTGTAGTTAACACGAAATATAATGAATTTTTTTGGTCTGGAGGAGGACGATTTGCACACACATGTCATGGTCAAACCAACCAAGCTAATAACCCAAATTTGCCTTCTGTGCACACCCATGTGATTTTTCTAGATGTAGAAATATATGACATACCTACCATGTTATTGCTTATAAGAAATTATTTCTAAATTGAGTATCTACTGAAATTGTCTTCTTGGAAATTTTGTTTTTCCATAATCCTTTTTTTTCTAAATTGTTTAATTCAAAAGTTAGATACACGGAAAAATATTCTGTTAATGGTTATATACAGTATTTGTATTTCATGTGATACAAAATAATATAAGTAGAGTATTAAACAAATTAATAAGAATAATAATAGTTCTTGAAACTAGGTGTGGACCAAAAAAGAATAATCAAGTTGTAATAAACAAAGTTTAAGTGTATTATTTTAATTCTTAATATCTCACTTTCCTAATTAATTGTCATAATATTTCACTATCATAATATTTCATGTTACAGGTAAAAGGATTAAGTATAGAACACGAAAAACTGGCTGTGGCCCAAAGCCAGCACCCAGGTGGAGGTGGAGGTGGTAAAGTAAAGTTAAACAATAGCGCAGCGTGCGGTATGGGAGGGGTTACAGAGGCTGATAGCTCTCCACAGTTTGGTGGACTTCCTTACCTACAGACTGGGGTCCTACCTCCCAGCTATCACCCGCGAGCCTATGCACCACCCTTGCCACCTCCTATACATCACCACCATCAGTTTGGCACCGATCTGCCCCGTCGTAGAGCGCTGCGCTCTCCCCACGAAGCCACACCTCCTGAGCCACGATCCTCAGTCTTGAGGGATGGGAAAGCACCACTGTCTCCAGCGCCGTCTCCTCATGCCAGAAATTATAGGTGACATTTGCTATTCAATAATATAATCTTACAAAGTTATCAATTTTATAAACATCAAGAATTTATTCATAAATTTATGACTGTATATAAGGAATGATTTGCATCCTTAAATTTAACTATGGTCTTGTGTTTACGATTGCAATAATTTACAAAATTAAGCAAAGCACAAGTTGCTTGATAATACTTTGTCATTCAAAACATTTGAGCATACAATCTTTAAATAGACTGCTGGTTATCAAAACTGAAACTATATCAAATCTATTTGTTGGCTATCAAAATTTCAGCACCTTTCTTTAATCTATTTATTTATTTACACTACCGTTAGTTTCTAGATTTGCTATATTATAATTTACAAAGCTGTGTGAATCTTATAGTTTTTTTTATGAACTAAATGCATCTGTGTATCAACTATTTAGATTGGTGGTAGAAGAGTGGTAAGTGGGCTGGGTTAGTAATCTAGTGGTCGTGAGTTCAAATCCTGCCACGACTGATTTCTTTCACCTGTAGCACAAGCATAGATGCTTAGTTTAGGAATGTATGAGGATGTACATGTATATACTTCTTACAAGGAAATATTCATTTTTTTATTATATACTTTAGTTGTGTATAGAAATTTCTTATGTGGCTGTTGGAGTTTAGTCACATTCAATCACAAGATTAAGAAATACCATTTCTTTCTTCATGTGCCATATCAGGTTTTCTTCGATGTTGGCCAACATTTGAGTGAAGGCCTCCCAGTCCTGCGCCATCCAGAGTAACTTTTCCGTATTCCTCACTCCAGTCTATTCTCGGATAATACTTTACTTGCCGACAATTATGTATTATTAGAATTTTTGCAAAAATAAGTTTATTTTGTGTAAAAAAGATAGTATACAGGTGTTTATTGTAATATTTCAGACCTGGTTCTTCAAGTTCCCTGGCAGGTAGTTGCGGTGAGGAACCTGACACAAGATCCTCTCCCGGATGTAGGTTTAGTGAGGAAGGGGGGGGGGGTGGAGGTGCATCAGGTCCTTCTACCCCCCACACCCCCCATGCCATGCAGCTTCCTCACACGCCAACACCCAGCAACAATGGATATGAACGTCCAACACCAGGTACAGATGATACCTGTGAGCGGAGACAGTCAACAGATCAAGGAGCAGAAGGTGATACTTTTGTCAATGCTTCACATGACATACAAACAATGTATTAATTTTCTTCCTTTAACATGTCTGTTTTCTATATAAGTACAAAGTATATTTCTATCTTTGATATTTGCTATTATTGAAAATGGATAATTTTTGGAAACTGACACAAAGTATTATGATTAATTCATATGACTTAAAAACAATGTCTTATTTTTCTTCCTTGAAGATTTTCTATGTTTGATGTCTGCTGTTTTTTCAAACTAACAGGAAGTATATGATTCTTTTTCAAAGCTTCATATGGCATAGAAACAATGTATAAATTTTCTTCCTTGGTCATGTCTGTTTCCAATAAGTATAGAAAGTAATTTTATATCATTGATATCTGTTGTTGTTTAAAATAGCTACATAATTATTAGAAACTGACTGGAAGTAAGTGATACTTTGTCAATGGTTCATATGATGTACAAACAATGTATTATTTTTTCTCCTTGACCTTGTCTATTTTGTACAAAAAGTAATATGTGTATCTTTGATATAGGCCGAGGTTTGGAAAAAAAAAGAATTGAATATTAAATAATTTTTCATAAACTTCTATGCTAGACACAAACCTATAGACTAATCATTACAGGAGCCATTGGAGATGATTATTGAGTATATTCATACTTGGAGGTCAGGATATAAATATTTCAGATTAATTAGAAAAAAGAATTGAAATTTGTCAAAAAACACAATATGTTTGAGAATCAATAAATATATGATTGAACAGGGATATTTTGTGTTTAGCTCTCTTTGGTTCCTCGGTGATGAATATATTATAATTTTATGCATAACATACTTATTAAATAAATTCTAAACTTTGGTGATTTGTTCAGGACACACAAGAAACTTTCTGGATTTTAATTAATTAATATTTACCAAATATGATCTTCTTGGAATTTATTTAACAATCCAGTGGATTGTTAAATGCATTTTTATGGGAAAATTTATATCAGACAGAAGGGGTCTGAAGGGTACAAAAGAACTGAAGGGACTGATGGGGCAATAGGGCTCGATGGAATGGAAGGGCTGATAGGGAAAGACAGATACAAGCTGACTTAAATACATTATCTCTTTAAATTCGCTAGTATTATAAATACAAAATTTTTATTTTCTTAGCACAATGCGATTTAAGTGTTATATGTATTTCCAGATTTAAGAATCAAAATGGAAACCCAAGAGTTTCCAAGTAGTGGTGGAGGTGGAGGTGGAGGAGGAGGTGGTCCAGGAGGTCCATACAGTGCTCCCCCTACACCCCCCGCAGCACCCCCTGATGCTCCTCCTGAAATTCCTCTTTGGCCAGCCAAGCATCTCACTGGAAGTAAATCTGGAGGCATAGCTACACCAGATGGTTAGTTTTTTGAAAAGTTATTTTACTAATACTTTTTACAGTGTTTCATGTTACTATAAAAACACAGTAACAACAAATGTAATATAAAGTAAGGAATTTTGATAATTTTTAATAAAAAAAAATCAATATTGTCAATATTATGTGTACAAAAATACCTAAAATATGTTTTCTTTTTTTATGATTTGTGACGGTTTGTAAGTAAAAAAACCGCATTTCACTGTCAGTAAAAACACAGTAATTAGGTACTTTAAGATATTCAATTTTCAATATATTTTTCTAACTTTTTTTGGAAAATATTTTGAAAATTGAATTTTGAATTGGCTTTTGACACGTTTCTTTTTCCAATATTTGAAAAATTACATACAAAAAGGTACTTGCTGAAATATAAGCACTATTCTGAAATAATTGTGTTTTGGTAATTATTGTGTTTTTACTTAGCAGGGCAGTATTATATAGGTATCAGCAAATATCTTGATAATTTTCAGTGGAGCAGGGAACGGTGTTTCCTACTACAAACCATTAAAAAAATCAAAATTTCTGTTCTTTACAAACCATGTGATTTTTAAATAATTTTCTGGTAACCTACAACTTTTCAAATTACAATATTCAAATTAAAATGGAATAGTATTTATTTTATACATACTTAATTAACAAGGAAGTTCTTTATAAGGCGTAGCGTCGCAGTCACTGGACGCAGCTTATCAGACTGATTTCAGTATTCCATATAGAAATTCATGACTATTGACAATAACAACATCGTTGTTAGGAAACGAAAATCCGATCTGTCCACTGTGCTGCATCCGTGGACGCTAAGCTTAAATCAGATATACATATTTTAATATAAGTGCTTTATATCCAATAGGTACCATGCTGCTTATACAAAAGGAGGTAGCATTTCATAATTAAAGTTTAATTAAATTCCTATCATAAAAGTCGACTACTTTAACAAGTAACGAAACACAAAATATTTGAAATTTTACAATATTGCCTCTGGGAACTCATAGAAAAGTTCATACGATTGATACATGTTTACCTTTCTATCACCTTATCCTTGGCTAGCTGTGTTTTCAAATTACAAAATATGAGCAAAGAAGAGGTAACTCTGGGTAAAGTGTTTTTTTATTGTTTTCAATAGTTTTGTCCCACATTTCTTCCAAATATGTTTTTCTCTCTTCTAGTATGTCTCTTTGGCACCTGGTGCTGTGTCTGCGAAGTCCATGAGATTTTTAGACTCTTTTATTTTTATGTTCTCTACCTGTTTTCAATGTTCTGTAAAATGTACATTTTGGTCTATATAAATATAAACAAATCACAACTTATTTCGCCTTTTAATCTTACGATGCTAGGACATAATATGTTGAAAATTGAACAATTTACATTTGATTGTACAGGTACATAGTTAAGATAATTTCTACATGGTAATTTTTATTTTCAGGCAAAAAATTAAAGTGTCCATTCTGTGAAAGGCTATACGGTTACGAAACGAATCTGCGTGCGCATATAAGACAACGGCACCAGGGTATACGTGTGCCATGTCCATTCTGTGCACGTACCTTCACCCGCAACAATACAGTTCGGCGGCACATTGCGCGCGAGCACAAACACGAGGCAGCACTGAAACAGTTCCAGCAACATCATGGTCCACTACCAAATCATGCTCAGTAGCTGTCACAATGCTCCCTCCCTCCGTTGCCCACAAATATGCATCTACCCCCTCCACCTCTGCTCTCCACATCCGTGTACTTAACACTCATGTTGCCCAAAATGTATCCCCCGACACTCAAAGTCATTAACTTTTGTTGAATCCCCACACTTGCACCGTCTCTTCACCGGGATATTCCAGTGTGACTGTTTAGTTTATAGTGCGATTGTCTCCTAGTCATACTGTTCGCTTTTATACTATAATGTTTTGGAAAAAGGTGTCCAGCGAAACGTTTAACAAATATAATTCTGATCTATGTGGGCGGTGGGCAGTCATATGATTGTCAGTTAGCCGATATCCTACATCTTCAAAATAACACTTACTCCTTTCCTCTATTATCACATCACAGAGAGGGGAGTTTTAACAATTTCCTGTGAAGGCGGTCAGCCATTTAATTTTCATTACTATTCTGAATCACTACCTATGTCAATAAAAATGATGTCAACTTTACTACTACATTTTGTCACAAAAATGGGAAGCTACTAAATAAGATGAGAGAGAGAGAGAGAGAGAGATGTATAAATATAAAGTGAAATGTGACAATGCTGTGATCTTATATCTTCAAGAGTAGTGTATGTAGTTATATATCACTCATACCAGCCAGTATGGCATCACACTCCACTCCTAATGAGATTTGATCTTCAATGTAAAATATGTATCTTTGCTCCGCCATCTCTTTCAATAGTTTATCATCATATTATAATACCTCAACTGATATACCTCTATTTGATATTAAGAACTAAATATTAAAACATGATTTATATAATATCCTAAACAGATTTTATGCAGTCGTAAATATACCTACATTTTATTATATTAAATATACATAACTTAGGTTATACAAGGTCCCTCTGAATGTAACAAAATATGTGATTAATTATATAATTTATTTCAGAGTAATTTAATTTTTTATGTTTAGTTTGTCAATTTGTTATCTGTACAATATGATTTTATATAACATGTATGTAATAGTAAAAACCTACCTCAATTTGTCATCATAAACAATAGTTATAAGATTTTATTCAGATGACTGAGAGATGATGGTTACCTTTATAATGTTTAAGATGGTAGCAATCGTTTGTTACTGGTGAATCAATAGTGATGGCGGAGCTGCCACAATTTTGATTAAGAAGAAGATAAGAGATGTAAAGAATGTTATTTGTCAATGAGTGATGAATGATATAAAGAAAGAGATCCAGGTATGATTGATCAATAGATCAGGTAAGATTGAGATCCTAGTGAGTGAGATGTGTGATGCGTGGACAGGTTGCTAAATTAGAACAGCTACTATTGTATATATCCTAGGAGCTATTTAAAGCTGTTCAGTTTTTAGCCTTCTATCCACAAGAGATTGATTTGATTAAGTTTGTACCAGGCTGGAAATTATATTAAATATAATGTAAGACAATGACTTAAGATTTTTAACGAATTGATGTTTCATTTATTATTTGCATTGTTTGATTGAAAATATAGAAAATAATATAAGGTATATTAATTTTAATGATTATTACATCAATGACACAATGTCAAGATTTTCATTGTTGTTATAATATTTGTATGTAAGATATTGTCACCAAATGTGTAAATTTGAATGTAAATAATATAAAGATGTTTAATATGTTTTCCAGACTGGTACATATTGTGTATGTATATGTATGTATACACTCTTATGTAGGACTTGGAAATTGTCTATGTTTAATATTATGTATGTAGAAGGACAGTTTTATACCGTGGTATGTTAGTAAAAGATTGTACAAAGTACAATGTCATAGGCTAGTTAGTTAGGTAATTGTTAAACAATGTGGGTATGTATGGCTTGTAGAGTGAATGGGATTATTTTCCCTGTTTAAGTTAAACAAAGAGATTGATCAATGACAAACTTTATTATCACATTGCTTTAAAAGTTTTGTATAATGTCATAGTACATAATATATATATATATATATATATATATATATATATATATATATATATATATATATATATATATATATATATATATATATATATATATATATATATATATATATATATATATATATATATATATATATATATATATATATATATATATATATATATATATATATATATATATATATATATATATATATATATATATATATATATATATATATATATATATATATATATATATATATATATATATATATATATATATATATATATATATATATATATATATATATATATATATATATATATATATATATATATATATATATATATATATATATATTATATAAAAACATAATAATATGTGATGTGATGTGCGTGTATGTTGACATTATATAAAACTTATGTTCAATATTATTGTTGTCACCATTTTTCACGTGCATAATTAATTACGGGTAGAATGACTTGTCATTTGCACTGCTACAGCTGGTGATATATTTCAATACCAAATGCCGCACTTTATTTCTAAGATGATTGTCTCAGTGTCCTTTTAAGATCAGCTAGTCATTGTAATAATTCTTTGGATGTCCCGGTTCGTTGGCTAGTGAGAAAGTGCATTGTATTATATGTTTGTATGGCAGTTCCTCGCTACTCCTAACAGCGGACCGAGATCGCGATTGTCCAAGGGTTCAAGCAAATTCGGGAATTATTTTAACGCTAAAGTCACAACAACGGGTAATTTTTATTTTAGAGTTAAATAGTAAATATAAACCAATTGATGTGTGACTCTGTAGGGAGTAATGTACACCTGCTAGTGCCAAAAGCCTTCTTGATTAATTTATGATCAATATAATAATATGTATGTATTGTGTAGCTCATACTGTATTTATTGCGAGTATTTATTCAAAATGATATTTTCATTTCTGTGTGTGAGTGTAGCAACAGACGGCATCTCTGATATTTAGGGGTGTGTTGCATTCATGTCTTTGGTATTGTGTTATATTTTGCTATAAGTTATTTGTGTTGTTTCCATTTATATTTATTTTTTATACTGTTTTGCCTTATTCTATTGCATAATTAGTCTTATGTTAGGTACATATTGTTTATAATACCTGCCATGTTAGCAAAAATATATTTTATTTTTAATTGTTAGTAACATTTTATTATTAAATTCAAATTAAAATGGATCGAGAGGTAGCACAGATTACTAGAAGTAAAGTCAGCATAATAGTCTTTCCATTAAAGTGCGCATGAAGTCATCATATGAATTCAATTATATTTATAGACTTTCTTAAAACAATATTTATTCATTCTTGTTGTAGAGCTAAAATGTTTTAATGAAAATTATAATCTTGTTAAAATGAAAAATGTTTGATCCTTTTTATGGAGATAAAAATATAAATAAAAGTACAATTACAATAGGCATAAAAAATATGTCGACTTATAAAATTTTAGTATACTTCACAAAACATTTTATGGTGGGAAAAAATAATATCGAACATAAACATTTTACTCAAGTTTAATGATAATATTAAAATAAATTGAAGATGAACACTCAATTATATTTTATTTTTACTCCTTATTTACTTTTTGTCAACTAAGCATGGCATCATTTTATATGCAATATGTATGTGATTATAAAATATATAATATACTGTACCATACAACTTTTATAGTAATAAATATATTAGTGACAGTGATGTCTTCCTCTTCCAGGACACAATGTTGTATTGTTTATATTTCCACACTTGTACCTTTATGTAATAATTTATTTATTATTACATATTAACAAATATATTATCGCAGAAACCAGTGACCTCATAAACTGTCAGTATTTGTATATTTACACTGTTATATAATATATGCTATGCATATACTTTTAGTTTTGGAATTAAGGCAATACAGTTATTTTCATGACATTCGTATGATAATTTATTTATATTAAAATGTAATTCAATATAAAATATTATGTATATGCAAGATTTATTTTACCGATTGAATATATTTGACAATAGCACCTACAGGTTATATTAACATATTTTATATCATGTGTTTTAAAAAGAATAATAATTGACACTTACAGATAATTATTGTACTCTATATTATAAACATTATATAAATAATTCAATAACAGAACATATTATATTTAAATTTTATTCTTATAAAATATTTCATATATTTAACAATGCAGAGTCTATTAAAATTTAAACAGGGTTTAGTTTAATATCAAGAATCAAATAATTTGATTAAAGTGTTATTATTTTATAATTTTAGTTCCAATAATGTAAATGTAACATTTGCATACAGATATGTTCATATATTTATATGTAAATTTTGTTTTATATTCTGTTGAGGCTTTGCATTTCATAAATATTGGTTGTGTGATGGAGAATCCAACAAAATGTATATTTTCAAATGAAATACCTACATATATTATATTGTTAATTTTAAAACAGGCCATTGAATTTCATGTATTTTTTATTTTTATTATATTATATAGGTACAGTAAATCATGTAAAGTTGCAATAAATTGTAACCATGTGATGTAATTATGAAAGGTTTGTGTGAATGTAGGTCTTATTATTGTGTTAGTTAGATGTCTTTATATACATACATACACACATACATTAATTGAATATTTCAACTTTGATGTATGTTCAACGCTTTTATGTTTATTCAGAAGAGTTTTTATTACACTAATTTGTCTGTCAAACAGATTTTGTTTTTATAATTGTTGTCTTTTTAGTTTTTTTTCATGTAAAATTAAATTTGAATTGATAAATATTGTGATTTGTTTTAAGTAAGCCGTAGTTGTTCACTGATTCTCCAAGTGATTTAAATAATTTGCAATATGATTGAAATTATTTAGGCATTGTATACATAGGATATATCATTTTATGATTGTTACATTGTTTTTATTCCATTCTTTTTATTTTTGATGTTTTGGAAACGATTCTCAATACTTACAGTAAAGGAATGCTAGTGTTCTAAGAACATGAACATTTTTAGAGAACGAGTTAAGTTACTTTTTTTATTTTTGAATATTTTAAGTTAATTATTGTTAAATGTGTGCACTCAGTGCATATTGTCAAACGGGTATCAATAATTTGAGGTACATAGAATTAATTGTTTTACATTATACGGAGTCTGAATGGTGTTAAGGTATTCTTCAGGCACAACACGCTACACATAACATTTTTATCTTATTTATATTTCATAGATATTTGTTTATTATACCTATATTATATTATATTATATTCAAGTGACTTCAACTAGACATACTTACCTACATATAATTAGGTAGGTATTTCACAAATTCATCAGGGTTTTGGGGGAATATGTACCTACATAGTTATATATGCATATATATCCATTAGAAAAGAACACATTTTGATGCTGACTCATATTCCCTCGCAAAAATTATAAGCAAAAGAGTTTCGCTCACAAAATGATAAATAAATTGTATTATGTACCTACCTTCTAAAATATAGATGTACCTACATGATATGATAATTAATGAATATTATGAATGATGGATCACCTGATATAGATATTTATATGAAAATGGATGTTTAACTTGAAAAAAACTATAGAAGTAAGTACCTAATGATGTAAAATGAATATTGTGACGTTTGTGAATAAAATAAAATGCAAATAGCTGTGTTATGTTGTGTTAAAAATACCACACCAGGGACTTGTGGTCAGCTCTGAGTCGCGACTCCGCTCATATCTCATGCATTGCACCCACCTCTTTAATAACTAGTTAATTACATTTCAAATTATATTTTCTTACGATGACAGTATTTCAATAGTAGTTTATTGATAATTAATTGAATGTACATTAAGATAGTTCTCCCTTTAAATGTGCTCAAAAGTGTTGGGAATGTATGTATGTGTAATTTAGTTATGTATATATATATATATCTATATATATATATATATTGTTATGTTAGCAGTGTATTATTTAATAAGGCGGGAGTAGAGTGTTGCCACTAAGCCAAAGATATCAGGGGTAGGTGACTCCTCTAGTGTTGCACTCTCTCGTGATGGGGTTATGGATGATACAATATTACATATGTATAATACTGTTCCCCCATCAACTTGCCGTCTTATGTTTATCCTAAACTTTATCTACCTCATTATATACCATCTTGTTTTACAATACTCTAGTTTAAGCTTTATATTATTATTTATGTTTTAGTAACACTACTTATCGATAGTACAAAGATGAGCTACCTCAGGTTTCATATAATAAATAAATGTCTAGAATTAAATATTAAATCGATGTAAATTGAATGATTGAATTTAATTATTATTTTTGTTTTAATCCTGATATAAGTATGGAGCAAGGGATGAGGTTTTTACCTTGAGTGGATTATATGTATTGTATTATTGGAAATACCTCAGATTTATAATTAATACCTAAGTATCAATATTCAGTTATTTCCCAGGCAATAATTATAATGTAACAATAACCACCAAGTACAAACCGACATAATATAATTAATAAATGTAGAGATTTTTAGTCTTACTCATCAATATATAATAATTTATATATATATATATATATATACGTAATATATTTTGTTGGTTATGGCGATCCATATAATTTTATATGATTTTGAGTTGGAATCTCTACAATATTAGTTAGTTTAGTACATTACATAATATTCTGAAGATGATTAGATCAACTGATGAATAGTTATGTTTTTATAAAATCTCTCACCGAACTACCTCATTTTGTTTTAATTGTTGTATTTCAATAACAAACATATATATTACTATATATTAAAAAAGGCAATGCATTATATATTTGTGGATTATAATTTGAATGTAAAGTTCCTTTTATAATAATGAGTAGGTACTTGTTGGCAGCAAAGTATTAAATAAGACGCATCATAATATATTATGTGAGCTTACCACATGTCTCATATTATACTCTGTGAAATCTTAAAGATTTAATATAATAACTACCTACTATATTATATTTATATATATATATATCTATAATTGTACCTTTATTCAAAACTCTTGCTTCTCTAGGAGTATAAACACACACATATTTTATTATTTTTATGATTGATTCATCGTTTATGTTTAATAGATGTTATTATGTTTTGCGTTGATACAAAGGCAAATTAATATAATTGTTAGGATTTATCCAATTAAAATTAACAAAATTTTTATTTTTGTTTTATTTTTTGATTTTCCTATTTTTTATCCTTTCCTGTATACTTTTGTTTTGATTATTTGAAATATTTTGGTATAAGATGGATGAAATACCTATGTAAAATGATCAGTGTTTGGTGTTACAATGGCATAGTAGATAATATATATATATATATATATTTATATTTCTGATATGTAAGGTGCAGTAACAAGTAAATGATTATCATGTTTTGGTTAATATTCCTGTACTTACATGTAGCTACTATCATATTTGGAATGAGTGTCCTTGTATCTTCCTATCATATATTATTACAGGTTATACAACATAATATACCTAATATAATATCATCTCAGATGTCACGTAATATGGTCAGACAGTTTGCATCATCATTCCATACCCGTCCATGTGTATTTATTTCTGTTGACACAGATATAGATGAAATAATAAAGCATGTTTTACCCATTTCTAGGATATCTTACTAATAAACGCACTATATTAAAGTTTAAAGGAGTTAAATTACTGTTAAATGTAATAATGGGTATTTTGGCATGCGATCACTTTGCACTGTATCATTTATCATTTTACTTAACAACTGCACTTCTTAAATGTATTGAAAAATAATAGGTGTATACATTTAATAATATAACAAAAATAATTGATGTTATGTAAGGCAATGTGATGATGGTGAAGCTAATATTAAATATCTCTGTGGAAATGTACAAAATACATAGAGAGAGGCCTGAAGATGAATGTTAGTTAACATTTCAGTATGTTGTGTACTGGACATTGGAGCCAGTTGCTAGACAGGCATAGAACATACATATATACATACATACATATATATGTCTATTATTGCTGTTTGTCTATAATTATATATGAAACAAAATCAAAAGTACAAATTTATTCAAAATTACTCGTTATACATATTTATATAACTGTCAGTACAAATTTAAATTATTGGATATGTCTAAAATAACATTTTTTAAACATTATGATATTCTGATCTATTCAATAAAATATTGTTAAATTTTCAATAGTTACGTACAGATATATGATTCTCTTACTTTTTGAGTTTTACTGGTCATTCACAAATAATGAAGGAGTATAAATAATAATTGATTTAATTAAAGTATTCAATGTGTGTTTAGTGGGTGGGGGTGGTGAGGTGATGGGGGATTATGGTCAACCTGAACCATTTGAGTATTTCTCACACATTTGTGGGTACCTACATACCTATCTACATTATTACCCATATTATGGTTGTAATTCACTAACATTCTGAGTATGTATTTATGTATATACTCATTGAAAAACCAACTGATCAAGCTAAATATGATAATATTATAAGGAGATAGAGAGAATTAACAAATGAAAACATCATTATGGGGGAATAAAAATGAATACATAATGTGTTTTTATCAACCAGGACTTGTCCCATATTGGACACTGACTGACATTCATTTAACTTTTTTCTAATATATTTATATATTCGGATGGGAGGTTGATCACACACAGTGTCTGGTAAATAGTTATTTTGTATTACCAGAGGGAAGTTTTCATGGAAATAAGTATCTAGAAACATGATTTATGTTGTAAACATTGAACCGTCGGTTGTAAAACTAGTTAAGGTTTTATATGTAGGGTTATGGATGCGATAATAGTAAAGCTTCACAATATTATAGTTTTACACAAAATATGGTCATCAGTGGTCTGTGTCCGTAAAAATATGTCTGTGATTTTTTCAATCATCCCTTATACATATGTATTTACGAATCCTTAATTTAAGTATAGCACAATTTGTGATTTTTAAAATAAGATTATTTTTTCTTATACATGAAATATCAAAGAAGGGACAGAGTGTATTGTGTAATAAATGTAACGAGGAAATAATAGAGGTAGATGAGGTTCTTATTTACGTTTGGATGTTTGCACTTATACAGTCATACAAAATATAGTGACCTACCTTTATTACTTAATGTAATATTCAAATTGTAATATATAGAAATATTTAATACATACCTCTGTTGGTCGACCATTAACATACATAATACCATGTCATTCTTTGATTACCTACTCCAAAATATTATGTTAGTATAATTTGTAAAAGGTATGTTATTTACATATTATACTATCAAACATCGATCTATATTTGTAATTTTTACACATAAATATTATGTTTATGTGTATAATTTACAAATACAATACATTTTTAATTATATTTATAAATTATACCCAAAGTTAATATAATTTATAAATATACCTTTAGGTATTTGTCGGACATGTGAAATTCTGAAACCAATAAAACGAATTTGTTGCTAATATCTCGTCTGTGTTTTATTCTATACACTTTCATATTTTTTCTATTATTTTTAAATGTACCTATTTATTGTGAAAATAAATTGACACAATAAAAAAAAACTTATCAGTGACATATATAGTTTTAACATTTTTTATGATAAGTAATCATTGAAATTAAATAGTCACATTACTCATCTGTATTTTAATATTTATAAACATTTTATGATATAAAGCAAAAATATCAATCTGGGGGGGGGGGGGGGGGGGGGCAAGTTTGGTCCAACCGGCGAAATAAACAAAAAATATTATATGGAGTTCTATAATATCTTTATATGTCATAGAACTCCATATGATAATTATATCCATGATATGGGTAATCCACTAGGGTTTTGGTTTCGCCGGTTGGACAAGACTTGCCCCCCTGATAATACCTGATTTCTTTTTCCTATTTTCTTCCTTTCTTTATCCTTTTGTTTCCTATCATTGCTATGAAATATATTCAATTTTTCTTTTTACATTTTTGTTTTTCTTCTGTTATCTTTATTCTTTATTTATTTTTTCATTACACATTGTACTGTATATTAACATCAATCCTGGTTGGTTGGAAGAAATTGCCGTTTGACAATAAACCCGTCAGTGTACAAATTTTGTGTACAAGAAGACAAATAATATAGAATAGTTAATACATATATGACCAATTAGTGGCTAGTAATTTAATAGCACCTTGTTCGAGGGAATTCCTTTGGCCCCATTGGACATGCGGACCTTGTAGCCACGAAGAGCAACTTCAGAGCATTCAAGACTTTTTGTCAAAAATACGGTGAACTAATATCTTCACTTTCAGTGCACGACGAACCTACTGCTCCCTTATGATCCGCTCTCTTTGGCACTCTAAGTGCAGTGTCTGCAAGGTTTTAGAGTTCTCCGGACTCTTCTTATGTTCTTATGTGTTCTTTGAGAGTTTTGCAATGGGCCGTTTTTAGTCCCCATAAGCAGAACGGGTGGTGGTGGGGGAAGAACAGCACCTTGAGGGTTTATAAATATTTAATATTATTTTTATTATATACAAAAGTTGAATTTATGGTACCTATTAATTATATAAAAAAAAAATCAAAGGTAGCAAAACTTTTAAGGATTTTAAAATAAATTGTTTTTAAGTAGTTGTGGATATTTTACATAGTTGAATTCCATTTTGAATTGTATGAAAAATAAAACAATATGTTTTTGATTCTACGTATATTTATATTTTTTTCATAGTCTTGAAGATGCCCTAACAAGGCGAAATAGCTATCGACGAATTAAAAAAATATATGTATAATCAAAAACATATTGTTTTATTTTCAATATAATTTAAATTGTTTTTTTTTTATATATAAATGGTACTATAACTATTCGATTCACTAAACTCGAGTTATTTCTGTTCTCAATAAATGTTTTTAAAATATTTCCTAATAAAAATTTTACGATTTAGAATTTTGGAGCAAGCACGCAAAAACACGAGGAAAATAATGAAACATTTAAAGCTATGTAGATTGCATTTTTCCAGGCGTAAGTAATGAATTTTCTTGCTTTGTATTATTTTTATTCTTACATTATTATTTCAACTCAACATTTTTATATTAATAAAGTAATTACCCTTTCATAGTGATTCTTGGAAACGTCACCAGCGGTTAATACATATACCAACCAAGAAAAAAATAACACTAATTTGAGCTCTGTAAATCCCACGTGAGATTCTCGAGTTATTTGTCACTAACTGTATTTATTAAAACTATGATTGATAAATAATTAAATGACTTTTGATATAACCAAGAAAATTACGGTCTCGATAGTTGAAGAAGAACAATTTCGCGATGAAGAAGATATTAAAAAAAACACAATCAAATAAAAATTCAAACATAAAACAATTACAAAAATCATAACGAAAAACATTATTTTTAATTTATTTTTATATCTTAATTTCCTTGTTTGCTCTACATTTTTTTACTGACTAGTTTTTTATACCCGGCGTTGCTCGAGAAGGTAGGTAAATGTGAAGCAATATGCTAACGTATCAAGAAAATCGTATTCGTAAAAATTTTGAACTGTTTATTTTAGATGAGTCGATGGCAGAGCGGTTAGCGCGCTGGGCTAGTAATCCAGTGGTCGTGAGTTCGAATCCTGCCTCGACCGATTTCGTTCACCTATAGCACAAGCATTTATTTGCTTATTTTAGGGAACATAGGAAGATGTATATGTAGGTACTTGTTTAACAAGGACATATTCATTTTTTATTCTATTTAAAAAAAAAAATATTTGTTATGATAAATTCAGAATAAGTAGAAAATATCCAATACAATAAATAAAAATTAACAAAAAAAGTTAGTTTTTTTTAAACAGTCCCCTCCGTCCCTTCAGTCCCTACATCCGTCCGTTCCCTTCAGTCCTTACTGTCCCTTCAGTCTCAAATAATGTAAAGGAAAGTGGTTTGAAATTAGTTTGAAATTTCAGTAGGATTGGACTTGGAAAGAAATTTCAGCAAGATTGGAGTTGAAAAGTGTTTTTATAATTTGAATGAATTCAAGCATTATGAAGAGTTTAGTGTTGGTCACAACCCCCATGTTCTTATATATATATTATTATTAAGTGTGAAAAGAGTATTTAAAGATTCCACTTGTCCCATCCGCTTGGATCGTTGAATGAATTCCTTGTACATATTTTTTTATTAATTCGTTTATGAGATAAAAATATAAATAGACAAACAAAAAAATTGATAGTTAGTAAATAAATAATTAAAAATCATACACCAATATTACATGATTACATGAAAATTCTTCGAAACACAATTGTTCGAATGCGCAATTGTACGAATAACAATTTTTCGAAAATCAGTTATCAGAATGACAATTGTCCGAAAGCAAATTATTCGAACTAACATTTGTTGGAAAACCAATTAGCCGAATTTAATATATTTTTGTGTCATTATGTTGCCTCCTTTGACATATTTGTTGCCAGTAAAATATATTCGATGAAGATTATTATTACTTGTTGTATTATTGTTGGGTACGTATGTTTGCACATTTTTAATAACTGATGTTTGACAGCGCGGGATAGCCTAGTTCGTACACCAGTTTATGTGTATCTAGTATTCACACCAATTTAGTTATTTTATTTTAATATTATAGTTACTTTTTTAAATATATAATGCAACTGACTCACGCCAGTCGCAATTATAACTACAAACAAACCTAACCAACCTATTTTTACCAAAGTTTTGTAGGTTTAGGTTAAAAAAATAGTGTCGCCATGTTGTTTATTCCATAGATTTTTATTAAACATAATATACTATGTAGATGTAGTACCTACTCCGTGCAAAAAGTGAGTAATTTGTTTTCGATTCATACAAAATTTGCTAACTACGACATCTAGTATATTATAATCATAGGTTTTCATATAATATACTAGATGTCGTAGTTAGCAAATTTTGTATGAATTGAAGTGAGTCATTTTTCCGCGGGACTTTTGACGTTTGGTTGGCAGAAAACATTGTTTTTGTATAGAGAATAACGACTTATATGAATAGTTTTCGGATTTATTTGTCGAAAATAACTAGTTTGAACATCAAAGTTATAAAAAACAGTTATCTAGGAAGTTTTCAAAAATATTATTCTAAAATAATGGGCGGTTTACAGTGTAATTATATATATATATAAATATATATATATATATATATATATATATATATATATATATATATATATATATATATATATATATATATATATATATATATATATATATATATATATATATATATATATATATATATATATATATATATATATATATATATATATATATATATATATATATATATATATATATATATATATATATATATATATATATATATATATATATATATATATATATATATATATATATATATATATATATATATATATATATATATATATATATATATATATATATATATATATATATATATATATATATATATATATATATATATATATATATATATATATATATATATATATATATATATATATATATATATATATATATATATATATATATATATATATATATATATATATATATATATATATATATATATATATATATATATATATATATATATATGTTATAATATTTTTATCTCGGTTTTCCCGTGTCAGTAGGTCTTGACTAAGACCATTTGTCTATTAAACAAAAATAACATACGTACCGTTTTCAGCACAACAAATAAAATATCAACCTTTCTAAGAAACCCGAAAGACATCATTCCACTTGAAGCTCATGGAGTATATGAAATACCGTGCGGATCGTGCAATAAGACTTATGTAGGAAGAACCAATCGAAAAGTTGAAGCACGAATAGCGGAGCACAGAGTCGACATGAGAAACAAAAAACTTACATCCTCACTTGTACAACACTCGCTCACAGAAGGACATACAATAGATTTTGACCATTCAAAAATAATAGCAAGTTTAAACAGTGAACCTCTCAGAATTTACAGGGAAGCTATAGAAATATATAAGAGAAGGGATATAATGAACAATCGGGACGACGGAGTTCGTTTGCCTAGTACCTGGAAGAACATTTTATATGACAAACAATACAATAATAATATTAATAATACCATAGCGAAAATAACCCCAAAACACAACAATAATAATATTAATGTCACAACTAAAATTAACAATAAATCACAACACAAAAATAATGATAAAATATTATTACCAACGAACACGACAGCAGGTGGGCGTGTCACAAGGAGCCAATCACGTCGCGCTAACAATATTTGACATAAGCGGCCATCTTGTACGCTACGAGTCACTTGACGGTGAGCTTTCAGTGTGAGTAGACGTGTGTCGCGCGCGTGCTTTTCGTTTAGTCCTTGAAAATGCCTGGTGATATTCAGGCGAAACGTCGGAAGACAAATGGTCTTAGTCAAGACCTACTGACACGGGAAAACCGAGATAAAAATATTATAACATATTTCACCCGTGAAAACATCAAATATAACATATATATATATATATATATATATATATATATATATATATATATATATATATATATATATATATATATATATATATATATATATATATATATATATATATATATATATATATATATATATATATATATATATATATATATATATATATATATATATATATATATATATATATATATATATATATATATATATATATATATATATATATATATATGAAAAAGAATTTTCTGGGTTAACCCGTGTCAGATAGTCCTGAGAAGGACTGTTTAAGACCTGACGTTTCGCCCGAATATCATCGGGCATTGTCGAAGGAACGCAACGAAAACCGAGCGAGAACGAACGCGCGCGAAACACGACCGCACACACCTAAGGCTTTCCGTCAAGTGAGAAGCGCCAGTCTATGCATGAGCGCAGAGGTAGCGAGCGGGTAGGTTCCCCTCCCCCCTCTACCCCTTCACTCCCCGCACCTATTAGCTATTTGTTCTATTATTTGTACCGTTAAGCCGACTTTGCGAACGAGTTGTCATTTTAATAGTGGGTTTTTCAAATATTGTTTGTTTTGTTATGTGTGGAGGTATTGAATTTCTAATTATTACTTTAGTTTTATGAGTATTACTATCTAGAATATTTGTCCATGTTTGAGGAATTCTTATCGCGTCATTTCTGCTGTTCATATTATTTGCATGTTTGAAAATCTCAATTGCCTCTCTGTATATGCGTTGTGGTTCGGAATTTAAGTTAGCGATGGTGGATGAATTTTCGAAATCAATAGTGTGGCCTTCGTTAAGAACGTGTTGGACTAACGACGAAGTTAACTTCTTATTTTTGACGTCCACTCTATGTTCTGCTACTCGTGAGGATATTTTTCTATTGGAGCGACCGATGTATACATCGGACCGATGTATACATCGGTCGCTCCAATAGAAAAATATCCTCACGAGTAGCAGAACATAGAGTGGACGTCAAAAATAAGAAGTTAACTTCGTCGTTAGTCCAACACGTTCTTAACGAAGGCCACACTATTGATTTCGAAAATTCATCCACCATCGCTAACTTAAATTCCGAACCACAACGCATATACAGAGAGGCAATTGAGATTTTCAAACATGCAAATAATATGAACAGCAGAAATGACGCGATAAGAATTCCTCAAACATGGACAAATATTCTAGATAGTAATACTCATAAAACTAAAGTAATAATTAGAAATTCAATACCTCCACACATAACAAAACAAACAATATTTGAAAAACCCACTATTAAAATGACAACTCGTTCGCAAAGTCGGCTTAACGGTACAAATAATAGAACAAATAGCTAATAGGTGCGGGGAGTGAAGGGGTAGAGGGGGGAGGGGAACCTACCCGCTCGCTACCTCTGCGCTCATGCATTGACTGGCGCTTCTCACTTGACGGAAAGCCTTAGGTGTGTGCGGTCGTGTTTCGCGCGCGTTCGTTCTCGCTCGGTTTTCGTTGCGTTCCTTCGACAATGCCCGATGATATTCGGGCGAAACGTCAGGTCTTAAACAGTCCTTCTCAGGACTATCTGACACGGGTTAACCCAGAAAATTCTTTTTCATCTTATACCCGTGAAAACCTAAAAGTTAACATATATATATATATATATATATATATATATATATATATATATATATATATATATATATATATATATATATATATATATATATATATATATATATATATATATATATATATATATATATATATATATATATATATATATATATATATATATATATATATATATATATATATATATATATATATATATATATATATATATATATATATATATATATATATATATATATATATATATATATATATATATATATATATATATATATATATATATATATATATATATATATATATATATATATATATATATATATATATATATATATATATATATATATATATATATTTACATTTTAGTAATGCCTAGGATCATTAAGAATTTCAGTGATTTTGTATTCAATAATCTCAATTACGGTTTGTTATATTTTAATTTAGTCTTACCAATATTTTCTTTATTAACTTTTTAATAGTATAAATAGCGTAATATTACGAAAATACATCGAGTAGCTACGCAAAAATCAGATAAATGATTAAGCGATTTGTATGTCACAGATTTTTCCTTTGTTGGCAGCCCCTTCCTGTATTCCTTTCTAAATAATTTTTAGTTTTTAACCGTTTTACATATCTCGTTTGTCAATAGAAACATTCTAAGTGATTTAATTTATTTAGATTGAATTTTTAACAGTGAGTGAATAGGTATATGTTTTGTAGTAATTATAAAATCTGCCATTATAGGTATGTGGTGCTTCATTTTATAAGGTATTGCACACTCGTCGCTGGTTACCATTTGTGATGGTATGTATGTACTTATTTAAATATTGAGCTCTGAAACGAAACAACAACTGTTCTTTATTGACATCCCAAGAAACAACAATTAAATCCTAGTTAATCAGTTTAATTATGAATTAATATTAAAATTATTTCATCTTAACTTAACCTATGTATATCTATTTTATTTCATATTTTTCAATTTCAAAATACCAAAATGATTAGGTACCTGTGCATTTGTATATTATCTCCGTTATTGTGTCGATAAGTACATCCATATCCAGAACATGAAACGGGGACTTTAAATAAAAGACAATATCACGCACCAAAATAAACTATTACTATGAATATCGATCGTAAATAATCTAAAATATCGCTAGTAAAAAAATATCGTATATAACTTTATTTATTAAACTTTAAAAGTTTCAATGTTTGCTTTCACACAAAAAAGAAACTTCACACATTTTACAAAAAAGTGATATAATTTATAAATTAACACAAAAAAACAAACAAATTAATGAAAACAATGAATAATATCCTTTATTTTTTATTTTTATTTTTTTATTTTATTTTGTTTTATTAAGAAATACAACAGCTGTTTACAAACATTTATAGGTATACAGTAAATAATTTTCTTATTTATATCGCCAATTACAGTATTTCCTAGTTATTAGTTACATTTTATATTGTTTATTCGGTAAAAATTCTCAATAAATACGAAAAAAGAATATTTCAAGTGATAATGGAGATGGAGATGATATCTATTTCCTTATTTTTAGCAACAAATAGAGACAAATAAAAGTACATAACATACAAATATTTTATGTACATTTTTTTATCTAGGGTAAAACATTTACGTACTGTTCATTTGTCATCTTTTTTTATCAATATCTTAAAATACGTTATTAAAAATATTTGTTAACTCGCAGATTATTTCAAATTGTGATTTCATTCGCTTATGTTTACAGTTCAATGAATTTATTGTTTATAATATATTATTTCAGTGCCATAACATTTTACTTGTTAGGTTTTATATATACTTTTCCATAATTTTTCTATAGTATATATTTAGATTTTTCACAAGAATATAGGCATCTTAATTAGACTATATATCCATTTATTGATTTTAACAGTTCTTTTTTATAGGATGCAATGTTTGATGAAAACAGGTCTATCTTTGTATTGGTCATACAGTTATTATTGAAACTAATACACGCTCTATTGACAAATGTGTTTAATATATAGTTTGTTCTACAGGACTCGATATAAAATAGTGTTTTATTTCTGTTGCTTCTAGATGGACAGTGGAAACGGATTGCACTCAGGAGTGCACTACTATCGACTATATTATTTAAAATTTTGTACAAGTAGACCAGATCAATAACTATCCTTCGGTCTTCCAGTGATTTTATTTTATAATGTGTAAGTGCTTGATCATAATACCGGAAATACCGACGGTTTCTGAAATTGTATTGTTTTATGCATTTTTTTTGTAATCTCTCTATAGCATTAATGTGGACAGTATAACTCGGGTTCCAGACCGCAGAGGCAAATTCCAAAAGACTTCGGATAAGCGAGTTGAACAGTATTACCAGCGAGTTGGGATTCCGGAAATCCTTTGTGTTTCTAAATATAAAGCCTAGGGTCTTGTAAGCACGGGAAGTAATATTGTCATAGTGTTTAATGAAATTTAATTTTTCGTCTAATATAATTCCCAAGTCCCTCATTTCGGACTTACGTTCTAGAGTCGAGCTATTTAATTTATAATCAAAGTTTATCCTGTTTTTGTTTCTGGTATAAGTTATAAAGTTACACTTGTCGATATTCAGGAACAGTTGATTTACCTGACAGTACTCTTTTAGTGCGTCGATGTCGTTTTGAAGATCAATACAATCAGTGATACACTCGATTTTTCGATATAGTTTAGCATCGTCTGCAAATAGTAATAAGTTCGAGGTTTTTACACAGTTTCCCATGTCGTTTATATATATTAGGAACAGGAGTGGTCCCAGATGGGACCCCTGGGGTACTCCAGAATGAATAGGTAAGTATGATGATGTGTATCCGCATACAGTTACCGCCTGAGATCTATTTTTTATGTAGGATTCAAACCATCTTAGGAGGTTACCCCTGATTCCCAGTTTATATAGTTTCTCCAACAAAATGTTATGATTAAGTTTATCAAATGCTTTGGAGAAATCACTATAGAAGGCGTCAACCTGTTTTCCTTCATGCATCGATTGTGTTATATAATGGGTAAACTCAAGTAGGTTTGTCTCAACAGATCTTTTGGTTCTGAATCCGTGTTGACTATTACTGATATATGGGTTTATTTTTGGGTTAATATGATTTATTATTATCTTTTCGAGTAATTTGCTAACTATTGGGAGTTTTGATATTGGTCGGTAATTTTTAACGTCACAACGATCTCCGTTTTTATGTATTGGAGATATCCATGCTTGTTTCCACACTGATGGGAAACAACCTTCGAAACAACCTTGATAAATATGTCCACTTTTACTAAATAAAAATCACCAATTCGAAATATTATTGAAAAAAACGGAAAAGTTATTGAAAAATGTATGAAAAACTACAATTTATTGCCAGCCAAGAAATAAAGCGCGCGAAAATTTTGAACTCACTTTAATTATCAGGTACGCCGTCTAGGTATATATATTTTATGTCTATGATTATAATAAAAATCTATGGTTTATTCCTCTCACAATACTACCAACATGACTAAAATATTAATATGAGTGATTGTAACTATGGAAACGAAAAAAATTAAAAATCAACAAAGCCAGATATTTGTAATAAGTATGGAAGAAATATGGAACATTTTAACATTTTTTTTTTTTTTTAATAAGGCACAGCCACCAATAGAGGCGGATTTGTGCTGTACAATTTAGATCATAAAAGAAGAGTAAAAACAGAATTCCATTAGATCTCAGAGAAAAGTTTAATACCAAAGTTCTATAAATTTGAATTTGATTCATAACAAATTCCCCTATCAGTTGGTTGGTTTATTTAAAAATTTAATTCTGTGAAACCATGGAAACGAAATATAATAATAGGTACTTCGAATATTTTAGTATTATCGACACTGTTCATACATCTCCAATTAATATCTCCTACCTGTTATCTCTTAATAATTCAAAAATTTATGTCTTGTTGTTAAAATTTCTAAAATCTCACAACATCGAACTGTAACTTAATCTTGAACTTTTTATATTCTCCTAAAACTGCTCCTATTTATATTTTCATCCAAGGCATATAGCACTCTATATAGGGTGAATTGCCATATAAAGCAAAAAAAAAAAAAAAATATTTTAGTACTTTTAGTTCCCGGTAGATTCTACTAGTTCGATCTATTTGTTCATATATAAAATGACAAATTTCCTTATAAAATTTATACATTTTATAAATATAAAAAAACATTAAAATGAAATAAAATTATTTCAATGTTTTTCACTCAAACGTTAAGTTATACTTGCAAATATATGTTATTTATGTATAAACGCACTTCTGAAATTGAAATAAACAAATATTTGCTTACGAAAAAATACATATTTTGACGTTTCATTTGTGACAAAGGTCTAGTAGTTAGTGTGTTCTATGGGTCTAGGTTACTCACTGGTCGCAAAGGAAGCGATATGCAAGACATTTAACCTTTGAAGTTTTCTAGTTTTTGATTGAACAGCACACAAAAATTAAAATACCCACATACATACATACATACAACTTTCCAAAATATTATGGTGAGGATTGTGAAGAGAAAGATTTTGACAGCACTAATGGTCTTGCATAAAATGAAAGACCATGGCTAGCGGTCGTATTACGGGAGTTATTTGATAAAATGTAAGAAAAAGGTAAGGTCCCATACTAAGAGAATACTGCTTACAAAACCTCAAGTTTTCCTTACATCTTTCTCAAATAACTCCCGTAATACGACCCTAGGTATGCAGGACCAAAGCATGATAAGGCTCGCCGAGACCAAATATGGCAAGACTTAAAAGTCTTACGGTTTTGTAAAAAAATATAAACCTTTTATTCAAAAAAAAGAAGTAATTAACTTACTTTATTGGTGCCTGACTATTATTGTTCTTGCATTTGCTCAATTCTACTTATGTGGGTATATAAAACGATGCATTAAAATTATATTTTTAATCCAATTTCGGGCCTGTTTTCATAATTCTTGCGCCCTTACAGTATCAATCTGCCTACTCTGTTGTGTCAATTATCTCTTCCGCATACATATCTTAATGTTGTATCACACGACTACCTTTGGCTGCAAAACTAGTTCGTATTAAATGTCATAAAAAAGAGTAAAAAACATTTCAAACGTACGTAGCTAACTGACCGGTTTATGAAAATTGTTAATAATGTACTATTAAAAATAACCCGTAATTTTGTAGGCACCTACATCAGAATGTGTTCAAAATTTTTATCATCATTTCTGCATATTAGGACTGCTCAAAGGATTCATTGAAAAACGTTGTTAGGCATATGGAGACCATTAAAATTATCAGAGGTGTTTTATATATTATATCTTTATATAGGTATATAATTTTTCTGAACGTGTCACTGAACTCGTATACGGCAAAACCGATTTTGATGAAAGTATTTATGTATGTTTATGTGAGTCCCTGAATGGTTTAGATTTACAAAAAGGAATTTTATATATTAATATAATAAAAAAAATTAAAAATATCAATATTTTCGGAATATGCATTTTGAATATTGGCAACATTGTTTTCGATATGTCATAATACGGTTCTTCCCCCACCACCACCCGTTCTGCTTATGGGGACTAATAACGGCCTCTTGCAAAACTCTGAAAGAACATATGAAGAGTCCGGAGAACTCTAAAACCTTGCAGACACTGCACTTAATGTGCCAAAGAGAGCTTATCATGTTGAAACAACTGGCTCACTGCTCAGTGATAGTGAAGATAATAGTGCACCGAATTTAAGACAGAAAGTCTTGAAAGCCCTAAAATTGCTCTTCGTGGCTACAAGGTCCGCATGTCCAATGTGTCCAAAGAAATTCCCTCGGACATCGTCGTAGAGTTCTCGTCGGAAAGTTGACACGGAGAAATTAATGCATTCCCATAGGATATGCTCAGAAGTCTGTTCAGGGTTATCACAAAGCTGACATGAGGACGAATCGGATAAGTGAAAACGAAAGAGATAGCTTTTGAAACTGCCGTGTCCAGTAAGGAATTGCGTGGTCCAATAATCGGGAACAATCCAAGAGGAAAAAATTCGTGTCCTCACATCGGGAAGAAATAAAAATGTCAGTCTGCCCACAGAAGAAGAGGACCAGCGACGTTGCCAAGCATCTAAAAGAGAACTCCGGGCCAAGTTCTCGATCTCTCCACGAACTGTGGGTAAATTTACAGGTGGGAGAGAAGCACCACCCAAAATTGAGCTTCGGCCTCTATACAGGTTGTGAATAGAAGCTCGTCGCTGTGTTTCCAGATCAAGGGGAGTCATACCTGTGAGAATAGAAAGTGTGTCGGTAGCGCAGGTTCTGTAAGCCTTTGTTAAAGCTATTAGTGCGAAGCGCTGTCCAGAAAGCAGCAGACGTCTAATGTATTGGGTTTCACAACGATGAGCCCAACAAGGAGCGGCATAACACATAATACTCAGAAAGGTAGCGTTGTAAAACAGTCTTGCTACTGGAAATTTAAGGCCCCAACTAGCTCGAATACTATGCAATGTTAGTTATGCCATTAAAACTTGATGTCTTGATACGCGTCAAATATTTGGGATTCCAAATATGTGACGCGTAATCAAGTTGACTTCGAACATAGGCATAGTATAGAATCCTAAGGATTCGTGGGTTTTGAAAATGTTTGCATAAGCACAACAGGAAACCGACCATTCTAAAGGCTTTGGATGTAATGAAGTCCACATGGTTATTGAATAAGGAGCTTAGAATAAAAAATGACACCAAGATCTTTTGTTTCACTTTTTTTTCAATTAGAGCATTGCTTATATACGAATAGTAGGAACAGGAAATATTATTGATATTTCAAGTTAAGGTAATATGAATACATTTCTTAGCATTTAAGTATAAACAAAAATTTTTACAGTACCTAATCCGAAAGACGATTAAAATAAATACTCTTAAAAATTGTGAAATCCTAGTGGAGAGTCATTATTTCATAGTAGTAATAATTTCCATAATTTCCATAGTAGTGGAGAGTTAAAAAAAATGAGGATATCCTTATCAAAGATTTCTTCACGTAAAAAGAAATTCATTTTATGCTTATATTTTATGATTATTGTTAACTTTGTATAAAAAACTAAATTGTTCTATAATTTCATCAAAATTATTAAGCATGTATTGTCATCGGGAATACACAAATTCTGAAAATTTCAGAGCTCAAACTGGCTGGGAAGTTAGTTAAAAATCGATTACAGAATTCCGGTACAAGCAGACATGTGAAGTTAATTAATGAAATATTTAAATCATTTTTCATAAAACTACTAGGTTGTGGTTAAAACTAAATTTACTACATAAGTTTGAGAATTGAAAACCTACACTAAATTGTGGAATCATGACTCTCCACTATTCCATAGTAGTGGAGAGTAAAATGGCACACGGGACGGGATGCATTACATTTTTCTTCATCATCACAATTTGACTTGAATACCTACGAACAAACTCGTGGTGATATTGGACTTTATCTCAGATTTGTTTATGAACATGAACACTTGGGTAATATGACGTGGAAATAAGTGATTACATGAAAATTCTTCGAAACACAATTGTTCGAATGCGCAATTGTACGAATAACAATTTTTCGAAAAACAGAATGACAATTGTCCGAAAGCAAATTATTCGAAGTAACATTTGTTGGAAAACCAATTGACCGAATTTAATATATTTTTGTGTCATTATGTTGCCTCCTTTGACATATTTGTTGCCAGTAAAATATATTCGATGAAGACTATTAATACTTGTTGTATTATTGTTGGGTACGTATGTTTGCACATTTTTAATAACTGATGTTTGACAGCGCGGTGCGTCGCCATGTTGTTAATTCCATAGATTATTACTATACATAATATGAAGATGTAGTACTCCGTGCAAAAAGTGAGTCATGGACTATCGCGCGTTTTACGTTTTGGTTGGCAACATATTTCAGTTTTCCTTACATTTCAACACATCCTAAATAACTTTTCTCTAAATCTAAATAAACAAATTGTTTTTTACGACAAATAAATCCAAAAACAATTCACATTAGTCGTTATTCTCTATGGAAAATCGATATAAAAAAACGTAAAAAATCCCCCGGAAAAATGCCTCACTTCGATTCATACAAAATTTGCTAACTACGACATCTAGTATATTATAATAAAAATCTATGGTTTATTCCTCTCACAATACTACCAACATGACGTCATAAAAATTTGAACAATTGTAATTTATGATAATAATTATTGTGTGTTCGGAAAATTGTTTTTCGAAAAAATGTGATTCGAATAATTGCCATTCGTAAAATTGAGCATTCGAATAATTGTTTTTCGAATAATTTTCCTGTCACCAAAATAAGTAACATGGTATGGTTAGTTTATCAACATAATGTTCTGTTTTAATGCTTTGCCTGCAACAAGTCTATTGTTCAAACAAAATGTTTCAAACCGGAGATAAAGCTACTCTATGATGACCACGCCCGGCTCCAGCGACATTGCAAGGTCGTACAGTAGGTACCCACATCTCTTGTACCTACACATCTAATACCTACGTTAAAGACTAATCCGCCATCATACAACTGCTAGCTCTAGAACGAGATTTCCTAGTTGGGCAGCACTCTAGTTGCTGTTGTCATTGTTAATATGGTGTGATAAAAAATAAATAATTACATATTATTTTATAGCAGAAAAAGATTCAGAAAAAAAATATAAGTACTTACTTGTAAGTATAGGTAGGTATATATAAAAAAAAGGAATATTTCCTTGCAATATGTACATACTATTATATATCCTCATACATTCCCTAAATTAAGCATAAATGCTTGTGCTATAGGTAGGTGAACGAAATCGGTTATGGCAGGATTCAAACTCGCGATTACTGGATAACGAACCCAGCGCACTAATAACCGCGCTTCCACCATCCATGTGAAATATATAAAAACAACCTATAAATGTGTATTAAAAATAAATTTAATGAAATGACAATTTACTAATATTTGAAGTAAAAAAATTTGCTGTGCTATCCTGATATGATTAAAAAATAAACCGCCATTCACTTCGATTTTATGCACTCTTTAAGCATAGGTATACAAGATTTATTTCTCTACGACACACAGTTATGGAGTAATTAAAAAAATATTGTAAAAAAGGATACTTTAAATAATTAGTTTAGGAGAATTTATGCTGAATTTTAAAATTTTGTGACGAACATTCACTAAAAAAATGTTGAAAATACTTATGGTATTTTTTTTAGAAACACACTGTTACATATATTTGAGAAATTTGATTTGAAATCGGGGTGTTTAGGTTTATATGGCCCCTTAACGGACATACACTTGCGGATCTATGCATAATTAGGTATACCTATTATTATATTTCTTGATCAACAATTGACTTTTAGCCTACCTATATTTAGAACCAGTTATTTAAGTATATACACAAGAAGACAATTCAACAGGAAAATATTGATTATACATTGAAGTAGAGTAATCATTCCGAATTCAGGTTCATATCGAAGGACATTGATAGCTTAAGAAAAATACTAATTATGATACAAAATTGGATTTTTTCACAGAGTCAAGAATATATAGATTTGATATAAGCTACGAATTTATAATCTTTGGTTTAAATATAAATCGGATATTTATGACATTCATATATGTAGTTATCTCATAGTTACTATGACATTTTTTTGCCTTTTGCTTTTTCTACTATGATAACTGTTTGAATTGCTTACTTACGACTCCGGTAGAAACTTAGCCTCCGGAACAATGGATTTCCATGCGTTCCTGTCAGAAGTAAGTCCTGTCAGACTCCCAGTCATAAAACAAACAGATCTTGGGTGACATTGTCCATCAATCTCTACCTTGGTCTTTTCAGAGGTCTCTAAGGTAGTGTTGGCAACAGGGTTATTTTGCAGGATGCGTTTTGTGACTCTTTCTTCTTCCGAAATGTCCAATCCAGGGTAATCTTCTAGATTGGATCTCACTAGTGATATTAATATAACGATCGCACTAGTGTATATTTACGGAATATGAAATAAACAAATAATAATGGACCGAGTGTGGAATGTCCATATCCGAGGAAGCTCTGGCGTGGCTCCGAACACCGATAATTTGCTCGAGATTATAGTTTTAGTCAAACTGCTTGAGCCTTATCGCCGTGGAGGGGGGGCGGTTTGCACATGTACTAACCAAATAAAAAGGTACAAATTTTCGCTCTGCGCACCCACGTGACTGGCTCAAGTTGTTTATCGATTGTTGATTCTGATTGATAGTTGTTTACAAATATTGAGATGCTATGGACACGTCATAAGGCTTCCAAAGGACAATATAATACGTAGAGCGATGGACATCCAAGTGCAGGTCAGAAGACCAGGAAGATCGCCTACAACGTGGCATTCTACCATCTGAAGATAGTTGCGGAAAGTAGACTTACGCAAAGGAGACGCACAGGTGAGACAAAAGACTTGGCGAAAGAGGACAAGGAGGGCCGACTCCACATAATGGAAAGACATGGGCATGGGCATACAAATTTCTTAATTGCAATGAATGGTTGTGAATCTCCTGACTACTGTGTCAGTGCCATGGGTTCGAGCAATTGATGAAAATTTTCTGTGTTGAAAAAGCTGCTTGATTTTAGAAAATTATTACTCGGATTTTAGATAATCACCCTTTGCAAGAGATAATCAATCACCTCTTGTATAAGGCGCAAGGAAGTGTTTATAATATTCCATTTTTAGACAGGCTGTGGTACCTGAAACACATGTATTATATTGATTGATATATTGAAGAGTTATACAATTGAAAAAAATATTCATAACTTTCCGATTATTTTAGATTAAATTTACAAAAGAATGCAACATTCATTTGATCTGTTTTAATAATTTATCAATCTTTTATAAGCCTTGTTAAGTACATTTCCGCATTTATTTCAGTGCCTACACAAATAAAGAATAAGTTTGTTATTATTATCTAATGACAAAATGCGTTGGTGAATACAATATACTTACAGGTATCTAGGTATATATAAATATAAATCTAGAAATACTAATAGGCAGTATTCTAATCAATCAGCAAAAACCTAATTATAGGTCTTGCAATGAGTCATATTCGACCAGGATTTATTATTTATACACAATATTGCTATTACTTTTCGTTGAACTTACCTAACGCATTGTATATATTTAATTAACTGTCGATCGCACAAAAACGCTTATAAAAAACTAAACATTACATACAAAACGGAAAAGGCGGAAAGTGCATCCATACATCTTCAATCTTGCAGATATTCGTTTCATAGTTATGCTTTCTTGGCTTCAGTAGAACTACAAGAGGGAAGGTTCTCATACAGACACGACAATGAACTTATTATTTGTGAGAGAGGCTTCCAGCCTTGCGGTGGCAAGTGCCATCTAAGGATTAACCACATGGATACAGTCAGTTGTAACATTTGCACAAACGGGACAAGAAGTCAGGCCTACAACAAAGAAATTAGCATAAATAATTAGGTAGTCAGATGACTAGAATATCCTGATGGATACGAGATAAGAGAGAAATATTATACCCTTCCAAAGCAGATCTGTATCTCATCTCTTAGGCCTGACTTGACAATGTACTCGCATTCATTGAAAATAGTTATTTATGTGGAGCTGACTGTTCCATGGTACACAAATATTCCAAAAGACTATCAATACAAGCTTAATAAGCACAAGGAACAAGGAAGGTAGATAAAACAGTAAAAAAATGTCTTTAACACAAATATAGGTATATAATGTAGAGGCGGGGGCGAGAGACCTGCCCGAAAAGTTTTTATATTCCTACTTTAAGGACCTAGGTCTGCCTAGGGGTAAAATAAAAGGACTTCTGGAGAGAGTGGTACAAGCAGCACGGTCCGCGTCCTTTAGGATCTGGTTGTGTAGGGGAGTGGAGTATCAATCGAGGGTTGGTGAGTGAGTGGTGAGTGTGACTTTAGTCATATAGGGGACCCTTAAGCCCACGTAAATGGTCGCAAGCCCGTGTGGCTTACCTATTCTGGCTGGTTGCCTGTGCTCGTGGGCCTGGATTCGTGAACCCAGTGAAACCACAATTGTCTTTCTCTTTTATATCCATTCAGACCCTTTATAATAGTATAATTCTTTAGAAATATCATTTACAAAGTATTTCTAGTTTTTATTTGTTATTTTATCGTTTATTTTTTGCATCTATCGTAATTTTGGAATTGTATAGGCAGGTATTATTAACACTTATTTCTCATTCTATATCTCATTCATATCACATGTTTTATTCCTAGAGAATCAATTTTATACGACCATACATACCGTCATGAAGAGTACCTGATGAGGTAGGCAGAGAGAATCAAACACCTCATCTTGACAAACATCCATCGCCTCATCTACGTGTAAGTGTCATTTGATACATCTGCCTGATTTAAAGGTTTTTTTACGTCCCTTTCTGTCAGAAATAATATTCACACGCTCATATACAACAAATTTACTAATAATTAGGTGTGTTATTCATTTATTACAATTGTTAATGATTAAGTTTTTTTCTGATAAACAAAAAATATTTGTTATATTGCTGAACATTAGATAATATTATTTTAGGAATGTCGGTGCTGTAATACTTTCGTACACTGCAATTGACTTTTCCGAATTGATTATTTTAGACATGTATTCATTGACTCGACGAACTATTTAAGTTTAGTATAATATCGTTCTTTAGAATCCCAACATTAATTAATTCATCACGTTACTTCGCTGAACCATAATTTAGGTACCTACCCAATATATGCAAATTTTTTCGTTTAACGCAATTAAGTATTTATTTATTTATTCATTTATTTTTCAATTTATTAATTTAAAATAAATTAATCATATAACAAGCAATCAAAAATACAAACTAACAAGAAATATATTTTGTGATAGTATTAATTATTGAATCGTCTTTAGCAGTTAACATTGTTTTTTTGCGGCATAAATATTTTTTATTAATTTTGAAACCATAATTATTATTTAGTTTGTACCCATATAAGATCGACCAATTTAATTAAAGCACTACCCATAATAGTCTATTTTTTTGAAGAGCCAGTTAATTGTTCTGGGGGGCTACTAATGACACGTTCTTACATTGGCTTAATCTTAAAAATGTATAATCTGTACTCGATTATAATCCAATATACATATAATCTTTCTCTACATGAAATCATGAAAATTTGTTAATATCAACGTGTAGTATGAAATTGTCATTAATATTATTGTATAAATTTATATTATTATTCAATTAATTTAGCCTCAAAGATTGCTGAAGTCTGATGCTGATCTTAATTTTACTGTTATCAACTTTATGAGTAGCCCCGCTGATTGAAAAAATATACTTACTTTGTTAAATTTATAGTTAAAAAATATATACTTTGGAAAATAATGTAATTTGAGGGAAAATAATGTAATTTGAGGGAAAATAATGTAATTTATATAAAATATTATGTAATATTTTGTTACTAGATATAAAGGAAAAAGTGTATTATTACATAAATAAATAAATGAAAGCAAAACATTAACAAATTAACACATTTATTTAAAAGAAAAAAAGGACAGATTAAAAGATGGCGGGAGAGGGACTAAGGGTTTCAGGAAAGGATGAAGTGGGGAAATGTTTTTTTGACATCAAAAATGCTCTCGTGAATATATATTATATAAATATTCTTACATTTATTTTTGAAAAGGTACGTTGGATATGATGTGAGGCACTGGATTAGAATATTGCTTCAATTCTTTTCTGTAATGTTCGTTTTCGGGTGTAGGTACCTTTAGAACCGGATAATCGAAAATACAAAAAGAAAAATAACATCTCACATAGTTCAGCAATAATGAGGTTCACCACCAATTATGAATTTTGCCTTTGTATAAAACGAGACTGGTGTGTCCCTACACAGGCACAGGTGTTGCGCTTAATTGTATAACGTATTTCACACCCGTACAACTGCCGCTGGTTACCATACATTGTGAGATACACCGTGATGGTATGAATGAATGAAGTAGGTATGTTGGATACAGTACAAAACGATTGCCTGCACGTAAATTTTTGACTATTTAAAACAAGAGAAAACGAGTGGGTTGTGGCCAACGCTATATAGTATTCAAATTTTGTATGGAAAATATTCAGCATTTTCATGAAATGAGTGTGTTTGATTATTTTTTTAATAAAATATTTTATTATGAAAACTTGATAACTCTTCAATGCCATTTTATCTAAGTAGTGTGCCTTTTTACCAATTCGAAAATAAAAATTTCAAATTTTAAGTTTCCTGAGCTTTGGGTCACTTTCAAATATTTGACAGTTAAAAAAAATGAGAAGCACTATTCAGATATCCTTCAAAATCTATTGGGGTCTAAGCAAGTATTCGGTATACATATTTGCAAAATTTGAAAAGCATCTAATGAGTACCTACTTTAGTCTATAATCGATACAGTAAAATAAACACGCCGTACATAGCACACAGTACACTGCACATAGCACACACACACAGATACATTGTGATGAAACTTTCAGAATACAATCTAAGCATGATACTAGATGATAATCTGCAATAAAAAAATACCCTTCATATTGCGAAATCATAACTCCCCACTATATCCCCTTGGGTTAGTGAGGAATAAAAAAGTCAACTTGTTGATTCTGAATATAGGAGGTACTTACTACAAAATCAATGTCATCGTTTCAAAAAAAGATTACCTGTATTATTTTAAGTTGATTAATAATAGGATCAACTTAATATCAGAGTTGAATAATCAAAGACTTAACAAAACAAGCTTAGTCCGGCACTGCCCACAACTAGAGTATTTTTTTGTCGCCACTATAGAATTTAGTAAAGTATAAAAGAGAGCGATAACTTATTGGACAGTATAGTTTGTGTATTAATCTCATACAGAGAACTACTAACCAATAAAATGGCATTCAAGGTTCATAACAATTGTTTTGATATACATAAATATTTTGTCATCGTATTAATTATTGAATCGTCTTAACTAGATGACATTATTGTTCATTGTTTTACGGTCTCAAGTCTCAATATGTTTTATTTATTTTTGAACCATAATTATTATTTTGTTTGTACTCAAATGGTTAATAACAATCGAGAAATTTAGTTAAATAAATACTTGTCAAAGAGCTAGTTTATTTTTCTGTTGCATATATTTTATTAAATTTGTTCGGAATATAATTTTTACATTAATAGAATGATTCATTGAATATAAACAGTTAAGATTTGTATTTTTAACAATTGTATTATTTTAACGTGATATGTGAAGTTTGACTAATTTGAAGGCAGTTTTATGAAACGATCAATATAACCTTAAAATCAGAAATTATTAAAATTAAACTTATACCTGTTTGTTATTTTAACAACTTTAAAAAATGTGTTTATTTATAATTTCAGTTTTTGTTATTCCTGGCCTGCGTTGCTATGGCTCGTGCTTCAGCCATCGCTCCAGTCGTCCTTTCTCACGGCGAATACGATCCACACCCTCAGTACAGCTACTCGTACGGAGTTCAGGATGCCCTCACAGGAGACTCCAAGAGCCAACACGAGACACGCAACGGTGACGTAGTACAGGGACAGTACTCCCTGGTGGAGCCAGACGGCAGCCGTCGCACCGTAGACTATGCCGCTGATCCCATCAACGGATTCAACGCCGTCGTACGCAAGGATGCTCTTGTACACAGTGTGGCTGCCGCTCCAGTCGCCGTCGCTGCCCCCGCTCCAGTTGCCGTAGCCGCCCCTCAAGTCATCGCCGCCCGTACAGCCTACACCGCTCCAGTGGCTTACACAGCCGCAGCCGCTCCATTAGCTTACACAGCTGCCGCCGGTCCAGTGGCTTACACCACCGCCGCCGCCGCTTCTCCAGTTGCTTATGGATCTCCTTTGGCTTACACCGCCCAATACAACCCAGTCGCTTATGCTTCCAGCCCATACTATTCCTCAAATGTCGCCCCCTTGACCTACGCTGCCTCCCCTTACTCCGTCGCCCATGGAGCCAACTTCGCCTATGCTTATTAATTTCCTTCCCTTATTAATTTATTCAAAACCACAACTAACTGAACTCAAATATGACTGCCATTAGAGTAATAAATTTTTAAATTTAAATATGATTCATCTTTTTTTTCCTGTCACCACAATTTTTTTTTCCACTTAAAAAACATTAATTAGTTGCCAACCTAAAAGACTATGGATTTTGTAAAAATATAGATATGATAAAATAACCAATTGTTTGCTTTAGTTTTCAATTTGTTATGTGAGTAGGTTCTTATGGATGGAAAGTCTGTTTTAAAGATTTTAAATATTTTAGCTCTATGTTGGTACGTGTATTTTCTGCATACTATTTAATTGATTTTTTCAACATTCAAGCTTACAAAAACATGACTAATTAGCAAAAAAATATCACATAGGTAAAAAAAGATATGGGAAAGTATGTAGTGAATAAAAATCAGCTTTAAATTTATGAATTTTTAAGTATTTCTTCGAAAACATGCACAGTTTTCAACAATTGCTTAGTGCCTTATACGTTTGTATGAAGTTTATCTGTAAGCGCTAAGACCTATGCGCCGCCGCACCGTGAATTTATCAACTTATATAGTATAGAATAGTCATAAAATCATTGGTTGTTATAAATAATACTGTAATAACTCAACAGGCTCTGAGTACTTTGTCGGAACATTTATAAAAGTAAAATTCATTCATAATAGCAAAAAATGTTCAATATATTTTATCTATCACCTAGTAAGATTTTAAAAGTCGGTAACACAAAAAATTGAAGTTAGTCTTAAAAATACATGAACTTTAAAAAAATAGTTGTTTTGAAATATGAATCAACGTCAAAGACACAAATAAACACATTAAATTTAACACAAAATACTTTGCTTTTACATACTAAATAAAAACCGAACATTAATATTTTTCTAAACCGGCGCACAATCTCTACGAACTCGGATATGGGTTCTAAGCAACATTAATATCCAGGGCCGGATAAATCAATAGAACAATCAGGAACAAAAAGTCAGGGCGGTTCTCCCGGATAGAGGCTCGGCATGATGGTGTGTATGTAATAAATCCCGCTTAGTCATTTAAGACCTTATGTGATTTTACATTTTTTTTAAACTATTCACCATTTAAAATTTCAAAAAAAAATTGGCGGAGGGGGGGCGGATTCAAATATATTACTACGGGCTCAAAAACACGCTTATTCGGCCCTGTTAATATCCATACAAAGTGGTATCTCAGTGCGGGTCCCGATTACGTCTCGGGATGAAATAGACAATAAGTAAACACTCTACTGCTATCCACCAAATTTTTTTATATTTTTTTTAAAATCATATTTAATTAGATAAATGGTTCCGTTACACGATGTAATTATTATATTTTGGATATGTCGATAAATAAGATTTCTACAGCGAGTGGAGCATTGTCCATCCCGATAACCTATTGTGATCCGCACTGGTGCACAGATTATATTATTATGGTAGTACACTGGTGTAGCAAATGATTCATTATGAATACGTCTCGGGATTAGAACTGGGTTGAGCATTCGTGTCTGCCAAAAACCTGCTTTGCAGTTTGGCGGAAAAATATTATGGTAATGTTGACTATAAATACTTTTATATTTAAGAAAATATAAAATAAATGGTGTCGGGTTAATAGTATTTAAATGTGTACATATTTAATCTGGATCCTTGAGATGAAAAACTTTTATCAGTCTATAAATGTGGCAAATTGTTTGTAGTTGCCCAGAAGTAACACAATTACAATAAAATGAAATCATGACGACAGTAACATAATATTTAACCTGATATATGTTTAGATACGACTGAATATGGAACATACTAATAATATCATAATGCCATGTACTTAATTGGTTAGGCATAGAGAGCCGAATGCCATTCAATTCTATCCTTACAAAAAAACAAGGATTATTTACATTTTATAGTGTATCGACATGGTCGCCGATTGTTCAAGCTCCATATGTTTTTATTTTAAAATATAAATCAAATGTTCATGCATATTTTGAGCGATCCTATTTTTATAATATTAATGTTTTTAACGATAAATAATCATTATTGTACAATTAGTAAATATAACGAGTGGGTTGTGGCCAACTCTCAACTAATTGAACATTTTCTCTTCTTGAAAGGTTGACAATCCCTAAATGCATTTTTATGAATTACATTTCTATTTGATTCCTAAACAAATATTGATTTCCCAGAGGACAAAAGTATTCACAATACACCAACCACACAAAAACATTGTCACGAAACACATAGTATGCACTTTCTACATGATACCTGTTGAGAAATTTTAAGTGAAATTTCATTACTAGCATTATGAGCACGTATGAGAGAGTGTATCAATGTTGATTAGGCGATGTATATGTGTCAAGATAGAAGAATGCGGTGTTCGGTTCTCACTGCCTAGTAAAAATACACTTGTCTATAGAGACACATAGGTACAATATCAATATGAAGTTAATCATTCATTTTTCCAATACAGTAGCCATTTTATTTCTGTTATGTACATTTTTTATACAAATATGAAATTTATTTCACATTGTTTTATAATAATAATAATAATAAAATACTTTTATTGTTTTATACAACGTGGCGGACTTATTGCCCGCAGGCAATCTCTACCAGTCAACCACAAACCACATTGATATGGAAGACCATAGATTTTTATCTTTAAAAAGCTTAAAAAATGTAAAAATAATGACTCTCCACAATTCCATAATGTGGAGAGTAAAAATATACTATTAAACTTTGTTACTATAATGAAAATAATTTAAATAAAATATTATGTAATATTTCTGTCTATATATATATATATATATATATTTCTGTCTATATATAGAAAAAAAAGTGTATTATTATATAAATAAATAAACGAAAACAATACACTAACAAATAATCATAATTATTTTAAAAAAGGGCAGATTAAAAGATGGCGGGAGAGGGACTAAGGGTTTCAGGAAAGGATGAAGTGGGGAGATGTTTTTTTGACATCAAAAATGCTCTCGTGAATATATATTATATAAATATTCTTACATTTATTTTTGAAAAGGTACGTTGGATATGCTGGGAGGCACTGGATTAGAATATTGCTTCAATTCTTTTCTGTAATGTTCGTTTTCGGGTGTAGGTACCTTTAGAACCGGATAATCGAAAATACAAAAAGAAAAATAACATTTCACATAGTTCAGCAATAATGAGGTTCACCACCCATTTTGAATTTTGCCTTTGTATAAAACGAGACTTATAGTATCAAAGAGAACAAAAGTCCAACTGTACAAGACTCTCATACGACCAGTCTTAACATATGCTGCTGAAACGTGGACCCTAACAAAGGCCGATGAAACAAGGTTAAACATCATTGAAAGAAAAATATTGAGACGCATTTATGGCCCCGTATGCGAAAATGGAGCCTGGCGTATCAGGTACAACCACGAACTGTACCAGTTGTACTCTGATGTACACGTCACCCACAGTAGGTACATCAAAATATACCGGCTCCGATGGCTGGGTCACGTAGCGAGAATGGACGAAACCTGTCCACTAAAAAGGATATTCGCTACAAGACCAATGGGCAGAAGAAGCGTTGGTAGGCCAAAACTGAGATGGTTAGATGGAGCAGAGAGGGACTTGCGGACGATGGGCATTGTAAATTGGCGGCAGGAAGCGATGGTCAGGGAGTGGTGGAGGGAGCTTCTGGAGGAGGCCAGGGCCCACGATGGGTTGTAGCGCCACTGATTATTATTATTATAAAACGAGACTGGTGTGTCCCTACACAGGCACAGGTGTTGCGCTTTATTTTATAACGTATTTCACACCCGTACTAAACGATTGCCTGCACGTAAATTTTTGACTCTTTAAAACAAGAGAAAACGAGTGGGTTGTGGCCAACACTATACTCTTCACTAACAAGTCATTCTATAAAGTATTCAAATTTTGTATTGAAAATATTCAGCATTTTCATGAAACGAGTTTGTTAGATTATTTTTTAATAAAATATTTTATTATGAAAACTTGATAACCCTTCAATGCCATTTTATGTAAGCAGTGTGCCTTTTTACCAATTTGAAAATAAATTTTTCAAATTTTAAGTTTCCTGAGCTTTGGGTCACTTTCAAATATTTGACAGTTAAATAAATCGAGAAGCACTATTCAGATATGCTTCAAAATCTAATGGGGCTAAGCGAGTATTAGATCTACATACGTATTTAACACGGCGTACATAGCACACAGCACATAGCACACACACACACACACACACACACACACACACACACACACACACACACACACACACACACACACACACACACACACAGATAAATTGTGATGAAACTTTCAGAATACAATCTCAGCATGATTCTAGTTGATAATCTGCAATAAAAAATACCCTTAAAAATTGCGTAATCATAACTCCCCACTATACCTATCCCTTTGGGTAAGTGAGGAGTAAAAAATTCAACTTGTTGATTCTGAATAGAGGAGGTAGTTACTACAAGATCAATGCCATCGTTACAAAAAAAGATTACCTGTATTATTTTAAGTTGATTAATGATAGGATCAACATAATTTATCAGAGTTGAATAATCAAAGACTTAACTAAACAAGCTTAGTCCGGCATTGTCCACAACTAGAGTATTTTTTTGTCGCCACTATAGAATTTAGTAAAGTATAAAAGAGAGCGATAACTTATTGGACAGTATAGTTTGTGTATTAATCTCATACAGAGAACTACTAACCACTAAAATGGCATTCAAGGTTTATAACAAATTTTTGATATACATAAATATTTTGCCATCGTATTAATTATTGAATAGTCTTTACTAGTTGAAATTGTTTTTTGTTGTGGTCTCAATATTTTTTATTTATTTTTGAACCATAATTATTATTGAGTTTGTACTCAAATCGTTTGAAATCGACAAAAAATCTAGTAATTTAATTAAATAAATACTTGTCAAAGAGCTAGTTTATTTTTCTGTTGCAAAAATATATAAATTATTAAATTTGATCGGAATATAATTTTTACATTAATAGAATAGCTCATTGAATTTTAACAGATTAGATTTGTATTTTTAACAATTGTATTATTTTAACGTGGTAGGTATGTGAAGTCACTAATTTTATGAAACGATCAATATAATCTTAAAATTATAAATGATTAATATTAAACTTATACCTGTTTGTTATTTTAACAACTTTAAAAAATGTGTTTATTTATAATTTCAGTTTTTGTTATTCCTGGCCTGCGTTGCCATGGCTCGTGCTTCAGCCATCGCTCCAGTCGTCCTTTCTCACGGCGAATACGATCCACACCCTCAGTACAGCTACTCGTACGGAGTTCAGGATGCCCTCACTGGAGACTCCAAGAGCCAACACGAGACACGCAACGGTGACGTAGTACAGGGACAGTACTCCCTGGTGGAGCCAGACGGCAGCCGTCGCACCGTAGACTATGCCGCTGATCCCATCAACGGATTCAACGCCGTCGTACGCAAGGATGCTCTTGTACACAGTGTGGCTGCCGCTTCAGCCGCCGTCGCTGCCCCCGCTCCAGTTGCCGTAGCCGCCCCTCAAGTCATCGCCGCCCGTACAGCCTACACCGCTCCAGTGGCATACACAGCCGCTGCCGCTCCATTAGCTTACACAGCCGCCCCCGGTCCAGTGGCTTACACCACCGCTGCCGCCGCTTCTCCAGTTGCCTATGGATCTCCTTTGGCCTACACCGCCCAGTACAACCCAGTCGCTTATGCTTCCAGCCCATACTATTCCTCAAATGTCGCCCCCTTGACCTACGCTGCCTCCCCTTACTCCGTCGCCCATGGAGCCAACTTCGCCTATGCTTATTAATTTCTTAACTTCCCTTATTAATTTATTCAAAACGACAACTTATTGAACTCAAATATGACTGCCATTAGAATAATAAATTTTTAAATTTAAATCTGATTCATCTTTTTTTTCCTGTCACCTAAAAGAATAAAATTTTCCCACTTAAAAAACATTAATTAGTTGCCATCCTAAAAGACTATGTATTTTGTAATAATATAGACATGATAAAATATTAACCAATTGTTTGTTATAGTTTTCAATTTGTTATGTGAGTAGGTTCTTATGGATGGAAAGTCTGTTTTAAAGATTTTAACAGCCGATTTCTCCAACGTCCCTCAAAACCGAACATCAGCTAAGTACCCATTCGAAACTTTAATCCTTCGGCCGATTTCCCCAAGGCTCCTTAACTTAAAAAATCACATTTATGAACCACTTAGCTCAAAATTGCATTTCACCAAACAATCTTAGCCTCGCTTAGCGACGACAGCGCATAAAATTTAAGTGGCGGTCTCTAGTGGATTAAAAATTCATAAACGTCACTTAACGCGTTTGACAGATAGATATTTGGGTTACGATTTCGTGGCAAAGTTGTTTTATTATTGAATTTATCTTTTTTTGTAAAATTTAAGTTATATTTTGTTTATTATCATCATGGAAGATGGCTGGGTTCGTGAAATCGTTGAATTGGCAGAATTGGTCGATGAAATAGACATGCTCCATCCGTTTGTTTTGAAGTATTTGCCGTGTTATTTGAAATTAATTAAATTAATTTAGTTTTTTCACTGGGGGTAAAATTTGTAGAACGTTACCTTGGTTTATCCATAGTTATACTCTGCTAAATATTATACTATGATAAATATGCGCGTCCCGTGTCGAACAATCTCAACAATCAACAATTGCGAAGCGAATAACAGCGATGACATATATAGAGTAAAAATCGTGAAATTCACACGTTAGAATATTTTAATGATATTTTTATAGTTTATTATGTATTTCTTATTTGTATATTTTTTAAAGTAACGTTATCTTGAGTCCATATTCATGTTCACCGGAAACATAACAAAAAATAATCCTGACATCAGCTTAGTGTGGCTGTTATTTGTTGGTGAAATGCAAATTTATTAAGTAAGCCACTTAAGGATTTAAGTTTCGAATGGGTACTTTGCTGATGTTCGGTTTTGAGGGACCTTGGAGAAATCGGCTATAAGTGCCTTACTTAATAAATTTGCATTTCACCAACAAATAACACCCACACAAAGCTGATGTCAGAATTATGTTTCCGGTGAACATGAATATGGACTCAAGATAACGTTACTTTATGAAATATACAAATAAGAAATACACAATAAACTATAAAAATATCATTTAAATATTTTAACGTTTTAATTTCAAGATTTTTACTCTATATATAAATAAAATAAAAATAAAAAAATATAAATTAATTATAAAAAAGTATTACTTTGATCTCATGAGTATAAATAACTGACATAATAAGCGAAATAACTGAATAATAAGCGCCGCTGGCGCCACCTGCGGCGCCAGCGGCGCTCGCTGTCAGGATTGCCTAGTTTGTACACCAGTTTTTGTTTTTGACACATCATGTGCAGACAGTTTATTTAGTATTCACACCGATTTAGTTATTTTATTTTGATATTTTAGTTACTTTTTTAATATATATGTAATATATATAATGCAACTGGCTTACGCCAGTCGCAATTATAACTACAGACGAATCTAACCAACCTATTTTTACCAAAATTTTGTAGGATAGGTATAAAAAATCGGTGTATGTACATCCTAGGATATACTCGCTGTCATGGCTGTTATTCGCTTCGCACTTGTTGATTGTTGAGATTGTTCGACACGGGACGCGCATATTTATCAGAGTATAATATTTAGCAAAGTATAATTATGGATAAACCAAGGAAACGTTCTACAAATTTTACCCCCAGTGAAAAAACTAAATTAATTGAATTGGTTTCAAAAACCACTGCAATTACTTCAAAATAAACAGATGGAGCATGTCTATTTCATCGACCAATTCTACCAATTCAACGATTTTACGAATCCAGCCATCTTCCATGATGATAATAAACAAAATATGTATAACTTAAATTTTACAGAAAAAGATAAATTCAACAATTAAATAAATCTGCGACGAAAATTTAACCCAAATCTATCTGTCAAACGCGTTAAATGACGTTTATGAACGGTTTATCCACTAGAGACCGCCACTTAAAATTTTATGCGCCGACGTCGCTAAGCGAGGCTAAGATTGTTTGGTGAAATGCAATTTTGTCCTAAGTGGTTCATAAATGTGATTTTTTAAGTTAAGGAGCCTTGGGGAAATCGGGCATAAATATTTTAGCCCTATGTTGGCACTTGTAATTTTCTGTCGGATATACATATTCTTGTTTCTTGGGTAATTAACAGGTAAAATTTTCGCCAAATATCTTGAACCTGGCTTCTGGGTGCGCAAAGCGCAAATGTGTCTCTTTTCGCTTGGTTGGCATACGTGTAAATCGCCCCCCTTCTCGGCAAAACGGTTCAAGATGTTTGGCGACAACTTTACTATGCAGTACAAAACACACACCCAATATCAAAATACGATATTTGGAATTGTTATTTACCACCATATTTTAATAGAGGTGTCTGTCGGATCTTTTTCACCAACCAAAGTGTATCTAAATAGACAATACTTGATTTCTAATAGTATTCCTTACAAAATATGTAGGAAAGTATTTATCCTTTCCCGTTTAAAACAGATATCTGCTAAAGCCACCACTATTCAACGTTAATGGTAGTCAATCGTTGTTACCTGCTGTGATGTAGGTTCTTACGCAGAAAAAAATCAGGCGTATGGCGGGGTCATGGACTAACACATATTTTTTTAAAAATTTATTTATCTATTTCTAGAAATCGGGATAAAAACAACAGGCCATATAGTTTTTACACGAACATCATACCTAATATGTAGGCACATATAATTTTTATTTAAAAAAAATCAAATAGTTTATACTGATATATTAAAATAAATCTAATATACATACAATAGACAAGATTCGAACCCCCATTCAATGGACAGAATATTTTTTGTCAACAATGATTATTAATTTATTAACTATAAGAACTCTTAAAGAAAAACAAGATCGTCGGCCTTCGTGGCTCAGTTGGTTAGGTATTATCTGACTGCTGATATAAGGGTCCCGGGTTTGATTCCCGGTGGAGACACAGTTTTTGATTGTGTTTGTGGATCTGTAAGACGATTAATATCTCAAGTCTCCAGAATGTGGCAACATGTTATTTGGTACGTGTTAAATTAATATTTGACATAGTAGGTACCTGTTAGTTGTCCGAGAAGCGATTTATTAAAAAAAATCCAAATGATAGTCGTGTAAAAGAAAGGATGCTTAATTTATCGTTGATCATGAATCTCGTTTAATTTTTCACTGCAACAACTATCATCATCATAAGCTCGATAGCCCTGGGTGGGCCTTGGCTGAATCCAGGCGTCTCTTCCATTCCCCTCTATCCGCTGCCTTCGTTTTCCAGTTTCTAATATTTGCTTCGAATACATCCGCATCAACATTGTGCATCTATCGAGTTCTGGGTCTTACAGATCTTCTTCGACCTTGTGGCACAGAGAGTATGAGGCGTTTTATGGTGTTATCGTCGTCCATTCGTATTATGTGACCAGTCCATCTCAAGCGCCCTATCTTGATGGAACTGATCACATCGGGCTCTCCATAGGTCTCATATACAACTTCTATGTAACTGCAACTACTATGGAGTTCTACAATTAATAGGTCATATCTCTTTGGCACTGTCTCATTCACGTGTCTGCAAGGTTTAAGAATTCTCTTCTTATGTTCTTTAAGTATTCTATTAGAGTTTTGCAAGGGGCCGTTATTAGTCCACGTAAGCAGAACGGGTGGTGGTGGCAGAATTACAGGTCATTTCAATCGCTATAATTAAACGCTTTGAACTCCAGACTTTAAGCATTCATGTCTGCCAAAAATCTGCTTTGCAGTTTGGCGGGAAAATATTATTGTAATGTTGACAGTAAATATTTTATTATTTAAGATAATATAAAATAAATGGTCTCGGGTTCATAGTATTTAAATGTGTATTTAATCTGGATCCTTGAGATGAAAAACTTAATCAGTGTTTAAATGTGGCAAATTGTTTGTAGTTGCCCAGAAGTAATACAATTACAATAAATGGAAATCATGACGACAGTTACATAATATTTAACCTGATGTATGTTTACCACTGAATAAGGAACATAATTTAATAATATCATAACGCCATGAACTTAATTGGTTAGGCACAGAGAACCGAACGCCATGTCCTTGTTAAACAAGTACATATACATCTTCCTACGTTCCCTAAAATAAGCATAAATGCTTGTGCACGAAATCGTTCGAGCCAGGATGCGAACTCGCAACCACTGGATTACTAGCCTAGCATGCTTACCGCTCTGCCATCGACCCATCTAAATATTATTTTAAAATATCATTCAAATGTTCATGAATTTTTTGAGCGATCCCCTATTCTTCACTACATATTTTCATAATATTAATGTTTTTAACGATTATTGTACAATAAGGAAATATAACGAGTGCATGGGTTGTGGCCCATTTGCACATTTTCTCTTCTTGAAAGGTTGACGATCCCTTAATTCATTTTAATAAATTCATTTTTATTACATTTCTATTCGATTCCTAAACGAATATTGATTTCCCCGAAGACAAAAGTTTTCATATACAAAAACTCATAGGATGAACTCTCTACCTGTTGAGATATTGATGAATAAAAATTGCTTCAACCATAGACGATCATATATGAGATGATGCATAAATATTGATGAGATGATGTATGTGTGTCAAGATAGAAGAATGCATTGTTTGGTTCTCTCTACCTACCCCACGAGGAAGATGGCATGAAAGTATGTATATTAATTCTATTACATTCATAGTAGAGGAGAGTAAAAAAATACAGTTTTCTATAGAAACATAACATAATTTATCGACTTAATATTTATCAATATTAAGTCGATAAATCAATTTTCCCAAACAGATGCTATTTTACTACTGTTATATACATACATTTTCATATACATATGTAATATTAAACTTAATTTATATATTTTTGTAAAGGTTTACAATTCCTGAATATACTTTTGAATGGTGTATTTCTATTGTACCAAAAATTCATACAAAATAAAAATAAATCTCGATTTTCCAGACCTTGAGAGCATCTTTAAAGTTTTAACAGTTGAAATCATAGAGAAAAATGAACGGTTTTCTTTGGAAAACTAATCAGCTCTAAGTTAATGTACTTCGCACATATGGTATCAATATGAAGTTCATTGGCCTTTTTTGGGCTGTAGAGAGGACACAAATTTTCATATTTGTGGACGACATACGGATAACGACATACACACAAAAACATCAGACGAAACTCAAAGTATGCACTCTTTACATGATACCAATTGAGAAATTGATATTAAAAAAATATAAAAATTGTGTAATCATGTCTCTCCACTTTTACATAGTAGTGGAGAGAAAAATAAAAAATTGAGGATATCCTCATCAAAGATTTCTTCACGTTAAAAGAAATTCATTAAAGTACATATTTTATAATTATTGTTAACTCTATATGAAAAACAAATTGTTCTATTTCATCAAAATATCTAAACATGCATTATCATCGGAAATACGCAAATTCTGAAAATTTCATAGTTCTAACTGGTCGGAAAGTTATTTAAAAATCGATTACAGAATTCCGGTAAAGACATACATGTGAAGTTAATAAAACGAATGTAAAAAAAACATATTAACATATTTTTTATATTAAGAATTAGTTGTGATTAACACAAAATTACCTACATAAGTTTGAGAATTGAGAACCTTCACTTATATTAATTTTTTGATGCGGATAATTCCTCAATGCATTTTTATGAAGCATATTTCTATAGAAGAGATGCATAGTTTCTGAAGAACAGACCAACTAGGTCTACTAAACGAAGAAGAAGAATATTTTTATAATGTAATGAAGAGAGGGAGAGCATTTTTAAAGATTTTCAGGTAAAATAATGGGCAAATGACATAATTTGATCCATCTCATGGGGTTTTTAAGTCAAACAAATTGACTATAGTTCCACATAATCTAAAGTAATAAAGCAATCAATATGTTAGTGTGTGTGTGTGTGTGTATGTGTGTGTGTGTGTGTTGTCTCACGCCTTCTGAAAAACCAAGAGCATCTAAAAATCTAATTTAAGTGCGAACATGTACCAGTATACCTGATGCAGTGTCACGCTAAAAAGAATGCGATAAAAATGCTGAATTTTAAAAATATTTAAATAATTAATTTCAAGTCATATCTGTCAAAAAAGTGTACATTTTGCACGCAAATATCTGTTAGTTTAAAAGTTAGAAGTAGGTATTTACACAAAAAAAATATATTTTGAAGTATAACTTAGCGTTTAAGTGAAAAACATGGTGAATATTTGGTATAATTATAATGTTTAACTTATTTTTAAAGTAAGCCTTTTGTACATAAACGCCGCCATTTTAATATCTTTTCATACAATATTTAATTTTCCCACCGAATGAATATGTTCTTGAAAATAATAAATCTTTGAAATAAATGTAATTATGAAATAATAAAATGAAACACAAGACATTACGGCAAGTTTTAAGACATATATTGTAAAAATGTGTTATTTATTAGTAAAGATATAGGCATAATAAAATTGCATAATTTGTAAATAATATTTGATTTTTCTGACAATTTTCATTTTTATGGCATCGAACAAACCAATGTAGGTACCTACATATTCAAAAAATGTATCCGAACCATTCGATATTACTTACGTGTTCGAATCGTTTCCATGGCTACAGAAAGAATGTGATATTCAAATAAAATTTGTTAGGAATCGAATTTATTTAGCAGGTTGTTGTAGGTAGGTACCTACCTAATACTATTTACTTACAAATCAACAATAATATACCTATACTGATTTCCTATAGGAAAATTGTTTTATTTATTTATTTATCAACCGTTTGTCCGATTATAATGAAACTTTGGTGAATTGTCGAGCGTATGCCCAGGATGGTTTTTGGATTTAAACTTTTTTCTTATTCTTCTTCTTCTTCGTGTATTTGGTCGTTTTACCTATGAAGGGGGAGTATCCTGGGAAAAGAAGGTCCGACTGTCCCTCCATCTCTTCACAGGTCTTCCAGGACGGGTTCTGCATATAAACTTTTTTCTTCTTTTTCTTCAACGTGTACTTGGTCATCTTACCTATGAAGATGAACTATCCTGGGAGATTAAGGTCCAATTTTCCTTCCATCTCTTCGCAGGTTTCTGGATTTAAACTTTTTTCTTCTTCTTCTTCATCGTCTATTTGGTCATTTTACCTTTGAAGGTGGACTAACCTGGGAGAAGAATGTCCAATTTTCCTTCCATCTCTTCGCAGGTATCTGGATTTAAACTTATTTCTTCTTCTTCTTCTTCATCGTGTATTTTTGGTCATTTTACCTATGAAGTTGGAGAATCCTGGGAGAAGAAGGTCCAACTGTCCTTCCATCTCTTCGCAGGTATCTGGGTTTAAACTTTTTTCTTCTTCTTCGTGTATTTAGTCATTTTACCTATTAAGTAGAGCATCCTGGGAAAAGAAGGTTCTTTCATCTCTTCGCGGTTCTTCCAGGATGGTTTCTGGATTTAAATTTTTCTTAACCGACTGATGGGACGGGATGTAATGAAGGGAAGGGAGGCACTAAAGGGCCTGGAGGGACGGGTGGTATAAAACTGCCTGAAGGGACGGAAGGTACTGAAGGGCCTGATGGGAAGGGACGTAATGAGGGATTAAAGGGACGGGAGGTACTGAAGGGCCTGAAGCGGCGGGTCCTGGAGTCTAATTCTTTTTCTTCTTAATTTTATGTAGACCTTTAGGGCAGTTTTTATACAAACTCTTTCCTATTGTCTAATTCATCTTCTTCTTCTTTTATGTATACATTTGGGTCATTTTTTTATAAAAATTATTTCCTTTAGTCTAATTATTATTCTTCTTCATTTAAGTACGTAGACTTTTGGGAGAGTTTTAATACAAACTATTTCCAATAGTCTTATTCATTTTCTTTTATGTAGACCTTTTGGTCAGTATTTATACAAACTATTTCCAATAGTCTAAATATTCTTCTTCTTCTTTTTTGTAGACCTTTGGGTGAGCTTTTATACAATCTATTTCCAATAGTCTAATTCTTCTATTAGGTATATGTTTTTTTTATTATTTTATGTAGACCATTGGAATAGTTTTTTATACAAACTATTTCTTATAGTCTTATACTTATTTTTCTCTTTTTTATTTAGTCTTTTGGGTTAGTTTTAAGTCTAATAGTCTATTGTGCAGAAATATTATTAACGATTTGCACACTTGATGAAAATACATATGAAATGAATGGGATATGGGATGTGACGATATAACCTGCACTAGAATCTTTTCAATACTTTTGTTTAATTAAATTTAAACCATTTATATCATCCTATTTTGAATAATTTTCAACACCTAATATTTAAAGAATGGGGGTTGTGGCCATTACTGAACTCTTCACAACATTTATATTCAAATTAAAAACTATTTACTATAGTTCAAGTCTTCTTCTTCTTCGTTAATGAAGACTTTCAGTCAAATTGAGCAAAAATATAATGCACACTTGATGAAAAAATATAAAAACGAATGGGATGTGACCAATACTAGATCTTTTCAGTACCTACGTTTGTTTAATCAAATTTTAACCACATCCCAACATCCAAAATTACTAAATTTTCAATAGGTACACATTACAATTTGTTTTCGATGATAATATTTAAAAATGGGGGTTGTGGCCACACCAATCTCTTTACAACGTTGATAAACAGTCATATGTATTTAAAACCATTACGCATAGTCCATGCGAGCAGAAATTGTATAAATATTATACTTCATTCACACTTTATAGCAATATATAAAAAAGAATGGGTTGTGGCCATCACTTGAACATTTTACAATACTTAAACTCAATCAAATTTCAAACCACTTTTCATAGTCTGATATTGCAAAATAATTGGGTGACAATATTATAAAAACGATTGCTTTTTCTTTCACAATTTCACATTCTTGGCCAACGGCGGGACATAAAAGCTAGTATGTACATATTTTCCTATTGAGAGGACCGTGGATAAGGTCCTAGTCAGCCGAAACGGATGTCCTATAAAAGGCAAATACATAATGTGAAACTATTTATAATAGTTATATTTTAAAGCTAAACATTATTTTTACAATGGTTATGTTTATCTATATAATGATTTATTCAATTTAAAAAAAATACATGAAAAAAAATATTATAAATTCCTGGCAACATTGAAAGATATCTTTAGTAATATATGTGAATTTTATTTCGTTCGTTAGGATTATTAAGCTTTTGAGTTTAAATTTTATTTTCGCCTCGGTTTTCAAGTTTTTGCTTCTATATCAATATAAATATTTTGTTTGTTCCATAATATGGTGCCTTAATTTACCGATTTAGTAAGTTTATGTGTGTGTTGTGAAATGTGACTTTAAAACACGAGAAATTATCTTTAAGAAGTTGGGTTATACATAAATATATTTTAATCCTTATTTAATCTGTAATTAATACAGTTTGTGTATTTTGTATTGTTTTTTAAATAAATATACAATATTAAAAAAATAATCATAATAATTACCAATAAATAAACAGATACACTAATTATTAAATTAATAAAATAATATGTAATCCATAAACAAAAAAAAATATTTCAATTATTAAATAATTAAAATGATAAATTATTGGATAATAATAATAATCAAATGAGTAATAATTGAATAATAATATAATTAAATCTTTCGAAAATTAAATATGTTTTTATTTTTCTTTATTCAAAAACATAATATACATAATGTACAGTAATACATAGTTTATATACATGAATTAATTTACATACAATATCACCTCCCTCTTAAAGCTATAGCTTGTGTAGAGGGAGGATGTGTGTATCTATCTAAAACATAATATACATAATATACAATAATACATAGTTTATATACATTAATTAATTTACATACAATATCACCTCCCTCTTAAAGCTATAGCTTGTGTAGAGGGAGGATGTGTGTATCTATCTAAAACATAATATACATAATATACAATAATACATGGTTTATATACATTAATTAATTTACATACAATATCACCTCCCTCTTAAAGCTATATCTTGTGTAGAGGGAGGATGTGTGTATCTATCTAAAACATAATATACATAATATACAATAATACATAGTTTATATACATTAATTAATTTACATACAATATCACCTCCCTGTTAAAGCTATAGCTTGTGTAGAGGGAGGATGTGTGTATCTATCTAAAACATAATATACATAATATACAATAATACATAGTTTATATACATTAATAAATTTACATACAATATCACCTCCCTCTTAAAGCTATAGCTTGTGTAGAGGGAGGATGTGTGTATCTATCTAAAACATAATATACATAATATACAATAATACATGGTTTATATACATTAATTAATTTACATACAATATCACCTCCCTCTTAAAGCTATAGCTTGTGTAGAGGGAGGATGTGTGTATCTATCTAAAACATAATATAAATAATATACAATAATACATAGTTTATATACATTAATTAATTTACATACAATATCACCTCCCTCTTAAAGCTATAGCTTGTGTAGAGGGAGGATGTGTGTATCTATCTAAAACATAATATACATAATATACAATAATACATAGTTTATATACATTAATTAATTTACATACAATATCACCTCCCTCTTAAAGCTATAGCTTGTGTAGAGGGAGGATGTGTGTATCTATCTAAAACATAATATACATAATATACAATAATACATAGTTTATATACATTAATTAATTTACATACAATATCACCTCCCTCTTAAAGCTATAGCTTGTGTAGAGGGAGGATGTGTGTATCTATCTAAAACATAATATACATAATATACAATAATACATGGTTTATATACATTAATTAATTTACATACAATATCACCTCCCTCTTAAAGCTATAGCTTGTGTAGAGGGAGGATGTGTGTATCTATCTAAAACATAATATACATAATATACAATAATACATAGTTTATATACATTAATTAATTTACATACAATATCACCTCCCTCTTAAAGCTATAGCTTGTGTAGAGGGAGGATGTGTGTATCTATCTAAAACATAATATACATAATATACAATAATACATAGTTTATATACATTAATTAATTTACATACAATATCACCTCCCTCTTAAAGCTATAGCTTGTGTAGAGGGAGGATGTGTGTATCTATCTAAAACATAATATACATAATATACAATAATACATAGTTTATATACATTAATTAATTTACATAAAATATCACCTCCCTCTTAAAGCTATAGCTTGTGTAGAGGGAGGATGTGTGTATCTATCTAAAACATAATATACATAATATACAATAATACATAGTTTATATACATTAATTAATTTACATACAATATCACCTCCATCTTAAAGCTATAGCTTGTGTAGAGGGAGGATGTGTGTATCTATCTAAAACATAATATACATAATATACAATAATACATAGTTTATATACATTAATTAATTTACATACAATATCACCTCCCTCTTAAAGCTATAGCTTGTGTAGAGGGAGGATGTGTGTATCTATCTAAAACCTAATATACATAATATACAATAATACATAGTTTATATACATTAATTAATTTACATACAATATCACCTCCCTCTTAAAGCTATAGCTTGTGTAGAGGGAGGATGTGTGTATCTATCTAAAACATAATATACATAATATACAATAATACATAGTTTATATACATTAATTAATTTACATACAATATCACCTCCCTCTTAAAGCTATAGCTTGTGTAGAGGGAGGATGTGTGTATCTATCTAAAACATAATATACATAATATACAATAATACATAGTTTATATACATTAATTAATTTACGTACAATATCACCTCCCTCTTAAAGCTGTAGCTTGTGTAGAGGGAGGATGTGTGTATCTATCTAAAACATAATATACATAATATACAATAATACATAGTTTATATACATTAATTAATTTACATACAATATCACCTCCCTCTTAAAGCTATAGCTTGTGTAGAGGGAGGATGTGTGTATCTATCTAAAACATAATATACATAATATACAATAATACATAGTTTATATACATTAATTAATTTACATACAATATCACCTCCCTCTTAAAGCTATAGCTTGTGTAGAGGGAGGATGTGTGTATCTATCTAAAACATAATATACATAATATACAATAATACATAGTTTATATACATTAATTAATTGACATACAATATCACCTCCCTCTTAAAGCTATAGCTTGTGTAGAGGGAGGATGTGTGTATCTATCTAAAACATAATATACATAATATACAATAATACATAGTTTATATACATTAATTAATTTACATACAATATCACCTCCCTCTTAAAGCTATAGCTTGTGTAGAGGGAGGATGTGTGTATCTATCTAAAACATAATATACATAATATACAATAATACATAGTTTATATACATTGATTAATTTACATACAATATCACCTCCCTCTTAAAGCTATAGCTTGTGTAGAGGGAGGATGTGTGTATCTATCTAAAACATAATATACATAATATACAATAATACATAGTTTATATACATTAATTAATTTACATACAATATCACCTCCCTCTTAAAGCTATAGCTTGTGTAGAGGGAGGATGTGTGTATCTATCTAAAACATAATATACATAATATACAATAATACATAGTTTATATACATTAATTAATTTACATACAATATCACCTCCCTCTTAAAGCTATAGCTTGTGTAGAGGGAGGATGTGTGTATCTATCTAAAACATAATATACATAATATACAATAATACATAGTTTATATACATTAATTAATTTACATACAATATCACCTCCCTCTTAAAGCTATAGCTTGTGTAGAGGGAGGATGTGTGTATCTATCTAAAACATAATATACATAATATACAATAATACATAGTTTATATACATTAATTAATTGACATACAATATCACCTCCCTCTTAAAGCTATAGCTTGTGTAGAGGGAGGATGTGTGTATCTATCTAAAACATAATATACATAATATACAATAATACATAGTTTATATACATTAATTAATTTACATACAATATCACCTCCCTCTTAAAGCTATAGCTTGTGTAGAGGGAGGATGTGTGTATCTATTTAAAACATAATATACATAATATACAATAATACATAGTTTATATACATTAATTAATTTACGTACAATATCACCTCCCTCTTAAAGCTATAGCTTGTGTAGAGGGAGGATGTGTGTATCTATCTAAAACATAATATACATAATATACAATAATACATAGTTTATATACATTAATTAATTTACATACAATATCACCTCCCTGTTAAAGCTATAGCTTGTGTAGAGGGAGGATGTGTGTATCTATCTAAAACATAATATACATAATATACAATAATACATAGTTTATATACATTAATTAATTTACATACAATATCACCTCCCTCTTAAAGCTATAGCTTGTGTAGAGGGAGGATGTGTGTATCTATCTAAAACATAATATACATAATATACAATAATACATAGTTTATATACATTAATTAATTTACATACAATATCACCTCCCTCTTAAAGCTATAGCTTGTGTAGAGGGAGGATGTGTGTATCTATCTAAAACATAATATACATAATATACAATAATACATAGTTTATATACATTAATTAATTTACATACAATATCACCTCCCTCTTAAAGCTATAGCTTGTGTAAAGGGAGGATGTGTGTATCTATCTAAAACATAATATACATAATATACAATAATACATAGTTTATATACATTAATTAATTTACATACAATATCACCTCCCTCTTAAAGCTATAGCTTGTGTAGAGGGAGGATGTGTGTATCTATCTAAAACATAATATACATAATATACAATAATACATATTTTATATACATTAATTAATTTACGTACAATATCACCTCCCTCTTAAAGCTATAGCTTGTGTAGAGGGAGGATGTGTGTATCTATCTAAAACATAATATACATAATATACAATAATACATAGTTTATATACATTAATTAATTTACATACAATATCACCTCCCTCTTAAAGCTATAGCTTGTGTAGAGGGAGGATGTATGTATCTATCTAAAACATAATATACATAATATACAATAATACATAGTTTATATACATTAATTAATTTACATACAATATCACCTCCCTCTTAAAGCTATAGCTTGTGTAGAGGGAGGATGTATGTATCTATCTAAAACATAATATACATAATATACAATAATACATAGTTTATATACATTAATTAATTTACATACAATATCACCTCCCTCTTAAAGCTATAGCTTGTGTAAAGGGAGGATGTTTGTATCTATCTGAAAATGAAAAACAATAACAATAAAAAATGAAATTAAACAACAAACAAACTAAAAAACAGAAAAAAAGAAGAGTAATAATACTAAAACTAAACAAAAACTAAAACTAAAAACTAAATGAAAACAAAAACAACACAAGTCACAAACAAACACATATATTATCTATGTCAAATAAATCCTTGCAACCCCTTGAAGTATTTTTTCACAGTCATCATCATTTTCCTATGGGTTTCAATTTGACGTATTTCAAGCGGAAGTTCATTGAAAAATTTTTCACCCAAAAAAGAATAATGATGCTGTGCAAATGTCGAATTTCGTCTATCTATTAAATAAACAAATTTATTTCTTGTCCTATTTTCAACTACAAAGTTATGATATTCAGGTTCTCTTAATATTTGCATATTTCTTAAATAAATCTGAGAATCTAGGTACTTTAAAGGAGTTGAAAACCTGGTCTTTGGGGAAGTCTCGAGGCTTTTTTAGAATTATCTTCATGATTAGTTTTTGCGCAACATCTATACACTTAAGGCTGCTATTATTAGCCGCTCCCCAACTGGTAACTGAATACTGTAGTAGCGATTGAACTAGTCCAAAGTATACTGAGTACATATGTTTAAGCGTCATATAGTTTCTAATTCGTTATAATATATATAAGTTTTCTAATTCGCTTTACAACTGATTCTATCTGATTCTTCCATTTTAGATTTCTGTCTATGATGACACCTAAATATTTAATGGTAGTGGCCACCGTGATTTTATCACATCTATGACTCCATGTAGCAGTATGCTGTGCCGAGTCATGCGTGTGTACCATTACATTTAGTTCTGCAGGAAAATCGGATGAGTGTATTGAAAAAGGGATTATGTACGTTTTTTCAGTGATATATGATTTAATATTAAATTAATTTATAAATTAAATAATTAAAAAATAAATAATTAAATAATAGAATAAAAAAATATATATAAATAGTTAATTAATTATATTATTAAATAATTCAATTTAAAATAATTAAAGGAATTAATTGATAAATAAATTTCAAATAAATAAATAAACAGATAGATAGTAAATAAATAAATAAATAAATGAATAAATAAATAAACACTTAATTAAGTTTAACGAAAAATTTAGCAAATATTCGGAAGGTATGGTTATTTAAAAATAAAAATATAACAAATTTTGTTTTAAAAAAAAACAAGACATCGTTCTTAAATGTCTGGTGTTTAAATCAAAATGAATGCTCTCTGTTTAAATTAAATGTCAATAATAGTAAGATATTTAACCAACAAAAATAGTGCATACTAATACATAATGAGCACGTGACTATGAATAGTAATTAGGTAGGTATGTATTATTATACGATTGGTACCTACATTTGGATATTCGACCGAGTATAAATGGTGTGTGGTGCATTGTAAAAATCATCATTCGATTTTAGTGTCCTGGCAAGTTGTGACCAATTAAAATGGCATTCAAGGTACCATTTTTACCATTATTCTTATGTTAACCTGAAAAAGCTTGTAATCATTATTTAAAAAAATGTATTTTCCATTTTTTTATATAATCATTTAGCTGGGTAAAGTTAATGTTATCAACGTTACCATTACCAAATTGATAATTATCTTCTTATTGCTAAGATTATATTATTCGCATATTTATTTATTTATTTATTTATACATCTTCTTGTACATAATATAAACAAATATAATTGTACACTGGCGGGCTTGTAGCATTAGGCAATTTCTTCCAACCAACCAGATTACAAAGTATTACAACATTGTGTATGTACAACAGCAAATAAATAAGAGTAAAAGAAATCATAGAAAATACGTATAACACTTAAATACATATTCTGGTAACACTCAAAAAGAAAAATCTCTTGATCCACTTAATTTAAAGTGTGTATTATATTCACAATCTGATGTTATCTACTCTCCTGCGACTGATACAAAAAGTGTGTATTCCAATAAATTAAGGTTTTGGTTCAAAGAATTCATTGTAAAATTGAAATAATACTTGTTTACATGTACATTTTGTCATATTCATGCATACGATCGTGCCATTTCCATATTGAAAGTCGGTAGAGATATTATTTAGCCTTGCGTGAGGATGAAACATATTTAAAAAAATAATTGAATTATATGAATATTTGTCTTCCTATTCTGAAAGTTCTCTCGTAACTTTCATTATATATATTATGATTTCGCTCTCTTTATGTATGTGTGTATTATATAGTATATACTTATTCTTCTTTTAAGTGCCATATCAGGTCCCCCGAAGTTGGTGATCACTGCCATGTATGTATGTACATATTATCTATTTTAATGCTTTGTACCTATAACATGTATTCAAAAGTACGTAGAGTAAATTTAATTACATGTTGTCAAAATTAGGTAGAACAAATTTTGGAATAATTTTGTACTTAGGTAAATAACTTTTTTGAATAAAATTTTGGTTTTGATATAATATGTGCTTATCACACCCCCTAACACTCAAGTTATTTGTCCGAAACTATACAACAAAATATATTATAAAGAAGTAAAATGACACATTTTACAAAGATAAATTTAATTATTGTTTCAGTTCTTGTTTTTCTTCGCCTCTGTGGCCGTTGCCAATGCCGGAGTATTAGCTCCGGTAGCTGTAGTCCGCTCAGAGTACGACCCACTCCCTCAGTACAGCTACTCGTATGGAGTTCAGGATGCCCTCACTGGAGACTCCAAGAGCCAACACGAGACACGCAACGGTGACGTAGTACAGGGACAGTACTCCCTGGTGGAGCCAGACGGCAGCCGTCGCACCGTAGACTATGCCGCTGATCCCATCAACGGATTCAACGCCGTCGTACGCAAGGATGCTCTTGTACACAGTGTGGCTGCCGCTCCAGTCGCCGTCGCTGCCCCCGCTCCAGTTGCCGTAGCCGCCCCTGAAGTCATCGCCGCTCGTACAGCCTACACCGCTCCAGTGGCTTACACAGCCGCTGCCGCTCCATTTGCTTACACAGCCGCCGCCGCTCCAGTGGCTTACACCGCTGCCGCCCCTGTAGCTTACGCTGCCCGCACTGCTCCCTTGGCTTACACCGCTGGAGTAGCTCCGGTTACAACATATGGTGCCACCACATACTCAGTGCACGGAAACAGATTTGCCTATGCCTATTAAATGTAAACAAACATTTAAATGACTAAATTTCCTATCGGTTATTTATGCTTCAGAGTTATGAATAGTATGTTTGTGCTATGTTTTTAGATGAATTTGTAATGTAATATTTATTGAAAATATAAACTATTTTATTCAAATATTTACATTGTTTTCATATTATTAATAAAATTATAAAAACACCCTCACTATACACTGAGTATCATGTATTCTCTTAATGCTATGTGGCAGGTTATATAAAGCTGTGGTTTGAAATGGTACACAGTGTTATTCCTGACGTATTCCAAAGTTAAGGTAAGTACGAACATTTCTGAAAATCGAAGAGGATATTTTCGATTATATCCTACATAACAAAAGAATGAATATTCATCGAAAAGGCAGATTATAAAATAATTATTGTAAATCAAATTTCTGATGGTGATATCTTCATAGTCAATGCATTAAATATATTTAAATAAAAATAAGAAAAAGTGACTGTTAACAATAATAAATAAAGCTATATCATATGGATGCCTTACGGATGTAGATTAATATAGGATTCTATCCTATAATACGAGTAATACTGTTTTAGCAGACACAAGAAATAAACCTTTGATGACGTTTCTTGATTTTGAATATAATTAAATTTAATGAAATAAATTATGTTGTTTTTATAAATATTGATTTGAATAGAAAATGCCGTTTAATTTTAATTTTCTAATTATTTAAGCATATTTTCATTTATAGTGAAAAAAGATCTTGCAAATCTAAATCATGTGCTTACCTATATTTTTTGTAGAAAATATCATCGTTTTGTCACCCTTTTACTGAAAAATAACACCACTTCTCGCTTTTCTACAATAATATGACCGTTTTCAAAAAAAAAATACGTGAATAAAATAACGCTATTCGCATTTTTACAAAAATAGCACCCTTTTTCCAAAAAAATACGAAAAATAACACCGCTTTTCTAATACAAATACATCACTTTTCCAAAATAATAACGCGAATATTTCAGGTCTCTACTTATATATAACTTGCGATAGTATTAGTTATAGGGTTTAACTGTTTTTTGTGCCAAGTCATGTAACAATTTGCTCTAAACACAAAACAAAATATTATAAAAATAATATAAATAAATACACTATAATACAAAAAAAAAAAACAAAAAAAAATCCAAAATAAAAATTATATAAAATAATACATAATACAAAAATAATATAAAACACTATGTTGAGATTATGAAATATTGCAAAAACATTTTGAATTTTAAGTTATAATTTATAATAGATTTTTCCAAATAAATAATGGGTTCAATTCTGAAAACACTATAATTTTAATGAAATGTCAAATTGATTTATTTCATGTATTTTTTTTTTCTATTCTGAAGATTAAATTAAATGAATAAATTTTAAAAAGATTAAATGACAAAAGAACATCAACATCTTCAATGGCGCTACAGCCCTGTGTGGGCCCTGGTCTCCTCATCTTTTCTGGGATCGACATACTCCTCTTTTGTCTTTCCAAGGTCTCCATTTTAGAATTTGTAGTGCCCATCTGTCAACATCAATAGTATAAATTGGATATAGTTTAATGTGACATAAACAAGTATCCACACTTTCAATGCGGCAATAATATTAAATGGTTTCTGTTTTTTTTAATGTACTTTTTCATTACTGTAAAAAAAAATATAATTTTAAATAGTCTTTAAAATTGAAATAACAATGAAATAATATTGCCATATTTGATTTTTTTTTATTTATTTATTACAACAAGGAATGCCACACCCTTACAGGGAGACCCAAACTAGTATGGCATGAAAAATGCAAATACAAAAGTAATATACAAATAGAATACAAAAAAAAACAATTTTTTACAACAATTAATTTCACAATCACAACTTAAAATCTAAACATAATAAAATTTAAGAAACAGTTAATACTGACATTGAAGACGTCAACTTCGCTTGACAAAATGTTGAACATTGTGACGGCCCTAGGTATGTACTGGAGACATGACTAAAATATTTGTTCGACTGTACGGCTGCAGAAACAATGTATGATTTCTTCCTCTTGTATAATTTACCGGAGCATGTACCTATGCCTATTTCACCGAATAACTTGGATTATATACTAACCTTCTTTACTAGCTGAATACTTCTTTACTAGCTGAAAGAAGTATTTCAATAGGCAAACTAATCGTCTGTTTTCCAATGAGTTGTATCCAATCATACCTAGTAAAAAAGCAGATGAATACAGCCAAGGATATGTGCCATATGTCCGTAGGTAGCAATATCTGAGAAACTTTTTGTGGATTTTTTCGATCATAAGACAATATGTAGCCTCATATGGAGACCAAACAATTGAATTTGTTTCGAGTATACTCAATATTGTATAAAGTTTTGATAGTGTGGAGGTCGCTGAATTTATGGCAATGTCTTAAAATGAACCCGAGCATTTTGCATCCTTTTGAAACTTATTTAAGTATATGCTCGTGGAAGTTAAGTCTAGAGTCGAATATTATACCCAAATCGGTTGTGGTATTGACTCTTTCTAGAATATTGTCTCCAAGTTTATAAACATAGTGAATAGGATTTATAGATTTTGTATAAGATAAAACGTGACATTTTTTAATACTAAATGATAGTTTGTTTTTTATTGCCCATTCGTGGATCGAGTTGATATCGGATTGAAAAAGATGGCACCATTCAGGATTTTGAATAGATATAGATCAATATGTAGAGTTTTTACTGTATTCTATTGATTGAGTCATCTAAATTATATGGCAGCTTAAAATTCAAATAAAAGCAAATTTACAGGAACAAAAAAGATAATATTAATTTGTATTATGGTATTATGGATGTGCATAAACCAATCACCATCTATTGATTAGTCGTAAACTCTGTAGGATTTATTTTCTCATTTCTATATATTACTTACAGAACTTTCTTTTTCTTATATGAAATGTATTTAACAAGCTCTCTAGATTGAAAAATATGAAATCTATTTACACAACTTATTTTATGATGAAAAATTGACAATTTTGCTTTCGAAATATATAGTGGGATCAATATAAACTAATTTAATTCATGTGTGTACTATAATGTCATCCATTGTCTCAAAAAACAAATAAAATGTTAGTGAATGATACATTGTAATTTAAAAAAAACATACTAAAGTTCTAAACCTCGTTAGAATCTTTTTTAGAGATGGCAGTATCAAAAGAAAAGATTATGTATGTAGGAATATCATTGTGAAAGAAATTTAACATCTGAGCAAAAGAAATGTAAGTATATACCTATAGTTATCGCCAAACATCTTGAACCTGGCTCAGGGTGCGCAGAGCGCGAATAAGTGTCTTTTTGCCACGTTGGTTTATGTGTAGGTAAATGGTTCAAAATGGCAACAACTATATTATAAAAACATCGTTTTCATTCACAACTTGTAAGGTTTGGTTGAAAGAATTTACTGTAGAACCACCTAACGTTTTCGCGTCTGGGTCTCTGTATACAGGCTAGATTTATAATAACTATGTAGAGCGCAAGCGATAAGGACGAATTATGGAATAAAATTAATTTTATTGATAGTCATGAGCTTCCACAACTTACCTCATATATCAGATAAAATATTTTCAAGAAGCTTTGTATTCTGATATGATGCACCATGGTCGGATTTCAGAGAGATAGAACTTTCCATCATTAAATGAAGTTTTCTTATCTTGTTTTTAGATCTGTTTTGAAATGTAGACAAGTTTTATACATTTTTAAAAATGCGAAATTTTTGTGGTTTTAGTGTATTTCGATTACTGGAGGGCTTCACACGAAGTTGATTAAGATAAGATTTAGACTCAAAAAATATTTTAGATTATAATTATTAATGTTTTAAAAGTGTTGATATATACAAAAAATATTAAGAAATCCATAGTTAAATTTGATCTTTACATTTTTTTAGTAGTACCGATTAATATAGTTTTATTTATTTATTTATTTATTTATTTATTTGGTTTATTTGGGACAATAACAGCATCATTAACTAATATGAATATAAAACAATGAATAATAAATCAAGGCCAAAAAACTGTCCACAAAGTACATATTTACAGTTGATTCTGAAAAAATATTAATATTTTATACCTATTAAAAACTAAAAAAAAATATAAAAAAAAACTAAAAAAAATATATACATAACAAAAGCAACAAGGATAATGACGGAGATGGGGGAGGAACTGTAGGAATAGAAAAAGAAAAGTGGAGGAATGTGAGAGGTAGAGAAACTATGGTATGTCACAACACCTTTCGTCATTATGATATACGTCCGCACTCGCACCTAACCCTCTCCCGGAATTGATTATAAGAATGGAAAAATATATCTATATCATTAAAACTTTCATTATATTGTCGACAAATTCGAGGGATAGTTGAAAACTTCCGATAGTTCGTTCTACAAACAGGAACGTGAAACAATTCGGGCCGTCTGGTAGTTCTTCCAGAAACTCTGAGTGGTATAAAGTTTATTAGTTCAGAAGAGTCAAAAAAATTGTTTATTACCTTATATAAGAGAGATTGATCGGCCATAATTCGTCGATTAACTAGTGTGTCAAATTTGTGAAATTGAACTGATTCGGAATATAAAGGAAAATATATGCGTAAACGAAAGTTGATATGTTTCAAATACTTCTTTTGTACTTTTTCGATTCTATTTATATGTTTTAGGTAGTAAGGAGACCATAATGGAGTGCAGTATTCTAAATGTGGACGTATGAACGTGGTGTATAACCTATGAAGTGTACTGACGTTTTTAAATGGTTTACACAGGCGGATAATATACCCCAAAGATTTATAAGCTTTATTAACTATTATATCCAGATGTTTGTCGAACATTAATTTTGAGTCAAGCGTAATCCCCAAATCTCTTATATGATCCACTTCTTCGAGCGTGTTATTGTGAAGCGTATAATTATATTTAATAATGTTTTTTGCACGAGTGAATGAAATTTTGTTACATTTTGAGATATTCAAGTCAAGTTTGTTTTGTTTGCAATATTGTGATAATCTATCCAGGTCACTCTGAAGTTTATGGCAGTCTGCAATTGAACGAATTTTTAAATAAACCTTCATGTCATCAGCATATGAGACATATAAGGAGTTTGTAAAGCACATGTAGATATCGTGAGTGTAAATATTAAACAATAACGGTCCCAAGTGTGAGCCTTGTGGAACGCCAGATGGAATAAACTTAAAATTGGACCTGTAATTGTCAATTTTTACTGACTGAGACCTGTTTTCAATATACGACACAAACCACCTGTGTAAGTTACCGTGTATCCCGACTAATTTTAATTTCTTAGCTAATATAACATGATCGACTCTGTCGAAAGCCTTTGAGTAATCTGTATATATTGCGTCAATTTGATATTTATCCTCCATATTAGATGATAAATATTCAGTAAAAATGAGCATATTTGATAACACGGAACGGTTTCTTAGAAAACCATGTTGTTGGTCTTGAATATATTTAATTATTACAGGATATACTTGATCATATGTAATACGTTCAAATAATTTACTAAAAACTGATAGTATTGATATTGGTCTATAATTTTCTGCATTGTTCCTCGACCCCTTCTTATATATGGGAACTATGAGAGCCTCTTTGAATCTACTAGGAAATTTACCTTCGTTCATAGATCTGTTAAAGAGAATGGTTAGTGGAAGTGCTAGCGTTTCGGCGCATTGAAGTATGAAATACGGAGGGATACCATCATTGCCCGGACCCTTCTTGATATCTAAAGCTTGTAAGTATTTCAACATTTTGCTTTGATCAATGGTTATTACACCAATACCGTCATAGGCACATCTGGACTCCAATTCATCACCAGCAGTCGTAAACCCAGCGGATGAGGTTGTAACAAAAGTAGAATTAAAATAATTAGAAAATAAGTCACAAACTTCCTCGCCACCAGTCGCTGATTCAGTTCCTAGAAATATTGTTTTAGGTATGTTTGTATTGTTCCGTCTACTTTTTTCGTAGGACCACAGTTTTTTGCAATTACTTTGTATACTATTCTCTGTGTCATCAATATAACGTGAGTAACATTCACTCTGAACAGATTTTTGACGGGAACGGAGTAACGTGAATTCCAAATAATCAAGTTGATTGTTGTGTAATTTCCACCTTTTATGAGTTTTACGTTTTTCTTTGATAATTTTGATTAAAGCTGATGAATACCAACATGGAAATTTGTTTTTCTTAATGGTCTTTTTTTGTACATGTTTCGTAATTATTTGTTTTAACGTATCATAAAAACAATCTACAGCTGCATCTAAAGAATCACATATCTAAGCCAGTTTTAAGATTAAGCCAAAATAAGAACCTTTAGGATCCTTTAGAATTAGGATCGTGTCATGGGTAGTCTAGAAATAAAGGTTATAAAATATGATGGTAAACATTGTGAAAAGACCGCATGAATTTTTTGGTATATGTATTTAAAACACATTCACAAAATAGTAAAAAGTAAATAAAAATCAATAAATAGAGTAGAAATAGGAAGAGTCAAAGCACATTTAAAAATATATACATACAATAATAATAATAAAATGATATTCGTATTAAGTGTCAAGAAACCGTTCAACTCAAAAAGAAAACCAATGATCATTATTCATTTAATAGGCATAGGCAAATCTGTTTCCGTGCACTGAGTATGTAGTGGCACCATATGTTGTAACCGGAGCTACTCCAGCGGTGTAGGCGACTGGGGCTACTCCAGCGGTGTAAGCCAAGGGAGCAGTGCGGGCAGCGTAAGCTACGGGGGCGGAAGCGGTGTAAGCCACTGGAGCGGCGGCGGCTGTGTAAAATGGAGCGGCAGCGGCTGTGTAAGCCACTGGAGCGGTGTAGGCTGTACGGGCGGCGATTACTTCAGGGGCCGCTACGGCAACTGGAGCGGGGGCAGCCACGGCGACTGGAGCGGCAGCCACACTGTGTACAAGAGCATCCTTGCGTACGACGGCGTTGAATCCGTTGATGGGATCAGCGGCATAGTCTACGGTGCGACGGCTGCCGTCTGGCTCCACCAGGGAGTACTGTCCCTGTACTACGTCACCGTTGCGAGTCTCGTGTTGGCTCTTGGAGTCTCCAGTGAGGGCATCCTGAACTCCGTACGAGTAGCTGTACTGAGGGAGTGGGTCGTACTCTGAGCGGGCTACAGCTACTGGAGCTAATACTCCGGCGTTGGCAACGGCCACACAAGCGAAGAAGAACAAGAACTGAAATAATAAAAAAACGATTAGTAAATAATGAATTCATAACAAGAAATTCTGCGATACGATGTATTAACAAATTCGTTATTGATATACATATGTATGTATGATAGTTTTGTTTTGTATGTATTAACTAAAACAATGATAAAATAAGTACCTTGAATGCCATTTTAAAGACTTGTATACCACTCACTGAACAATGATGCTTCTCAATATTCTGAACGCAGCTTTTATACCAAACAGATCCATGAGTAACTGTTGCAAAAAATAGTAGTAGGGACCAGTGATATGTACACTGGTAGGGACATTATTTACACTTTGTATGAATGCCAGTTATTGGGGCATTATTAAGGTTAGGATTTTTTTGGCGACATAGATTTATTGACATATTTAAATAGAGTTCCTGAAAATAATTTTTGATATCATTTGATAATTGATATCTGTGAAATTTTATTACAATATGCATTAGCATGAAATTCAATATCTGGTCGTCGTACCATTCTATTTTCGTTTGATAAACTGAGATGTTCCGTGTGTTGGTAAATTAATAAGATTGCAATCGTTTTAAATAATCACTAGTCCAGACACAGACACCTGGGAGCTTTTATATTAAAACCCAAAGACATCTCATTCTACAAAGTATGAGACTTAATTCAAGAAACCGAACTGTCATCAATGATAATTCTAAAGGGCGGTGCACAATAGAGCAAAACATGGTTGAGGTGCGGGGGGGGGGTAGGTTCCACTCGCCCTAATGATAAATAATCACCAACTTCCTATAGAAGTGGTATTACAAGAATATTTTTTAATAGTAACGGACTTCTGATTTTATACAGTACTTTGTTAAATAATTTTAATTAACTTTTAAGATTTGTGTAAAACGGTTAGCGCGTTGGTATTGTAATGAATCCTGCTACGACCAATTTCGTTCAACTATAGCCCAAGCATTTATGTTTAATATAGGGAATGTATGATGATGTATGTACTTATTACTAGAAGGACACATTCAATCTTTAAAAAAATGCATTTTGGTTTGAATCATCATATTATAAAATATTTCATTCAATTTGGCTGAATAAAATGATGTATTTAAATTATCTCATTCTCTGAATCTTGTAATTTTTCATAAGAAACTTTCTACTTCAAAATATGTATTATCCCGAAACTAATTTTAATAAATCAATTAATGCTCATTTTTAATAATACATATTATGCTCATTTTTAATAATACATATAAACATGTTCATTTTACAATAGTTTATATTTTTATTTTATAAAAGGTATATTTTATATCAAGTTCTAGTTTATAACAAGTTTAATAATTTTCTTCTGTCAGATAAAACGCAAAAATAAATTCTGCCACCTAGAAATTGGCACGGCCTAGTGAGGTGGTATATACCAAGTAAAAAACATAAAACAAATGTTACATGTCTACTATTTATATAAATTGTAATTTTTCTTGTATTTTTTTATCTGTATATTGTTAGATTTTGTTTGGTTTCAATAATAATAAAAAAATATACAATGTTGCAAGGAATTGGCTTAGAATAGTGCTTCCACTCTTTTCCATTACGTCCAATTCAGCAAATTTTTGAACTAAAATAGGAACTAAAACTAAAATCTACAAAAATAGTGCACCGTAGATAATAATTTGAACTCAAATTGTCTATGGCGCAGACTACGCATGCGTACTGCGCACTGTTCGGCCATGTTTATTTATGTCATGTCACCGTGATGTCGCCTAACCCAACATTTTAATTGATTTGCACTAATATTCTTTCGTTTTTAGTTTCAACATAACGTAACACGCGTAAATCATCCATTTTTATTTATTTCCGTACACAAGTGGTGTTTTTATCTTAACTAAAATATCCCGGAATGCTGTGAAAATAATTAGTACGCTTCCAATTAAGTGTGAACTAAAATTTGGTACGTTTTGACAGTTGATTAGACTAAAATGTGGTTATATAATAGGGAATTGAACTTGTTTGTGACTTACTTGGAGTAAGAATGTTCCTATTTCAGTGTTATAGAATATCAACTTGGACTTAGTGGAATATTTTAGCTGGAACGTTCTAAAAAAGATATAGAATCGGACGTAATATCATATTTGAATGTTGCCTTTCTAGGTGAGACGAGACTGGTGTGTGGGAATATACGTCGTGATGGTATGGATGAATGAATGAACATAGATACAAGTTTTGCCCTGCCTGCTCCAAACAGGAGCAATGACGAACATCGGAAGCTTTGTTTCTGCTCCAGCCATAGATCCCTCTGAATTTTCAAAATTTACAACCTGCATATATTTGAAATGATAGAGGAAATGAATAAATTGTATTGCAACGTTGCGTTTTCTGATGTAATTATATAAGAAACATAACTTCCTGTTTTTCAACCATTTTCTAAGAAACATGTTATATCCTATTCCATCTCTTTTGAAACAAAATTAATGTGTTTGTATTGAGTTTTTCTTGCTTCACTTTCAACCAATTTTGTTTACGACTTGCAATTAATCACTTTGCCACACTTTTTTAATATGTGCAAATATAATCTTGACACGTCTTCTATGTAGTTTGTGGATGTCGTTGTTATCCAGTATGCAATTTACTAAAATTACCGTTTCTTTTCAAAAATGCTGTGGTCATTCGCCTGCTGTGGGAGCCTGCTGTCAGCATACCTTTTTTTTAAATTTGATATTCCATCATTATTACAAATCGAATAATTTGAAAAAAATTTCTTCACGAAGGAAAATATTCCTTTGCATTCATTTATTCATTTTAATTGTGTTTTGTATATATTCTTCAGAAAAATAATCAGCATAACCGATTTTTGACATTTATCTTATATATATTTATATTATTTACTCCCAAGAATATATAGTAGGGAGTTATGAATTCGCAATTTTTAAGGTTATTTTTTATTGCAGATTATGAACTAGTATCATGCTGAGATTATATTCTGAAAGTTTCATCACAATGTATATGTGTGTGTGTGCTGTGTATTATATGCAATGTACGGCGTATTTGATCTACTTTATCGATTATAAACTTAAGAACTCATTTTCTCATTTTCGAATTTTGCAAATTCGTATAACTTATACTTGGACGCCATTAGATTTTGGAGGATACCTTATTAGTGCTTCTCATTGTTTTTTCTCATTGTCTCTCTTTGACTACCCCGTGAGGGACATGGCATGATGGTATGTATGGGAACGTGGACGTATTTATGTTTGACATGACATGACTGAGGAAATGATATTTGTGATTTGATATCATAGTAATGTTTTATATAATATAATAAAATAAAAGACCTTGATAATCAAATAAGAAATTTGTTGGTAATGACCCCGTGATACATGAGTTATAAATAATATGTACCTATAATCGTATGTCCACTTAATACATAACAATACCAGCCGACACAAACTAGTTTGGTTAAGGATTGATCTTAATCTGCTTAAGATATAAAATAAAGGTTTTAATTGTTCGGTAAATAATTTAAATGTTTTTCCAGACATATTGTTCACACAGCTGTAACACCATAATTTATATTTCAAGAACGGCTGGATCAATTGTAGTGATCTCTTTTTTGTTGGATTCGTCTCCGCCCCGGATAATAAACAAATAAACAAAAGCGATTTCTTCTTCTTCATCAAGTATGGTCATTTGACCTATGAAGGTGGACTATTCAGAGAGAAGAGGTTCCTACTGTCCTTCCGTATCTTCGCAGGTGTGCTGGAAAGTCTTCTATTGATGGGTAGGTATTTCTGTCTCTACAATTTTGATAATTCTACTGTCGTCCATAAGCTCGACGTGAACTCCAGAAGCTGAGCTAAACTTTTTTTATTTATTTAATATCTCACAAATGAATTTATGGAAAATGATTGGCATAGGAATACGAACATATATTATATGTCATATTTTCTCTGGAGGGATGAAGGAGACGAGATAAACTGAAGGGAGATAGGAGGCACTGAAGGGAAGGGAGGTACTAAAGGGTCTGAAGGGACGGAAAGAAAATAAAGAAACGGAAGCGACTGGAGGGACCATTTTTTTAATTACAGGCAACATGAATATTGCCGGGTTTCCCTAGTATTATACTAATCTCATCTATTAGACCAAAGCAACGTGATGCTATAAGTAAATTCGTTATAGTAAAATATGTACATATTTTTTAAAATAATAGAAACATAAACAAACCATCTCAAACAATTGAAATTACCTCAGTGTTTACAGTACATAGGTACTTGAGAGGGACAAAATACGAATAAAAATGAATTCTATATTCATTGCCAATTGTTACCAAAAATAAATCAGTACCTATGTACCATACACCAATAATCTATACACATGACACAAGCAAAATTAATTAGCACATACCACGTTTGGAACGAAAATTGAAACAGTTTGTAGTCAACACTAATATAAAAAGGACATTTTGTTAACAAAGGGATTTAAGTTTCGTAAAGCCAATACTTTAACTGCTATATATGAATTTGTCATTAATTTCTGAAAGTTTATTTCTTTGTGGTAGTAAAATTTTTACTGACATGATTGTATACCTATTTTATAAAATATATGTTGATGGTAAGTTAGTATATGACCTATATTTAAATGAGCCCTTCCATAAGTTGCAAATGTGTAGAATGTCAAATGTGTACTGTTTTTACAAATTAATGATGGGGATGAGAATGTAGTAAGATAGGAACGAAAGATAAAAGCACAAGAGGATATTTAAGTAGCAAGGTTGAAGTATGTACCCAGTCCAGTACCCATGTATAGATAATATATGACACAACACACATATAAAAGTAGCAAGGTTGAAGTATGTACCCAGTCCAGTACCCATGTATAGATAATATGACACAACACACATATAAAAGTAGCAAGGTTGAAGTATGTACCCAGTCCAGTACCCATGTATAGATAATATATGACACAACACACATATAAAAGTAGCAAGGTTGAAGTATGTACCCAGTCCAGTACCCATGTATAGATAATATATGACACAACACACATATAAAAGTAGCAAGGTTGAAGTATGTACCCAGTCCAGTACCCATGTATAGATAATATATGACACAACACACATATAAAAGTAGCAAGGTTGAAGTATGTACCCAGTCCAGTACCCATGTATAGATAATATATGACACAACACACATATAAAAGTAGCAAGGTTGAAGTATGTACCCAGTCCAGTACCCATGTATAGATAATATATGACACAACACACATATAAAAGTAGCAAGGTTGAAGTATGTACCCAGTCCAGTACCCATGTATAGATAATATATGACACAACACACATATAAAAGTAGCAAGGTTGAAGTATGTACCCAGTCCAGTACCCATGTATAGATAATATATGACACAACACACATATAAAAGTAGCAAGGTTGAAGTATGTACCCAGTCCAGTACCCATGTATAGATAATATATGACACAACACACATATAAAAGTAGCAAGGTTGAAGTATGTACCCAGTCCAGTACCCATGTATAGATAATATATGACACAACACACATATAAAAGTTGCAAGGTTGAAGTATGTACCCAGTCCAGTACCCATGTATAGATAATATATGACACAACACACATATAAAAGTAGCAAGGTTGAAGTATGTACCCAGTCCAGTACCCATGTATAGATAATATATGACACAACACACATATAAAAGTTGCAAGGTTGAAGTATGTACCCAGTCCAGTACCCATGTATAGATAATATATGACACAACACACATATAAAAGTAGCAAGGTTGAAGTATGTACCCAGTCCAGTACCCATGTATAGATAATATATGACACAACACACATATAAAAGTAGCAAGGTTGAAGTATGTACCCAGTCCAGTACCCATGTATAGATAATATATGACACAACACACATATAAAAGTTGCAAGGTTGAAGTATGTACCCAGTCCAGTACCCATGTATAGATAATATATGACACAACACACATATAAAAGTAGCAAGGTTGAAGTATGTACCCAGTCCAGTACCCATGTATAGATAATATATGACACAACACACATATAAAAGTTGCAAGGTTGAAGTATGTACCCAGTCCAGTACCCATGTATAGATAATATATGACACAACACACATATAAAAGTAGCAAGGTTGAAGTATGTACCCAGTCCAGTACCCATGTATAGATAATATATGACACAACACACATATAAAAGTAGCAAGGTTGAAGTATGTACCCAGTCCAGTACCCATGTATAGATAATATATGACACAACACACATATAAAAGTAGCAAGGTTGAAGTATGTACCCAGTCCAGTACCCATGTATAGATAATATATGACACAACACACATATAAAAGTAGCAAGGTTGAAGTATGTACCCAGTCCAGTACCCATGTATAGATAATATATGACACAACACACATATAAAAGTAGCAAGGTTGAAGTATGTACCCAGTCCAGTACCCATGTATAGATAATATATGACACAACACACATATAAAAGTAGCAAGGTTGAAGTATGTACCTAGTCCAGTACTCATGTATAGATAATATATGACACAACACACATATAAAAGTAGCAAGGTTGAAGTATGTACCCAGTCCAGTACCCATGTATAGATAATATATGACACAACACACATATAAAAGTAGCAAGGTTGAAGTATGTACCCAGTCCAGTACCCATGTATAGATAATATATGACACAACACACATATAAAAGTAGCAAGGTTGAAGTATGTACCCAGTCCAGTACCCATGTATAGATAATATATGACACAACACACATATAAAAGTAGCAAGGTTGAAGTATGTACCCAGTCCAGTACCCATGTATAGATAATATATGACACAACACACATATAAAAGTAGCAAGGTTGAAGTATGTACCCAGTCCAGTACCCATGTATAGATAATATATGACACAACACACATATAAAAGTAGCAAGGTTGAAGTATGTACCTAGTCCAGTACCCATGTATAGATAATATATGACACAACACACATATAATTGCTGGTGTATAAAAATACCTCGAGACGTGAGATGATGTAAAAGTGGAAAGAAAGTCTCAAGTGCAGACGTTAATGGCTGGAGGTTTGTGAATGATATGGGATAAGATTTAAAAAAAAAACACAATGTTCAAAGATCAGATGAAATTTTGTTGATGAAATATTGTCCTGAAATATAGAATTGAATCTGTTTCCTGAATCCAAAGATATATTGACATTTCAACACACCAATGAAAAAATTCTGTCCACAAACCATTATAACATCTGTGACTTTCATGTTGGTTTTATTTTTGATAATAGATCCTGTTTCTGTTGCAAAACTGCAATGTATTTTCCTTGGTGGAATTTGAATGGTTTAAATAAAACAGAAACACGGATAAAACGATATTTATTCAAATCTGATTTCAGTGAAAAGTGTAGATGGGTCGGTCAGTGTAGCAGAGCGGGCAGACTTTACTTAGTTATCCTGTGATGGCGAGTTCGAACCTTCTCTCAGCTGACTCGACCGATTATTGTTTTGATGTGTGCGTATGTATGTGCATATATATATGTGTATATATGAATGTGTGCATGTATATAATTGTATTGTCTAAATAGCCTCACCTTAAGACAGGCGTAGCCGTTTAGTTGAGGTTATGATGAATAAAAAAGAGAGACGAGGAAGTTACTATATATTATGTTTTGTTGACTTTTTAGTTTCTTTTCTTTCTTTTTTGTACTTGCATTTTTACTGTTTAAATAAATAAATAAATAAATAGTTGTCGCCAAATATCTTGAGCCATTTTGTTAAATTTTCCATATTCCTATTTTAAAATGTGAAAAACATAAACGTTACCGCGATAAACGTCATAATTAGAATGGCGGATGGCGGCTGGGGGCTTTGCGCTTGCGCGGGTGCGAAAATGCAACGTTGTCGGATTAATTTCTGAAGTACGCCTGTTGCATGAGTACCCAGTCCTTATCCAGCGTTTATTAATACGATTTTTAAATAACCGCTGCTCTTTCCACGGTGTGTAACTAAAACACTGGTCAACGAGTGTGCAGTAGATTTTTATTTTGACTGCTATTTCAAATATTATGTAATTTATTGATGTTACGCCCGATTAGCAAAAATCGGAATCTTACGAAGGAGTTCGGTATTCTCCGTAATTCGAAATGAATATATGTATATTATATAATAAGATGTAATAGAAAGAAGGCTCTCCGATATAAGTTAAATATATTGCTCTCACGTTGTGGAAATAAATATATAAGAATTGGACCTACTTCTTCTTTGTACATATTACTTTTATGAATTATATAAATAAATAGTGTACATATATATGTAGCATTTGAATACGCGTTATTATTTATTATATAGTTAAATTACCATATATCACTTATTAATATCACCTACCCAATGACAAGTTGTTACATTCTGAAGGATAACGATATTTATCGTATCCACAGATCCAGACTAAATATCCACATTGAAGACTGTTTGACTCAGGAGTCATATATTAAACTAACGGATCCACGAAAGCCATAATATAAATTTCGTCGAATAATACAACCTTTTCTTAATTATAATAAGTCAATTGTGTTGTGGAACACTAATTTCTTGATATTGACTCAATTCAATCAAGTTCTAAAAAACGAGTTGATAAACGTAATATATTTATCACAAATTAGGTTCGAATCTGTGATGGTCTAATGACAAAGTAGGTGACTATTCAATGTCCTATTATTAACTCTATCAATGATTCGTGAGATGAATTCAAATTCAATTGTGGACATATTGAAATACCTGAATAAATTAACAACATTTATTGTTCAATGGACAATATATTATTGCTACCAAATAAACTAATACCTTTTGCAATTGTTGATAAATTTAAACAACGCATCGTGAATACCATCAGAGAGCAGAGTAGCTTTCTTTAGAACTGTTAAGGTCGTATTGGATTACAACAAAAAGTTACCAATGATTCAAGATTGACCTTAGGTATCTAGGTACTATCATACCATTATTATTAAGAAATTTTATTGTCTTTTTACTGTCCACATTATGGAAAAGTAGAGAGTCATGATTTCACATTTTTTAAGGGTATTTTTTATATTAATTTCTCAACGGGTATCATGTAGAGAGTAAACACTGTTAGTTTCGTCGTGATGTGTTTGTATGTATGGCGTACGGCGTACGGATTATCCTTTTTGTTTCCTCTACAGCCCAAACTATAAATCCGATCGACTTCATATTAACATCATGTGTAAAGTGCATAGACCTAGAGCTGATTAGTTTTCCATAGATATCCGTTAATTTCTTCTCTATGATTTCATCTGTCCAAATTTTAAATGCTCTCACGGTCTGAAAAATCTAGTTTTTTTGTATACTGTTTGAAATTTTAATAGAACAAATATACACTCATCAAAAACGCATTCAAGGATTGCAAAAATTTAAACAAAAAAAATCTATGGTTTGCCATATCAATGTGAAATAAATTGAGTGATTGATATTGTATGTGTCTCTATAGACAAGTGTATTTTTTACTCTCCAATTCTGTCTTCCTATCTAAGGGGTAGGCAGTGAGAACAGAACACCGTATTCTTCTATCTTGACACATACATCGCCTCATCAACATTGATAAACTGTCTCATACATGCTCATCTTGCTAGTAATGCAATTTTACTTAAAATTTCTCAACAGGTATCATGTAGAAAACGCATACTATAAGTTTCGTGACAATGTTTTTGTGTGTTTGGTGAATTTTGGTGAAACTTTTGTCTTCTGGGAACACAAATGTACTTCATAAAAATGCATTTAGAGATTGTCAACCTTTCAAGAAGAAAAATGAACTCTTACTATGGTGTGGAGAGTTTAGTGTTGGCCACAACCCACTCGTTTTAATTTATTGGTTAATTTTACTGCATTACTTAGAAGTCGTACCTGTAATGAAACCATTTTTTAAGGTTTCCAAAACATATGCAATTAATCGAGTTTCGAAATATAAACGTATTTATTATACCTACTTATAGGTATATGCGTATGTGAGAATTTATGTATTTATAAATACTTCATTCATACCATCACGGCGTATCCCACAATGTGGAGTCAACAGCGACAGGTGTGCGGATGTGAATTATCTTACAAAAGAGGGCACAACACATGCGTGTTAACCCGCACACCAGTCTCGTCTCACCTAAAAAGCCACAATATTCAGAATGGGTGGTGAACCTCATCGCTGAACTGTGTGAGATTTTATTGTTGCCTGTTGTATTTTCGATTGCCGAACTCTTACGGGACATTCAATAATAGAAAACAATAATAGATAAGAGTGGAAGCACTATTCTTAGCCGGTTCTTTTATACTCAAAAGGCCTTACTATTTAAAATACGAGATTAATCCAATGCTAAGTCAGTTTAGGCCATACAAAAAACTGGGTACGTATCAGCTTAAACACAAATTGCAAATATGTAGTTAGTAAGACCAATATAGTCTGTACATGTTATTTTTTAGTACCTATACATAATATTTTGGGCATTAAAATGTATAATGACCCATACAATCATAAGTTCGGAGAAAATTAAAATAAAATCATTTGGATACGCCAAAAAAGTCATCGGAGTAAAAAAATGTCGTAGAAAAATATAACATTTAATTACTCGATATATGATGAAACACTATCTTACAAACCGGAGGGGGGGGGGGGGTCGTGCCGGCGCGTCGAGGGTGTCGTTGAGTCTGGGGGTTTCAGCGTAACCAAAATCTACAGAACTATTGTCACTTCTTTTCTCCATTTTCCTTTCTATTCCTGGATCCATTCCTATCCTATTTCCTGTTTCTTACTTATATATTATATACTTATGTTTCTGTTAATAGAACGAAGAATACTATAATTGGCGCCATAAAACGTGAATCTATATAACATTTAATATTATGTATTATAGCTGTTGTATTCTCTAAATAAATAAATAAATAAAAAAAAATAAACCTTTTCATTTAATTTGCTTATTATATTTTTTTTAATTATGGAACTCCATCAGACGTGTGATTTTATAGTTATTGAATTTTATCTAATTTATGTAACTCATACTTGTGTAAAATACGTGTGTGATTGAATAAGAGCTCATGTAATTTTGTGTGCATCCATAATTGGACGTCCAGTACTCAATAATAACCAATATCATTTTCTTTTTATGAAACTTGTAAGCTGGATGTCTGTCGATGTACCCTTTTAATAAAATAAAATAAAATAAATAAGTAAAATAAAATTAATATCAAAATTTTTAACTAAAAAAATACAATCATTATTTGTAAATCCAGTTATTTTAGATGCAGATCTGTCTCATTCTGTACGAAATCAGTGTCAGTCTAAATGTATGTCAATGTGGTGTGCAATATACATATTGTTATTATTACTACCTATCTTCATGTTAAATTGTGTAATTACGGAAACCCCATACCTTAGGTATTATTTGAGAACATGCAACGAATATCTAATTTCATCCATACCTACTCATTGATCGATAATTACGAGAGATTTTTTTTATAAAATTCTGATAATTAGTTCCTATTGTAAATTCTATTGTAAATGATAATTCGTAAATTCTGATCATTAGATCTTTTCTTTGTTCCTATTGATCTAAACTCATACAAGTTGTATTGTTGACTTAACAATGAAATCGATACGTAAAAAAGTACTATCAAAATTAAGTTATTGAATTTCTATTGATTTTGTCCAGAAGGGTGTGTAGGAATATTAGGATTCATGATTGAGTAGGTGATAATTTTCATACACATAATATGAAGGTATATTATTTAGTTATTTTTTCTTAAATGAAACAATCTTTGGGCTAGGGGAGTGAAAAACACATTAATGACAATTTATAACCAGTTTTTTCCAGTTCAGAGAAGCAGGTAATGAAGGTGAAAAATAAATTTCTCTTCTGCCGGGAATCGAAAATGGGAAGTCGGCACAGGACAGAAACCAAACGGCTTACCACTTATGACTCGGCGGTCAACAACATGATTTCAATCTATTTCAATAAAAAATCTTGTTTCATTACTAGGAAAGATTGGTTTGTGAGAATGCGATTGTATTTTAACAGGAAATATTTGTATGTGAGGATGTATATTTATTTTTATTAATTGAATCATAAAACTATACATTTTACAAGTAAAAGATAGCTGCTTTACTATAAACAAATTTGTTCCGTAACAGCTACCTGTACATAAATGAAGTTATTACATTTATATCAAAGAAATAAAAAAAAACACTTAAAACATAATATGGAAAACCAATTTTATATATAATTACACATATTCGAAACAGTGACAAAAACTAATATCATTTCATGAAATTGTAATTAATTGATATAATTTACAGGAATTTATATTTAGAGGAATGATTTCAACCATTTTTCGTTCATAAAATAAATGGTTCTTCAGACTATGGACTGGCTGCTCGGGTGTGGTTTGCCATAGAATACTAATTCATTTTTTTCACCACGGATCAATGACTTCCTCACTTTTAATTTCATTTGTCGACCTTGAAGAATCACGCTAGCTTCAATATAGAGTAAATGTTAAATAGATCCATGCTTCTAGAACAAGAAACAAGTTGGTATCTATCCTGTGATTGGTGTGCGATCTGATATATGATAATAAATTAAGCGCGGCGACTGTCGCCACCTTTGACGAACTTTAAATGTTGGTTTTGAACTTGTTTTTACGACACCTTTATTTATTTATATCTAACCAAAATTATTACCTCTGCAAAAATTTATTAACTGGATCCTGCGACACTAATAATAAAAAAACAGAAATTAATAAAACAAGCAATTAATTAATTATCAGATGATATTTTATTTTTTATTCCGGGTACCGGAGTTAACTAGTTATTTTTTTCCTTAGCGGAGATATTTCGCTTTGTCATTTTTTTCATTCCTCAACCTTTCGTTAGCATTTTCGTATACTACATATGTACAATAACGCAAATAGAGCCTTTTGATACATCATATAAATAAATTATAATCAGTTTTTTTTTGTAAAGTGCCCTCTTCATCATGGGAATCCTAGTAAGGCAGGCGCTGGTAAAAAAATTATAAAAATAGAATATAAAAAGAAAAAAAAATTAGTAAGTACCTACCTACTTAAATGATATACAAAAAAAAACATAAAAATTATTTATGACAATTTTTTCAACATCTCAATAAAGCCGAAGTTGAAATATTATAGAAGAACCAGGAACTCAAGGCACCTACAGGGCTTATGACCTGTTATCGGCTGGTAATTAATTATGCCTTCTTATTTAGTTTCCTTATCAATACAATTCTGAAAGTTCTATATAATAATGAACACTTCCTTGCACCCTGCGCAAGCGGCGAGTTTATTGCCATATGGCAATTTCTATATATTTCAATAATGGGAAAAAGCGTTATAAAAATCATTGACTCCCGACAGGGAAAAATCCATTGTTTGCGTATATGCAACTTTTAATAATCCATAAAAATTATTTTACAAAATTGATGATAATTTATTAAAGATTAATCATGTTAGTAAGGGCCCGTGACGCAAGTCTGGGCCCAGCCCTTTCAAAACTGAGATGGAGTATCTTTGAAAAATAATAATAAATAAATAGGGAGAGGAAAAAATCGATCTACATACACATTGATACAACTAGGTAAACGAGTCAAAAACGAGCTAATAATTCTGGCGCGGTTCAGTGGTGATATCTATGCGAAAAGCAATGTCACCTCGTGTATAAGTTTCATTCTCGATAATTTAGAATATTTTTAAATTTTGAATAACCGTGTTTAGCAAGAAAAGCACATTTCGCTATAACCGAGTTTTCAGCTGTACAATAACCGAGTACAGAAGTTTCTGTCATTCTCAGTATTGTAAGCAATCAAAAATATTGTGATGAATAATTTAGAAGAGAAATAACACAGCTGATAACAATTTTCATTGAGATGTACGGAAAATACATTAATGATTCCAATTGGAATCATCGGTTAAGAAAGGGATAATTAGATGGTTCAAACTATGATTAACCGTACCTTCTAATAGTTGATTTACAGATATGAACATTTGGATAGGTTAGGTTGTCCGCACTTTTTTTTGTGGTAAAATGTTGTGGAAATTAGGTCGTCGGCGTCGTACGGTTAACTATAATGTTTGGACGATTCCATGTTCGAATTGCCCCCACCTGGGGCCCATGATAGAAAACACCGATCTAATAAATAACATTGATTGAATCAAAAAATATTTGATTTCATCATAAATCAAACATATTCCAGTTTGATACTTTGAAGGAAGTTTTATTTTAATTAGTATAATAATAGCCGCGCAATGCCTTGTAATTGTTATAATGGTGGGTGAGTGATCTATTAAAGAGTTTAACCGGACAAGCGACATTTAACTCCTGACTCCACCTATCTATATGGTTCGCAGGATGTTATCCTTGGCAATTTATTTACGCAAATACATTATTTATATCAAGCCTTTATTACGGTAACGCTACATAACCTGTTGTTCAACTTGTGTGAAAACGTTTGAACTTCGCTTCCGTGATTTCAAATTAACGATCTATTTTTGTTTTTTTTATATTTAAGATCCCTCATAATCATTATTTTCGCAACAGGCCTGTGTGGGCCCTGGCCTACTCCAGAATCCTTCTCCAGCCGTCCCTGTCCTCCACCGCTCTCCTCCAGTTTGTTATCCCGATTTGTCATCCAGCCATCTTAACCTGGGCCTGTCTCTACTTTTTCTGCCCTTTGGATTGGTATTAAGAACCTTTTTGGGGATACGGTCATCATTCATCCGGCTGACATGTCCCAACCAGTGACGTCTACGTACTTTTATGACTTGTACAATGTTAGGATCGTCATGTTATACTTGTTGTTCGTATTTAAGATCCCTGTTGGCAAATATTTTGACAATTTAGGGCGTAGTGGGGGATGGTTTGCGTATCCTACGAATAAACCCAAAATCTAAGTTCTGAGCAGCCGGCGCTATTATTCAACATGTTTGCCGGTCACTCTTTGATTTTTTTATTTCAATTGTTACTACCATAGAGATTTATCGCGTGATTATTGACGCTAATAGAACACTGAAACATCATAAGAAAAGATCGGAGAATCTTAATGCAGACTATTAAGAATCTTAATGTTCTCTCTTATTATTATTCCCTAACCAACGTACATCCCATCCCATACATCATCCCATTTTATTGCTCCTAATTCTGTACTTTTCCTTTCGTCATGTTGTTTTTGGTAAAATGTAGTTTAATTTGTATAAGTATTTATATATTATATAAACTGTTACATATGTCGTATATTATGCTGAAAATTCATTTGTTCTCAGATGGTTGAATGGAAGAAATTGCCCAGAGACAATAAGTCCGCCATTTGTACATTTGTATTTATTTGTCCTAAAGTAAAAAAAAAATATAAAAAATTGTAAGAAAACAGTAGAAAAAAATAAATTATGTACATTGTGAGATACCCAATAACAATAATTGTCGTCATACTAATTGGGATTGCAATCCGGAAACCCGGATCCAGCACTTATTTACCAGATCCGATTATCGGATCCGGTAAATAAAAAAAATCATATAACCAATTTATAGTAGCAGAAAAAAGAACAGGCTTTGCCTAGTGAGGTAATAAATTCCATTTATATATTTCATGAACAATATTTTATATTTTATTTTATATTGTATTATGGAAATTAATAAATAAAAAAAAAAAAAAAAAAAAAGGCCTTGTCCGTACTTAAATATTTTTTTTTTATTAATTTCTTATTCTTCTTGTGGTGTCCTGTCAGAAATCGCTCTGTGTCCTGTGCTGCCCGGAGTATCTGCTCCACAGTTCTGAAGCTGTCCTTTCCCTAATATTACAAGCCTGGACATCTGTCTCTATCTTGCCCTTCAGTATTAATTGAAGCAAGTGGTATTTTTCTTCTCTCATTAGACATCCGATCTTGCGAATCTTTATTGTAAGCTCTGAATCGTTCCTAATGTAGTGGGGTATGAGACCCACTACATTAGGGAAATTCTATCTGGACCTTTATCGTAGACAGGAGTTGCCTGGTTGTTCAGGGGGGCAAGTCTGGTGCAACCGGCGAAATCAAAACCCTCACGATTACCCATATAATGGATAAAATTATTATATAGAGTTCTATAATATCTTTAGATGTCATAGAACTCCATATGATAATTGTATCCATGATATGGGTTATCACAAAGGTTTTGATTTCGCCGATTGGACCAGACTTTCCCCCCTGGTTCGACTTACGACTTCTGAGTTTGTAACCATTTATTACTTTACATGTAGGTACTGTTTATTTTGTAATGATTACTGGGAATTTACAATATAACTAACTAGTTATTTTGTACAAAAATGTTTTTGTTGATTCATACGTAAATGTTTATAATTAAATATATATTAATCATTTTTTGTAAACTTTGTATCATACTCGATTAATCATTTTTCATACAGTTGATTTTGGGATGAAAAAGAAAAAAGTTTCCTTATAGTGCCCGATTGCAATCCCCACATTATAATGAATAATTTTTATCATTGGATACTTTAAAGGGCGTTGATCATTATTTGTGATTATAACAAATTAAAAAATAAGTGAATTTTATTTTAATGTACTTATCACAAAGTTTATAAATCCTTATTTAGCATTATTTTTTAATGTTAAATAAAATATACCTATGTGGACATCTCTCGACGATTTACAAAACTAAATAAGTCATACAAAATATTCCAGCGAATAACTTTCAAATTCCTACAACAGAGGCGCTCCGTAACCAATGTCTAAAAATACGAACTGAGCTGTGAACACGACGAGTTGGCGGGAAAATTTTCACGATCCTAGCCCCGCCGAGAAATGCCTAGATCGAGCCGCTAATGGTTAGCAAAATGGGTTATAAAATAAGCGAATCTATTAAAAGGACAGACGATATGAGGTGCAGAGCTTAACAAAGATGTACACTTTTAGATATGGTGGATTCACTGGAAGAAAATCGTTCCCTTCGTTGCCAGATCATCTTCTTACGTTTCTATTTTCCTGATGTATGCAAGTATAAAACGTGTTTAACATGACGTAACGGACGGAATTAAGTGACAGGTGAATGTCATTTTGACAGGTTGGTTGATTGCTCGTACATAATATTTTCAATAAGTATATTAAGTGGCAGATTAATCTCTGTTTTGAGTCAAGTAACTTATTTTGTATTCATCAAATGATTAAGCTAGCATTGTCAATCTCTGTTTTATCAGAGATGGTTTTTTTAAGGTAGAGAAAACCTTATTTTTATTTTATGTCCAATGTCTTCATGAGCATTTTATGAATTTAAGAATGAAGAAAAACTATCGTATTTAAAAATTTATTCGTAAAAAAGCAAGAATACACGAGAAGCAAGAATTTTATGAATAGTAATATTATCAAGTAAATAAATTTATACTTTGATGAGAATTGGGTACAAAGAGGTTAATTTCACTGAAAAATTATACATCGATTAATGATCGCTAGTTAAAATAATTCGTTCAAAAATATTACAATTTTATAACAATGTTTATGCAGTATATAGGTACGTAATTTTCTTAACATCATTGCATTTCGAAAACGTGACTTGTGTAATGTAGAGCTGTGATCAATTCGTTTACATATTTCTTTATTAAAAAAACAGTAATTTTTATGAAATAGTAAAAAAATGTTGTATGAAGAGAAGGAAATGAATGGCCTTTGTAAGAATTTACTAGGCACTATCGTTATTGGATTAACTTGAATGGTTCACGATAATGTATGTCAGTACCCATAGATTTTCAGACAAAAGCGTTTCGGATTGTTGAGTCGAGAAAAATTGTGGTGAGAAAAATTCAGCTGACATTCTCTGTTATTGATGAATTCTGTTCAATCGAGGAAACTATTCAATTTTACTGGAAAATAATACATTTTTTCTAAGGGGAAGCTTTAATCGAAAATATATTACGAGTCGAATTTTTATCTCGAGATACCAGGCGTGTATAAATATGAGAGGGTTTGAGGTGAGTTAATCAAATTATTCCACCACTTGCTTGCTATTACTACATATATTATTTGTTTTATAAATAACTCACATCGAAAGGGAGATATGGCCATGGATGTGATAAATATCTTTTGATCACTTTAGTCTTCAAGTAATGAATTGTTAACATATATGTTATCTATTTAATGATGAACTGAAATTACTTGGATGCAAATGTGCAAATAAGAAATATAAATATTTTATTTTATTTTAATATCATCAGCTGTGCATAGTATATAATCTTGGTGACAGGAAAATTATTCGAAAAACAATTATTCGAATGCTCAATTTTACGAAAATCAATTTTACGAATGGCAATTATTCGAATCACATTTTTTCGAAAAACAATTTTCCGAACACACAATTATCAGAATTTACAATTGTTCGAATTTTTATGACGTCATGTTGGTAGTATTGTGAGAGGAAAAAATCATAGATTTTTATTATAATATACTAGATGTCGTAGTTAGAAAATTTTGTTCGAATCGAAAACAAATGACACACTTTTTGCACAGAGTACTACATCTACATAGTATATTATGTAAAATAAAAATCTATGGAATAAACAACATGGCGACGCACCGCGCTGTCAGATATCCTAGGATGTAGGTACATCTATTTTTTAAACCTAAAACCACAAAAGTTTGGTAAAAATAGGTTGGTTAGTTTTGTTTGTAGTTATAATTGCGACTGGCGTGAGCCAGTTGCATTATATATTAAAAAAGTAAGTATAATATTAAAATAAAATAACTAAATTGGTGTGAATACTAGATAAACATAAACTGGTGTACAAACTAGGCTATCCCGCGCTGTCAAACATCAGTTATTAAAAATGTGCAAACATACGTACCCAACAATAATACAACAAGTATAGTCTTCTTCGAATATATTTTACTGGCAACAAATATGTCAAAGGAGGCAACATAATGACACAAAAATATATTAAATTCGGTTAATTGGTTTTCCAACAAATGTTAGTTCGAATAATTTGCTTTCGGACAATTGTCATTCTGATAACTGATTTTCGAAAAATTGTTATTCGTACAATTGCGCATTCGAGCAATTGTGTTTCGAAGAATTTTCATGTAATCTATAATATTAAGGTAGTATTATTATTATTGAATTAAGCCAATTATAGATTTTTTAGAGGGATATAGTGGTATTTTTTCGCAATTTTTAAGGGTATTTTTTTTCATTGCAGATTATCGTGTGTGTGTGTGTGAGTGTGTGTGTGTGTGTGTGTATGTGTGTGTGTGTGTGTGTGTGTGTGTGTGTGTGTGTGTGTGTGTGTATGTGTGTGTGTGTGTGTGTGTGTGTGTGTGTGTGTGTGTATGTGTGTGTGTTCGTGTGTGTTCGTGTGTGTGTGTGTGTGTGTGTGTGTGTGTGTGTGTGTGTGTGTGTGCGTGTGTGCTATGTGCTGTGTGCTGTGCGATATGTGCTGTATGCTATGTATGCGTGTTTATTTTACTTTATCGATTATAGACTAAGTACCCAAATTTTGCAAAAATGAATATCTAATACTCGCTTAGATTTTGAAGGAAATGTGAATAGTGCTTCTAATTATTTTTAACTCTCAAATATTTCAAAGTGACCCCAAGCTCAGGAAAATTAAAATTTAAAATTTTTATTTTCAAATTAGTAAAAAGCATCACTTTTATAAAATGGCATTGAAGAGTTATCAAATTTTCAAAATAAAATATTTAAATATAAAATAATTTAACAATCCATTTCATGAAAATGCTGAATATTATATATATATTTACATTATTAGAGAGTTCAGGGTTTAAAAAAATCTTAAGAGATATGCATATCAATAAACAGACGACAAGGCGATCTCACTTTCTCAATTATCATTTTTGATAATAGTGAAATTGTTATAAATCCTTCCCAATATTTGGATATCGTATTTTCAATTTCACTTTTTACTATTATAAAAATAACGAAAAATAAAATGCACGAATAGGCAATAAAACCCTAGAATCATTTTTCATACATGAACAGAATGACAGAATGAAAATGATGAAAATTTACTGACAATATAATATTTAAAGTGAAAAATATATTTTAAATAAATTTTAGATATTTCGTTAAAGCTTTAAACTGCGTAAAACATATTTTTAATTGAAATTAAAATTTGACCTTACTTATAATAAAACAGTAGTACCTACCTAAAATGGAAAACAAAGCAGTATCCATATTGGTATAAGTGTATTTGAATCAATCTATTTTCTGATGTACATGTATAATATGTAAAATATTCTATCAATTTAAGATGATCTTCAATTTTCGTTTCAACTTTCATTCCGAGAAAAAAGAAATGTAATATGTCATTCAAGTGCAAAAACTCTTTACGTGTAATATCCATATGATTTGCTACGTATTTGAAACATTTTCTCATTTTAGATTCAATATAAAAAATCCCGTCGGAAAATCGAATGAAGCTCTGCGCTCCTGATACAGGTAACTTTTCCCCGCTAAGACTTCATACCAGACAGCTTGGCGACCCGAGCCACGAAGAGCTTTGCATTTGAGTTGATTTGAGTAAGTTCGAATATCACAGAGGTGATAGTTTGCTCCGCCCAGCGGCGCGCGCAGGCGTTTGAGAGTTTTCCTAGTTGGACGATCGCGTTGTTTACCTCCTCGCTCGTATGCGATCCCGGTGTGGAGCGCGCAGAGGGCGGCTGGCCGCCCTGCGCGGGCCGCTGCCGCGCCGCCCCGTATCCATCCGCGGTCGCTCCACGAGCGGGATTAGACGCTTTCTCCACTCGCCATGCAGCGAGGTGACACGCGTGAGAAGGTAACCACGTGCGCTCCGAGACCCTCGAGCGACTTTCAGGAGTCGTCGCCGGTTCGGGTCCCCGCTGATTCGCTTGCTCCGGCGACTGAACAAGTTTCATCTATGATTTCTGTCGGGGAAGAAGTAGTGAACCCCTTGGATAGTGCAACCTCAGAGGATGCAGTAGTGGTCAGTGGAAGCGATGCAATCAAAAAAAGTGATAGCGAGGATCAAGACGAAAAGTTTTCTTATGTTCGAGCGGCAATCCGAAGATATTCTACTGGACAAGGTTTGATTTATTTCATTTTTGTCTATTTATGTGAAGGAAAATTACCTTTTCCCCCAATATGTTTTATAATAGCATCAATTTAAAACAAAATAATATACAAATTTGTTTCTGAAAAGCTATCTTTTTACTTATAATTCTGTGTATTAAATATAGTCTTTACGGGAAACTACTTATATGAAGATACTCAGTCAACCTATTAACTTCTTGACGAAATAACCTGTTGCATTCAATGTTTGTATCTTAAGCGTCGCGTCTGAATTGACTAGATCTTTTATAGCTTGCCTTAGTATTTTCTTCCGCTAATATACTTACCTCTAATTTTGATAAAATTAATAAATCTGTTAGAAATATTTTTTGTCATATCTTGCTTGTAATGTAATTGATATTATATATTATCCATGTGTCTTACAATTTAATAAGTATGAACATTTTGATAGAACTACGATACATACTGTTGTATAAAAAACATAGTTTCTACTACTTGATTTTGAAATATTCAATACTTCTAACCACACCACGTTTCTTCAGCAATTTATTTGCAAAATCCTTAAAAAAATATTGCGATACTGGATTTTATTATGTTTAAGAAATTAAATGAATATTTCCAACAACTAATTAAGCTTTTATATGCGAAAGAAGCGTTCATATTGAAAGAATTGGTATAAATATGCAATTTAAATAAAAATATAATGTTTATATATGAAAGAAAATAATAATTATAATTTCGATTTTTTTGTATACATAAATCTATAAAACTGCCCTCTCAAAAAGTTGCTAATTTAAACTGTAAATGAGGTGCGTTTTATTAAAAACATTGTATAAACGAATCTGTATGAAAATGTGAACTCAATAAATTGATAAATTTAATGATAATTTGTCTACATAAAAAAACATTTATTAGTATTGAAACAATTAACATAATTAATTAATACGATTGTCCTTTGTGGAAATAGTTGAGATTCCAATAAATAAATTTAATAATGGAATTTAAAATTCCACCCCATTTGCATAGCAGTGGTGATAAATGCTGGTAAATATCATGACAAATATTATTGTTGTTAGAGATGAAATTAATCGCGAAAAATTATGCAGCGTCATGTTTTATTTTATCACATTTGTTTGCGGTGTTTCAATTGGAAATAATTTAATAAAAATTCTATGAATATAATCTAATTTACTTTATAATTTTATAAAAAAATAAATTTCATAAAAATATTCTGGAATTAGAAAACAGGAGTTATATTTTTTGTGAGGCGCCGTTTTAGAATAGTACTTTCACTATATTCCATTTTCATCGATTTCGGGTGTCCCCTACAAGCCAAATAATCGAAAATACAAGAGAAAAAAAGACATCTCACATTATTCAGCAATGAGGCTCACCACCCATTCTGAGGGTCGAATTATGGGAGTTATTTAAGAATAATGTAAGGAAAAGTTGAGGTCCTGTCAGCAGTATTCTCGCAGTACGGAACCTTATCTTTTTCTAATATTTATCTCAAATAACTCTTGTAATACGTCCCTGAATGTTGCCTTTTTAGGTGAGACGTGATTCTTTTTATGTTACGCAAACCTGTTGCCTATTTTCCGAGATTGTGGGACATATCATGAATGTATGAATTAATGAAAGAAACGTTAGTATGTTTATTGACGCTTCATTTTTTCGTCAGCTTTTGAGAATCAAAATTTACCTATAGAATTTATATTAGATCTGATTATTTTGCAATTTATAGATGAAGTCTCTGTATAGTAAGGCTAGATAGAGTGAGAAACCGGTATAACAGAGGCAGCATCGAGGTGATCCCAGTTACATAAAAGATCACAGAGTCAATATTGAGACGGTATGGCCATGTGATGAGGCATGAAGATCATGCAGTGCATACTACACTTGGAATACGGGAAGGCAGGAGAGGTAGAGGTCGACCCAGATTCACACGGTGGAGTTGTATGGAGAAGGAATATTAAGAGAAGCACAACGAGATGAAACAATGTTGAAGATAGAGGCATGGAGGACAAAAATGGTGAAGGCAGAGGAAAAGAAGATGAAGTATTCTCTACATATAGTTTTTAATAATCGATAACTATAATTTGAAGCAATCAAAGAGGATATATCATGAAGATCATGCAGTGCATACTGCACTTGAAGTACTGGAAGGCAGGAGAGGTAGAGGTCGACCCAGATTCACATGGTGGAGTCTTATGGAGAAGGAATTTTGAAAAGCACAACGACATAAAACAATGATGAAGATAGGCATGGAGGACAAAAATAAGGAGAAACAACACCAAATAAAAATGGGAGAAGGCTGAGGAAAAGAAAATGAAGTATTCTCTATAGTTTTTAATAATCGATAATTATAATTTGAAATAATTAAAGAGGATGTATCATGTTCAGTGTCTAGTTAATATACTTCAGAAAAGGTTAACAATGACCGGACGTGTATTATTCCCGAGAGCTCAAAACTTTTGGATCTTCTAACGATTAATTTCTGTAACAAATAATAAGAACACGTTAATAATCGATTTACTCCTACATCGTTCAGTATTCGTTTTGAAGTTGGATCTTTATAAGCTTAATTATTAAACACCAATACATTTAAGTTCATATTTAAGCATTTACCGATGTAACTACCAAGATACCAACATATCAACATAAACTGAAAAAATTGGATATGAAAAATAAAGGAATTTAAGACCAGTATTTTCTTGGTTTAAGTGATCACTTTTTTAGCTACTTTCATCAGTATAGTTATACTTCTTTTTAGTTAAAAACCTTTTATTTAACTTCACCTGTCTATCCATACTAGAATATTGCAATTGATTTTTAACTAACTTCCCTTCTTGACTATTTTGAGCTTTGTGTTACCGATGACAATGCATGGTAAACTTATTAGCTTAATTCATATGATATTTTAACGAAATTATACAATTTTGTATATCTTATAAAGTAACCAAAAAACTATGCTTATTGCATTGAACCAGGAATATTTTTATGAATTCCTTTTTACGTGGAGAAAACTTTGATGAAGACGTTCTAATTTTATTTATTTATTCGTTTTGATAATACTTTTGTGAATTGTTATCCAGCTTTGATATTTTGATAACATTTTATATAACATACCAATTTAGTATAATTGTTAAAGTATCATTTGTATCGTTTCACAATAACAATGTATGTTCTGTATTTGAATTCGTTTGCTGTAAAAAACAACTACGTTTGTCATTTTGTATTTGATAATGGCAATATGATTGTAAACAATCTTAGGACTGCCGTGAAATATATTTTTTTCTTCATTTAAATAAAAAAATAATTAATTATCTTTTAATTTCAAAACTAAGAAAACTTTCAAAAGTCTGTTCTCAATTTTTTTTTGGATTATTTCTTTAAGTTTCCATATTATGAATTTCTCGAAACCCATTGGTACGACGCTCTTAAATAACCTACATATTAAATTTGGTTTCATTTTGGCATTAAAACATTCTTTTGATGAAAATGTCTTAAATATTTTTCGTACCTTTATTTACTTTATATTCGTATTGTATTTAAATATGTTTCATACAAAAATACTCGTAGACTGAATTTTCAACCGTTGCGTATGGAGATTGAAAATCTGATAGTTTATATAAGAGAGCACGTCTATCATGTATTTATTGACTTTGAATAAAACGTAGATTCACGAGAGTAGAGGTAAAACTCGCAGAGTTATTCAGAGTTTTATATATTCCACTACATAATGTACCAACGAGGAGGTATTAACTGAATCATGAGTTTCCTAGGTTCTTCGCCCACAAAAATAAAAATAATACAGGCAATGATATGACAGTTCAATAAAAGATTGTTGTGACTTTGGTTAGCACATTTATTCATTCATTCATTTTTATTCATAGAAAGATTGATGACATTACAATAATTATTGAATCTGCAATGCCCCACTAGGCGTAAAACCTGTGCCGTGGCCAATGCATTTCGAGACAGTGACACTGTATTAGTTGATACCAACATCAATCGTATATAAAAAGTGATAATATCACAACAATGGAAATAAAAATAAAACATGATTAAAAAAATTGCACTAATATACTTAGAGCCAAATAAAGTATGGGATCGAAAGCTATGGGTGAAAAATTTCCTCTGCATAGTGTCTGTCTGATACTAAGAGCTATTCCTTTATTTTAATTTTAAAAGCATGACTATTTTCTATTTGCTTATTTTTTTTTTGTTGAGCATATCAAATGTTCTAAGAGCAATGACTCCAAAACAAAACAAAACATTTGTAACTTATTTGTTGTATATTGTCAAAAAAAACTATTATATTTATTTCCGGAATAAAAATAATGACAACATTTCTTGAGTGATGAAAATATAAAGTATTTTTTATTTGCCACCCCGTCGAGAAAATATTCATTACGCAGAAATGAGTTCAGAGTACATTATCAGTTGAGATGCGGAAATTTCTTTCAAAATTCTTTTTATTGGGTTTTTACGGTTGATAATAAATAGTTTCCGCAGCGCTACTATTACGAGTGTCACTTTTTATAACGGCTTGAGTGGCTCATCAATATTCCTCTAATGTGTAAAAATGATCATTTGCAGGATTGAAAGAAACGAGAGTGCAGATTGGTTTATTGTGTATAAAATAAGAAATATACGTCTCTGTGAGAATACTGAAAAAATATTGAAACGTCATGGATAATCAAAAAAATATATCTAAACACTCATTTCGATATGAGATTTGGTTCAATTTTAATCATGCCGTTATATTTGAATCTGAAATAAAAAAATGTGCTTTAAAAGATACATGTTATAATGATTATACGTGTTTAAACATTAAGCACAATAAAAGATTTTTGATTTTGTACAGCAAATCTTCTTATTCTTCATGCCATATCAGGTTCCCTCGATCACCGCTGAGAAGGCATCTCTATCCGCCGCCGTACGGAACAATTCGCCGACGTCTCTGATGCCGGTCCACTCAGGAATGTTGCGGAGTCATGACATCTGACGTCTTCCTATTCTGAGGCGTCCCTCTATTGCAGCCCTTCATAATCAGTTGGAGCGGCCTTCAATATATATTGCTTTGAGCAATAAATATAATAAATTAATTCACGATTATTTCAAAAAAGGAACCTAGCTTTGTATACCATTGTTGAAATAATTTTATATTTAAATTTAAAGATGATGAAAGGTCTAGAAAAAATTCAAACATTGACATTCTAATCAGTAATTCATATAATTCTAATCAGTAATCAATTATTATATTTGAACTATTGGATTAGTAGATGCATCTAATATTGAGATCGCCTCAGTTGTTTAAACGTAAAATATATAATTGAATTTATTTTGTTTGTCCTATAAGCTACATCCTCAAATTTATTCTTAAAAAGTTCAAGCTCAGTGAAAATTGAACGCTTAGCTTTAATGACATAGGTATCTTCCTGCATCGGCTTTACAAAAACAGATTTTCAAATCTCATATACCTATTATTAAACATACATACATCTGTGACGCTACAATCCAATATGAGTCATGGGCTCCATAAACAAGCGTCAATTCAACTCCACCCCAAGATGGCTTTGTAGGGGACACCAGCTATTAGGCTTTAGGTCAATTATACTCTTCCGAAGAAGCGCACTACGCAGTGTTGGGGATGGTTTGCAATTTGCTCAGGAAAATATGAATTCGGATCTTAAAAAGACCTGGGTTGTCAGAAGGTGAAAACACGGAATTAAGAAGATTGTTCCACAGCTGAATGATGTGTTAATAAAAAAGATCGAGACTGGTTCTTGTTTGTTGAAGGTTTACTGTGAACGCGTGTTGAGATCGAGTAAAACGAGAGGGTAAAAGAGGGACCAGAAATGCATTCTTCTGAACATTGTAAACTGTAGGTTCTATAAAATCAATAAAAAAAAAATATAAATAACATCTCTCTTTGCATTATCTATAATATGAATAAACTTTAAATACCGACCTTGCGTCTGTGGTTTAGTGATTGCAATCCATAAGTTAATGATGGGTCGTCATTCTCCACACAGTCGAGCTATCTTAATTTTGGTCCCCAATGCTCTTCAATTTGGTCTTCTGCCAGAGTTACTTAAGCGTGGACTGTTATATGTGTTCTGCTGCCACTTTCCAGCTCCTCTCCCGGAGAAGTTGAGACGCATCATTTCTGACCTCATCTTTCCACCGCAGCCTTGGTCTTACAACCCCTCTTCTCCCACTCGGGTGTCCAGTCATGATTCGTTTCGGCACTCGTGAGGTTGGCATTTGTTTTACATGTCCAGCTCATCTCAGCCTAAGTAATTTAATGAGCGTTGAGATACTTGGGGCCTGGTATATTTTGTACAACTCATCGTTACGTCTAATGCGCCATTCATCGCCATCCTTCACGGGGCCGCATATTATACGTAGTACCTTTCTTTCAAAGGTGTCCAGCGTTTCAGACATCTTCACCGTCATGGTCTCAAATCCATATGCCAAAACTGTTTTGACTATGGTCCGTTTATGTAAGTGTGATTTTTGTTTTACCATGACACTGCGAGATTTAAAAACCGGAAGGAATAAAAAATATGTTTTGTTAGCTGCCGTAATTAATATCAGATTAATAGTTACGAACTAAATAATTTACGAATTATTTATTTGAATTAATTTTCTAGATAAGGATTCATAATGTACAATGTTAATTTACGAAATATGTAGATAACACAAGTTTCTAGTAACAACGACGAAATCAAAATCGGATGGTAATAATAATGATGACGATGGATTGATCAAAGCATAAGAGCAAATAAAGACCAATCTTGTATGGTTTGATCATGTTTGGTTGGCACGTGTGTTGGAAGGAAACAGAGTATCTCTCAGATGATCGGAACTAACTTGCTTCGTTTATTGCCGAAATGAGAATTGGGTCTGTAACGTGACAAAATGTATGAAGGTTGTGGGTACATCCTTCAAAGTTAATTTCCGTTTGTTGATTCCCCGACGTTGACGGTGAAAATTCTCAATACCCATATTCCACATTTAGAATTAGAAATCATGTCTGTATATTTGAGTACTTTTCATTTCTATAGAAATAACTAACCCTAAAATATTTACATTTTCATTAATAAGTAGGAAATAACAGTTTTTTTCATTCGATGGAACCCAATCCATTTAGATTGACACATAAATTCTACTTGACAATGAAATATCTACGGATTTCATACATTTTAAGATAACCTTAACTGACTAAGAGTAAAATTAATCAGCGATTGAAAGGTTTAATATTTTTTTTCGGTACGGTGGAGTTGGTTAGATCATAATATGTACTGAGTGTTTTAATAATTCAAAATTAGGTAAAAAAAGTTTGTGCAGTCGTAAATACTCAATTATTAATTGTTTTGCAAAAAAAATCTATTTACCTACATATAGTTTAGTCAATAATTAAATGAAGCTTGTAATACATATTCTTCAATTAACACAACTAAAGGAACAAATACTTGAATATTGCGGAATATCATTACTATAAAACAATTAAAACATAATATAAAACCAATAAAAAAAGTAAATGCGAACTTGAAACTGGTCTGTATATATATATATATATATATATATATATATATATATATATATATATATATATATATATATATATATATATATATATATATATATATATATATATATATATATATATATATATATATATATATATATATATATATATATATATATATATATATATATATATATATATATATATATATATATATATATATATATATATATATATATATATATATATATATATATATATATATATATATATATATATATATATATATATATATATATATATATATATATATATATATATATATATATATATATATATATATATATATATATATATATATATATATATATATATATATATATATATATATATATATATATATATATATATATATATATATATATATATATATATATATATATATATATATGATGACATAAAAGAATGACAGCGGAAATTAGTTTGTGTCTCATCCGACAGATGGACGCTTAAAACCCACTTGTGAACAGATTTCAATTAACTAAATATATACAACTTTCAACTTTGCAATTGTCACAAGGAAACCACTATGTATAAGACATTTAATTGGTGAATGTTGCCATGGCGCAAAGTGATCACTTAAGCCAGCCGATGACAGGTCGTAAGCCCTGAAGGAATGTCTTGTGGTCTTCCTTGTCTTCATATTCAAATCTCTCTCCATCCCTCTATCTCTTCAAAGATACCTATGAGTACATACTTCTGTCTGTTGCATTCGCTTTCATATATATATATATATATATATATATATATATATATATATATATATATATATATATATATATATATATATATATATATATATATATATATATATATATATATATATATATATATATATCCAAGGATCTGATTTTGACGCGGGATAACCCCAAAGATAATAATAATTTCATATTTTCAAATACCCGTGAAAACCTTTCTAGTAACATATATATATATATATATATATATATATATATATATATATATATATATATATATATATATATATATATATATATATATGTATATATATATATATATATATATATATATATATATATATATATATATATATATATATATATATATATATATATATATATATATATATATATATATATATATATATATATATATATATATATATATATATATATATATATATATATATATATATATATATATATATATATATATATATATATATATATATATATATATATATATATATATATATATATATATATATATATATATATATATATATATATATATATATATATATATATATATATATATATATATATATATATATATATATTTATTTCATCTAAATGCTTGTGATATAGATAAACTAAATTGGTCGTGAAGTTTTGAGGAGCAGAGTCTTCCTCTCCTTAAAAGTAAATTTCAGAAATTTAAGCTTATTGTTTTATCAGGTCGGTCCTTAACAGTTCTAGTGGATTTTTTACATGTTTTCGTCCGATCATTATAACATCTTGCGTGTAACTAAAGTGAGGTATGCGCCTTAGTTTTTGTTTACCGAATAAAAAGACTAGAAACTTATCTATCATTGGAATTCTCTTTTTTAGGATACAAATGAAAAAATATCAAAGTTTATTCTATAATAACCTGGTACAAATAAACAACCATCTTCAATTTTCCATGAATTCAATTTTTTCCTCTGACGTTTTCTACAAATCTGACAAGAGATTTTATCTTGGCATTTAATCCAGTCGAATGATATGATAGAAGACGAACAGTGAATTTATTTTCCAAACCTTAACTTTCAATAGATTAATCCGACATTGGCTTCAGTATAAAATACTGTCATCAATCAATTCATCATCTGGCTGTCCACCCCTTTCAGATTAACGGTACTAACAAAATGAACTCGGTGATCAATAGAAGGACGATTGAGCAGAAAAAGGTTAACATCGACTTTATCAAATTACTGAATGAATATAGAATGTTATGTTTAACACATATTTGATAGGAATTAATGTTTTTGAAACAAGTGCGCATAAATATATTTCCTTTATACATAGTAAGTTAACAATGGTAGCGCTGAATGAAAATCATCGATAGAAACAATGGAAAAAGGAGGGTTGCCAGACCAAGGCTGTGTGAAGAAGAACGCGAAAAACTGGATATAGGATACGTTGGAGGCAGTTGCTAAGGGAAGCCAAAGCTCGATTTAGGGTGTAGCGCCACCTAAGAAGAAGAAGAATAAAAAAAATCGAATTGTTGTTTCCTCCAAGTATTGATTTATGTCAACTGATTTTTATTTGTTCTGTACGTACATAAAAGACACAAAAATATAATACAAATGTATACAGCGTCATTTTATGATAATATGACCGTTCCAGAGATATAATACAAATGTTTATAACGCCGTTTTATTATAACATGAGCATTCCTAAGATATAATACAATTGTATATAGCGCCGTTTTATTATAACATGAGCATTCCTAAGATATAATACAAATGTATATAGCGCCATTTTATTAAAACATGAGCATTCCTAAGATATAATACAAATGTATATAGCGCCGTTTTATTATAACATGAGCATTCCTAACATATTATACAAATGTATATAGCGCCATTTTATTAAAACATGAGCATTCCTAAGATATATGTAATACAAATGTATATAGCGCCGTTTTAATATAACATGAGCATTCCTAAGATATAACAAAACTGTATATAGTGCCGTTTTATTATAACATGAGCATTCCTAAGATATAACAAAAATGTATATAGCGTCGTTTTATTATAACATGAGCATTCCTAAGATATAATACAAATGTATATAGCACCTTTTTATGAAAACATAAGCATTCCTAAGATATAATACAAATGTATGTAGCGCCTTTTTGTGAAAACATAAGCATTCCAAAGATATAATACAAATGTATATAGTGCCGTTTTATGATAACATGAGCATTCCTAAGATATAGTACAAATGTATATAACGCCTTTTTATGAAAACATAAGCATTCCTAAAATATAATACAAATGTATGTTGCGCCTCTTTATGAAAACATAAGTATTCCAAAGATATAATACAAATGTATATAGTGCCGTTTTATGATAACATGAGAATTCCAGAGGTGTTTTTTACTTAATTGTTGGTTCTGCGAAACAAAATTGCCTTCGTAAGTTATTAACTGAAAACCTCAAGGTTTATTTACACTGAGGTACACCACGATCATAGTAAGCCGTTTTATTGGCTCTATCAGATTCCCTCAAAGAGTTGGTGTTCAGACGATCTCAATATAAGACGTATTTTTGTAAGAGTGATGTACAAAATTATATATCGGTGATCAAGATAGTTCATTGTATTTCGTTCATATTGACAACAGTTGTATGACTTGTAAAACATTTTAATAAGGATGGACTTACTTTTCGATATTACGGTTGCCGAAAAGCTCTTACCGTAGGGGTATTAATTTATTGCAACTAGTGATCGCCCAGTGGTCAAAATTCGACCGTAATTCATTAAAAGGAATATTTGGAATTAATACTATTAAATTTTGAATTTTGTTATATTACGGCACCTGCAAGCGTATGCTTACAAATATTTCATTATTGCGTGTTATTTGCTTTTAATTCTCTGCAATACCTATGAAATTTATAATTAAATATAGATAGTGAACCCCCGGCAAACATCGAATTGCTTGTATAATTAAATATGGTCCTTCATTACCACCCGTCACTTCAGACCCTTCAGTACTTACCTCCCGTCCCTTCAGTCCCACCCGTCCCTTCAGTACCTCCCGTCCCTTCAGTACCTTCAAGGCCGTAGTCAGGGGGGGATCAAGGGGGATTGATCCCCCCCCGAAATGAAAAAAAGAAGATATTTCTTTAGTGAGTAACAATGAGACTGCAGTTACATACGGTGTACCCATTTCACTCTGTTGTTACTGTGCACCCGTTTCAAAATTTTGTATGAAAAAAATAATTATTGAAATATATTTAATAATTCAGCAATTTTATCACCTTTTTTTAGCGTGACACTGCGTCAGGTATACTGGTACATGCTCGCACATACATTAGATTTTTAGATGTTCTTATTTTTCCAGGATGCGTGATACAAACACACACACACTTACACAATCATTGCTTTATTACTTAAGATGACTGTGCTTTATAGTCGCTTGGTACTCGCACGGGGATACGCTCGCGGGGCGACTTCTTTCTACTGTTCCACTAAGCTAAACCCCTCCCGAAATTATTTTCTGGCTACGGCCTTGAGTACCTTCCGTCCCTTCAGACCCTTCAGTACCACCCGTCCCTTCAGTACCTCCCGTCCCTTCAGTACCTCCCGTCCCTTCAGTACCTCCCGTCCCTTCAGTACCTCCCATCCCTTCAGTACCTCCCGTCCCTTCAGTACCTCCCGTCCCTTCAGTACCTCCCGTCCCTTCAGTACCTCCCGTCCCTTCAGTACCTCCCGTCCCTTCAGTACCTCCCGTCCCTTCAGTACCTCCCGTCCCTTCAGTAGGTTAAGAAAATATAACGAAGAAGAAGAAGAAGATGATGAAAGATTAAATCCAGAAACCTGCGAAGAGATGGAAGGAAAATTGAACCTTCTCTCAGGATATTCCACCTTCATAGGTAAAATGACCTATTAGGTTCCCGATGAAGAAGAAGAACATGGAATAAAAAGAATGAATATTTTCTACCTACCTACTGTGTGTTATCGGAATATTTCTCATACTAAGTGGATATATTAACATAACGTTTCCCCTCTCGTCATCGTTCTATGGTACACAATATATGGTTTGATGTGAAATATTTTTTATTTGATTTAATTTATTCATAACGCATAATATGTATTGATATTATTTTTCTGCAGTCCTCCTCCATATAAACTTTAAGTATGCCAAATCTCAAACTCGTCCGTGCGCCCATTTATCCGGAAATCGTACTTAACGTTTTCGCTTCACGTATTAATATACTAGCTTTTATGTCCCGCCGTTGGCCAAGAATGTAAATTTGTGAAGGAATAAGCAATCGTTTATGTATATACCTACATAATATTGTCACACATAATTTTTTTTTACCGTAGTATGAAAAGTAGTTTGAAATTTAATTGAGTTTAAGCGGTGTAAAATCTTAAAGTGATGGCCACAATCCATTTGCTTTTATATATAAGCACATACAATTTCTGCACGCATGGACTATGGGAAATGATTTTAAATATGACTTATTATAAAAAGACAACGTCGTAAAGAGTTTGGATTTGGCCACAACCCCTATTTTTATATATTGTCATCGAACGCAAATAATGTGTTTTAAATATTTAGTAATTTTGGATGATGGGAAATGGTTTGAAGATTGATTAAACAAAAGTACTGAAAATATTCTAGTGTTGGTCCCATCCCATTCGTTTTTATATTTTTCGTCGAGTGTGCATATAGTTTATTATAGTTTTGCACAATAAAACCGATAGACTTAAAACTGACACACAAGTCTACATTACAGAAGAAGAAGACTTAAGCTATGTTAAATAGTTTTTAATATGAATATAAACGTTGTGAAGATCCAGCAATGGCCACAACCCCGATTTTTTATATATTGTCATCAAAATGAAATGTGTAGTTATTGAAAATTAAGCAATATATGATGATATAATAAATGGTGTAAATTTGATTGAACAAAAGTAATGAGAAGATTCTAGTGTTGGTCACATCCCATTCGTTTTTATGTATTTTCATCAAGTATGCTTGTTGTTTATAATATTTCGTTACAATAGACTATTAGACATAAAACTAATCCAAAAGACTAAATAAAAAAAGAAGTAGAAGTATAAAACTATAACAAATAGTTTGTAATAAAAACTGACCCAATGGTCTACATAGAAGATGAAATAGAAGAATTACACATTAGGAAATGTATTATACAAAAAAAAACTGACCAAAATGTCTTCATAAAAGAAGAAGAAGATGAATTGAACTATAGGAAATATTTTATATAAAATTCACCCAACATCTACATAAAATAAGAAAACGAAGAATTAGACTAAAGGATAGTTTGTTTAAAAATTGTTTGTTTAAAAACTAACCAAAAGGTCTACATAAAGGAAGAAGAAGACGAATTAGACTATAGGAAATAGGTTGTATAAAAAAACTCACCCAAGGTCTACATAAATTAAGAAAAAGAAAAATTAGACTATAGGAAATAGTTTATTTATGAACTGTCCCAAATGACTTCACAAAAGAAGAGGAAGAAGATTTAAACCCCAAGAAATAGTTTGTAGAAAAAGTCACCCAAAGGTCTACATAGAAAAAAGAAGAATTTCACTATAGGAAATAGTTTGTAGGTATATTGAATGTGTATTGTAGTTAACCTAAAATAGTTTAATAATTTTCCTATACAAAATCAGTATATTCTTGGTTTTTAAGTAGTAAGTATTAGGTATGTAGGTACCTAACTACAATGATGTTCTAAATTAATTCGAATTCGATTTATAACAAATTTTATTTGAATATCAGAATGTGTCCGTTACCATAGTAACCATGTTCCAACATGTGAAAAATATCAAATGTTATGGAGACATTTTTTGAATATGTAGGGTACCTACATTGGTTTGTTCGATGCCATAAAAATGAAAATTGTCAGAAAAATCAAATATTTTTAACAAATTATGCAATTTTATTACGCCTATATCTTTACTAATAATTAACAGACATTTACAATATATGTCTTAAAACTTGCTGTAATGTCTTGTGTTTCATTTTATTATTTCATAATCACATTTATTTCAAAGGTATATTATTTTAAAGAACATATTCATTCGGTAGGAAAATTAAATATCGTATGAAAAGATATTAAAATGGCGGGGTTATATGTACATTTGAACAAAACGTAGAAATAAATAAGAAAAATAATAATCTTAATAATAATCTTAATCGTAGAATAATCTTTAGAAATAAGTTAAACATTATAATTATACAAAATATTCACCATGTTTTTCACTTAAACGCTAAGTTATACTTGAAAATATATTTTCTTCGTGTAAATACGTACTTCTAACTTTTAAACTAACAGATATTTGCGTGCAAAATGTACACTTTTTTGACAGATATGACTTGGAAAATTTTGTATGAAAAAAATTATTATTGAAATATTTTTAAAATTCAGCATTTTTATCGCATTATTTTTAGCGTGACACTGCATCAGGTATACTGGTACACGTTCGTACATAAATTAGATTTTTAGATGCTCTTGGTTTTTCAGAAGGCGTGAGACAAACACACACACACATACACACACACACTAACATTTTGATTGCTTTATTACTTTAGATATAGAAGATGACATTCAGTGCGCATTTAAATGTATCCGTCAAAATAATTTCATAATTTTATATACTATTTACACTATTTAAATTTGCATTTGGTCTATTATCATTTCGATTTTCACGCGAATATAATAAATTCCTTCTTCTTCGACGCTCACTCTGACCCGTCAATGTTCCATGTCGAGGCATGATGGTGTGGTAAACAGTGTACAGTAAGTAGGTGTGAATATCTGAATGTAAAAAAAAACGTGTAATTTTATTTTAAGGAAGCTAATATCTCATTTACACATTATAGTTCAATTTATACATGATATAATTAGAGAGCCAAAATAAGCATTCCATCAATATATTATTATCAATAAGTAGAAAACAGTCAGGAAGATAAGAGAGTAAAAGGATAAGATAGAGGGATATTAATTGCATATGTATAATGTATTACCTTTAGGTACATGTCTACATCGGTTAAGAATGTGTTGCATGCGTGAGATTGTTGCATTCTTCCTGACATTCAACATGAAGTTCAGATCGGCGAACCAAAATTACTGATAAAAATTAGATAAGATTTAAATAATAAAATGTAAAAACATACCTATACACTTTTGTTGAATACCCAAAAATTTGAAATCAGTAAAAAGGGTAGATTTTTTTATATCTTAATAATATTGAATGTTAATTGGTTTTACAACAACTAATACGCAGCTGTTTTATACAACACATAAATAAAAGAAAATTCGAATTTCAAACCGATTTTCAACCGACTTCACAAAAAGGAGGTTACTCAATTCGACAATAAATTTTATAAATTATATTATTGTTTAATGTAGGTAGGTACCTACCAGGTATTCAAATATATATTTTTCTAACATGTTCGAAATTTGAATTTCAAATCGATTTCATAAATTATATTATTGTTTAAGTAGGTACCTACCAGGTATTCAAATATGTATTTTACTAACATGTTCGAAATTCGAATTAAAACAAATGCGTCGTAAAAGTCACAATGACCAACGATATCGAAATAAATGAGATGCATACAATTTCGAATTTTGGCTTCATTATAAACAAATATCCCATACTAATTGAGTGTATAAAAGTAGTGTATCTCTTTACTTTTGCAATCTATGGAACTCAATGAATGGTTTGATGTGAAATATCTTTTTATGTAATTTATTGTATTAATAACGCATATTATGTATAAATATTATTATTCTCTTATTCTTCTCCATACAAACTTTAATTATGCGAAACCTCAGACTCCTCCGTGCGCGCAGTTTGCTTAAAAAGGGATCTTTGGCACAGGCTTCACGTATTAATATATAGATTTGTTTTTGAAAGGTTTCTGGAATACTAAAAGTTTTAAACTTTAATACATTAACATGATTTCGGTTTAGTATTTACCGAATAAGATGTAAATAATAAGTTTGATGTATTACCTCAGTAACTAATATCATAAGCTTCTTATTTTGTAATGTATCGTCTGTAAATAATATAGGTATGGTTCTTAAGATAGTTAAGAATACCTACATATAAATGTACATTAGGTACATAAAATACATCAATAAGTATGTATAGGTAAAATGTACTATGCCTACAATTATTCTTTTTCGCATTATCAAAGAAGACACAGAAAAATTGTGGCTGACCTAAATGGAGTTATACAAAAGCCATATGCTTAAGATATGTACATATTATTATCCCATATACTAGAACTAATCCGAAATTAACATTTTCATTAGTGAATATTTATTTTCTTGGGTTCTGATGCCTTGAACGAATTAATCATAGGGCGATCAAAATTATTTACTCCTAGTTTTATGCTATTTTCATTGCATTAAATAATAATTTTTTTCAAGACAATTTATTATTATTTTCAAATTGATGAGGTATGTACGATTGAGATTTCTTATAAACCTTAAACTAGTTTAGGATTTATCATTTTTGGCATATTCACGAAGAAAATAACAATTGGAACACGGTAACGAATGAATGTCCAAGCTAAAATTAAAGCTTAACAGAACAGTAGAAAATATAAAGTGCTGGTTTAATTTAAAGCAGAACGTGTAAATAAAAAAATATAAAACATAATATATAGACCAGATAATCGGTGACGTTCACTGTAGCAGTTACAAAGAGATGAAGAGACTGACGGACGATATAGTTAAGTGGAAAGATCGAGTGTTTGGAATAGACCAATCCTAGGATTGTGACCCAGAAGAAGAAGAAGAAGAACAATGGCTACAACAGAGAATGAACGAAAACGCAAAAAACAAAATTAAAATCAGAAATAATTGCAAAACATGTGAGCGGTAATTTCTTTTATTCATTATGAATATTAAGAATTGACTTATTTCTCATAATTTTATTTAAAATAACGAGATGCCCCAACATTTCACATAAAAACTTGAAATATATGGTTATTGAGATAATTATTCATTTGAGGGCAATTAAAATTTATTTCATAATGAACCGTATTAACCATCGGCATAAGAGTTAAATTTTCCTATTAACCACCAACAGGTATGCCAATCAAATTAATTAAAAAAATCGTTTCGAGATCTACTTGTTTTTTTTGTTCTTTGATATTGATATATGCGTGCGTGGAAATAGGTTGCAATAATTCAATTGATATCATTGCGTCAACAACACATTTGATAATTATGTTGTCACGTATATTATAATTCTATGGTTGTCACCAACATTTATTAAAAAAAAAACATTAGAATTATGAAAAAAAAAAAATTTTATTTTAAGTACTTTTTTTAATTTTTTTTTTGCAAACGCTACTCTCATTCACCGGTATCTCTCTATGCTGAGCATCGTCAGAATGGTCAACATAGAGCGATACCGATGAATGGGAGTCGCGTTTGCGAAAAAAAATTAGAATAAATTAAAATTAAATATAATTTTTTTCATAATTCTAGTTGATTATGAAAAATATATAGTTGATTTAACATTTTTTATTTTATTTCGACTGCTGATATAATAATGAAAATAATTTACATGTAGAGTTTCGTATTTGGAGACAGGAAAGTACAAAATACAAAAGGGTAAGAATAATAAGTTGTGGACTGGAGCCCCTGAGGTTTAAGGTACCTTCGGGAAAGACCGAACCGAGAGCCTATGAGTGACCCTTAAGGTTTAAGGTGCTTTCAGTAAAGTCCAATCCGAGGGCTTAACTCCGTTTGGTCCAGAATTGATTCTTGACTCCTGTAGGGAATGCAGCTAGAGTAGGTACCCGAATCTATTCAATTCCGATGATTGAAAACGAGGTCACCAGGACAGATTCTGCTCACTAAGTAAAGTGAAACTTTGCTTAGTTTAAATTTTTAAATTGATCTTAGTTTAACAAGTCTTCACGACGTATTCACAGCGGGTGATTACTAAATACTCGGGTGCATGTACCATTAAATTAAATATTTACAGTCAGTGGGTAAATTAAGCAGATAGTAAGGAAACACATTATGTACACTTACATTCGATATATTGAGCTGCACACGAAATAAAATAAATGTGTTATACATTAACAATCGACTTTAAACAATAGAAAAATAACAGTCTTGTAAATTGAAAATAACACGCGCGCGAAAGTTTCACCTGTATACCAGGTACCTACTAAAAGAGATCATGAATGCATCTGTGATTTGCTTATATACTTCACCCCCCGAGGCTCATTAATAAACACAGGGTCATTGAACACCCTGTAACTAGGTACATATGATTAAAAAGAATATTGTTGAAAAGCCGATACTAGTGGTCAATGACCTCCCCTCGCGCGTTTCATACTTCTTGCAGACGGATGTACTTTCTGAGTAGGTACCTATGTAGACGAGTTCGCCAAAGTTTAATAGAGGCAAATAATGAACAATAGTGATGTTTTTAAAAGCAGTACATTAAATACATTTTTTAAGGCTGCTCTAAAGAGAATCAACGTTCTCTAGTAAAAGGATTTATAAACTAAACCTTGAAAATCCTTTACCGTAAACAAACATAGCAGTAAACGAAATTAAACATTCAACGAAACCAAGAAGCAAAAACTGTGCTGTGAAAGCGAAAAAAAGTTTTTTTTTCATGGGATGGAATCATGAAAACTTAACATATTTCAAGAATTAGCTTAATTTGAACATTGGTTCTATAATTTTTGTTTAACGAATAAGATATCAGAAATATATAAATTTCGGGTAAAAAAACAAGACTTCACGTACTTACATACTGGAATAATTTATTTAAACAAAAATCGAAACTAGGAGATTATGGCCATTACTACCGGCGCTGAGCATAATATTTTTTTGAAAAATGAGCATGTCCTTGTATAAACTACATATACATCCTCATACATTCTCTATGCTGAGCATAAATGCTTGTGTATAGGTGAACGAAATCGGTTGTGGCAGGATTCGAACTCGCGATCATTGGTTTATTATCCCAGCGCGCTAGCCGCTCTGCCGCCATTTGTATACACTTTATTAACCATATAGATACGAATTAGATTGTGTTTCAATAGAAAGTGCATTTTTATGGAGTTCTTTTTTTATTGTTTAAATTACCTTACCTCGTCGTCTTCAATGCCATGGTTCATGGCCAGCATGTACCTTGCTGTGGACCATTGCTGATCGTCCCATCAGCTGCCAGACGGACGGCTCTATGGAGTGTCGTAGCAGGAATATTTTGCCTTATTTGGACGAACCAACGCATCGGCGGGCGATCTGCCTCTCGGTCTTGTACCAGGCACTTTTGAAAAGCCGACCATGATCAGCTTTTCAAAGAAAGCTGTCTTCCCCTCAACGAGTTATGTGTCTGAAAAACTTGATTACACGTTCAAGACATAGAGACGACAATCCACAGCACCAAATTTCGAACGCGTCCATTCTGTTTCTCTAGGCTCTTGGAGTCCACGATTCCACTCTATAAAAGAAATTAGATACACGAATGTGCGCACAATTTTCTGAATATGTTCCTGTCTATACATACTTTGATTAGACTAGTCCATTGTTTACATTATTAAAACCAAAATCAAAATTCAATGCTTTGAAAAATAAAATGATTGTTAAGTACTGAAATGTGATCTATGGAAAATTGAAGAAGTATTCAACATCATAAGTATCAATACGAAGAATAAAATCTCATTTTAAGATGTCGAAAAAGCGTTTTTAAAATATTTTTTATCATGATCGTTTTGAGATGCGATGTTTCCTTACATTTGAATTGAACTTCCAACAAACTATCGCTCAATTAGAATAATATGTTTATTACTCAAAATATTCAGAAATTTTATTGATAATATAATGATGGCAGTGCCATTCTGCAGACTGAGGAATTTTGGAATTGAATAAAAATTCTTTGTTTCGTCGATGGAATTTCTTATGGCGCGCGTGCCATGTTTGTCAAACAACAAGGACGCCTCTACTCTTATAACCGTATACTTAGATATCTACATACATACATACATACCATCACACCATGTCCCTCACGGGGTAGGCAGAGAGAACCGAACGCCATATATTTTTATCCTGACTTACATTAATAGCCTCGTCAACATTCATACATCGTCTCGTACTAGTTCGTCTGTTGTTCACGCTTCTAACATGTCTTTCAAAATACCGTTCACATGGACGTGCTATCCCTTCCTTGGGCGGCCCCGACCTCTCATTCCATTCTTGTCCGCAATGTATATTTTCTTCGTCAGGCATTCCTCATACATTCTCCCCATAGAATGAAAGTGAACCATCTCAATGTGTTCACTGTCGATTCGTTCAAGAGAATGAAATTATTTTGAAGGAAGAGGCAGTTCAAATCCAAGACGCGTGTATGAAGGAACACGATTGTATGCAGGGTCTATATTTTTCACGGTTTTTCCAACTTTGAAGTCAAAAAACACCAATTTACAGGCTTCGCAGCATATATTATGTTCTATATACGGATTTACTTAGAATTCCTAGTAGAACATTAATTTCAGATAGTATATAGATATCAAAATATATAGATATTTAAAGGCCTACAAAACTTTTATAACCAGAATTTTGAATTTTTGTTTCAGTCAGGGGTTATCAACTTTTGAATTTTTATTTTATTTTTCCATATATCTCAGAAACCATAAAAGCTAGAACGCTAAAAATTGTTATGAACATAGACAAATACAAAATCTCAAATTGATTATTTGCAAAAAAATTCCAGAATTTCTCAAACATTTTTTATTAAGAAAAATATTTTTTTATGATAAATTTATGTGTTTAACTGCCTACGTTTCCTAAGTTTTTGAAAATATCGAAAAAAGCCGAAACAACCCAATTAGGTAATTTAATTTTCTATAAAAAATATTAGCATTGTAGTAGTTATAAAAATTGAATTTAGTGACGACGTCGCTTCATGACTGCCATACAATTTGTATGGCAGTCGCCTATGCACAATATCTAAGAAGACTTAATAGTTTGATACTTCATCTTCAAAAATACATCCTTACCACCGTGCTATTTTCATATTCTGGCTAGGAAAAAAGAACTGACCTCCATACTATCCTATCTTGATATACATACCTACATGTGTTGTATAGAAAAAAAATATCTTAAAATATTTAATAATTTGTATTTATGGGTTTATAGTTTGATTCTTATTCTTCAACTATACATACTATCGCTATCGACAGTTGGATCTCATGTGTTACATGCAACTAGTTCATATTAATTCTAACGTTTATTTAAGTCATTGAATATAAAAAAAATCCTTCCAGGGTTTTTTTGAATACAGATTTGATTTTAAAAGTACCTGTTGAATCTTCTCCAATTTTAATTTCTAGTATCAGGGATTCACAATCTAAATCGTCCGTTTAAGACTTTCATTTTTTTCTGTTTCTATAAATTTTCCAAGTATCGTTTGATATAATTGAAATGACGAAGGGTATTTTATAATTTAGCCACTTTGTTATTAAATTTTCTTTCAGGCTCATCGTGTTTTCAGGAAAGTAAATATAACAATGAGTTATTGATTTTGCCACAGTAATTTTTCATTTTTCCATCAAGGTCATCGTCATTTTTTTATATTTGAAGTTTTTTATTATGGTTCTTGTGTCCACTCGTTTTTTTTTAAATCATATCGAAGGGTGAATATTTCTTGATATAACGTGGTGTAAGTATATACCTATATACATTGTACATATTACCGCATCATCTCATAGTAAGGGGAAAATAGCGGTTGGTGTGTGGAGTATGCAAAACCAACCTAATCAAACCGTAAGTGCAACTTTTAGAATGAGTGTTTGAACGTCATTGCTGAAATATGCGAGACGTTATTTTTCCTTTTATATTTTCGATTAGCGGGCTCTTGCTGACCACCCAAAAACAATCATAGAGAAAAATGGAAGCACTATTCAAATATCACCATTCATATATATACATATTTTACTTTCAGTACGTAAAAGTTATTATTTGAGAAATAATTGTTATATACAGACATAAAAAAGATGGCAGATTGCCTGATTTATCCACATTATGTATATTGCATAAATTTATACAGATGGTTTGACTTTCTTGTTCTTCGAAAAAAGGTTATAACGATTATTAATCCAGGATTGATAATTAATATCATAACGAGATACGAGATCCTTTCATAATCTCTAAATTGAAAAGGATAATTGATGAAAATCCCAAATATGTGACAGGTATCCGTAAATTTGAAATTAGTTACTATGGCATTAAATATAACAATAGCCGTAAGAAAATAGATTATTACAAATACATATCTGAATATTGGTATCAAGTTTTATTACTCTAATTTGACAAAGTGTATTACCCATGTTTACATTTAAGTATATTCTTTATTAAAATACATAGTTATATGTACATTATACTTTTATTTCATACGAATCCATCTAAAACAGCAAGTTTTGCGAGTGTTTTTATAATATATATTAATATTATTATTTTTTTTTAGTTAAAGTAGAGTATAATAATTTAAAATGCGATCGGTATGAGCACACGAATAAAAAGAAAATCAAAATTTACTGATGCAATTTTAAACATCATTCTATACATATTTTTAGTACCTATATTAATTTATTAAATGTTTTTTTGGGATTTTTTTAATTTTTCTAATTAAGTTTTGTAATATTTTTATGTACCTAATATCTGAAATATCTCATGTGCGTATTGCGTATTTATAAAAAAAAAAAAAAAAATCGTCTGAAATAAATGAAATTTAAATTAATGTGTAATAGTTTGCCTGAAATCAGGAATAATTCCTAGTTAATCGATAGCTCACACTCACATGCCATTTGGAATTTATAACTTATTATTTGGTAATTTTCTATACATATATCATATGTAATTTGTTAAATTATTACCAAAAAAAATTAATGAATAACTGATTTTGATTTTTATATAATTGAAACAGCAGTATACTTCCAAAATAAAATGATACCGAGAGAAAGATACATATTATTATTATGGGAACTCTATGAAGGTTATTCATAATTAGTGAACCCTACACAGGACGTGTGTGAAGGGTCATGTTAACCTGACCCATCTTGAGACAGATTGTGAACCCTTTAGGTTCGTCTTCATTTATATTTAATGCCTGTGGTTAAATGTATATTATATATTGATCAAGTATTTGTACGAATAAATAAATGAGTGAGATCAAGAAGATATTTGTTATAGAAATAAGTTTGGGCTATGTAACAACGAAGAAAATTTTATTGTGTTCAAAACGAGTAAATAATGTTGAATAACTTCGTAGCATTGGATTTTATTTCAGGATCAAATTATTTGTTTGATTGTTTCTTGAAAGAGACGACGAAGAAATTTGATGTTTGGAAAAATTGGATAATTTAAGTTGGTACCTACAAGACTCATCTACTGATGACAGGTCATCATTTTTTTTACATGTGTTTCTTCCGGTTTTTTTGAAATAAAATGTATTGCTGCCTTATCCATATTTATATACATCATAATTTCAAATAACCTGGCAATACCACCCGTAAAATTCATATATTCAAAACATATTTAGAAAACAATCTAGTTACTTTTCTATTTATACTTAAAATAACTTTTAACAAAACGTAACGTAACGTTTTTTTGAAACAAAATAACTTTTACTCGAAATATTAATAAAATCAACCATACTTACACTTTTAATAGTTCGGGAATAAAGGAAGTAGATCATATCCGTGATTTGGGAGTTATATTAGATTCTAAATTAAATTTATTAATCATGTAATATCAAAAGCCAACAAAATGCTTGGATTTATAATTAGAATATCAAAACCTTTCAGAAACAGTAAAACTTTTTATACACTCTACTCAGCATATATACGTCCTCAACTCGAATTCTGCACACAGATATGGTCCCCCTTCTATGGCGTCCACATAGCTAGAATTGAGAGAATTCAACGCAATTTTTTTAACTTTTTAAACTACAAATTACGACTAAACTTTGATAGCTATCGTGATTCAATTAAATACCACAAATAATATGATACCCTAGAATCCAGAAGAACCTTACTCGACCAATTAATGCTTCATAAAATTTTGAACGATGCTATGGACTCGCCTGAGCTTGTAAGTTTTGTGAATATTCGGGTCCCGGGAAGGTCAGTTCGCCAGTCAAACATCTTACATGTTCCACACTGTAGAACCAATTTGCGGATGAATGCTACGATCCCACGCATCTGTCGTAGATTTAATGCATTATTTTCGATGCATGCTGATATCTTTGACTCATCTTTTAATCAGTTTCGCCACGAGGTAATGCGTGTAATTTGCGGCAGTGAATAGTGGTTTCGTATTTTTCAACATTATTTCTACATATGTAGGTATATGAGATTTGCTCTCCCTGTCCGTCCTCTCCCTTTCCATATTTCCTGTTCCTGTTTCCATATTTTATACATCACGTAGTTATATCATTTTTTTTTCATTAAAATTGTTTGTTATTTTTTAAATATGCTTATTCTAACGTTGTTTTTTTTTATTGAAATTGTTTGTTATTTTTAAATATGCATATTCTTTTATTTTCTTTATTTTGTATTGATGTGGATAGTTTGTAGTAGGTACTTACCATTCTATTATTATGTGAAACAATGTTATTGGGTGTACAGATTGTTGTATACTTCTTTTATATTTATCATGTACTTTTCTTTCTGTACTCCTGTTTTGTTTCCTAATCAAAAAATAAAAAAAAAAAAAAAAAATAAAGAATGTTTTTATTTTGAAGGACCCATACATGACAGGCAATCGAACCCTCAGAAAGTGTTCAGTATTTTCAATATTGAATGTACTCGAAGGAGACTACACGACTCTTTAGGTAAATGTTAGGTAAAATATGTTGCCAAGCAGAGGTACATCTTCTTTAAGGTTTGATTTTAACATAAAACAAAGCTGTTTTACCTATAATGACGAAATTTAGCCCCGAGCCTATACAAAGATAAGCAATATCCTTCCAAGAACACAAAACAAAATTTTGAATAAAATATGTAAAAAAAATAGAATGCCATTTTGCATGATTTTTAAACAAATACCTACAATTGACTTCATATTTCTAAAAATATTTTTACCATGAGCATCTATCTATATTTAATTAATTTGTCTTTAAAATTTTTATTGTTTCTGTTCATTATGCCAATTGAAAATACTTGAATTGAATAGTAAATCATCATTAATAATTAAAATACAAAAAAAAAAAATACTGCAGAAATTTTACTCTAAAAAAATATCTAATTACGAAAATATGTATTACTATATATTATTCAGCTTATAGATGTAATTAAGGACAGCTAAAGCACTTAAGGTCACGACTCATCTCTCGAAAAATAAAAACCCTCATTTACAAAACACTTCTTGGACCGGTCATGACATATGCATCAGAATGCTGGACATTGACCAAGAAGGACGAAAATGTTGGTGTTCGAAAGAAAATTACTTCGCAAAATATTTGGCCCTACATGTGAAGGAGAATCCTGGAAAATCCGGTTTAACCATGAGCTAGAAAGAATGTATGGCGAAGCAAAGAGAATTGTGAGAATTGTGAGCTGGATGTCTGTCGACGTACCCTTTTAATAAAATAAAAAAAAATAAAAAATAAACGTTGTCCAATACATCAAAATACAACGTTTATGTTGGCAGGAAGAAGAAGCAGAGGGAGATCTAGGATGAGATGGCTGGACGACATCGAGGGAGATATAAGAACAATCGGACAGACAAATTGGAGGAGACTTGCTGCCGACAGGGCGGAATGGAGGCAGTTTCTTGAGGAGGCCATGGCCCACATCGGGCTGTAGCGCCATTGCTGATGATGATGATTATTCTGCTTAAATTACTATAATAACTATTATTCAGCTTAAACGAGTAAATTGAGGGGTTTTAATACAACATTACAAACGAAGCTATTGGTTTACTTAGGTGGCGAAGAAGTGGTACCTATGTATTTGTTTGAGATTATGTATGTAGATAGGTACGTATAATTTACATAAAGTGATCTAGTTAACCAATGAATGCCTCCTTATTGGTGTTCTTTTAATAACAGAAGAGCAGGGATAATAAAGGAAAATTTTAATTAAGTAATCTAAAGAAGGTACCTACTTACTTTATATTAGTACCATACTAAATTTTCGCCAAGCTTAAGGTTTTCTAAAAATAACGTTAAATTTAGCAACCCTTTGAAAATGTTTTCATTGAAGGTTTGGCTTATTATTGAGTTTTCATAATGAGACGACGGTACAAAGCTACATTGGTCGAGTTTTGTTGCTTAGTGTGCATTTAGACATCTAACTACCGAGTCATGTTTCCTACATAGGTTCAGAGTTCGATCGATCATCAGTTATTCACAATGTTTTTATAAAAATAATGATTTAAGTCTGGATTTGTGAGATGGCCTACATTATTTGTCTCCAAAATGTGGGAAATCGTTATCAAAATTCAAAAAATATGTTATGGTATCGGAAATAAATACAAATAATTAACAGTATCTGCAAGAAATTTATTTTCCTAATAATGGCGAAATAGTCTACGTTTTTTTCAATACTAGTTGCATGTAACACATGAGATCCAACTGTCGATAGCGATAGTATGTACAGTTGAAGAAACGATAAACCCATAAATCCAAATTATTGAATATTTCAAGATATTTTGTTTTCTATAAAACACGTGTAGGTATGTATGTCAAGATAGGATAGTATGAAGGTCAGTCCTTTTTTTCTACCCAGAATATGAAAACAGCGTAATGGTATGTATGTATGTTTGGAGATTAAGTTTACTTATTTTTATTTTATTTTATTAAAAAGGGTACATCGACAGATATCCAGCTTACAATTTAATTTGAGGTATATTTATGTATGTATGTTTGTAGGTATGTATGTATGTTTGTATGTACGCCGTACGCCATATGTATATGCAAACACATCACGACGAAACTCACAGTGCACTCTATACATGATACCCGTTGAGAAATTGATTTGAAAATAATACGCTTAAAAATTGTGAAATACTGACTCTCCACTATTCCTTAGTGTGGAGGGTAAAAATTTGAGATGTACTGCTACAATGTTCATGTTTTTTAGAGAAAATCAAATTATCTAGTTGGGGTGTTTCGGCTTTTTTCGATATTTTTTGAAATTTTAGAAATATAGGAAGTTACACACTTAAATTTATCATTTTTTTCTTTTATGAAATATATGAAATATACAAACGAAATAAAAAAAATATATATTAATATTACAATAGGCATGATGACTAATTTTGAAAAACTATCTCACGATGTTTTTACGCATTCACTGTTTTCAAATATATATACATTTCTACATAAAATAAAGGTTTAGTAGCAAAAATCGCCATTTTAAAATCAAATTTGACATTTACGCCAAAAAAAGCTTGTAGTATCATGGCGGCTGCCGACCCTGACGGTGACGTCATGGTATCGTAAACTGCATATCACTACTATATGTAATATATGTGTTCTAAGACGATTTGTGTATTTACAATCAATTCAAAAGTGCATAAGTGTTGTGCGGTCCCTAAATGTACAAACACGACGAAAAAAACACCTACTGAGGTATTTGTTTTCGTCCCACGCGAAAAAAAAGAGAAATAAGTGATTAAATTTCGCACGGCGAGACACAAGTGAATTTTATTAAGTACGCGTTTACAATGAAGTACAGTATTATTTGTTCCCCCACTTTTAGCTCTCAGTAATATAATATTTACCATTATTTAGGCAATAAGCATATTAAGAACTTCATTAATGTCCAAACGTCAAAGGCCATCATACGTTTCCCGCGTATGTTTTTAGCTTATGAACACATAATGTAGAGAGAAGAAGGAGCATATTTTATCGATTTTCGAGATGTAAGTTGTATTTAAATTACAGATAAATAAAGTACTTATTTAGTTTTTACGTTTTAAGTTTTTACGTTTCGAAATTCTGATGAGCAAAAGTCTTTGTTCGACGCAAAGAAATATCCGACCATCAAAAGTTCCATTCTAGGTAAGACAGGCAGAAGAAATGACTACTATAGCTGCTGTTGCTAAAAATAACGATAGCAGATAAATATAGCTTGTTATGAACACAATACAAATAACGAGCGCTATGTAATAATTCGTATGCTGCTAAAATTGTAACGATATTTTAAAACGCATGCTTCGCGTAATCACCGTCGTTTCGCGAATCGCTTCATTGCATGAAAAAAATATAGCTTGCTAGTTTAGTTTGGCAGTGACCAGCATCATAACGTGTCGAACGTTCGTCAGCTCACCATCGCGTGACAAAATTGTAGAATACTAAAACTAAATTAGTTTACCATACGTTGCGAGCGTTCATTATTTATTTACTTATTCAATAAGAACTAAGTTACATACAAAATGCAATAAACTTAGGCCCGATATTACAGTCGGCCCTCAACTCATTGAGTTTGTTAAACTCAAGATTAATGTTAAGGGGAGATTTAATCCATTTCCGTATTACAGTGCAATATGACATGTCAGTTAGTAAATCTTCAATTATAGACATATTTTACTTTTTCTGTGGTTATTATCTGTCAAATTTAAATAACCTCAAATAATACGAAATACAAAACGGGACGCTACGACTTTAAATACCATTGTTTTATTATCCAACATGGTAAATTTAATTTTTTTCACCAAAATAATGCTTTTAAATGCCCATGTTCAATACGGCTGTCAGTTTGTTTTGTTGTGTGGCGCCACCGTCGATACAACTAACGCCTTTTGTGATACAACACTGAAACTACACACGTTGCCTAAAGCCTCTAGTGATAGAAACTGAAACTACACGAGTTGCCTAGCAAATGACAGTTGACTCACAGTTAAGTACTTAATCTGCCAGAAACGTTGAGTTAAATATTTGTCGTTTTAGTGACATATTTGAGGGAAGATTAGGCCTAAACAGACACTGTAATACGCTATATTTTTGTAAAACTTGAGTTTAGCTCTTAAACTGACACTGTAATACCGGCCCATAGTGTCCCCCGATAGGTAGGCGAGTATCTAGGTAAATTGAAACTATTTGCTTTGATGAATCCTTGTTCCATTGCTATTTTATTGTTTTGTTTTAGTTTTAAGTACCTAATTAAAATATTAATATATCGATAACATCAAAATAAACATTGTCCAGACCGACAATTAATGCGTATATTGTATTGAAGACTATCAGAAGAATTGACGCGACCATACTATGACGTCGTGCGCTCTGATTGTTTTTTCTCATAAAATGGCGGACTAACACATTTTGTATTTTTATATTTATAATATTATTATTATTCACTCCTATAAATTAAAAAAAAAAACATTTTTTAAATCTTTATAACCTATTTTATTTTTTAAAATCATAATTTCAATGATTTTTTTCTTACAGTCACACACATATTATATATCACATATTTTTTCACACCTATTACATATTTTAATATATTAATCATAATATGTATATGAATCATAACAGTTATCCCATATGTATATTAGATTCATCATAATACATTGTGTATTTCCATTTCAACCTCATGTTACACTGTACAACTCCCACAAACAATATAATTACATCATTTTATTTTATAATCAAGCAATGAAAGCCACCAAGTTATTTATTTCTGAAACGTTAAATATTCTCCACCACGTTACAATACTCGGTGCGTGTTATAACAGATGCGTCAACGATTCAATAGAGCGGATAGCGATATTATTTGGTTTATTGTCCCAAATAAACCAAATAAATCAATAAATAAAAATAGCATGTTAAAAATAAGCAGCATATTCCATATAGCTTGTAAGTCAGAAGTACCTTTGTTTCAATGAAGTTTCTTGTCATTAATTTTATATTTTCACTCTTATCCTCAGCGACTCCATGTAAAAGTATTCCATCTCGATTTAGACTCCAGTTCATCCACTTTGTTCTGGAGTACCGAAATCTCTGTCTTCACAGCAGCAATCTTTGTAAGTATGGTCTTCTTGAATGAATCGTAGTAAATTTCAATGGTTGTTGTTACTTTACTTGGTGATGATTGAAGGGGTTTTTCAAAATCAGCCATACACAACGTAAACTCATTTCACTGATCTTCCAATTGATTATTTTTGCATTTGCGACAGTTAATGATATTTACTACAGTAAATATTTAATTATTGAAGAAGAGAAAAAAAAACTATTGCTATTTCAAAATATGGAACCGGAACCGGTTATGAAATATCAAGTAATAACTAGTCGAAAAATAATTACTTACTAGTATTAACAAATATTTTCATAAGTAAGCCAGATAAAAATAATTCGATGTATATGATACATTGTTGGTAATTGAAAAATATGGATAGTGATGATACCTACTCTGTTCATTGTTAATTTAAGTTATTCCCTCATTAGACTGGTAATCTTTTTTTCCCTAAAACTGATTACACAATTAATAAATGATAGCGTACATGAAAATGAATTTATATTTAAATGAAGAATCTATAGAAATTAGCTACCCAGACTTACGCCACAAAACAGTCCTTTCTAAGTCATGAAACGTTAACCAAGTCATAAGATTTAATCGTGAGACCAGTTGAAAAGGCCATTACTCGGGTAAACGGGCGCCTCGAGTGAACGTTCATTTGTTCGCGTAGAATAAAACAGTGTGTTTTTTATGTCATTTTCAAATTTGAACACTTAAATTCCGTAATTATTTATTTTTTAGATGATGATTTTGTTAATATCATTTTTAATTTATTATTTGAGGTCATTTATATTGTACTCGTATGATTAGTATATTTTGAGATATATTTATTTCTGTTTTGTTATATGATTCTTTCTAATTATACGAAACCCTAGCTTTGGGTTTGTAGATCAAATGTGTGGTTTATAAATATTGGATTCAATGCAAACTCATACATTCTAAAGCATCAAAGAAGACTATTTCAATAAACGATTCGATTAAATGCATCGATGTAAATAAATTTAGAATACTTTTATATTCATGAATGATGGATGTTGCGCTTGTGTGAATAATTTTCACAATTTTTATCCTTATATTGCTCATCAATCCAACTGAACATTGTATGGATTCATTCCAAATATTTGGATTAATTAAAAATAATCCATTTTGTTAGCTTGATTTTTGATTAGAAATTTTTATTTTGTATATTCATTGAACATTTTTGAAAGGGTTTGTGGTTTAGATTCATGTAGGTATTTACTTCTTGAGTTTCATGACTATTTTATTGTTATTTTTATGTTTATAGTTAAAATAGTTTAATTAGATTTAACTTTTTGATCGTCAGTTCTTGATGGAATTCCATTTAAATTAATTAATATTTTTAATAAATAAAAAACTTGTTTAGAATCAATTCCACTATTTATTGAAGACTACAACCTACAACCGGTTTCGTGCTAAGCACATTTTCAAGTAGTTAGTATATACTATTCAAAATAAATAGTGGAATTGATTCTAAACAAGTTTTTATATTTTTATTTATTAAAAATATAAATGAATTTAAAATAGTTTAAATTTTAAGTTTGATCTTCTTCAAATAAAAAAATATCCTGAATAGTTTTTCTGAATTTATATAATTCTATCGAAAACCCTTTGTATTCGGATATATTCAGTATTATACACATTTTGAAATGCCAAACTTCATGACTTTGTAAAAACCTGTGATTCTAGACTTACCGACGTTATTTTGTATAGTGGCACATAGAAAATATATACTTTTCTAGTCAAAGTATAAAGGCTGGGTTCATTTCTATAAAGAATACCACAGAATATAACAATTGGTTAGTATGAACCCTGACCCGACTGATCCGACCTTCTTGTTTAAAAAAAAGGATTTTTTTATATTTTCTACGGAAGATTATAAAAGCTTATGCCTCCCATTTTCTGAAAAATTGGTTGGTGGACATTGTCCGACAGACACCTTTATAGTTTAATTAATTGTTATGTCTTTTTAAAGGTTTCTGTCGAGGGGTTTCCACCAACCAATATATCTGTCAATAGAGGAGGTGATTTCTTAGTCTTCCGTAGTAAATATTATAAAATCACGTTTTATACCATAACACTTCATACTTTAACTTCTTTTTTCCAGTGCCTTGTCCTACTTTAAGTAGGGTCAGCTCTCCTAATCTTTCGGCGTAAGGATGATCTGTCCTGTATTGTTGGGGTTGGTATTTGGGTTTTATCCATGAGCTTACTCATACTACCCCACAACGTGGATAGTGGACTTCCCTTTCCTGTTTTCTGAGAGTGCTAGAGCAGTATACACCACATTATATTTTTGCTTTCTCATAACATGTCCATACCATCTGAGTCGGCTCTTAGGGATATTTTGTATGGAAGTTATCACATTACGGATGGATTAGCTCATTACGAATTATATCAAGCTTCGTCACCCTGCCTGCCCATTTCAGCATTTTCATTTCGTTTACATGCAGTTTTTGTTCATAATATGTGCTTTTTACTATCCAATACTCTACAACGTATGTCATTGCAGGTCTCACAGCTGTTTTTTAGACCTTGCCTTTCGTTTTCATCGGCATACGTGGATTGCATAGAACGTCTGTGAGTACTATAGAACTGCAGACCACGTTCACCCTATGGAAGACGTCAGCGTACACACTGGCATCCGCTGAGAGAACCGGCCCTAAGTAATTGAAGTTTGTCACCTTGGGTACGGCATTGCCATCTGGGAAAAACACCGCCGCGGCGCCTGACATTCCACTATAGTTGACTGTTGGGCACGTCCCGCTCGGCGGTAGTCCGCCATGTTGATGAGACAGGTGTAGCCGACGTTGCGCTTGGCGTGGAAATCGAAGAACTGAAAGTACTACAGGCGTTGTGAATAAAATATGAAAACAAATACCGCAGACAGCGTTGAAAAAAACATCAAGTTTTAATGGCATAACCAACATTGCTTAATATTATGACATATCGGAAAGCAATGTTGCCATTATTCAAAATGCATATTCCGAAAATATTTATAACGATTGATATTCATTAATGTATAAAATTCCTTTTTGTGAATCTAATCCATTCAGGAACTCACAAAAACACACACAAAAAGTTTCATCAAAATCGGTTCAGCCGTTTAGGAAGAGTTCAGTGACATACACACGTACAGAAGAATTATATATATATAAATAGGAATATTACATTGTTCATGATTTATAAATCTCAGTAGATACGATGTTGGAATATTATAGGAGAACCGGGAACTCGAGGTACCTACAGGGCTTACGAACTGTCATCGGCTAGTAAATGTGATCACTTTATGCGTTTGCGCAACGTTCACCAATTGTGCCTTCTTATCGAGTTAATTTTTGAAAGTTCTATATATTTTAATCATGAAAAAATCTATTCGTTTGAAAATAAGCTTAGACACTATTGCCATTTATGAAGTGACGAAGAAACTTTTGTAACGCCATCTTTTGAGAAATTGGTTTGTAAACAATGGAAGCAACAGTTCTTATACATAAGGTGACAATGCTTTACCACACAACCGTAACAGAATTATGAATTAAAATATTCGAATTACATTGTTTGTTTGTAATGCCCCTTCCTCGTGCCAAGTGACATTTTAATTATTATCCGTAGGTATTAAACGTATCGTAATGTATTGAAAAGTTCAATAAATATGCTTGGTGTAATATGTATGTAAGTCTATTTTGGTTCAATTTAACAGTTCACTTATCTTTAACGAAGATTCACTAGACTGTAATAATGTTGGGCGCATTCAACAATTCTCATTTTCTGCTTATCGATAGTAGTTAGTTAAAAGATACATAGTAGATGAATATACATATATACATATTTTAAACGTTTTTCTGTTTATACCAATAATTATTAGAACTGTTCAACAGTGAATTCGTTTAGGATCGGTAAGGAAAACAAAAAGATGCAATCTTTAAAAGACAAATTCTTGTTACGGAGGTATTTTATTTTTTTATATATGAGAATGTGACATAGTATAATTGTTGCAATCACTGCCCGCCCTACACCCACAATTCAGTTTCATTCTATACCGCGTCCTGTTAAGACCATCCGCATCTCACCCGTTTTACCGCTCCTCTAAACTCACTCATCATAAAATTGCTCTCACCGCGCGTGTGAATAAAGTGACTACATAGTTGTGATCATCCTACCAAGGGAGAGGACCAAGAATTAAGTAAGCGAGTGTTCCATATATACCTTTTCCTTTTGCCTTGCAGTGGTTGCAACGAATCACCCCTGCGAAAAATACAGTCCACTTTCTTATCTATATTTTCATATTCACATTAACAAATATTATGATTCATAAGAACATTAATCTTATTACATATATCAGGCGTTTTTCTCTTTGCATATTTTGCTGAACGATAATTATTTTATTAGATAATATTTTTATTCTATCTGAAAACTACAATTGTAGGTACCTAATCGTATTATCGAATTAATCATTTTTTATTGTTTTTGGAGTGGATTATTTCATCATACCTATAGATTTTTTATAATTTTAAGTAGGCACAACATTAATAATAAATAATAATAAATTTGGATTATTTTTATAGCGCCGTTTTTGTGATAACCCCACCTCAAGGGCGCTTTGAATATATTAGGGGTTATTGTAAGACTCGCGGAAGAAGTGAGTTTTTAGGTGTTTCCTGAATAGTGCTAAGTTGTCGATTTGCCCCAGTTCAGGTGGTAGTTTATTCCACGAGGCTGGTCCGGCCACAGCAAAAGCACGATCACCGAAGGATGAAGTGTTGACTCTATTTATTTCAGTCAACTTGCCAATCACGGATGTGGTGGCTGACCGAAGTGTTTGTTGTCGCTCGTTTACGGTGAGAGGGATGCAGAAGTCTGAAAGATACGTGGGAGCCATGCCATGGATCGCTTTGAAAGTCAACAAACATAATTTGTACTTGATTCTTTCTGGCACTTTAAGCCAGTGAAGATTTCGTAGATGGTGGGATATGTGTGAGAATTTCGCGGCTCCGGTGATTAGCCTAGCAGCAGCGTTGAAGACGGATTGAAGTTTGTTTAGCTCCAGCTTTGGAAGGTTTGCGTAGATACCATTGCAGTAGTCCAGGCGGGAAATAACGAATGCGTTTACTAGAGATTTCGTTGCTTCCGTAGGTATATTTCGTCTGAGTAAGTAATTCAGAATCTATACGAATTGTAAACCTATCCCCATATACTCCCCATTCATAAAGTTTCTCTCCTAATTCTTTAAATCGAATCAAATCTACTACACAATCGCAATCTAATCTGTAAGAGCTTATTTTATTATATTTCACATCCTCTTTAGTACATAATTCATTGTAGGTCTCGTATGCTCAATTCAATAACTAATAATCAAAATTCCTACCATGGTTGAGTCTACATAAACCTTATTATACCTTACATTAATTGTTTTAATAATAATAATCATTTATTTTTCCACGAAAAAAGTTTATTTATAAGCAATGTTATTATTTTTTGTTAAATACCTTATTTTTTTACTACAATGTTTGAAGTTTATTCATTAGGTGATGTTATTAGGGTGTAGGTATGTATTTTATATAACTCAAACAGAAGTAAAGCAATAAAATTCAATATAACATTTTGATGAAGCCGCGTACTTGGAATTTCTTCCCCTTTTTAGTTCTTGTAGGTACACATCTTTTCGAAGGTAAATAATATTTTGGGAATCCTCATTCTTCAGTTTATTTGAATTACTTTGTCATATAAAATTATTATTATCATACATTGACTTGATAATACGTAAGTACTTACTTATTGCTTTTCATATGTATAAGTAAGTAGGTACATAATATTAGATCTTTTAAACAACTTTGTTTCAGGACTTTATTGGTACTTGTACTAATGAGTAAAATAAGTTATTTTGACAAAAAGTAATAAATTTACCAAGAAGGTATATTCACAATGCCTGTAAAATAGAGATTATAAGATTGTTTTTAAAATTCTTCAAATTATTTCGTATCAACACTGAAAAAAAAGTTATGTTAAAATTAACCGAAATGTAGTGACTACAAAACAGTTCGTTTAGTGCTACTAAATATTTTGTACCCTGAGCTTAACACTACAGTCATAAATAGATTAACGTTTATTACTGATAACAAAAGTTTGGCTAAAAACGCAGGTAGCCAGTTCGGTCATCTATAAATTAAATATTCAACAAAACTTTTTCAAAAATTGTATCAAATTTCATAGAATAATTTGAGCTTTCGGCAAACATTTTCAAATTCACATAGGCTACGTAAAAAACAAATTATTGGGTTCCTGCTTGGTTTGTAGATACATAAACCATCCCCCGCTCCGACGAAAATTAAAATTCTCCGCCCTCTATCCTATTTGCCGATACGTATACCGAGTTGATATTTTTTGATTGAAATAATATCGTACACAATTAAAAGCTGAATGCGATTAATGTGAGAGAAAAATGAATAAAATGAAATTGTGGACACACTATTCAAAACTTTCTTCGCGTTGAAATGAAGAATAAAACAATATTTCGCGTCAGTCTGTAGATTGTTTACATTCATAGTGCCAATGTCAAACATATACACATAATATCAAACGCTGCTGTTTTATATAACAAATAAAAAAATTATTTAATTTATTTATTTACTAATTAATTAATTAGTCCATAACATAGCCTGCCTACATTTTGCGAAGAGGAACACTAACAAATTGCTTGTGTCTTTCAACGGAAGAACCCTACCTAACGGCAAATCTAACGACCTGCTTGGAGTATCTATAACAAATCAAATTCACAACAGGGGCTCGATTGAAACTAAGGTGAAACTCGCCTCCAAAAAATTAAGAGTGCTTTATAAAGCGCGTAGGTTTTTTAAAAAACTCAAATTTTGTTCTCTTCAAAGCGCAAATACGCCCTTTTATTAAATATGGTAGTCACCTCTGGAGTGGCGTTTTATTCAATCTCAACACCCGTTCACAGTATACCTTCAATTTGCAGGAACCAGTCCCTTATCGAACTCTTTTATTAACACAGCAGCCCGGCTGTGGAACGATCTTCCGCATTCTGTGTGTCCACCTTTTTACAACCCGGGTCTTTTTAAAACCCGATTTAATATTTTCCTGAGCATATTGCGAACCTTCCCAACGTTATGTAGGTACGCTTTTTTGGAAGAGTATAATGAACCTAAATCTTAATAGCTGGTGTATCCTACGAAGCCATGTTAAAAAAAATCTCTTATGAATCGATATAAATTGTACTAAAGCAATTACAGTAAGATTGTATGAAATACAAAATTGATCAATTTTGATAATAATAATAATAAAAACTCAGAACAACATAATCAAAACATAGAATAGAATGAGAAAGTTAATTTACATATTTCTACAACTGCGTAATATACTGACAATCCAAAATTTAAAAATATTATACTTTGCCTTTGTACAATCTATTCTACAATATGGAATCCTTGGATGGGGTGGAACGTATAAAACTAATTTAAAACCGATTGAAATCACTCAGAAACTGATCATAAAAATAATCTTAAAGAAACCAATAGACTTTCCCTCCAATGAAGTATTCAAACAATTTCGTGTACTAAAGCTAAATAATTTATATAAAAAATATACTCTTTTAACAACATTTAAAAAATATTATAGTGAAATACATGAAAACAACAATAGAACCAGATCGAAAAATAATATTGCTATCCCTCGCGTCAATACATCTGCAGCCCAGCACCACTTTACATACCTGGGAATAAAACATTTTAATGACCTTCCAGATGAATTGAGGAAAATGAAGGAATATATACAATTTAAAAATTCTATTATAAAACATATTAACAATTATAATTACATCCAGTGATGGATTTTTGTTTTGTTGTTTTTTTTTTATTTTATTTTAATTTTTTTATATTTCCAAATTACGCCAAATTGTGAGTGTAAATTTTTTTATTTTTTTTTTGGTGTTGAGTTGTGTGTACTTTTTTTTTTGATGATATGTTATGTGTATATATAATTTTTTGATGTTGTCTGTTATTATATAAGAAATATTGATTTTGTTTTTGAAGAGTAATTTATTTGAATTTGTTCATGATGTAATTAATGTATTTTTATTGTATTCCAGTTTTTGCGGTTAGTGGTTTTTGTTTCGTGACGGTGGACGGTGAACGGTGAATGCCTGCTAGTGGGGCCCTGTGAACGGCAAATGCAGTTCGCGGTTCTCAGTATGCGCTTGCGTATACTAGAGTATGCTCCATTGGTGAGGGTTCATCCGTAAACTGTTCACCAGTTCGCGTAATATTAATTTAAATATATGCGTGTTATTTTTAGTAATATTATATGTTATTGAAATAAATGAACCGATAAAATGACTGCTCCTCCCTCGAACACGAGATTTGATCTCAACTGAGGGATGAATAGATATTAAATAATTTAATTTTAAGATACTGTTTATAATTCTTTTTATCATTAATGTATAATTGTTAAAATAAAAAAAAAATAAAAAAAAAAAAAAAAAAATAGAATTCACCACGAACATTCAGCAATAGAAAGATTCACGCTGCCAAAAGAGGATGGAGGAAGATGACTCATATAAAGATATCAAAAATCTACACCATACACCAATAAATAACTTAAGGCAATACTTCTACACCAAACGAAATAGTTCAATACATAACAAAATTATAAACATAGATCACACACACACACACACACACACACACACACACACCAATTACACTAAACGACAACGAACGCAAACTAGAAATAACAACACAAGACGCAAAAATTGAAACGTGGAAAAATAAAACATTACACCCAAGTCATCTACAACAACAACATATTGATAAAATCCTATGTAATAATTGGCTCAAACACTCAGGCCTCTACGCAGAAACAGAAGGATTTATAATAGCTATTCAAGACAAAATAATAAAAACAAAAAACTACGCAAAACATAATATAAATGGAAATACAATAACAAACGACACATGTAGAAAATGCAAATCACAAAAAGAAACAATTGAACACATAACAGGTGGCTGCTCAACTCTTGCACCGATGTAATACACCTACGAAGTCACGCTAACTTCTGCAAACACATATTTTTGGAACGAGCCCACAAACATAAACTCATCGAAACAAACCCCAAGTGGTATCAATACACACCCCCAGTTGTAACAGAAAATGATAACTACAAATTATATTGGAATAGCGACATAATCACAGACATAACAAACTTTCATAACCGACCAGACATTACATTAATCGACAAAATACATAAACACACATATCTAATAGAAATATCAATACCAAATACAGGAAATCTACAAAAGAAACATTTGGAAAAAATAGATAAATACATACCGTTAGCAAAACAGACAAAATCACAGTGGAAACAAGAAAAAGTAAAAATAGTTCCAATAATATTATCGTCTACAGACATCATTTATTTACTTATCTATTTATTTATTTATTTATTTCTTAAGGTTACATACAGTTTTTTAATATAAACATATATTTTCAAAATGAATTAATAAATACAAAAACCAAGATTGTAACGCCAATTACTATGTTACGGTCATACAATAAAAATATATAACTATATATAATATACAATAATATATAACTTTATATAATTATATACCCATAGAAAAAATATATTTGTATAATAAAGGAAAATTTCCGTGGGTATATACATACAAAAAGACAAAATATAAAAACCTTACAAGGATAAGAAACAAAAAAAAAACAAAACAAATCAATATTAAGTAAACATAAAATAGATGCATACAAGCTAGGAGGTTTGGGACAGGACAATGGATAGGAATAGAAGGGGAAAATTAGTAATATAAAATCAATCACTGAGAAAGCCTCAACATACTCTTAAATACGCTCGGTGTGCCAAACATGTCAAGACCCTCGAACTTTGCATCAAACTGTTTACATGCTCTATGTACAAAAGCATTTCCGGCATAATTAGTTCTAAGAACAGGCACATTGAATAAGTTGTGACTCCTTGTTAAACGCGCAGGGACTCGAACGTTAATTTTCCCTAATAAATAAGGAGTATCAACCCGATTATTCAATATGTTATAAAGAAACATCATGTCTCTGATTGTACGCCTCTTCTGTAAAGTGGGTAATGAATATTTCACACAGCGAGCAGGGTAGTCAGGGGAATACGTATGTGATCTATAGTCAAGGTGTTTCACAAACTTCTTTTGTACACGCTCGATTTGATCAATATGTATATTATAATGGGGATTCCACACCGTGCTCGCGTATTCAACCCGACTTCTAACATAATATGACAAATATAGTACCTTGAGTGTATCAATTGAGTGAAATGGCTTGCAAACCCTAATTAAAACACCCAATAGTTTCAGAGCTTTACCAACAATGTATTCAATATGATCTTGAAAAATCAATTTGGAGTCCATCAATATACCCAGGTCTTTAACTAAGCTCGTTCGACGAATATTACTACCTTGGATTTTATAATCAAATATAATTGGCTTCGCCTTCCTAGTATAGGTTATTATTGAACATTTGCTGGCATTCAAATATAATTGATTATCTAAACAGTAATTTAGTAGTCGTGTAATATTGTCTTGTTCACAGTCATTCGTGGAGCAAATCTTTTTAAAAATTTTGGCATTTACAGCAAAAATAAGAATTGAGGATCTCTCTACCATTTGATCTAAGTCGTTTATATAAAGTATGAACAATAGAGGTCCTAAATGGGATCCCTGAGGAACCCCCGAAGGTATGATCTTGAATATAGATGAGTAGCCCCTCAGTGCAACGGCCTGTGATCTATTTTCAACGTAAGATTTAATCCAACGCAAAAGGTCACCACATATACCCATTTCCCCAAGCTTTCTTAAAAGTATACTGTGACTTATCTTGTCAAACGCTTTAGAGAAGTCTGTGTAAATGGCATCAGTTTGATATCCTTCATGCATTGTGGATGATACAAAATCATCAAATTCACATAAATTAGTTTCGGTGGATCTCATACTTACAAAACCATGTTGGTTCTGGGTTATGTATGGACGTGCTACGGCAGTTATCTGATCACAAACAATTTTTTCCAAAACTTTACTTAAAACTGGTAATTTGGAAATAGGACGATAATTTTCAATGGCCGTTTTGATAATTTTCAATGATCATACCAAAAAATACTCCATAAAAATATAGACATACTAAAGTTACCCCCATACGTCATCAGCAACATACAAAAATATACAATATTATCAAAACGTACAATAGTCAGAAAATTTATTTAGGTACCACTTTAAACAACTACACAAACACATAGCCTAATAACTTGAGCACGCTCCGTTGTTAAGGAAATTACCGGATCATAACCGAGATCAACATTTGGCAATTAATTGGCAAGTTTAATGCCATATGGAAATTTCTTCCAACTAACACGTGTTTATAGCCCAGAGTAGCAATAAGCGTGAGAAATCAATTTAAATAATTTCTCAAAAAATCAAATGAATCAGGCTTAAAATAATTTTATGATACATTGTCATCGGTAATAAACAAATTCTAAAAGTTTCAGAGCTCTAACTGGTCGGGAAATAAGATAAAACTCAATTGCAAAATTCCAATATGGACAGACAGGAAGAGTTAAAAAAAGTGTTTAATAAAAAATAACACATGAAATGATTTTATTTTAATGATTTTATTTTAATTTATGTACCTACTAATTTACTATATTTTGTTTTTATTATACATACTAAGATTCATTTAGGTACAACATTATAGCATCAGTAAATGTGTTCGTGAGTTGTCGTATCACCAGTTACCCGAAACAGAAGACTCTAATTTGTTTTCATACAGACCAACCAAAAAATAATTAACAATGTCACGTGATATTTTTTTTTCTTTATATTTCTCAAAATAATTGCTTTTCTATTCAAGAGCGTAATTTTGTTTATTCAATTGAATGACAGAACGGACAAGGCCAGGCCAACCGGTAAGATAAAACTCTACCTACTGATGAGGATTGTGTGGTAAATAGGTTAGGAAATTCGAATATATTCATATTGTTCATAGTCATTCGAATGTGTTCATATCCATTTTTACTCCTCGCTACCCCAAGGGAATATAGTGGGGAGTTATGAATTCGCAATTTTGAAGGCTATTTTTAATTGCAGATTATTATCGTGCTAAGATTGTATTCTGAAAGTTTCATCACAGTGTATCTGATATATAGATAATATGTACGGCGTGTTTATTCTACTTTTTCGATTATAGACTAAAGAAGTAGGTACTCATTCGATTCTTTTCGAATTTTGTAAATTTGTATATCTAATACCTACTCGTTAAGACCTCATTAGTATTTGAAGGACATCTGATCGGTGCTATCGGTGCATGTGATAATAACCCCAAGCTCAGAAAACTTAAAATTTAATATATTATTTTCAAATTGGTAAAAAGGCACATCACTTCCATGAAATTAAAGTAAAGTTTTCATAAAAAAAAACATTTAATTCAAAAATAATTTAACAAGTTATCTCCGGATGCATGAGGGACATTGTTTGGGCCAATAAACATATGCTAGTTGAGAGTAAGGTCCGAATATATATAACCTGCATCAGACCCATATTGACTTATGGAGTTGAAGCAAGGGCAGACACGGTGAGAACAAAACAGCTACTCATGAAAACACTAAGACCTATCTTGGCAGAACCCTCAGAGACAGAATCCCCAACGAGGAGATTTTATTTATTTATTTATTTATTTTTATAAATAGTCAACAGATGTATATTTTTTTTTATATAAAACAATTACATATAAATTGAGCCAATTACAGACTATTATATATTAGTAATTCACATAGAACACGTACACGCATTCATAGAAAACATGTATATATGAAAATATAAAATAACATAAGAGAAAAAAAAAAAAAAAAAATATATATATATATATATATATATATATATATATATATATATATATATATATATATATATATATATATATATATATATATATATATATATATATATATATATATATATATATAATATATATATATATATATATATATATATATATATATATATATATATATATATATATATATATATATATATATATATATATATATATATATATATATATATATATATATATATATTATATATATATATATATATATATATATATATATATATATATATATATATATATATATATATATATATATATATATATATATATATATATATATATATATATATATATATATATATATATATATATAATATATATATATATATATATATATATATATATATATATATATATATATATATATATATATATATATATATATATATATATATATATATATATATATATATATATATATATATATATATATATATATATATATATATATATATATATGTTAAATCTAAGGTTTTCGCGAGTACAAAATATGTTATTATTAAGTATTTTGGGGATAACCCGCGTCAAATTCTGATTCCCGAGAGAATCAGTCGTCTGCCGACGTTTCGTCTGAATCACATCAGACATTTTCAATAGGCGCCTTGTTAATAAATTTCCGTCGCGAGGGATAGTGCGCGCACGTCCGTTCGCGTCGGAAGCTTACCACCAAGTGAAAGTTTGAAAGGAAGCCATGTCAGTTGTTAGTGGAGGGAATAAAAATTTTAATAAAAAAGATACATCAACTAAAGTAAAGCCACTCGCCATTGCATTTTTACCTTACATAAAAGGCACTACTGACAAAATAAGTCACCTACTTTACAAACATAATATTCGCACCATTTTTAGAACAGACAACAAAATTTCATCCTTTTAAAAAGTCCGAAAGATAAAATACCATTAGAGTCACACGGTATTTACGAAATCCCTTGCGGTGATTGCACAAAAACTTACATAGGCAGGACAAATCGCAGAATCTCGGCACGCGTCTCTGAACATCGCGTAGATATTAAAAACCGGAAATTAACTTCATCTCTAGTAAATCACTCATTGACCGAAAATCACTCCATAGACTTTGAAAATTCAAAAGTAGTCGCGAATATCAACAATGAAACATTTAGAATTTACAGGGAAGCAATAGAAATATATAGAAGAAGCAACAGTATAATGAATAGCAGGGACGATAGCATTCGAATCCCGACCGCATGGACAAGTGTACTTGAAAACAATATTTTGAAAAACCATAATAATCAAATTAACCCAACTACCGATATTTCAAACAATAGTCACATTAAAAACATTAGTAAAATTCTTAGTAAGCCGAAAACTGATAATCAACCTGTAAACAATATACCGTTAAGTACTCGAGTCACTAGAAGCCAAACAAAACGCAATAATGACGTCATTGGGAAACCCACCCCTCCACTAACAACTGACATGGCTTCCTTTCAAACTTTCACTTGGTGGTAAGCTTCCGACGCGAACGGACGTGCGCGCACTATCCCTCGCGACGGAAATTTATTAACAAGGCGCCTATTGAAAATGTCTGATGTGATTCAGACGAAACGTCGGCAGACGACTGATTCTCTTGGGAATCAGAATTTGACGCGGGTTATCCCCAAAATACTTAATAATAACATATATATATATATATATATATATATATATATATATATATATATATATATATATATATATATATATATATATATATATATATATATATATATATATATATATATATATATATATATATATATATATATATATATATATATATATATATATATATATATATATATATATATATATATATATATATATATATATATATATATATATATATATATATATATATATATATATATATA